>OX438633.1:8510216-9229509 GCA_949316285.1 Eupithecia subumbrata | reverse complement strand
CCCAGCGTGGGGATTCTGGGCATTACTCCCTAAGAGATAAAAGCCAATAAGGCATTTGTCAGGGGAAGTCCTGCGTCCAGCAGTGGACCAACACTTACAGGCTGTTGAGGTTGAGGAGTACGAGCCTAGAAGTGGAGAGGTTGCTAAAAAAGTCAAAAGTCTCGAAATCATCGTGGGTCATCATCATCACTCACAATAGTTTCGACACTTTACTAGCGCATGGTCAATGTGAGAGACACTCCGAGAGTGTCATAAATTCTACGTCATCGGCGGATATGGTGGGGAAAAAGTAGATCTATTCATTAGCCAAACTGTATGTAGAATGTTTGTAAATATACCGCCCATAACCTCAAATTCACTCTGTTGCCGCGTCATTTTATACGCAATTTTCATTACATGCCGATAATTGATCCTACCTTCAATATATTGCTTACAATTATAACTGAAACTGATTGAAATGTTGAAAATTTAAAGAATTATTAGGAAAAATTTTAAAAGTACAAGCTTCTCAACTTTCGTATTTCAACAATGATTTTAACCCAACTTTGGGTGGAAATAAATAATATAGGCAGAAAGAAAACTCCCCGAAAAAAAATCCCCGCACTGATATAGTTTAGTCATTCAAAAGTTGAAATAAAAATTATTTTGAAAATTAATATACTCTCAATACTTTTTCTTTAAAAGTATGTCCCTTGTGCTAAAAGTCTGTTCCCATTTTTACGCGGCCGTTGTACGAATAAATCGTTATGCATTTCATCCTAGCGCGCGGGTATGTCTATTATGTCAGGTGAGATAGCATACCTTTAGGCCCGCTGATGAGTTCCCCCGGACGACTTGTGATTACACCATCGATGAAGGTATTCTATATATACTATATATTTTATATATATTTTATTTTATTTTATTTTATATATATACCTATTCGCCGGAAGGAGGAATACCTTGATCGATGAATCCTCACAAACACTTCTACATACAGCAATGCTACGGAACCGCACAAACAAAAATTCAATATCTGTTAGATACATTTTACAGTTACCAAACGTCTTACCGCAAGTACCAGGCGAACCCGCGGGCTGTCTGTTATCTCATGTCGTCGATATGTGCTGCTGTAACGACTACACTACCTCGGGACACCGAGGACGCCTAGGACGGCATGCACCGGCGACAGCGAGCTGCTGGCTTTCCTGGAGGACATCGGGTGGTTAGATTAGCAGCCCCCCACCCGACTTGTAAAAAGGGCTCACCTGTGGCCTAGATGCGGAAGCCAGCCCAGAAACAAGTAACAAGTACCAGTTATTCTCGAACCGATGGTCTCGATGGTCTGTTACGTGACGATGGCAAAAGGCCCGACGGTATGACACTAGTCCCATTGGAGTTGGGGAGGCCCATTGTGTGGGACGCTACATGCGTCGACACACTTGCGCCTTCCCATCTTCCAAGGACATCCGTGAGGGCGGGTGCGGCGGCAGATTTGGCCGAAGATCTCAAGAGGCGCAAATATGCAGGTCTCGACAGAGCCTACACATTTGCTCCCCTTGGAGTCGAGACCCTAGGTCCGTGGGGTACCGAGGCTCTTCGGGTTTAAAAAAAATTATCTCAGCGTCTGGTCGAAGCGACGCGTGACCCGAGAGCTGGTCAGTATCTGGCACAGCGCATCAGCATTGCCATACAGCGGGGTAATGCAGCCAGCGTTTTGGGGACGCTTCCGACTGGTATTGATATGGATCAGTTGAGCTACCTGTAGATTGTTTGCAACAGTCTGCAGTTAGCTCAATAGTTTCAATTGTAAATACTGGTTCTACTTTATTTCTATTATGTTATTGTAATTTTCTTTGTGAATAAAGGCTTTTTTTAGCAACAAGTAAGTGTCGTCAATATAAAATGTATCTAAATATTACGAGCTATAGGCTATACTATAAAACTACTAAACCGATCGGGCTGTAATTTTGCATACAAGTAATTCTAATCCTGGAATCAAACATAGGCTACTTTTATCCCATAAATCTATTCCCATGGGATATAAATCACCTTTAAATGTTTCCATAAAAACAACGCGTGCGAAGCCACGGCCATAAACTTGTAAGAAAATAAGTACCTATGAGTAAACATAACGAGATCAAGCTCATATTTTACTGCACAATTTTGTGCTGTGCGGCAGTGGTGAGGTCCAAATCTGCGAACGACAGCCTTTTTAATAAGAAAATAAGTAAGTGTATATATTACGAGTTCAAGCCCATATTTTACTGCACAATTTTGTGCTGTGCGGCAGTGATGTGGTCCAGATCTGCGAACGACAGACTTTTTAATAAGAAAATAAGTAAGTGTAAATATTACGAGTTCAAGCCCATATTTTATTGCACATTTTTGTGCAATAAAACTTCAGTGGTGTGGTCCAGATCTGCGAAAGATAGACTTTTTAATAAGTAGATAAGTATAGTAGGTAGGTACTTATAAAAACTTCTCAAAGAAAATCTAGGTAACTTCGAAGAGGTTTAATCCATTTTGATATTCGGGTGAATTTTCACTCCGATATGTGTCGAATACAGATGTTGCTCGAGGGCCCTTGACTGACGGGTCTATTACGGCGCCGGTGATATTTTACAGGTCAAGTGCCTCTTGGATTACAGAATTTACAGGTTTAATTACTGTATCTAAATATACTTTGCTTTCGGAACGGTACGCACAATTTGTAGGTAAATGCACCTACTGTAAGCTCAGGGGTGCCTCGTTGGTCTGTCGGTGAATTCCTCGTTGGTCTATCGGTCAGCTTGTTCAACTGCTGATTATGAGGTCCTGGGTTCAAATCCCTGGTCGGGCCGATGGTTGTTAATGAAGTTTTTCTAGCCAGAATAATTCATGGTAGCCCGGAGTCAGGAATTTGGCGGTGTTACACGCCTTGCCTCGGAAAGCATGTTAAGCCGTTGGTCCTGCGCCTGACCTCTCCCCGGTAGTGTCGGCGTGCCATCCAATTACCATCTTCGAGACCATCTGTAATTAAATTAATATAATCGATATCGAAGTGAAGATGACCTCAGTGGCTCATGTTTGATATGATTGGTATAGTAACTTCGGATTATGAGAGTGAGGGAATAGAGAGTGCACTTGTGATTGCACACACACTTATGCACTATAATATGTCCTGCGCATCTGGCTAGTCTCCGATGAGACTGGCTGTCGTGGTCGATATTCGGCTAGGAGGACTTAAGCTCAGGATTGGTCGGTTGTAAGATTTTGAGTTCCAGCGTTGATCACATAGAAAGCTTTAGCTTCTTCCTCCGACTTCCGACGTTTTTCCGTGATAAAAATATCCAATGTCCTATTTCAGATTAAGAACATTATGCTTGCAAAATGTCGGGCCAACACGTTCACTGACACAAATTTAATTGCCTAAAGATATTAGGTAGGCCAGGATTCTTTCGTGAACCAAATCGAATTGTAGGTAGGTATATCGAATTGTTGTGTGGTCCATCAATACAAAAATGCGCAAAAAAGCGAGCGCTACATTAGAATAAGAATATCGATATTGTAAAATCGATATTGTGATATCGATTAAGTGGTCGCGTCCCCAAGACGCTGGCTGCATTGCCCCGCTGTATGGCAATGCTGATGCGCTGCGCCAGATACTCACCAGCTCTCGGGTCACGCGTCACTTCAACCAGACGCCGAGAGATTTTTTAAACCCGACGCAAAAAGAGATGGGTGTTATAAGTTTAACTTGTCTGTCTGTGTATCTGTCTGTGGTATCGTAGCTCTCAAACGGATGAACCGATTTTTGTATATTTTTTTTTTGTGTTATATGTATAATTTTATCCCGAGTGTTCTTAGCCATGTTTCATGAAAATCTGCCGAAGGGTTTTCAAAATTTTGAATTTTTTTCTTTTTTCATTTCTTTCTTGAAATGAAATGAAATAGTATTTATTTGCTTAAATATACGTTAACAATGATGGTTTTAGAATAGGGTAGGTATCACTATATTTGACTTATTAGTCGTGCAAATGTTTAATTTGGAAATTTTTGTTAATGTAGAAAATTAACTTCACTTAATAAGGGCAGAAGCCTGTATTCACAAAGAAAATTACAATAAAATAATAGAAATAAATTAGAACTAGTAACACTTAACTTAGGTAATTGATCAATAAATTTACTTAGCACCCAAGTCAATTAAACCCATCAATAATACTCGATAACCGCGAACTCACCTCGAGCATTCCAAAAATACCCACAAAAGTTTTTCAGTTTCCTCTCCCCGGTCTTTGTTTTGCGAGAGGCTTTCACGCCGATATCCGGTGCAGAGTATAATAGGCCGTGAGTACAATCGCCGGTAGGTACGATCATATTGTTCGTTTATGTACTGAAGTCTAGAATAGAACAATTAGAGCATCTCTCCAAGTCAAACACTTAGAAACTGTACCTATGTCAGTAGGTACAGTTTCTAAGTGTAAAGGTACGAGTTGGCAGCGGACGACATGAGGCAGCAGCCGACGACGTGTCGCAGCGACACTACTGGTTTCTATGTATTTCTATGAAATGTGTCGCTAACGACGTGTCGCCAACTACGAAGGGAATTTCATTTCGTCCGCTGCCAACTCGTACCTTTAGTCAAACTAATATTATAAATGCGAAAGTTTGGATGGATGGATGTTTGTTACCTCTTCACGCTAGAACTACTGAACGGGTCGGGCTGTAACTTTGCATACTATTACTTTTCATCCCATAAACCAGTGACCATGGGATCGAAATCACCTATAAACGGTTCCATGGAAAAAAACGCGTGCGTAGTCGCGGGCATAACTAGTATTAAGTGTGAAACTGAAAACACAAAGATCTTCAGACGCTGTTATTTTCACGTAAGATGCCTTTTTTACATGTAGGCGACCTCTAGGCGACAACGGCCGAACTACAAGGCTAACTTGTCAATAGAGGCGCAAACAGCGAAAAACGACGAAGCATGTAAAAACCCTAAATGCTTCATTATACATCCGTTAGATGAATAGAACAAATATATAAATAAATAAAATTAATAGCTAAATTAACCTCGATGTTTTGCTACAATGCAGGACGATTTGAATATAAGCTTCAGTATCAGTAGTAGGTACCTATTACTAATTGTGTGTGTCTGTGATTAAAGGACATTTTACAATGTCGGCATTTTGACGGTTTCGTTGAATTGTTGCCCGTACGCCGATTCCCCCTACGTCGATTCCCTTGGCAACGATTCTTGTGAAGGCCTGAATTCCCTCCACGACGATCTCGCTTTTTTCGCGGTGTACAGTCGGCTGCGGTGTACAGTTTTTTTTTTTTTTTTTACGGCTAATTAAAATTCATTACCTATGCTTTTTAATAACATTTATGTAATTAATTATGAAATGGAATAAATAAGATGAATAAATATAACAAAATACACACATCACATTATAAGAAACGGAATAAATAGAAGTCTATAAATTATGTTCTAAATTACGTCTACGGAAAATTCGACCAAAACAATGCGACTAAAATAGTTCGACTAAAAACCATTCAATTCATATTCAACCAGTTTGGTTTTAGTTCTATATTTTCAAATCAAATCCTCCAACTAAACCCGTGGACATCAAATTTAATAATAACCCCAAAATATGACGACTTCGACGGGACTTGAACCCGCATTCATCCCTTCTTAGAAATAACCAGGAGTGGACTACCCTGGAAATAATCTTAACCCGTGGATGTCGAAAGAGTAGATTAAGGGATAGGTTCCCTTAGGTACCAGAGGCAGGACAAGAACTTTCTTCTGTATATTTTAACACTTCTACTGATCGATCGATCACACGATTCTACACTCTGTTGCTCCAAAAAAATCACAGAGTGGATCCTAAGGAATAAGAAGAGATCTAGAGATCGACCAGAGAAGAGATAGCAAGACATCTTTATGAAGAGAGCTGGTCCTAACTGGATGACAAAGGCCAGAGATAGAAAAGATTGGAAGGAGCTGGGGGAGGCCTACGCCAGAAAAAGCGACTACTAACTTAATCAAAGTTTGTAAATAGATAGTATAAATAGTTACTTATGAAGTAGGAAATAAATGTTAATTTTATTCTATGGAAACGTTTAACGGTGATTTATATCCCATGGGAACTGATTTAAGGGTTAAAAAACCTAGCCTATGTTTGATTCCAGGATTAGAATTACCTGTGTGCAAAATTTCAGCCCGATCCGTTCGGTAGTTTTGACATGAAGAGGGAATAAACGTCCAGCCATACATCCATCTAGTCATCCAAACTTTCGGATTTATAATATTAGTGTGATGTGATATGATATTACTGATCGATCAAAAATCTTCCTGCCAACCGCGGTGATTGTGACAAAACCCTCTTTGTTTGTAAGCAGGTCCAGCCATGCTCGTGTGCTGAAGACATAAATCTAAAATTTAAGGTTTCATGTCGAGGAGTACATTTTATACATGGTGGGCGTAAGGCTACGGACATGAAGTCAGCGGGCGCGGGGCGGCAGCGGCGACGGCAGCGGCGCGGCGCGGCGCGGTAACGCAGCCCCGCACCGCTCCCCGCACCGCTCCCAGCGCCGCTCTCCGTGCCGCTACGTTGGGGACAGTTTCGTAAAAATCTATGCATTTAAAGGCGCCGCTACCCGCGTCGCCGCCACCGCCGCCCTGTATTTCTGTATTTCCAGAAACTCTTTATTACTTACCTTCGGTACAATAAATTTACACTTAGAAAAGGTCAAATAATTAAAATTCAACTCCAACATGGAAATAATTTTCTATTTTTGATATCTGTTGTTTCGGTATGTAGAAAATATACGTTTTTATGTTTAACGATTTGATAACATTGTAAAGATTGTAAAGAAGCGACTAAGAACCTTTAGCCTATTATTTTGTTGTTATTTCTCAAGTTAGAGCAAAACTTGCGACAAGCTTTTTATCGTCTAGAGACTATCTGATTTTTATAGTAAGCTTTTTATTAAATACAGAAGTTTATCCAACTCACACGTTATGCTAGAGTTGACTGTACCTACGTTCACAGTTCAGACATAAAATAATTCTATGAATTTCATAACAGACATCTGTATTGTTCAGGCAATGCTAAATTGGAAATTCATGAGAAATTTACTTACAAGGCGGTGAGGGTAGAAGAGCTGCCAATTTTAGAGCTAAATATATATAATTTAGGGCGATATTTTGCGAAATAGAAAATATCACATTTTAGAACCTGCCTGGAGGGAAGTTCTGGCAATTTATCTCCTCGATAAATATGGCAGGAACTGTCAAAATAGAATAAACTTGTGACACTTTTTATTTTACTACTATCATAGAATTAAGAAAAAATTGTGACTAACGTATGTAATATGGGTATAGTCTCAGTAGTCCGGTTACAGTTAAGTCAACCGGACTACGAGTTCACCAACAGATGGTTAAATTTTAAACAGTTGTTTTAACGTTTTTGACACAAGTTTTCATACATTAAACGTCAAAGTTAACCGACGAACCTGCCTAATTGTCCGATTATCTTTTGGTCCTCGATGTATCAGAAGTCCGGTTCAATTAGGTACCCAAACGCTCACTACTGATACCTACGTTTTTAAAGTTTGTTTCGGTGTTGATGATACATTGCCGGCTCAATGTACTCAACGGACCTAAATAGATTTTTTGTGTTGTCAAAAACAAATCAATTTTATTCTTTATTGCATTATATTTCTTATTGCACCCTCTAAGGTAGAGCATCATTGATCGCGTTAAACAGAAGAGAAAACAAAACATTAAAACATTTATAAAACGAGATTTAAAAGTGAAATTTCAGTAAAGTGCACTTTTCATCTCCGAGAATCGTGTTGAATGGAAATGCATAGTTAGGTGATGCAAAAGTTCCGCTCCTACACTAAACTAGAATGTTGCTAAGTATCGAAACCGCAACTTTTAACGAGTTTGGTGCTTTTAACTTCGTTTACGGATACGGGTTATGAATGAATTTTCTGCCTTTGCTGCGAACACATTGTAAAATAATAATAATAATTAATATTATTTGCATCTTCAGAAAGTTCCTCTCTGCAGCCCTAGTCACCGGCTGCTTGAGCCTAGCGTCGCGGCCGGTGATTCACCGTTTCGATATATTTTTTACTGTAAAATAGTTTATAATATTTTTTTTTCTATACTAAAAAATGTATTTTATAACGAGATATAAGAATAAATGAGTGTATAATAATAAACGTTCAGGTATTCACAAAAGGTAGGTTTACAAAGTTGGTACTTAAAGACTATTTTAATGATTTTCCTAACAATTACCTAGTAATCTTTGTAGTACAAACATGCTTATATTACAATTGAGCTTACACCTATCTTTTTTTCTTTCGAAACCGCCTGAAACAGAAGAAGCAACTTCCCTCTATAATTGAGATAGAATAACTCAGTCAGAGAGTAAGGTATACCTACTATGTTTTGTGACTCTGTGTAAACTACTCAGAAGACGCCGCCATTACTCAGCTCAGAGCGGTAAGTGTCAAAACTTACTGTTCGAGAGTTCGAGACAGCTATAACTCAATAGCAGGCAAGCGGCCCATTAGCCGTTGCAGAAGCCTGGTTTCACTATATATATCTCGGTTCTCATTAATAAGTACTTAAAATGATTCTAGGAGTATGTATTGATAATGGTGGTGATGAGTTTATCGGGTGATTTTGTTTAAATGGCAGATTTATCTGTTCTATTCCAATAAATCATGTCTTCGGTTGGGTGCAAGGTGTTGCGCACCTCATCAATGCCAGAGTGGTGTGTGAATAAAGTGTCTGAATAAAGGCTTTTTTCAACACACTTGCTCATAAAGTGGCTCTATGGTCACCGAAATTAGGCACAGAATGACACCCATAATCAAACTGTGACTTTTTCATTGCTATGTTGAGGAAGATTGTAGTGTGCATGGCACCTGTAATCTATAATAAAATACCTAAGAGCTACAAAGACATGTAAACTTATTTAAGATTTGAATGAACTTTTATGTAATAAATGCTACTATAATATTGACGAATTTTTAAATGATTTAATCTTATTTTATGCTACTCATACTAATAATGCTGCCCCCGCTTCGCAGAGGCGGTAGCTCCAGTACTCCAGTCATCCCGTGACCACGACAGAGTGTAAACCTGTTGAAACGTCGGGAAAAATAGGTAAATAACGCGATAAATACCCGTGAATAATTACAATAATACTTATACTAAATTCAAATCTAAAATTAATAATCTTGTAAATTTGTTATTGTTATTTACAATTACATTTAGACCTGTATGCCATTCTATCTAATTATTTTGCACACCAATGTATATTGGTTAAACATGTTGAATACAAAAAAACTATGTGTCATCTTTTTACACGTGTTTGCAAATAAATGACTTTTACTTTTATAACTCACTAGTGAGTTATAGATTTTTTTATAAAATTTTATTGGTTTAGTTGCTTTGTTCTTAAGAAAGTTTGTATTCAAAAAAAAGATCGTGTTCAATAGAACAAATAAATTAATGTTCCTATTGCTTGCTCATTTCATGCAACTTCTTATTTAAATAGATAATTTTAACTCGTACGTGTTTGATAAATAAAACTTTCACTCATATATAACTTTTGTTTTCTCTGTAATAAAAGAAAACTTTAAATCCCCCATTTTGTACGTGGCAGAATAGGCACAAACCCTATGCGCGGAAAATAAAAAACAAACCTCATCCCTTTAGTTTACTAACTGCACATTTACTAATTGTTTCTCTGAATAAACTTTTTATCTACTAAATGAGTTTATTGTTATTTTATTCACAAGTGTGTTGAAAAACGTCGTATGATACCTACACGTGTGTATTGATGATTACCGTCCTCGGCTCTCTTAAGACCCAATGGCGCCTCGGCGGTAATCACCAATGTTACACACTAGTACCATAATGTACTATTTTTTTATTTATACATGTTCTATATTATGGTATTTCAGGTCCAGATCTTCATGTGTGCAAAATTTCACCCCGATCCCGTCCGTAGTTTTGGAGTTATCCTCGGCCAAACATCTTCACAAGCAACGGCATAAACTTCGCCTTTTTTTCGGCTGAACTGATTTTCATGAAACATGGCTAAGAACACTCGGAATAAAATTATCTATGACACAAAAAAACCTAAACGAAAATCGGTTCATCCGTTCGGGAGCTACGATCACCCCTCTCTTTTTGCGTCGGGGGTTAAAAATACCAACAGTCCTTGCTTTGAATTCAACAGCGTTATTCACAGAAAATTAAAATAATATTTGCTGAGACACTAGCTTAGTTTTATCAATATTAATTTAATCTCTTATCTCTAGAGGACAGTTTGCTTGCAAACTGGGGCAGTTTATGAAATAGTTATTCACTTACCAAACTAAGAAAACCTAACTGAATCAGCGAGAAGCGAAGTTGAGGGGTGGTTTTATTGTTTTTCTTCTTTGGTGACTATAACTTATTTATTTTGTACCCTGGGGCCTTATCAGCGACACCACCTATTTTATCTTATTATTCCGTTAAACGAATGAATTTTCAAAAATCGATTGGTCAGTTTGTGATGCCTATCATAGGCTTTTTTTAATGCCTCTATAAATGTTTTAGTTTGTACAGTGTAGCGCAGAGATGCGAAGTTGCTCATTTTTTCCACCATGGTGGCCAAAAAGAGCAACTTCGCATATCTTCTTAAAGTGCGCGCGGCGGTACCGCCGGCGTTCGTGTTTCGCGTGCGTATTGTTGTCTCGGTCGCACTTCCGTCTAGGTACGTCTTACCATCTTTGTTGTTCATTAGGTAGATATATTGGTTGCGTTTAGTTGTAACACAACACAGGCCATTTGTTGAGTTAGCGCTGGGAAAACGTACCATATCTACAGAATTTTACATAATATCTATGTTGTACTTATATACATTTACCGGTCTACAAATTAAGTAGGTATCATCAAAAACATAAATGCATGGATAGAACTTACAGACATAGACATAGACAATCATTTATTTGCTACTTACACAGTACAACACAGACATGAAAAATAATTACATAGTTAATTTATATTAAATACACAAAATCAACAATTACACATTTTTTTTACCAAAAAGAAGAGAGACTGTACTGTGTTTTACAGCAGCAAAAAGGTCTCGGCTCAGCATAAATGCCTTACCACTCAGGAGTAGAAAGGCGCTGATATTCTGCCGAAACCATTATAGTCATGAGACGCTGTGATGTTGACGGTTTATGTTGACGGTTAGAGTAAGTAGTGCTGTGTGTTTGATAAATAGTTTATTTCAATAAATAGTAGATAATTTGATATTATGTAACTGGTGCGTGTCTAAATGTGTGAAATACTCGTAACTTATTGATTGATAGTACAGTACAGATGCATGGATTTGCAACACAGAGAGATGCTTAGTATACATTTGGCTAATTGTGCGTGTTCAGGCTCGCGATTGTTTATCTCTTCTATGTAATAATAATAATAATAATGCTGGACAATTCACACAGCATTATCTAGCCCCAAGCTAAGCAGAGCTTGTGTTATGGGTACTAGCTGATATACTTAATACAATACACTACATAGATAGATATTTTTTTAATATACATAGAAAACACCCAGACCAACGGAACAAATTTCTGCAGATCGTACACAAATTTGTTCCGAGGCGGGAATCGAACCCGCAACCTCCTGCGTCGCAGTCGGACCTTCACCCGCTGCGCCACGGAGGTCGTCAAAAGTGTGTTCTAGATATTTACTCGCATTAAGAACATGTAGAGCAGGAGACAGTTACTAAAATCTGCGAAATTAAAAGACGGGATCGAGAATGACGTCACTTCTCATGCTGTCCCACTTGTCGCAAAACCTCTTTTCAACCGACGAAAACCGGAGGAGAATCTCAAGTCGACACGTATTTTTTATGTATGATTGATTACGCATAATTTTTTACAAAGTAGTCCGATTTCAATAATTCTTTTTTATTAAAGTCAGTTTATCGTTTTTCAAACACGCCAAAATGAATTGTAAGGACCTTTGTTGGTTTTCCACGCCCTCTAAGGCTGCAGGCAGTAAGGTTTTTTAACAAGGCGCATTGCGCGCCATTTTGTGAAGAGGATAACAATAAAATTTTTGCTTATTTACAAGAAAACTATACAACTTATGAAGAAACTGTATTAAGGAACCATAGAATTACAAAAATATTTTCTTTAGAATCATCAATCAAAACAAAAATATTTTCTTTAGACTGCAGATATCCTGAGATTTCGACCAAATTAGGTGCAAAACAGTACACTTTCATTATTTTTTATCGTAATTTGTTTCGGGGTCCGGCGACGGATGAATTTCCCATACAAACGTAATACCAAAATGATTTTTAATTTGAGCATATTTTCAATATGGTCTGCTATTATTTGTATTATAATAGTATTTATCTAGGTTCCTGCCACAATTTTTTTTCAAAATACCTTTCTGAAATGAAATTAAACCTAATCGCATTTTTACATCAAAAAATGAATGTTGTCTTAGTAATTGTGTAGATAAGTATTTTGAAAAAAAAATTATGGCAGGAACCTGTATAAACACTATTCTAACACAAATAATAGCAAACCACGATGAAAACATTCTCAAATTACAAATCATTTTGGTACTACGTTTGTATGGGAAATTCATCCGTCGCCGGACCCTTAAGGAACCATAGAAAAAATTTAGAATTTTATGTAATTCTAGTTATTTATCACGGGGATCCCGTGAGTACTGAGATCTACCGCTAGGTTCGCATAACTAAGGCCCACTGCAACTACATTATGAGAACAATGCACGCAACTCCTTGATCGTGTTCCCAGATGAATATTCGTAGATCTTACAAACCTTTGTCCCGTGGTGAGAATCGAACCTGCAACCATCTACGTCCCTGCGAACAATCGGAGATCTAAGCGGACCTTCGCACCTGCGGCATCACTGAAGTGGTCAAAATGATACAGCATTGTCGATGATTAGAAAGATGAAATTAATTAAGTAAGCTTTATTTGGTCGTTACTTCCGCGAGTTTCCTGTAGCTCAACTGCGAACTGTTGAGCAAAGACGCTTCCGTTTTTCGCAACTCATTTTGTTCCCTATTGCTCAACTCAATAATTAATTGCCAATTTAGTACTTTCTAATTTTTGTTTGGTTTTTCAGTACTTCAAAGGTATCGTAGGTTGGGTCCGTCGAGCTCCCGAACTAAGTTTGCAGGTAGAATGTGCGGTTTTATGGTGCGCGTAAATATATATGTTTATTAGACTGTTATGGTTATTATCATTTTGCAGAACCCTACTTTAAAAGGGGAGGAAGCTCGTTTAATAAAAAACAACTTTTATTAAAATTTGTGAAGAATTTTCAGTTTTTTGTTTTACTTTTACATAAGTTTATGGAAGTAACTGGTTCCATAAACTAAGAACGTAGAAAAACTAGTTAATTTTATTTTGATACCTAATAGCTTTTGTCACCAGATTCGCTTACGATTTTCCAAGAAAAATATACAGGTCTAGGATTTTCAGGATGTTAAATTTTCTTCTAGGGACTTATTTACTAACTACCTTCTGCTTTCGGTTTTTCACGCGTTTTTAGAATAAAAAGCCTATGTCCTATGTACTCATATAGATCTGGACCTAGAATAACATAGTAGGTATGAGTGCAAAATTTCATACCGTTTCATTCAGTAGATTTGGCGTTGTCTTCGACCAAACATCTTCACAACGGCACAACCTTTCGCCTTTATAATATTACTAGCTTCTGCCCGCGGCTTCGCACGCGTATTTTCGGTATAATAGGCATATTATCTATGTTAATCTAAGCCTATTATATAATTTAAGTTTTGCTCTAAAAAACAGACGCTAAATTTCATATTGATCTGTTTAGTATTTTGATGATCCTAGGTAACAAAAATACAGATTTTACAAACTTTCGGCTTTATAATTTAGTAGGATAGGATAGGATTATTATTATATTATAGTAGGAAATAGGATATAATATATCGTACGTTCCGACGAAAACTCTTCCCTCACTATCCATGAAATGAAATAAAATGAGTCCTTAGAAAACACATTCAAAACACAGTACCTACCCAGTCTACATTGTCTATCTTAATTATTGTCAAAACCTTGCTGTGCCTAGATAAGATAAGTGTGTCTAGATAATCTGATATTTTGTAGTATATATAGTTGTTATTGATAGTTTTGTATAGTTGTAAGCCAAAAAGGCTTACTTTATAATATCAGATTATTAAGAAGATAAAAAGATTGGCACGGGTTTTGCTCCAACTCGAAAAATAACAACTAACAGGCTAAAGGTTTCTTCGTCGCTTCTTTAATTTAGTCTACATTAGGTACCTACTGAAAAGACATAAATCAAAAATATCACTTTATTTCCGTGTCAGTGTTTAGTTTTATAATTTGACCTTTTCTAAGTGTACATTTATTGGTTTTATGGAAATAAAGAGTTGTTGATTTTGATTTTTGATTTTTATAGTTGTTGGTAGAATATTCAAGACCAAGTAATAGCGATGCTTGAAATTGATTGTCAGTTTTTAAGGGTTTTTATCTACCGCTTGACATTTTATTTAAGTATTCAGGTCTAAATGTGGGTACCCCCTAGCTTTGGGAATCGCTTAGACGTTGCTGATAATCTGTCACTGTATTTGCGGGTAGAACGAGGATTCATTCCTTAGCTGTATCTGATCGAGAAACTGTCTCGCGTCATGTAATAAACTAGTTCTTTCACATGAAAATAAAGAATTAGCTTGACCAAAGGCGGTTAACACACTGTTTTGCAAAACGCGCAGTCGACACGCAAGACGCAGCGTGATGCGTGGCAGTGTGTTAACCGCCTTATAATAAGGATACAATAATTGTATTATCAAGAAATCCCTGAAAGTAATCTCACGAGTTGACCTGGATGGAGTAAGTATTTAATACAAGTACCTATGGTTTAGCGATCCATTATAAGGGTTCACGATAAAAAGTTTTTGTTTTCATAGCGCGTAAGCCTCACACTCTAGCTAATTTCAAAGAAATCAAATAACATCGCAAAAATTTTTGACTTCGACGGGACTTCAACCCGCATCCTTCCGTCAGTACCGGAATGTGCTAACCAACTTCACCACGAGGTCAAGTGACGTAGGATTCGAAAATCATTGCGACTTTATACGAACTCTAGCGCCGTTAGCTCCACCTACAGGAGAAACAATGAAGTTTATTCAATCCAGTTCAAAGATTAAAGTTACATTTAGTTCCTTTGACGAGAGGTGTCGCGTTGCTCAAAATCTAAAAGTTCTCAAATTTCCTGGTTCAAGTCCCGTCGAAGTCTAAAAAAAATGCGATATTATTTGGTTTACTATAGAATTAGGGATCCGTAATTTCTAGAGTAGATCTCGAAATTGACAAGTTCCAAGTCTCGTAATAACAATATTTTTGATTATCACAACATTAATTTTGTAATTTTTGTTTTTGCCACTGAAAGGGTGTATAAAGCTATAAAGAGGTAATTTTGGACACCAAGGGGTGTCCAAAATTACTTATTATTAACTTATTCAATGTTTGTTCTACGATTTTTTTAAATTCAATTTTTTTACTTAAAATTGGAAGTTTTTTTCTTTTTATTCGTGTTCTTTTCCGTGTATTCTTACATTGTTATTATTGTTTTAAAATCTAAAAGTATTTACATATATTTTTTGTCATAGTTAATAAGTTTCATGTGGTTTTGCTGAAAAAACAAGCAAAAAACATTTGCGCAAAAAACATGAATAGGAATAAAATAATACTTATTTTTTTTAAACAAAAAATATTCTAAAAATCGTTATTCACAAGTTGATCCTCTCTGGGTCCAGAATCACCGCCACTCGGCTTAGTAAGTACATCCTTTTCGTGGCACCCTGTATAAAAAAGCTTTCTATCTTAATTTTACCGATAGATTCTGGTTTTAAAATATTTCTGTTATTAGAAATTGGTTTCAAACTTAACACAGGGACTACCGATAGATAAACATCACTAAAAACCTAGTCTGGGTATGAAAAATATGACTTGCACCGGTGTATTTACCTTTATTCCATTCAAAATATACACAGCTGCACTCCTGACTCCGGGCTGCTAATGTGAATCTTCCTTGCTAGAAAAACCCCAAAACCCCAATAACAAGTATTGGCCCGATCCCGGGATTCAAACCCAAGATAATCAGTGGTTGAACAAACTGACCGCTAGACCAACTAGGCAGGCAAAGATTAAGATATCCAGGCAAGTACTTAAGTACATGATTATGAAATCCCTGTTATTGCCTTGGGGCTGGCCTGTCATATCATAACGATATTAAGTCGGTTACGGCGAGGTCGTAAGGATCAACCACAAAAGCGGGCGTTGATAGGGAAAGGAGGATAAGTCTGTATTTTGCATTTTTACTTAAATTGTGAGGTACCTAAGCCAACTCTATTTTCAAAATAGATAGATGGATAGAAAACACTTTACTGTACCATATAAAGACAGGAAACAATTTAAAGAAAATTCTGTAAAATGCTCATATTATTAAAAAAAACGTTTTTGGTGCCAATCGATCCCTTTTACAATACTCTGTATTGAATACTTTTATATACCTATTTATTGATCAAAAACTTCTATCGGACTAACTAAGGTTCGATTACTATAAAAGTCAGAAATCGTAAAAAACTATCCCCTACCAGGAAAGAGAACAAATATATAAATTTCAGTGATTAACTTTTTCCTGTCTGGATGGATGGCATAAAGGAAACAACCTTTCCTGTCGGTCTGGAGTTTTGCTTACCCAAAAGTATCATTATCATCAGATTTAGCATGCACTAAGCACCTTTTATTACTAAGCATACTGATAGCAGATAGCTGTGTGGTGCTGACATAGAATTTGCACCACCCCTATTCTTCCCGCGGTTGTCGTAAGACTCGTAAGAGGCGAATAAGGGATATCCACCGCACCACAGCAGCGCCTCCTGCAGAACAATTCTACCACCGAACTGCGATCCCCAACCCGCATGCCCAGCGTGTTGATTGTGCGCATACGCACCCCCCATGAGATAACAGCCAATAAGGCGCTTATCAGGGGAGGCCTGCGTCCAGCAGTGGACCAATATAGGCTGTTGAGGGATACTGATAGGACGGTTTGCATAGAGGCAAGTAAAAACACAAAAACATGAGTTACACCCTTCACACCATACCCCACGTTCATACAAGCCTAATGCGTTTTCCACTTACGGACAGGAGGCACAGATGACATAATACTTAGTACCAAACCTGCAGATTACATAATACTTAGTGGATATTACAGAACCCTGGGGGCTTTGGGCGCTTACCTACATCACCGACAATTTACGAGAAAATATTGGTAGTTGCTTCTTCATATATGGTTATTTATTGCCTGAGAAGCCAGTGGCCAATATTTTGGACACTACTGATAAAATATATACCTACCTACTTAAATTAGATATATAATTTTTTTGCTGGATTTTCAGACATTATGTTTTTATTTATTGGCCAGAATTTGCCAGTTTAAGGTTGCATTGACGGTTGATTCCAGGAACCAAAACGCTGGGTATTTTTTTGTTATTTTGTATATACTATTTGTGTGTGGTGTACAGAATTAATGGAAAAACATTCTCAATAGTCATGTATGTGTATAGAAATGGGTAACTTCACTATAATACTGAGCCAGTAGTTGAGTGGAGACTGCGACTCGTCAAACGTAGTGTAGGACGCCCTCGGGCCATGTGGGATGACGATCTGCGAAAGACTACAGGTAGATGCTGGATGCGGCAAGCTGAAGACAGGGCGCTATGGCGTTCACTAGGGGAGGCCTATGTCCAGCAGTGGACTAATATAGGCTGATGATGATTATGAGGAATACTTAAACGGAATTTTGAGAGCTTACAAAGGAGTTTTGGCGGTCTTCGCGTAAGATTTTATCATTAGAAATCTGTTAAATATCTCCCGCGACTTACTACAAGAACAAAATTAAAAAATTTCGAAACCCCCCGACAGATTTTCATGAAAAGTGGTTAAGAACACTCGGGATAAAATTATCTATGATACAAAAAAAACTAATTGAAAATCGGTTCATCCGTTTGGGAGCTACGATACCATAGACAGATACACAGACAGACACGTTAAACTTATAATACCCCTCTCTTTTTGCGTCGGGGGTTAAAAACCGTAGTTTAAATTAAGGGTGAGGCCTTAGTGAGTCTTCTAGGCCTGGAAAGACCTACGCGGTTTTCACTACCGAAAAGTTCCGCTCGGTTTCTGCCGTCTTTCCGCCGCCGCTATTTTTATGTACCGCATACCCACAGCTCGGCTTTCGCAGTCGCTTTGGGTAGCAAATACCTTATAAGTATAAATGCAAGCAAGTTAAATCAACCCTACTGATATAAAGCTCTTAAATTCGAGTAAAAACAACTTTCTCAAAATATAAAGGAAATAAAAATAGAACGAAATAAGTAGGCAGGTAAGTACCTATCTATATTTAATTTATACAAAGAAAGTTCGAAAACTTTCTCAATATCATTGGTTCTTAGAAAACCGCTCATCTTACTCCGTATGTTGTAGAACGAAAATGTTTTCAATCATTTCATCCTACACAATCAGCCCACATAAAGATAAAGTACAGTCAAAGATAACAATTGATGAACATCACATCACACTAATAATACAAATGCGAAAGTTTGGATGGGTGGATGGATAGATGGATGGATGGATGTTTGTTACCTTTTCACGCCAAAACTACTGAACAGATCAGGCTGAAATTTGACTTTTTTGCTCGATTATTGTAATTCTGATTCAAACTTGCAAACAGTAAATACATTGCAGTGATTGCAGTAATAAGACTTAGTCGAGCAAAACAAGGTCTAGTGTGTGTGAGTAACATAAGTATGAATTTAAACGATATTATAATCTTATTAGACGACCTCCGTGCCGCAGCGGGCGAAGGTCCGCCTGCGACGTAGGAAGTTGCGGGTTCGATTCCCGTCTCGGAAAAAAATTGTGTACGATCTGCAGAAATTTGTTCCGTTGGTCTGGGTGTTTTCTATGTATAAAAAAAATATCTATCTATGTAGTGTATTGTATTAAGTACATCAGTTATCTAGTACCCATAACACAAGCTCTGCTTAGCTTGGGGCTAGATAACGCTGTGTGAATTGTCCAGTATTATTTATTTATTTATTTATAACCCAAGTAATAAGAAATAAATAAAATATTACTATTGAGTTTCACATTTGGGATATTATGACGTTGGCAGTTGGCAGCTTCGTCGTCGGCCGGCTCAATCCAGACAGAAAATTGTTTGAATTTGTTTTAGTACCATGTGATGGAAGCCGAATTTGTTTATAGGTACCCAATCTCCCCTGGTGGCGATCCATTGAATGGGATATTTTACCGTAATCGCACAGCAGGTCCAGACTGCTGGGCAAGCAGCCACGCGAGGCAGCTTGAAAATTATATACCTCGGCGTTGCCCCTCGCGGTAATCGCCAATTCTGAAGATGGCGGGGGCCATTGCAAACCCCCGGATACTCAAAAGCAACTTGGGTTTGAGCACGTCTTAAGTCCCAAGTGACCAATTTTGATAGAAGTGAACAAGAAATCAAAAAGATCACATTATTTCCTAGTGTTACTTATGTAATTTGAATTCTGTGATGTCTCCGAGAGTCCTGTAAGGTATAAAAGTAATAAAACACTTTAATATTTGATATTTTTGACAGATTTTCATTGAAAACTGCCAAAAAATCGTGACTTGAGACGTACTCAAATGGTTCTCTCAATCTCTAAGTCTCAACAGCCTGTATTGGTCCACTGCTGGAGGCAGGCCAACCCCTGATAAGCGCCTTTTATCTCATGGGGGGTATTGCCCATAATCCTCACGCTGGGCATACTGGGGATCGCAGTTTAGTGGTAGATTTGTTCTTCAGGGGTGCTGCTGTCTGTGTCCGGTGGATATCCCTTAGTCGTCTCTTACGACATCCGCGGGAAGAGTTGGGGTGGTGCACATTCTAAGCCGGCACTACACAGCTCTCGGCACTTAAATGGTTGCGCTTGATTATTAGAACGTTAGAGAGGTATTCGCTTCGTGTTCTCACCTAAAAGATACACGAGACGACCTCAGTGGCGCAGCGGGCGAAAGTGCGCCTGCGACGCAGGGGGTTGCTAGTTCGATTCACCCCACGGGATGATTTTTTGTACAATCTGCGATATTTGTTCCGGATCTTCAGCTTGATTATGCAAGGCGTCGCTAACGCACGCACGTTAACCACGTTATTCACGCTAATATAACGTGTTGTGCTAATAACAGCGTGAATAACGCGTAAGGGACGTTAATATATGAATGAGAAAATGACCCAAAGAAATTAACAAGTTATTAATGCGTTAATCACGCTAATAATAGCTCAAAACGTAGATAACGTGCGTGCGTTAGCGACGCCCTTGCATATTCAGGTAGCTGGATGTTTTTTAAATAACAAAATATTGTAATGTAACGTATTAGGTACCTACAATACTTACCCTTGTGTTACTTCGTGAATTGTCAAGCATTATTTAAAAGGTAGACCCATATACAATGTTTAACGATTTCTATCGTTGACTGTACCTACCTGTTCCCATCCATTCAGAATTCAATTGAGTGATACCAGAGAATAAATAAAATAACGTCGTAGTACGTAGGATGCCTTGCCGCAGGCAGCGTAGTATTTAGTACGTAGGTTGTTCCTTAATACGCCCACTAGTATTATAATATCTGTGCCCACGGTCCCCTTTAGTTTGGACTAGCAGTGCCTCGCAATTTCACCCACGTATTTCCCGTTCCCGTGGGAATTCCGGGATAAAATATACCTTATGTGCTATTCCAGACTATAATCTATCTCTCTGCCAAATTTCATCTAGATCCGTTCAGTAGTTTTTGCGTAGCAGTGCCTCGCGATTTCACCCACGTAGTTCCCGTTCCCGTAAGAAATCCGGGATAAAATATATCCTTTGTGTTATTCCAGACTATAATCTATCTCTGTGCCAAATTTCATCCAGAACCGTTCAGTAATTTTTACGTGAAAGATTAACAACATCCATCCATCCATAATTACAAACTTTTGCGTTTATAATATTAGTAGGATTATCTTAACCTAGCCTAGATCAACAGGTAAAGTTTATAGATATAAAAAAAAATCTATATAATGTATTGTATTGTATTAAGTATATCCGTTATCTAGTAGGTACCCATAACACAAGCTCTCAATTGACAAAGAAATCGACGAACATAGAATCTCCTACTTGAAGTTGGTTAAAAATATATAATCTAGAAAAAGCCACACTCACGCTGCTGCTGATAAAAAGAAACCATATCCGTGACATTTTAGCGTCTTTCAAAAGGTTTCTGAAACTGCCAATCCAATCAAGCAACAATCAGACCGTATTCTCAAACTGGTAAGGGACAACCAGTCTGGGCCAACTGGGCGAAGGTAAGTGAAAACCGGTCGTAAACACGACAATAGGAGGCGGGCGTGACCGGAAACCCGGATGAGTTAGTGGGACTTTTAGTTTTTTAGCAGGGATTGGCAACATTTTAGCTGTTTAAGGTCGGGAGCCATCACAAGTAGGTAGGTAGTCTAATATTAGTAGTTAGGTATGAATGGTAGGTATCCTACTTCACATCACATCACATTAATATTATAAATGCGAAAGTTTGGATGGATGGAAGGATGTTTGTTACCTCTTCACGCCGAAACTACTGATCGGATCAGGCTGAAATTTTGCATACAGGTAAGTCTAAGCCTGGAATCCAATATAGGCAAGCTTTTTATCCCATAAATCAGTTCCCATGGGATAGAAATAACCTTAAAACGTTACCATAGAAACAATGCGTGCGAAGCCGCGGGCAGAAGCTAGCATCTATATAATAATAAGTCCTAACCTTTATGGTCTTTCGTCAAACTCTCGTCACACTCAAAAAGAACTTATTGCGATGCATTACGACAAAACAGACAGCTCGACCCTTAAGGCTTGGTAGGCCAGCAGAGGCCGCATTTTTAATACCATCTGAGACTTAGAAAATAGCGATTAAAATTCTGAAAAAAAGATATATATTTTCTAAGGATCTATTCTAGTCAAAGTCGCATTCAGTATCATCAGATATAATGAACTTCACTCGATAGAAAATAATCCCAAAGTTTTTCAACTTTTTTTCAATACTATGACTAGCGAAATACTGATATCACACTTTTTTTTTTACTCAACTAAGGACATTTAATATTTCTAAACAAATTCGCAGAGTTTGACTTGATAAAATGCTTTTCTTAATCACCATGTTTAAATAACCACAAAAAACACGAGCGCGGCGGCTTGGCAGGCGCGCATTTTCTCTTACGCCTACTGCTGCAGGACTACCGGCCTTAAGGCCGTTGTATGCCGCACACTAGCGCCGCCACCTATTTTTACTTATAATTACGTTAAACACAAGAATTTTCAAATATCCAATGTACAGTTTGTGATACCTATCCTAAGCTTTTTTTAATCGCTCTGATATAGTTTAGTTCTCTGTTTTCGCTTCTCTCTCTTAATTTAACGAAATAAATTTAGACATAGAAGCGAAAACAGAGTTCGGTGGCCACCAAGAGCAACTGCGCTATTCTTTATAAAGGAAATAAAAGAAAACCATTTTATCGGCATTAAAAAAAGCTTATGATAGGTATTATAAACTGTACAATGGACTTTTAAAAAATCCTTTGATGAACGTAATTATAAGAAAGAAAAGGCAGTGGCGCTAGTTTGAAGCATACAACCGCCTTAAAACTAACATTTACGCAATAGTTAAAAATAGGCAGGTTAGGTAAGTACCTACTACAATACTTACTAATGGAGCCAAAGGTTGGTCTCCTCTTTAGAGGGAAGCCATGGGATCGACAGGTAATCCAGGCAGGGTCGCAATTTGAAAGGGTCCTTTCAGTCCCTTCGTATACTTTGGTATTGGGACAAACTGGGAATCAATGTTATTCCAAGTGGATTTAGGAGCAAGATTTCAGGTTACTTACTGTTATCGAGAGCTTACATCTTGAATGTTGAACTTGGCTATAACTTATAGATAGCATTTTATTATAGTTATTCATTGTCATAAAATATGTTATTGTGTCGGAATATTTATGATTCCCAAGTGCCAAATACTTTTTTTAATTTGATACATATTTTTTTTTTGTCTTCACAAAGAAAATTACAATCAAATTATAGAAATAAATACTAGTATTTACAATTGAGCTAACTGCAGACTGTTGCAAACAATCTACAGATAGCTCAATCAACTGATCCATATCAATACCATATAATTACCTAATATACTTAAAGTACAATTACCTAATATTTCGAAGTCCGTGTCTGTTACCTTTTCGCGACGAAACCGCTGAACGGATCATGATGAAATTTCTCAACGAGATACACAATACGGAGAAGGACCCAGACTTTTTATCAAAATAAAAACAGCGTGCAAAGCCGCGGGCTGAAGCTAATTATGAAAAAAGTACAAACCCGGACGAGCTCTTCCAAAGATCTCTCTTTGTTAAAAAAAATACCTTCTCTTTTGTTAGTGGTTTAAGTTAATTTTAAATGGGCCATTATAATTTTACCTTGTTTACGTAGGCGTAATCGTCAAGTTCAAAGTAACTCAAACGTCTTCAAAATAGACGAGAAGGTACCTAATACGACTAAAATTTATGTAGGCGTTAATACAGTCAAAGACAAAAATCATGAAATTCTGGGTCTGAAGGGGAGAGTCGGGTGGTACCGCGCCCCTAAGCGAAAATGCCTATATCTTAGCTTAGGATATGGTTAAAATAAAATAGTTTTTAGATGGTGAAAAGATATTTATTAAGCTGTTTGTATAGCGTCGCAAAACAAACAAAATCAGATGCAGAGAAAATAATTATATAATCCAAAAACCAAAAAATGGGAAAACGCGATTTATTATCGAACTACCGTGCTCGAGTTAGGTAATTTTGCGCTAGTTCGATAATACCGTGCGTATACAAATGACTTGTTATTAACGATACATATACACCATATTTTAATATTAAATTGAACTTTATACTAATATAACTTATATGTACCTACAGTATTTCCCAAAAAAAATGTATGAAAACCTGTGTTTTAATCCTAAAATTAAATATTATGAAAAATACTAACAAAATGTTTACCAGTCTCATTATAAATACTTAAAAATTAATAACTATTATATATAACTGTATAAAATATGGATGAGGAAAAACATGGTGCCGTTACAGCAGAGGGATAGCGTCATTCAAACATTTTCTTGATTTTGAATTCAAAAAGGAATATATTATGTGTATGTGAGTTAACAAGTATATAACTTCAGTGCTTTCACGCATACAAAGACATGTAAACAAAAAATAAATAATGAGACATAGGTACTTATTTGTAGCATTTTATTGGCTGCACCTCGTTTGTGTCAGAGAACAATTCATTTTATCAAAGCTCTTAACTTACTTTAATATGATTTTTTTGCGAACATCATTAGAAAAAAATCGTGTCAATTAATTTATGATTCGTCTATAGGCAAGTTCCCAGAGGAGGTTATGAACGCACCGAAAATTTAGAAATCTAGAAAATGTAAAAATCGTAAAATTTAAGTTAGGACTCCTAAAACTACAGAATCGACATTCGAGTCTCGAAAATTTTAAGAACAAACTAAAAAACTGGCTCTTAAAGAAGACGTTGGACGAAATTTTAAATTCTGAATAATGTGCATTAATTTTATGGTTTTTATTTTATTTTGTTAAGTTAAGGCGCTGTCTCTCACACTAGCGCCGCCACCTATTTTATCTAATTATTACGTTTAAGAAAGGAATTTCCAAAAATTACGTTAGCCAGTTTGTGATACCTATTATAAGCTTTTTTTTAATGCCTCTGTAATAATTTTATTTTGTATAGTTTAGGCAGAGATACGAAATTGCCCTTGGTGGATACCAAACTCTATTTTCGCATCTCTGTCTAAACTATACAAAATAAAACTATTACAGAGGCATAAAAAAACTTATAGAATAAAATATGTGGCGGGGTTAGTGTGATAGTGGAGGCAGCAGCGCCTTAAAACAATTTTTTTTTTTTTTTATTAAATCTTAATTTGTAGACAAATAAAACAATACACAAAAGTTGATAATTTAAGGGATATGTACAAAAAAAATAAAAAAAATAAATAAAAATCATTTATTTCAGACATAAATCCATACACATTTTTATAAATACAATACACAATTACAATTACAAATTTCAATTTAATATAATATAATAGTAATAATAATAATAAACAAAGGCAAGCTAATAAAGGCAAACTTTATCCCTACAATTTGACAAATTATAACTAAATCAGTTTTATCTGTTTATGCTGTTTTGTCTGTTCATCTCTTATTGCTCTTGACTGTACCAACCAATTTAATCACCGTAAAGTGTTTATAAGAAAATACAGCTTTTGGCTGTTTATGTAGGAAAACCACAAGCATCCCAAACAGGGTACAGAATAACAATAAGCCTACACGGCAACCTAATTCTAATTCCATGAACACAGGAATCTAATTCCCGTGACATGGCTGTGACAAATTGATTGGATACGGAACCCGAGTGTTTGTTGCGGTACCCTAAACCTTGTTATCTTGCGATACACTGAGACGAGGGGCGGAAAACTTTTTAGCTTTTCAACCGACTAAAAACGAGGTTCTCAATTCTGCTATACCTAGTTTTTTTTTGTAAAAATTATTATTTGATAAAAAAAGAAAATTAACGCGTGGGCCGTGGACGGAGTGTAATGGTTGTAATTTTTTTTCTTTATTTTACTTCAGCTAAATGTAGCTATAGTACTAAAAACATATATAGTAGGTAATAAAGAAAAAACATCGAAAAATTACTAAAAAGCCGTGAGAAAAGCTAGTTCGCTTTGCTGGCGGCTTGGTTCATTTTTTTACGGTTTCCTCGTTAAAACATAGCTAGTAAAACTAGACATTTTCATACCGTCCATCTCGGCAAAAAAATAGTAATCATCATATCAGCCTACATAAGTCCACTGCTGGACATAGGAAAATTGCAAAATCGCGGCTTAAAACCTACCTAAACCAAAATGTAAGCTGACCTTATCTATAGGTATGTAAATTTACCAACTAGGTCTCGACATTCTAATATTCTCAGCTATTGTGTTCCGCAAATCTGTTCCTACCATTTAAACCTTTACAGTAACGAAAGTGAACCTTACTCAGTCGCAATAGGAGCATGGTTCCATGGTTGATTGTAAGCTGCTAGCAAGAATATGATATCGCTCGAAAAATTGTGCTATAAAGCTCGACGACGGCGTGCTTTGTTCACGTTTCATATGTTCTGAAGTATTGGAAACATAAGGCCTGTTCTTGCTGGAACCTTTTTACAGTAATAGGCATAGAGCGCGTTCCCAGTAGTGTCGTGACGAGAGAAAGTCGTGCAGTTTAAAGCATCTCATGGTTTTTTAAATTTAACCCTAGCTCACTAAACATCCCCTGAACCTCAACGATAATATTTTACTTGAAATAATATTTATTAATTAAAAAAGTAGGTAGCATGCTAGGAAATGTATTTAAATTTATTAAGTACCATTAAACACATTCTAATATTAAGGCTGAACGAGTCGCTCATCTTTCCATACAAACGTGGAAGGGTACAACGCTGTTTGATGTTGACCATCCAAAACTAATATCAATTTATCTCGTCATTATCTATCGTATGCACCCGAAACCGTAAAAAAATGAATTAATTAACTCCAGTTCGAAAATTAACATCCTACCTAACAAGGTTAAGGGTTTCTTTTTCGCTTCTTTTCTTTAACCTAAAAAAGATTGTTTTGCCGTTTCATTTTATGTACCTAATGTGACTGTTGGTCACGGTGTTAGCACTGTCCGCCTAAAATACAGGTTTAACCTAGTTCGGGGACAAGTACCTATTAACTTTAAATATAAGTTATTATGACTTACCTTTTTACCTATTACTTTAACCTTTTCCTAAGATATTCTTGAATTTAAAAAAAAAACGAAGGAACCAAAAATCATAGTGGTCTTTCCTAGATTTATTTATAATTTTCCAGAGTTTTGCAAGGTCCAAATGAAATAAAGCATTTTGATTTTTGGGGGAGGCATGTTCTGAATATGGACTCTAGTGGACATATAGTGGACGTACTAAGTGTGCTGATGAGAACTTAAGCTACATATCGGAAACCGCGAGCAAAACTTAGTGATATTAAAAATATTTTGAACAATGAACTGCAAACCGTGCGACTGCATCAGCAGTTTCACTGTGCAGTCAACTGCAAGGAGCTGGCATCAACGAACACAGCTGATTGGTCTCTTTTATCTGGGACCGGTGGTGTGAGTGTGGGATCAAAACATATTAAGGCTTGGTAGGCCAGCAGAGGCCACACTTTTGTGATTTTTTTAATCATCTGAGACTTCGAAAATAGTAAAACTTTTAAATCCATCATGGTTCACCGTCCACACTAAAGTCACTTATAACGGAATATTTACCATGATTTGAGTTTTGAGCTTTCCAATATTTCGGCGCAGCAACATGCGCCATGATCACGGAATAACTGAGGGCACTGCGAGTGAGTTGTTATTGAACTCACTCGCAGTGCCGTCAGTTATTCCGTGATCATGGCGCATGTAACTGCGCCGAAATATTGGAAAGCTCAAAACTCAAATCATGGTAAATACTCTTTTTCGAACATAGTGTTTAAAATTCAGAAAAAAATATATAGACACTTAATATTTCTAAACATATTCGCAGAGTTTGACTTGATAAAATGATTTCCTTAATCACCATGTTTAAATAACTACAAAAAACACGAGCGCGGCGGCTTGGCAGGCGCGCGTTTTCCCTTACGCCTACTGCTGCAAGAATACATGGCCTTAAGGGTCCGGCGACGGATGAATTTCCCATACAAACGTAGTACCAAAATGATTTGTAAATTGAGAATGTTTTCATCATGGTTTGTTATTATTTGTGTTAGAATAGTATTTATACAGGTTCCTTCCATAAGATTTTTACAAAATACTTATCTACACAATTACTAAGACACCATTCATTCTTTGATGTAAAAATGCGATTAGGTTTAATTTCATTTCAGAAAGGTATTTTGAAAAAAAATTGTGGTAGGAACCTAGATAAATACTATTTTAATACAAATAATAGCAGACCATAGTGAAAATATGCTCAAATTCAAAATCATTTTGGTATTACGTTTGTATGGGAAATTCATCCGTCGCCGGACCCTGAACCCACTTATGGGTAAAGAATACCAGATTTTTTATAATAACTGTCAAACTGATCTGACAGCCTGACGCCTGCGAAGGCGCGTTCAGAAACTTGTTAGTCATAGAATACACGTGAAATGGACAAGTGAAATCAATCCATAACAGAAACTCTGCTTAGCTTGGGGCTAGATGATTATGTGCATTGTCCAGCATCATTTATTTATTTATTTTTCTCTAAAAACAATGGCGAGTGGAGCACAGTGGTGGCGGCTTAGAATTTACACCACCGCATTCTTCTTATATCTGTGTCAACCGGAAGCGGGCAGCAGCGTCCTCTGTAGAACAAATTATACCACCGAACTGCGATCCCAACCCGCATGCCTAGCGTGGGGATTATGGGCGTTACCCCCTCCTGAGATAAAAGTCAATAAGTCGCTTCTCGGGGGGAGGCTGGACGCATCCAGCAGTGGACCTGGCTGGCTGGCTGTTGAGGTGAGGAGGTGAAGTGAGTGGACCTGTTGGTAATTTTCCTGTCTTTTTGAAAATCTGTCTTTGAGATCAAATATATTTTTTACAAACAAAGGGGTTAGAAAATCAAAGAAACATTTTTCTGGGAATTTTTTGAAGACTACGGATATCATCGGAGCAAATCTCAGAAATTCGAAAACAATTAAGAATAGGTAAGCTTTCATTGTAAATTAGTTTTCATTTAATATTAAATGTGATAGAAGGGGATAGAAAATGATTTTATTTTTAGTTTGATAAGTATTTCAGCCGTAACTCACAAAACTGTACAAAAAGGTGCTCAATTTTAAAATTAGTGCCTTCCATTAAAAAAAATAGATTTTACCTACCTTGTAAAGTATGAGACGATTTTTGTCGAGTTTTCTTACCTTTACTAAAATAATATAACTAATATTTTCCTACCGGACCGGTGGCGGTATCAATGTCTAAAAATATCACTTTTTTCCTGTAAGTATTAACCTATTTTCCCAAGGTTAAAATCGATGTATGTAGGTCAAGATTCTTCGAGTATTCCAGGCAAAAGGCATTCTTTAGAGTTGTTTTATTATTACATAAGACTAGAGCTATCAACAAGATTTGATAGCAAACTGAATACCTCACCAACCTATATTGGCCCACTGCTGGACACAGGCCTCTCCCTGATAAGCGCCTTATTGGTTGTTATCTCTTGGTGGGTAATGCCTATAATCCCCAAGCTGGGTATGCGGGTTGGGGATCGCAGTTCGGTGGTCGAATTTTTCTGCAGGGGGTGCTGCTACCCGACCCCGGTGGATATCCCTTAGTCGACACCCGCGGGAAGAGTGGGGGAGTTTCAAATTCTAAGCCAGCATCACACGGCATGAAACTGAATACATTTCTAAATAAATATGCATCATGGGTAGGTAGAAGAGGGCCTATTTTAAATATCCAAAAACGCGATTGCGTGTTTCGTTTCGGCCAATCGGTGTTTATGTTTAACTCGATTAATTAGACTAGGTACCTACTAATTTGCACCAAAAATAAACGAAACGAAACGGTGCACCTGCATCTTTTTTAAGAATCTGTCCTTTTGAGAATGTCTTTTTGAGAATTTGCCCGAGGATTTTTTTCTTTTGAATCTTTTTTTGAGATTCTGTCTTTATGAGAACAAACCGTCGGCCTGCCCAGTTATGGGAATAAAATAATGTCTCGATGGTGAAGCTTTGTCGATCCGTTTGCGAGTTGATTGGGCGACAACTATATATAGACTGAATTACTTACAAACAACTACGCAATAAAAGTCTGCCTTCACGCTGTGGCCCGCAATAAGCAATGTATTGGAAACTAGCTGGATAAGTGAGAGTATAAATTTTAGGGTTCCGTAGCTTGATACAACATAGTTTAAACAGGGTGTTTGGTATTTCACTGACATATTTTTTTGGTGAGTTGGGGGTCATGGACTACATTTCTCCGGTAGACTTAATGGCCTAAGTGTCACGGTTGCTAAGGTATCTTTGTTTAGTATTTTTGAAAATCCTGAATCTGGCCTTTATAATGTTATATTTTTTTGTTGGTGGTTGTAATGCCACATATAAATTTGCTGTATTCTTCCATATCTACAGAATAACTTTATTCAACATAAATAATTATTTGATACAATTCACTTAATAAAAGAGTTCAAAATCTGTGTAAAAGTTATAAATCGTGACAACTTCTAGGTTCATGAAATATATTGAAAGTCATATTTAAATTTAATTTTCTTTCAAAAAGTTCTTCAGGTAATGATTACCCTATTAACGATATGATAAAAAGCAAAATAAATTATTTATTAGATGGGTGAACTCAGAGATTCTTGACTGATAGGGTCATGATTAAATATATCTAGATAATTAATAGCATTAAATTTTCAAGAACCCCACGGCCTTTGTATTGAACTAAGAGACAAACACACACAAATTGTTATACGGAACCCTAATAAACATCTGTGTGGGAAGGGAAGTTCCACATGGAGTGTAGATCGGTGGATAAAAGTTCTTCAGAAGTAGAACGTTTATTTCTGTTGCCAGAGTATAATGGAAATAACTATCGATTAGATCAATTGATAGTTGGTTGTAGAAGAGAAAAATTAGTTAGTTTATTAGTTTGTGTGAAGCTACATGTACACCGCGTTCTGAACTGTTAAGAGTGCGCAAAATTAAAGGTTCGTCAACACGCAGGTAGAAAATGTCTCGGCATTAAGCCCACCTTTTGTACCTCAGTGCAATAAAGTTATGTATAATAAAATAATAAGCACGGTAAATAAAAACAATACATCGATGTAAGTAAAATTAGACCTAAGTAAAATTTCGGAGACAGGGTAGGTAGTAGCTTCACGACACTGGAAAGCTCAAATTAGGTCCAAATAAGTCTACCCACCTCAGTCACAATCGGACAGGGGTGGCGGCCGCGTTTCCATCTTTGTTGTTTATTAAGTAGGTATATTGCAAAAGATTGGAAATAGCGTGTCTTTGCGTTTAGTTGTAAACAACACAGGCCATTTGTTTAGTTAGCGCTAGGAGAACGAACCATATCTACAGAATTTTACTTACATACCTACGATAAATTCGTTATTTTACACCACACTGGTAAAACACCGAGTACCTAGATAGAAAGATTGCCTTGAATAGATCGCTCTCAACGATAAGACCGCCCTTAATACTTCCTCTATTCTAATCATTTTTCTCTGTATTGTTTTCTGTCATTGTGTGGTATAATTAAGTGTTTTCAATTGATCTATGGAGAGCAGTATTTTAGGACAAAACTACGAAAAGTACCTGGACGGCCTTATCGCTTAGAAGCACACATAAACAACACAGACACACATGTCAGACAAACACAGCCAGGTACTGACTGGTACTAACTGAACACTGACTATGACACAAAACTGCATACTGACTGTGACAGAAAACTGAACACTGACTGTGACGAAAAACTGAACACTTACTGTAACACAAAACTGAGACACTTACTGTGACACAAAACTGAACACTGACCGTGACACAAAACTGAACACTGACTGTGAAACAAAACTGAACACTGACTGTGAAATATATCTGAAAACTGTCTGTGACACAGCCAGGTAAGTATGAAGGGGGGCATAATGTACCATTTTCAGGGACCTTATTACATTACGCCGTGTGCTAAAATCCGTTTCGTTGCTCGTTGCGAGCGGCTTCCTTCCCCGTATTGACTGCACGAACGTTGGATGTGTAACACGTTACATTACCCCGTAACGCCGTTAGTCAGTAAACTTACCCACCTTTACGCGAACGATTATGCATGTTCAGTGATGATCGGTAAACTGAACGTTTGATCATGATCATTATCAGCCGACATGATACTTCAAAATTATTGTGTTGAGGATTTCAACCGCCGCCGGGATGTGCTGGCGTTGCTCGGTAGGCCAAGGTAGCGTTGCGAACATAGGTGTCTAGATGCCAATATAAATCTTAAAATGCAAATATTAATAAATCGCTAAATATGTAGCTAAGCGTAAAATTAGAAAAAAGCATTTTAATATTTTTTAATATTCCTTTAAGTCCTAAGAAGGAAAGTAAGTATGAAGAAAATATCTGAAATATTGTCCCGGAAAGACGTAAGATCCAACGAATCGATTTTCACTGCGGGTAATGCCGCAGCTACTAAATCGCACTTTTATATTTGCATGTTTAGATGTGTGGATGTATGGATGGATGGATGTTTTGTGCTTAGTCAACAGATTCGCTTAAAATTTTCGATCATCAACCAGAGGCGAAATCAAAATAGCGTTTTAAAGATCCGTCGGATTCGATTCGGAAACGAATCGGAATCGAATGAATTAAAGTACCCCTGCTGAAAAGTATTCTTTTTTATGTATGGAAAAGAAGCCTATGTTAAAGGCTACTTTTTATCATCGTAAATCAGTTTCCATGGGATAGGAAACGTTTCCATAGAAACAAGGCGTGCGAAGTCGTGGACAGAAATGAGTAAATACCTAACTAATGCTGGGTAATTCATTTTTTTACTGCATCCTGTACCTAAGTTACCTCTATGGATAGTGGATCGATCAGTTATTCGCCGCACGCTTTTGTTTTGAGCTGATAATGAGAAATACCGGGCTCTGCCTTGACTCTGGTATGCAGGGCCAGGCCATACTAGACTAGGCTGAAAGAATACTAATATAGGATATATGGATGGATACAGTATAAGGCTTTAATGTCTATAAATTATTAGAAATCATCAAGTAAAAATATTTTACTAAGCTGATATCCAAATCTCACATTGCAAATGAGTTATTATTTCATTGGAATATAGAAACTGTACCATACATTCGTTAAATAGCCTACCTAAAAATATTAAAGACCTAAAACTCTAACTCAATTTAAAACTCACCTTAATTAAAAGCCATATTTTTCAAAGTTGTTCCTAAAAATCATCAATAGTCATCCATATTTTATTGCATATTTTATAACCTAGAATTTTTATGTGTATAGCGTGTGTGCGCCTTTACTTTGTCTTTATTTTGTTCTGTACAGTATTTTGCTAACTACCCACATCGTTTTGATTATTTGCTCGTACCGAACTACTAACAATAGAAAATAAGCTTACTTTGTTTCTCACCAGCGATAACTTATCTTTTGAGAAGTAAATAAAGATCTTAAACCCATAAACCTAATTTTGCTAAGTTACAGTTTTACAATCACGTAATAATATAATAATAATAATAATAACGCTGGACAATTCACACAGCATTATCTAGCCCCACGCTAAGCAGAGCTTGTGTTATGGGTACTAGATAACTGATATACTTAATACAATTCACTACATACATAGATCTTTTTTATTAAACATATAAAACACCCAGACCAACGGAACAAATTTCTGCAGGTCGTACATAAATTTGTTCCGAGGTGGGAATCGAACCCGCAACCTCCTGCGTCGCAGGCGGACCTTCGCCCGCTGCGCCACGGAGGTCATCAATGTATCTAATGTATCTATTCAAGAATCGGCTCAAGAAAATATGGAGGAACAGATATTACCAAAGCCACTAAGACCAGGCTCGTACGAACACTCGTTTTCCCCATATTTTTATACGCTTCCGAGACGTGGACTTTGCGAAAAATCGAGAAGAAGAAGATAGACGCTTTAGAGATGTGGTGCTGGAGAAGAATGCTTGGTATATCTTGGACTGAGTTCCGCACTAATGTCTCCATCCTATTACAACTTGGAAATGAAATGAAATATTTTATTTACCTTACGAACTACTACACATTAAGTAGAACTATAATAATGGTTATTGCTACGTAATTTAAATTTTCTGCGTAGCAGAGCTCAAGGCAAACCATGGTTTTCGCTCAGCATTGTGCTGGGTACACACTGATGTATGCACTCAGCGCTGGTTTTCAGCGGAAACCATAAAACTCGTGTCACGTCACGACCCTCTAGAGGTGCCTAAAAATAACAGAAAATACATATTTATATGCTAAGTTTAAAACATTAACCGAAAAAAGTAAGTAAAAGAAGTGGTGTGAAAGAGCGTCTGTCTACAAACGTACAATCTCGAATTTTGAAGTTTTTCGAGCACGTATCTCCACTCTCCATTGAACGGCTGATCGTGCAGGAAAAGGTGGAGGGTAAAAGACTGAGAGGTAGATCGCCTATGAGGTGGACCGATCAGAAAAGATTTGCCGTAGGGGTCCCCCTGCATGAATGTAGGTACCTGCCGCTGCGTTGTAGGGTGACATCGCGTCTGGCTAGTGAATGAAAATGGGCCAGCTTGTTCCGCAGGGTCTTCAAATCTAAATTGCTTTAACAACAAAGCAGAGCAACCAGTTTCGTTTCTGTCGTCAATCCATGTTCTTATCCAAATTCGTTTACTTACGCTTACTAAAAATTTGTTAATTCATTTTCTAACAATTCCTCTAACTCAATCAACAGCAAAATGGAAAAAAAATCATCAAGTAAGTCAATCATTGTTTCTGCTGTTTTCGCGAATTATTTTATCTTTTAAAATTAATTTAAAATAATAAAAATACGCAAATAACAGCGCCATTTAAAACTAAATCATAATAATAAATAAGTATTACAAACACGTAGCAATACGTCTTGTCACAAAACTACATAGACCCGTAGCACATATCGTAGTTCACAGGGTCTACGGCGTAGACGGAAGCTGACGTCAGCGGAAATGAAAGCCTGAAGGCTTCCGGCGAAGCAACGCCTTATTAATGGCGTTTCTTACGGAGCTGAAGGTGGAACGCGTCTATACAAATAGCGCGTACATTCACTACATACGTCATCATCATCATTACCGCCCTTATGTCACCCACTGCTGGCCATAGGCCGCCTTCGATCCTTGCCAGCCTACTCAGTCGTGCGTACTACGTAAGTTAACGATAAAATGGGTCAATGCACATTCACTAAATGTACGGGACACCTTTTGTGATATAAATGATAAGAAGAGTATAATATGATAAAAATATTAATATAATAGATAAATTGATATTTGAGCACGCGCCTACCATGATAGGGTGAAAACGTGAACTGATGTAATAATGTTAGTGGAAGGCGCGTGTAACAATTGACCTTAATAATATTGATGATTTTACATTATTAAGCTAGCTTATACCTAAATGCACGGTTGCGCTGCACCGTACACTAAATAAATTTTATATTTATGAATAATTATGATCTGGGACTTCAATGTTAATGCGACCTCAGTGCTTTTTCCAACTTTCAAACAGTAGTTACAAAGATGAAATAATTGGAAAAAATCCAACTTGTTCAACGAGTTGAAGTTATTGGAATAGAACAAAAAATCAGTTGCCAACGTATTCATTTGTAATTTTTGAATAGTTGTGTCATTTATCATTATTATCTGTCAAATCATATCATACTCATACTATACTATTATTATAAATGCGAAAGTTTGGATGGATGGATGGATGGATGTTTGTTACCTCTTCACGCCAAAACTACTGAACGGATCGGGCTGAAATTTTGCATACTATCTTATCCTGGAATCAAACAAAGGCTATTTTTTATCCCATAAATCAATAACCAACCCATGGGATATAAATTACTTTTAAACGTTTCCATAGCAACAACGCGTGAGAAGCGTGATATAAAACCTATTTGTTTGATGCCGGGTACAGACCAAGCGAGCGAGAGCAAGAAAATGCTAACGAACGAACGCGAAAGAACCAGTGTGGGTGTCATAGCATAAGCAAGCGAGCCCAAACGAGGGCCTTTGTTCACCTTCGGCCGTGCTGCGGCAGCTGTCGCTACACCAAATTAAAATAGAACGAACGTACTGATCAATCGTCGAATCTCATTCGTTTGCATTCGCTTGCTCTCGCTCGCTTGGTCTGTATCCACGATATGATAACAAACCCTACTTTTTATCCCAAGAAAAAGCGTGCGAAGCTGCTGGCAAAAACTAGAAAAGCAATGAATGTGCACTGAAGAGAATAATAGGAATCGTTCCACCATAACATATTTTGCTGATAACGATATTGTTGGTCTTATTTCCTGAGGATTTAAAGTTATTATTATGAGCTCGGAAGGCTAAGGTAGTGAATTATTTAATTTGATTTATATTGTTGGGGCTCGCTGTGTGGTGCTTAGAATTTGCACCACCCCAACTCTTCCCGCGCGTGTCGTAAGAGGCGACTAAGGGATATCCACCGGGGGCGGGCAGCAGCGCCCCCTGCAGAACAATTCTAACACCGTACTGCGATCCCCAACCCGCATGCCCAGCGTGGGGATTATGGGCACTACCCCCATGTGATAAAAGCCAATAAGGCGCATATCAGGGGAGGCCTGCGTCCAGTAGTGGACCAATACAGGCTGTTGAGGATATTACTAGGCATTTGCACTTAAGTAGGAATTTGAAAAAAGACTAAGTACCTTTAGGTAAGTACTTATTTGTGGATCTTTTTTTTGACGAACTAAGTGGCGCAGCGAGTGAAGACCCACCGGTGACGTGGGATGTTGCGTGTTCGATTCCCACAATGTATGTACGATCTACAGATTTTTGTTCCGCTCAGGAACAAACAATTCGTGCCCCACTTTCAAAAACTTCAACTTCCGAAATTAGCAATCAAATTTTGGTAGTAACTAAGTTGCCTAGAAAATTAGCGCGATTTTAAATCAATCTACACCTACCTACATGACAGCGATTTTCAGTTTCTAGGATTGTCGGCAGTCAGGCACGTATCACTGAAGGGTCTACCCTAAATCAGAATTTACCCTAAATCACAAGATACTCCTAAATGTTCACGAATTAATAATAATAAAGAAATGGTTCCACGAAAGTTTTGTCGAATGAAACATAAATGAAGCACAGAATCCGAAACAAGAGATTACTTTCCGCGTTAGAACCTCTGAAACACACATTTACATCACAATCCGCAAAAACCCCAAAGTTTAGAGTTGTATAGCGCTTAGCATCCCCCGGTACAACATAAATGTAATAACGCGGCAATAGGACATGGATGTGAATCTGAAGACAACGACACGACCATTTATTTATTTATTTTAACAAAATCCACAGTCCTTATTCTACATAAACTTAAATATATGTTTTTCTTACGACCAATAACGGATTTACATTTTATAGATGATAATTTTTAAACAGACAGTCAAATAGCAAGTTTAAATTAAATCAAAACATAAGTACTATTTTATGAAGGTAAAGAAAGGTATCTCATAATAACTTAAAGTAAATAAAAATAATAATAATAAGTACGTTACTAAATAAAATACATAATGAATAATAATAGAAAATACAAATAAGTTATAAAAAATGTTTTCGGATTATTATCTTTCAATTAAATAAATTAATGAAATAAATGCAAGTAAATAATTCCGATTTGGAGGCCATCTTTATTGAGTTGTATCACAAGATGAAACACTCGCACTAGAGACCACCAGTGTAGCTACGTAAGCTCTTATTTTCTAAGAATGATGGTGCTGCCAAGTCAAAAAAACTAGAGACTTAATCTAATACTATATATCACGAAACAGCCCTTAAAATCAAAACCATAAGACTACAAGACTGAAATTTGAGAACGTATCCGTTTCTTACGATTTCAACATTTAGAATTCGAGTTTCACTTCTTACCACATTATTACCTAATACTCGAGCCATAATCTCTTTTCAGAAAAAGTTTATACGTTTTCCCAATATAGAAGTTTTACAAAAGTTTTATTATTTCGTACAGAAAAATGGACTTTTTCAGCAAAGGCCTAAGTTGTTCTTGTTTCTAACGTGTATTGTAAATGACTTGGAAAATAAATACGCGCATTTCAACGACGGCTTCTATGGCGCTGTGGGTGAAGGTCAGGATGAGTAGCACAAGGTGCGGGTTCGATCCCCGCGGGGCAAAATGTTTGTATGATTGGAAAATCTATGCTGGGTTTTCGATGTACTTTTACCTATTGTTAAAAAAATCAGTAATTTTATTAGTCGGCTAGTTTGGTACCCATAACACCAGTGTCGGATCTAGGGGGGTCTAGCAGGGGCACTTGCCCTGGGCGCCGACTTCGAGGGGCCGCCGAAATCCTTATTTGAATAAAAACTTGTCTCACTGAACAAGAGATGAGAAGCACACTCGATGCACATCAACAGATGCTATATCTTTTGGTTCATCATTTCACAATTCTAATACCTAATATTGTGATTCTATACTATAGGCGCTTCCTTAAAAGTGAGCGTCTTTATTTTTCAATAAAAATAGCAGCTTCCTTCGCTCGCTAATTTTTTAAGCTATGTTGTATTCATATCAAAGTTGTATTTATTGAGACACGTTAGGCGCCCATTTTATTACATATAATCAAATGCTATAGGTACCTTATTAAAATTGCATCATTTTTTTTTTATTTATTTAGGGGAAAACCTTAAAGCTAGCGTAAGCTTATTAAAGGTTTTCACGGAGAAGTGGTGGCATAGTGCAATGAAAAAGACTAGGAACACGATGTGACTAGTCTACTCTACATGCATCATCTTTAAAACTAAATATATAGTTCAGGTTACCTACACTACAAAAATTTAAACTTAACATTTATCATCATCATTGGCACCAAAGAACCCTGCGCTGAGCCGCCGCCTGGCCGAGCTGACACTTGAGCAGAATAAATCCAGGTCAAATTGCTTACATAATTTGTTAAAATTATTACTCGCTCGCCACAAGAAAGAATTTTGACGGTAGTTAGTGCCAGCATGGGGAACGTAAATAGGTGGGTTAAATCTGATAGGTTTGCAGGGAACGCTGCAGCTTAATTTTTAGAAGCAAATTGGGACAGTTAATATTATTCGACGTTATTAGGATAAGTCGGCGATCTCACGCCGCTTGGAAAGAGGCAGAATGTGAAATTGCTTACATAAATTGAGGTAATTAGCAGAACTGTATGGAATTCTTAGACGGAAACAAAGGTACTTTATGAACTTAATTTGAATGCGCTCGATTCTTTTATTATAAACATCATAAGGAGGGTTCCAAATCTGTGATGCATATTCTAAGATGCTTCTAACAAACGTACAGTAAAGAATCTTAAATGTTTTTGCGCGGTGAAAGCTAGAAGCACTCCTCATAACAAATCCTAGTGCTTTAGAGGCTTTAGAAACAATTGAATGGATGTGATCATCGAAAATGAGCTTAGAGTCGTGGATGACACCGAGGTCCCTAACAACGCTGCAGTTATGCAGAGTCTCTGACTTCAGTGAGTAGTTAAACGGAATTATTGTTTTCTTAAGAGAAATAGTCATAATCGAACACTTGGATGGATTAAGCTCAAGCTTGTTAATACGGCAATAGTTATCAAGCCTAGAAAGGTCTGCCTGAAGGTCAAGAGCATCATTCTGAGATTTAATAATTAAATTTTAACTATTAGTTTAAATTAAAAAAAATTGTAAAAGTCATGCCTATTCACTTAGTATGATAATATGCTATGAGAGATTTGTGGAAACTTACAACATTATTTATTTATGTTTGTCCTTGGTGTTCGTTTTCTTGCTTTAGAAATTCGATGAGTGTTGTGAAGTAGTAATGAAAATAATAGAAAAATATAACAATCAAAAGTCGGCAAAAGTCGGACCCGCTTTTTCACTGTTTTGTGCAAATGCCTGCAATATGTATGTTTTGACGACCTCCGTGGCGCGGCGGGCGAAGGTCCGCCTGCGACGCAAGAGGTTGCGGGTTCGATTCCCGACTGGGAACAAATTTGTGTACGATCTACAGAAATTTGTTCCGTTCGTCTGGGTGTTTTCTATGTATCATATAAAAAAATATCTATCATAATATATTATAAAAGATTGTATTGGCGCTAAAGTCTCTAGAATTTTCTTCATTCCAAATCACAAAATATTATCGCATCCCAATCACAGAGAACCGAAATAACATTTCCCGGGAAAAACATATCACTAAACATTCAAAATTGCTCTAACTGCACATTTAATTTTTAATAAAATTTCTGAAATTTGTTTAATTTTGAATTGTTTTATTTTCTCGCAATCGAAGTGAAAAGTAGAGTGTTTTACTCGGGCCAAAACCACCCATTATGACTCGGTCTTGTCATCTCTCGTATATAATGGGATGGTTTAGTCCCTTGTAAAACAATCTACTATTTCTATGAAGGTTGCATTGTTCAGAATTTAAATTACATTGTAAGCAAGTTGAATAATATTAATTATTCCACATGTGACCAAAACCTGCACAGTGTCCGGAGCGATGCGGAACCTTTAAGAAGTCCCTTGTTAAGTGATGAAACGTTGGTGTTCTTCCAACACAAAATAGGTTCGTTGTTAACCCCCTTATATTTATAATGAATCCGTTAAACAACGAAAGTTTTTACAAATAGGGTTAGGTATCCACAGGGAAACTTTCGTTTGAATGACAAAAATATATGAAATGTTTGAGCAAATGCCTGCAATATGTATGTAACATGTTTGCCGAATGTTATGAATTTCAGGGATTCTCGTATTTCTTGAGAGTTGTTTCAGAAACTGGTAATATCTTATCCTCAGAAAATATTTATATATGGCGAGGACAAAAAACGTTCCTATTGGTAGACTCATAGAGTAAAAACTCGCTGCTGTCGGTAGACTAGTTTCTGCGCGCGACTTCACTCGCTTTGTTTCGTAAACGTTAAAGATTATTTATTTATAACCCACGGGAGTTCCCATCAGTTGACTCTAATCAGTTGATTTGTGGGATAAAAAGAAACCTTTGTTGTACTTCAGGTAGAACTACATCTATGCAAAATTTTAGCCGGATCCGTTGCGCAGTTTCTCGTGACGAGTGAAGAAACATCCAAACTTTCGCGTTTATAATATTAGCCGGTTGTTCTGTGTCATTGTATTAAACTTGAAAATATTTTGATAAATTTTAATAAATAAAAATATATTTCCTCGTCGGAAATGAAAAATGCAATGACAAAACGGGATTTTATTTCTAAAAAAGTAAGTTCGTCAAACATTAAAAACCGGTCTAAAAAAATTCTATTAAAGCGAACCAAAATAAAATACATCACGTAGAGAAAAAATTCGCTGTCCTAGGTCCCAATTTTTTTAATGTTTTGTCGTCTCCAACGCATAAAATAATCTACAGCGTGTCTCCATTCAAAGCGTAACTGTTTGCCACGATTATGAAGTACACCCATACTGGAACAAAAAATAAATTACTGAACAGCCGCTTTATCTTTTCTTATATTATAAAGAGGAAATATTTGATTGTTTGTTTGTATTGAATAGGCTCTGTAACTACTTTGAAAAATTCTTTTACGTTATTCCTGATGAACATAGGCTACTTTTTACCGCGGGAAAATGCTTCATTTCTACAGGAAAACGGGTAATAGATCAACGGGTAGTATGAATGCAGCTAGTATTTAAATATGCCTAGAAAACTTCATATGGGTAATAACGGCCCGATTTTGGAATCCCTACTATCTAGTAGGGATTCCAAAATCGGGCCGTTTTCGAGGAACCGGGAATTCCCGCGAAATTTCGGGAATTTTCAGGAAAAATATTTTTACTGGTATACCACTACCGAAATATGATTATTTAATATACTTCACTTCCTTTTTAGGCTTTCGCTGATATCAGGTACCTATGCAGTATTAAGTATGTTACTTAAAGCTGTATTTCTTTTGAGATGTTAATAAAATGAATAACAAATTCTTAGGTCCATGTCGTTTGTCTCCTCGTTCGACAACAAGCCTGAAGGCTTTTCGTTGTATAGAGGTAGAGTCGGGACTGAACCCAGCATAACACATTAATTTGCTGTAGTGTTGCTCAGCAAAGTGCTTTACTGATACTCCATGAGGCCGGACTTGAGCTTGATAAAGAGAAAGTAGCTATTCTTGTGTGAAATATTGCCTGATCTCGTATAGTATGAAACGCTTAGCTTCGTGGCCACCGTTTCAACTATGATTCGTTTCTTCATTTTAATCCAATGAAAGTACAGAAGTTCAGAGTTGTTTAAGAGTGACACCGAGGAGCTCCCGTTCTTTTTCGAGGCCTCTAAGCGAAAACATCAATCTAGAAATACCTTATTACGTACTATAGAATATGAAATGAAACTATAGCACCACTAGATTCCGAGGTAGCTTCAGTTTTGACAGCGGCCATCTGACGACCTCCGTGGCGCAGCGGGCGAAGGTCCGCCTGCGACGCAGGAGGTTGCGGGTTCGATCCCCGCCTCAGAACAAATTTGTGTACGATCTGCAGAAATTTGTTCCGTTGGTCTGGGTGTTTTCTATGTATAATAAAAATATCTATCTATGTAATGTATTGTATTAAGTATATCAGTTATCTAGTACCCATAACACAAGCTCTGCTTAGTTTGGGGCTGGTGTGGTGTGCGAATTGTCCAGCAATATTTATTTATATTTATTTATTTATCTCATCTGGTACAATTTCCGAGCAAAGAAATTGTAGGTACATACGGCCGTACAACTAGCATGCCTACTTGCGTAAGTAAACGGTCCGAGTGAAATAGTACACAGGTAATGCATCTCACTCTACTAGGTAATTTTGAGTAATTCGTCAGATCCGTCATAATGTCAGAAAGAACTTCAAAATAAATTTTGTGCAGCAAAATGGAACTTGTGTGACAGGGACACCATGCCTGTAAGCAAACCTCTCTGTCTGGACCGTAATAGTTTGCTTTTCAAATTTGCAGCTTTTGCATGAAGGTTATGGTCGTTTTTGAGTCAACTTTTTCATCGAGTACTCAGTCCGTATACGTAAGTACTTACCACGTCTCAATTCATTCATTTATTAATTAATACCATGGGTTCACAAGAAACACTTAGTCAGGTCAATTACTTAGAATAATAACATTTCAAAAACACATAAAATTCAATCATAAAATAATAACAATAATTTAAAGGGGTAGCTGCAAAAGCATTGTCAAAAATGTAAAGAGTAAAATTAATCATAATAAATAAGGAATGTCAGATTAAATGTCAATCGTCAATCATAAAAATATTTTTGTCAGCAAAAGCTTCATCTAGTCTGTAATAACTCTTATTAATTAATCTTTTTTTTTACAAATGAATTAAATTTTAGATCTGACATTGATTAAACATTATTTGGTAACATATTGTACAGTTTTATCGAATTACAAACAAAACTTTTGGAGATTTTAGTTAATCTTGTTTTCGGGACTACTAAGTTATTTTTTTGTCTTGTATTGTAATCATGTCCCTCCTTAACATATTTGAAATTGTGTAAATTGTTTTTAGCATAAATCAGATTTTGGTACATATACTCTCCAACCATCGTCAAGACGCCTACTTCCCTAAATTTCTCCCTACAAGATTCCAAATACCTTAAGCCCAGTAAATAACGTATTGCGCGCTTCTGTAACACAAAAACTCTGTTTGCATCGGCTGCTCTTCCCCAAAATAGTATTTCTCTGTTTCCGAAATATAACTATTTTAGTTTTGACAGCTGTCATCAAGATCTTTAGGACTTTAAAATAAAACTCTAGCGCGAGAAGTTTCCGAGCAATGACCATTTTAATTTTGACAGTTGTACCTAATTTGTCTTTCTTTTGACAGTTATTGAAATGTAATGAAGATAAGTACAATAATGCTTTATTTGCATACTAACTTCTGCCCGCGACTTCGCAAGCGTATTTTCGGTATAATAATTAGTCTATTGTTTAAGTTAGGCTACGTTCTAAGTGAATGCCAAATTTCATCTTGATCTAGTAGTTTTGGAGGTAATATCAATTTCACACTATACAAGCTTTTGCATTTATAATATTAGTACGAAGTAGGATATAATATGCATGTTGGATGTTCTATTTAAATAAATAAATGAATCATAATGGCCAACAATGTATCTATCGTCAGCATTGAACTCATCATTTTCAGTACCTATCTCATACTCATGTAGCAGCGGATATAATAATATGCCTCCCCTAATATTCTCAATTTTCCTCTGTCTCTGGTTACAGCACTCCACTGTCAGCCAGCTACAGTGCTTATGTCATCGGACCTTCGTGCTTTGGGTCTGATCTCCTGCTGTTAGCGAGATAGTGCGAGGTCTCTACACGTAAAAACGTATCAAACTGTTTCAGATACCTACTTATCTATAACGACTAAGGGGGAAAATGGCTACTCACAAAACAGATACATAACATAGCCAACAAAGCACGCAGAACCCGTCAGGAAGTCCATGTTCTGAAAGGGGCATGCATCTTTCTCGAAATAACAATTATGAGGTGGTGTGTAGTCAATTCGATTTCCGTCCATTAAACACTCATAGGACATAGCTGCGGCTAGCAAGAATCCGAGGATTACGAGCAGGAACATCCCCACTACGAACATGTAGACGAGGCATTCTTCGCCCTGAAAAATAAATCGGCATCATCATCACATTACACTACGGATCGGGCTGAAAGTTTGCTAGACTTGAAATAGAATATAAGCTTCATTTTATCACATAAATCAGTTCCCTGGGATGGATATATCCATTAAACATTTCCATAAAAATGGGTGCAAAGCCGCGTGCAAGCAGTAGTAATTACTACTGCTACGTCACTTAAGTGACGAGCGTACGAAGTGAGCGAAGCGTCTCTGCATCAAGTCTGGCATAATTAGCGTTTCTGTCAGTATGTCCGAACTCCTGTACAGCTCGTATTTTACAACCGATTGGTACGAAACTTGGTGTACACAGTCTACGATTTTACAGAATTTTTTGTCGTCGGGGATTTTGATTACATGTCTATTTCATCCAAAAAAATGCAAAGAGAGGGCTTTAGAATATCTCCTTTTTCAGAGATCTGTTTTCAATGTTTATATTTATTAATTGAAAGATATGGCTGGACCGAAAAGAGTAGAAATTAATTAAAATGGAACTAAACTAAACCTTTGCTCTGGCAACACGAAACCAATGTTAAATCTGTCCAAAATGTCATGCACATGTAAATAAACATTGGGTACCTCAACAAAATTTGCATTAAAATAACCGTTTTAATGTGTAATAAAGTGTTTAGTTAAATCCAACATGTAAAAACACTAATCGCAGTGGAACAAGACAAGTGATTGATAAAGTTTTTTTTGTTTAGCCGAATTTTAAGTGGGAGAGCTATGGCCCGATGTTATGGACAATTATCAAAGAACCTCTGAGATCGCTGATAAATACTTGATACTATGGTATTTAAGTAGTAAAATCTGCCTCTCTCAAGCGATTAAACTTGTGAATTTGATTGCCTGAGTAATATTTATTTTGTTTTTTTGCAAATTGCGTTCATGGTATTTTTAATGTTTATTTCCGTTTGTATTGGAAAAAGTAAAGTCCACTTCCATACTTAATGCTGTGTGAATTGTCCAGCATTATTTATATTTATATTTATTTATTTTATATTTTGAGTCTTTAAAACAAAATCATCATCATCGTCCGATTTTGCCATTTGTTGACCTCAAAACCCATCTGCCACTCTTAACGGTCCTGCGTTACATTTCAGTATAATTTAAATTTGTTTTTATGTAGGTACAGACGGCTTCACAATTAAGTACCCACCTCTCTCTATGTATGTGGGTTCTAATCCTGCCGCCAAACGATGGAGATTGGTAGATTAAAACTACATGTTATTAATAAATTTCCATTTTCTTTTGATATTTTTTGACGATTCCAATAAAATTGTATGTTTTGTATATCTAAAATGCAAAGTTTTTATTATTGCTAATTTTATTTCATTTTTGTTTTGGTAAGCGCACTCATAATATAAAGAAGGTAGATAGGTAACATCTTGGCTCAGTGGCAGTAACAGGCAAATTAATACACGAGATGTGTGACAGGGTTCAAATCTCGTCAGCGGAGTTTCTTTTTGTTTTTTGTTATCAAATATTCTCGTTGCATTATGCAAGATTTTTAACTAATATTACTCCTTTTAGTCTTTATGAAAAGTTCATGAGAAAACAATACTTAAAAAAAATTGTAATCGCCTACAGCATTTTACAATAAATACTATAATATAATACTATATATAATATGGAGATTAAGTAGCGAATTAATAGTTTTAATTTTAATTACAAATATTATTTGTTTATTTCAAATATTAATTTCGATCTCTCGTTAGTAAACTAACATTTTTAAGGAGAAACAAACCACACGAAATAAGACGATTTACAATTACTTCGCTCGTTTAATTAATCAATTAGTTCGCTACAAACTATTTGAAATCCCTTCCCGCATCCATAAAATAAATAAAATAACGGTAAGACTTGGAATAAAACAAGGGACTAATTAGGCCCATAGACAAAATTCGACAAATTGCTTAACAGCTAATTAGCTCAGATGGTTTATTGTCTAGAATTCAAGTCTCTAGATAAGGGTGGAAGGATCGGTCCTGAGCGGCGTGATTAGTTTTTGCAGGTGAACATTGGTTACAAGCAATTGTTGTTAGAAAATATTTTGGAGACAGGAGGGGGATACTTAATTCTGACGCGCACTGTACATCCGTTATGTAGCAGGAATTGAAAATGCAAAGTTCTACTAGCATAACGAAAGAATATTCAAAACTCCTGCAGACAAAAGAAAAGGAAGATCTTATAAGCTTATAACAATTGGACGATTTCAATTTAAGCGCAATCAGAAAACATTAACTAAATACCTAATATGTTGATTATGATATTTTATTAGATTATTTTTCAAAAGTGGTTTAGTAAACTAGTTATACTAAAGTATATCTATGATTTTTTAAGAATAAATGATTACGATAACAATAAGAATATGAGCTTAATTCGTAAATTAATTTAGTCTACAACAATATTCATACAGGGTTGCCAGTTTACAGTTAATTTTCGTTCCTTGATAATTTAAAAATAAAAAAATTCTACTATACAGGGTGTTAGGGTAAACAGTCTTATCCTTGAAACCACGTATGTACACCCCTAAAATAAGACGATACAAGTTATTTTTAAAAATAAAAGTCAATTAGTTTCGATGGAATTTCATAATTCATTTCTCTGCTATCCTACGTGATTTCATGGACACCCTAGTGACCTTATCACGCCGCGCCGCCCGCTCTCGCCTGTAGCCGGCCGGTGGTGTAGGTATCGAACCACTCGAATTGTAGGTACCTACAACTTGTGATGGAACTTTCCCTTCATACTTTTCCTGGCTTAGGACAGGCAAAAATAGCTACTCTAACACATTTGCCAGTAAGTAGGTACTTTTGGCGTATTTAAAAAGTTCATCATCAATCAAGTTTTATGTACAATTCAATTAAAATTTACAGCTTTATGTACAGTTTGATTTACTCACATTAGGCATAAAATGTTTTGAACTGGCCGTAGGCACGTAGCCTTTGTGTAGCCGCTAGGTTCGTTTCCCGGCTTGGCACACGTTGTTCTGGGAACCGCTCTGCGTACATCGTACGAGCCAAGTTCATGTTGTCACCAGCGATGGCATAAAGTCGCACCATTTCAGTCCACTGTTCATTTGTGAACGACATCGTCACTTATCTACTTAACACAATACGCGAACAAATCGGCACATCACAAATTAGCACGGAACGCGTCGTGACGTGCTCACTACCTAGCAGACGGGCTGCGACTGACGAGCGCGCGAGCGGCGGCGTCTTTGTGCGGCGCGCGCGGCGTAGGTATGTAGGCGGTGTCTTTAAGTCGGCGCGCGAACGGGTCTTTGTTTGAAACCGACAAAGCAGGCGGCGTAGGTATAAATGTAGGGTGAAATGCTTTTATGATGTATGAGGATATTTTTTTTTCAAAATTATGTAAAAAAAAAAGTTTAGTTTTTTCATCGGTTTTGGACTCTGCTCATGATTCTGAACTTCTGGTTTCAAGGATAAGACTGTTTACCCTAACACCCTGTATTTTTGGTCTGATTTGCACAACACATATTTGACTAAACGCAAAGATCCGTTTGCGTCGTAGTATTCGTGTTGCCATGTAAACGACAGCAGCGCCCTCATTTATTTTGTACTGTTTTCGGTCGCACTGTAGTCACTTAAAATTGTTGTCATAAAAATTTGGTAAAGATCTGATGAGGACCTCCTCTTTTTTCGAAGTCGGTTAAAAATAAGTAACAAGCAACTTACCATTAAGGTGCCAATTAACAGCACCAAGCCCATCACCATGCAAAAAATGGACATGAAGCAAAATACGGAAAGTATGGTGAGTAACAAATCCACTTTCTTTTCCGCCTTAGTAGTCCGCAGACCCTTGTGCTCTTCTTTTTCATGTGCATTATATACTACAAAAAAACTTATGTTAAAAAGAAAACACATAAGGTTATCGCAGATCTGGACTGCACCACACCCACGCAGAACAAAAATGTGCCTTCAAATATGGGGCTTAACTCACATTTACATGCTCATTTTTGTGGCTTATTCCACTTTCTCTCCGCTGAAAATCGTCAAATCTTAAGGGGGAAATTAAATTCAGAAAATTAATTCCAGAAATCCCCCTTAAGGCCAAACGAGTTGCTCATCTTTCCATAGTAACGTGGAAGGGTAACTACTACGCTGTTTGATGTTGTCTATCCACAAGAACAAAATTAAAAAAATTAAAACCCCCCTACAGATTTTCATGAAACATGGTTAAGAACACTCGGGATAAAATTAGCTATGACACAAAAAAACTAAAAGAAAATCGGTTCATCCTTATGGGAGCTACGATACCACAGACAGATATATCTGTATATACAGACAGATACCTTTAACTTATCATTATGGTGTAAGGTCAGTAATGATATGGCACATCGTAGAAATTTACCTCTTAAAAGCGATTGTCATGCCTTTTGCTTTTGCCCCATGCATCGGAGAATTTTCAATTAGCGATAGTTTAGGGGGTATTTCGCGAGGTCAAAATTGAGGTTTTGCCGTGGTGCTGGCCACGGCGACGTTCACTACGTAAAACCTTTTCGTAAACTTTTGTGCGCGATGGTATTTTGACAAGAAAAGTGACGTGGACACAAGGCGGAAAGCAAATGTCAACCGACGAACCAATGCGCACCGGCAGGCATGCGGCGCGTGACTCGCCCGCCCCGCGCCCCACTGCATACCATTCTGCACTTTTCGAAATTAAGTTTCCAGTTATCCCCATTGAATAAATTTTCTCAGGGGGGGAAATTGGAATTTGAAGTTGAGTAGGTATTCGATGATTTTTACATTATATTTTCAGTTTTTCCCCTTAATTGGGCAAATTGGGGGAATTATTAGGAGGAAAACTGGAATAAGCCATTTTTGTGTTGTGCAGCAATGAGATTGGACGTGTGGTCGACAATCATACATAAGTTACTTCTTATCAGTCTGTAGGTACCCACCATAAGTATCAATCAGGCCTTATCACTAGCCATCAGTAAGTTTTATATGTCATATAACATATAATGTCCACCCAACACCCAGACACACTTGGGTTAAGTTTAGTAAAAACTAATTTACCTGCTAAATTTTATACAGGATGGAAAGTTTAAAACATATGAAAGCAATGGGACCACGATCAATAACTATTTCTCGTGGTCCCATTATTTTGTCCCATTGATGGGACACACCCAATCTTACCAGAAAACAGATAACCCAGGCCTTCCCTATATTCACCAGCTTTATATTTAACAGGTAATGGAACTGCTTGATATACTAAATCTGAATTCTGTTCAATCAAGCTCAATGTTAAAGACCCAGTCATCTGAAAACGTTATATAGATATAAAACCAGCCAAGTGCGCATCCGGCTACGCGCAGTGTAAGGATTCAAAAAAATCAATGAGTTATTTATAATAAGAGTTTGTAAAAATCAAAATTGGACATGTGCGAACAGAATAGGTATGCTAGGCTGAATTAGGCACCTTGACCGAGGTTACCTATTTGAGCCGTTTGGGGTAGAAACCCTTAGTCCTTGGGGTCCTGGGGCACACGCAATTTATAAAGATCTTACCAAACTTCATAAAGAGTCCACAGGTGATCGGAATGCTGGCTTCTATTTCGGTCAACAAATTAGCATTGCCATTCAACGTGGCAATGCTGCCAGCATTCTGGGCACTCTGCCTTCTGGTGACGGCTTAGATTTTTAAGAAATAGATATGTGTATATATTAGTTGTAACTGTTTTATTCTGTTACTGTAGTTTTCAAAGGCACCTTTCTTTTTACATTATTTTTACATTGGTTGGACATGTACGGACATGAATAGGTAGTACCTATGCTAGGCGCTGAATTAGGCACCTTTATTTTTACATTTTTATACAATTTTTTCATTGGTTGGACATGTACGGACATGAATAGGTATGCTAGGTGTTGAATTAGGCAATTTTATTTTTGTAAGTGCCTCACATACAAAAGCAAAGGTGCAAGCTCAACCCGGGCATGCGAGAATGTTGGACCATAGTGGGGTCACCCCATACTCACTGGACCCCACAGTCTCTCCACTGGAGTGACTCGCACCGCGCTACCATCTATCAGTCGTGTATGTTTAGTTTAGTTTAGTTTAGTTTAGTTTAGTTTAGTTTAGTTTAGTTTAGTTTAGTTTAGTTTAGTTTAGTTTAGTTTAGTTTAGTTTAGTTTAGTTTAGTTTAGTTTAGTTTAGTTTAGTTTAGTTTAGTTTAGTTTAGTTTAGTTTAGTTTAGTTTAGTTTAGTTTAGTTTAGTTTAGTTTAGTTTAGTTTAGTTTAGTTTAGTTTAGTTTATTTTTATTCAAAAACAATTTACATCGTGTATGAATATAAGGTACATAGGAATTAAATTAATAGCATGCAATTATATAAATTCTAAGTCATCTTTGTTGCTAACACAATAATTACTTTCGTTTGATAAACTCGTCAACTGAGTAAAAACACCCCTTCAGCAAAAGTTTTCTTAACATATTCTTGAAAATATTTGGATTGTCAATTGCTTTCATTTCAGTAGGAAGAACATTAAACAATTTGACTGCCTGATACCTACTGCCATGCTATGTATATGTATATGTATATATATATATATGTATGGCTAAACTCCCGTTTGTTAAACTTTGTTGCTCATTGATTTTTGCAAGCTAATACTCGTAATGTGACGTCACCCAGAGGTTCAGACTGAAAACCAGCGTTGTTTCCGTCTTCGGTCAGTAGCGGCATCAAGCTGAGGCTGGACTGTTTAGCCACGCACTAGGGAAAGACCAACTTTTTTCATCAGACTACACGTAGAGGTATTTTTTAATTTATTTTTATAACACTTTTTTATGATGTTTGTTTGTATGTTTTATGTAGTCTCTATTGTGGTGTTTACTGTAACTTTTTGTTTTGTTTTAACTTCCCCTCAGTGTTTTGTGTGCTAAATAAATTTTTATTCTATTCTATTCTATTCTATGGGTAAGCATGGGGTGCAATGGTCTGACCATTTCCCACTTATTGTTGATTGTAACATAAGTACCTATAAACACCAAAATAGATCTAAACGTGACATCGTTTGCAAAAGTATTTGGGCAGAGCGTAGCTACTAGGGATTCCAGAATCGGGCCGTTTTCAAGGAACGGAGAATCCCGGGTAATGTCAAAGTCGGAACCGGGTATTCCCGGGAAGTTTCGGGAATTTTGGGAAAAACATATTTACTTTTACATCACTACCGACATAAGATAATTTTATGTACTTCATTTCCTCTTTAGGCATTTCCCTGATATTAGGTATTACCTACCTAATACAATCATACTACATAATATAATCACACTATTAGTATTATTTTTTTATTGGTATTGGTACTACTATTTTTTTAACAATCTAGAGGCAGCTCAACTAATCCATATCTATTAGTTGAGTAAACAATCTAGAGGCAGCTCATTTAATCCGTATAGATTAGTCGAGCAAACAATCTAGAGGCACTTGAGCAAACAATCTAGAGGCAGCTCAACTAATCCATATAGATTAGTTGAGCGAACAATCAGTTGAGCAAACAATCTAGAGGCAGCTCAACTAATCCATAACTAATTATCTATTGTACTACATTTATTTGTCTTCACAAGTAGGTAGGTTCCTACTAACCTACTTTGGTTCTAGAAGATGAAAAACCTTATTTACAACCTTACGCAAATGAAATAGATGGGCGAGCTATATCTCATTTCGACCTCTGTGACGCAGCGGGCGAAAGTCCGCTTGCGACGCAGGAGGTTGCGGGTTCGATTCCCGCCTCGGAACAAATTTGTGTACGATCTGCAGAAATTTGTTCCGTTGGTCTGGGTGTTTTCTATGTATAATAAAAAATATCTATCTATGTAGTGTATTGTATTAAGTAAAACAGTTATCTAGTACCCATAACACAAGCTCTGCTTAGCTTGGGGCTAGATAATGCTGTGTGAAATGTCCAGCATTATTTATTTATTTATATTTTTATTTGTAGATTTGCTGCTGCCTGCTGCATGGCTAATTTGGAACTGCATCTAGCAAGTGGTCTGTCAGAGCTGTGTTTGTTTTCTCTGGGAGTCCATTAGGCTAAAGCCTCTTCCAGATTGACGTGGCCTGCGGTGGTTAGGCAGCCACCGAAGGCACCGCAGCACCAACAATTTGCAAGCGCAATTCGCAGGCCTCGTGTATCTGGGAGAGTCCATAGCCCATTGTGTAACTTGCAACTTGCTAGGACTACTTTTTTACAAAAAGATAAGATACAAAATAATAAAAAAGACTTACAATAGCCAATACGGACATTATTAACATTCCTACCCGTAATGAGACGCACTTACAACAAAACTCAACTGTTGGAAATATACACATCTTTAAATTTTATTTTTCACCACTACTTGTTCACCGAGTACTGTTGGGTAATTTGTAGTTTGTGGAAATACCAAAATTTTGAACGTTTCGCAGGATCTTGCTACAAAATTCCTTTTACAATCAAATAAAGTATTATTATAGTAAATAAATATACAGGGTTTCCCAGAAATGATGGATAATCCTGCACATGCGTGTGCAGGGGAGAAGGTGGGGCTCCCCATTCCAAAAAAAAAAAATTAGTCCCTACAGTCCGCGGTCTATGACATTTTACCATTATTATCCACCATTTTTGGGAAACCCTGTATAGGTATAAAAAAATTATAAATGTCATAGAGTAGAAGCTCGCTGCTGTCACAGTTACATCCTTCAACAATTAGGGTATATGCCAAAGATCCTATGTCTACGTTCCGTAGGATAGATAGAGCGTATTTTTTTATGTAAAAAATGAACAAATCATTGTCATACCTCTCGTTTTTAGGGTTTCGAAGATCGAAGATCGGTTTCGAAACCCATAAAGTCTCGCTTTGTCTGTCCTTTTTGTCCCTCCTTAATAACTCAGCAACTACTGCAGCTATCAACTTGAAATTAAAAATAATAATACATTTCGTGCGCCTGTACAGATTTCAAGAAAAATAAATGAAAAATAAAACTGAATATTTGTCATGCAAATTGTGATGCCGAAATTTTAAAAGATACCTACAGGGTCATATGGAGTATCAAATGAAAGGTATCAGTTTGTACATTTCAAAATAGTTTTTGAAATTTTTGTAGGTTTCATACTTTTTAAAATATTTCGAAAAAAGTCGAAAAAATACCCATTCCCCCCCTATCTCCGAAGATTGCAGAGCGATCCGTGTAATATATATGGAGTATTTATTGATATGGATCAAAATTTTACAGGAAAAATATAGAAAAGTTTATTAAAAGAACACTTTTTGAAAAATGGTCAAAAAGGGGGGGCATAATTTTCAAAGGGGGGGGGGCTACCTCACCGAGTGGGGTATCACATGAAAGGTATCGGTTTGGACACTTGAAAATAGGTTTTCAAATTTCTGTAGTTATCATACTTTTTGAAATATTTTGATAAAAGTCGAAAAAATACCCATACCCAACCCCTATCTCCGAAGTTTGCAAAGTGATCCATTTGAAATGTATAGAGCGTTTGTAGATTTTTTTTAACGAAGGACTTTGTCGCTTTGCGACCACACCGTCCCATAAAAATCATCACAAATACATACATTCCTTGTTAATTACAACTATCTAAAACTAGACACTAAGATAAGGAAAAAAACTACTAAACTAAAGAAAACTAAATGTACCTACAATAGACAAAATAATAAAAACAACAACTTAAGAGCTAAGACCTAATAATTCTGCTAGTTTATAAGCGTTTGTAGTTATGGATCTATATTTTACAGGAAAAATATAGAGTAGTCTGTAAAATAACACTTTTTTGAAAAATGGTCAAAAAGGAGGCTACCCCACGGTATGGGGTATCAAATAAAAGGTGTAGGTTTGGACATTTGAAAACATTTTTTAAAGTTTATGTAGGTTCCAAACTTTTTGAAATATTTTGAAAAAAGTCGAAAAACTTACCATTACCCACTTTAACCAAAGCATGCAGAGAGATCCATCTAAAATGTACATTGGTACCTACTATTTTTAGGTATTCATTAAATTGCGAAGTCTCTAACCGGTAATTTTGGTACATATGTGTTGACAAACGTTCGAAACCCTCGGCGCGCGAGTTACACTCGCACTTGACGTTCTTGTTTCTTATGACAATGGTCCCTGTAAAAGAAAGTGACGACAGACTAATGTCAATGCCTTCTGAAATGATCTAAAATGACAATGTGCACATTTTGAGAATGTTTTGGTCAGGTTTCGGCTGTGTTTGTTACCAGCTGGTCATCAGCGAATGTTCTGTTTAGGCAATGAAAATTTGTGATTATATAAGTTTAATTTGTATTTTTGTGCTGTATTTAATCGAGAGCCTAATTTATAATGGATTGTGTAGCTGTGGGTTGCAAAAGACGCGTGGTGCCTTAATGTGAAGACAATTAAAAGATCTAATTTCCGTCGGTGGCCTACTTGTGCCAAAAGTTGGAGTTAAAAAAATAACTCGGGGCTTCCTAACTCTGTGTTAATGTTTTGAAATTTCAGCTCACAGTTTATATTGCACCAGTGGAAATTAGCCCAGAGTCAACCTTTATTTGACTAAGGGATATCCACCGGGGGCGGGCAGCGGCGCCCCCTGCAGAACAATTAAAAACCACCAAACTGCGATCCCCAACCCGCATGCCCAACGTGGGGATCATGGGCATTACCCCCGTGAGATAAAAGCCAATAAGGCACATATGAGAGGGAGGTCTGCGTCCAGCTGTGGACCAATATAAGCTGTTGAGCTGTGCTGTTGAGCTACCTATTAACTATAGTATTTTATTCTCTTTGGTATTGACATTCTATTTAGTATTGACCTTGGACGAATGAAATCAACCTCCCTGATCGAGGGGTATTGACTATAACGCAGTGTTTTATGCTCTTTGCTCTTTCTCTTTGGTATTCAGTTACGTGGGTAGTGGGTATCATTATTGTACTGTCATTATTTGTTTGATTTAATAATTCTAGGGTTTGTACTGAGGGTTTGTAGAAGAAATTAGTAGCATAATATGATAAATTTCGGTGTTTGTAAAGGTCCACAAAATACAAATTAGGTACCTACCGACTAATAGTGATGAAAAACAAATAAAAATAATACACAACATTTCAAGATGTGTAATCTTTTGCCAGAAGTTGAGAATTGTTGTGTGGTCTGCTCGTTGCGAGTAGGAATGATATTTATTTCCGTATTGGCTATTGTAAGTCTTTTAAATGTCTAAGTTGTGTTATATATTTTCCCTGTTTTTAAAAAAGTAGTCCTAGTAAGTTGCAAGTTTGACAACGGGCTATGGAGCGTTATAATATACCCCCACTCACACGCGTCAGTCTGGCAGAGGCTTTAACTGAATGGGCTCCCAGGGAAAACAGACATATGAGTGGCAGACCAACTGCTATAAGAAGTTCTTGATTAGTCATGTATCAGGAATTCAGGAGCCTAAGAAGGTTCCGTGCTTGTGCTCAAAATATATCGGTAAATAGATACATCATTAGTAAAAACGCGTAGGGGAAGTTCGGGGCGCTTCGTACGTGGGGCACATACGTACAGTAGCTAAAAAACACAAATGAAAAGGCGCGTGGATGTTGCATGTGTACGTAAGTTTCCTAGCAGCCAATACGTCGATAAAGTTTCGCGCAATTAGCAAATGAGCGAAATGACGGGCAGCATCGTGATTTCGCGCTCGGTAAGTAACTTTTTCATCAATGATTTCGTAAATGGAAACACTTGGCTATGATAAGTTTTTAAACACAGTTTTTTCCCAGTAAGTAGTAAATATCCATACGATACCTATGTTTTTTAATAATCAAATTATCAATTTTACATAATGTAATTAAAAGAGGTGATATTTAATTATTTTTTTGGTTAATGGGGCACTTTCGGACAGAACCAAGTGGGGCACATCCGTACGCGAAAGTTTTAGATTTTTATTAACTACAAGATAAATCGCATAACTTTTGTTGACTAGAAAAAAAGTAATTTTTGTAAATTTTATGAATATTATTTTATTTACAACAGTTTGCAACAGTGTATAGTTAGCTCATTGTTTCAATTGTAAATAGGTACAAGTTGTAATTTATTTCTATTATATATTGTAATTTTCTTTGTGAATAATGAAGAATTTTATTTCCAAATAATATATTTTAATTAGGTATTTTTGAAGATTTAATCGCTTGTACGAAACTACCCCAGAGCTTCCGAAGGTGTGAAACTGTATGAAAGTACCCCTCACGTGGGGCAGATTCGTACGAATTCCAATTGAGTAGCAACAAAATCCATTGGTTCAATAACCTGCGGACCTGCGTATCCTGGTGGGAACACTAACAGGACTGCACACGTAGTCCTGGAATGCAAGGGAATAACAGCACAACTTCAAACAATCTTGCCGAGGTCACTCCGCGAAGTCTGTGAAGACCCCAGGAAGATTCTGCGCTTCTAGGCTGGCTATGTTAGCAAAATTACAAAGTCTAATGGACCAAATCGAGTTCATATGCGGAAATAGGAGTACCTTCACCTAACCTAACCTAGCATCACTAATTATCTTTAAAGAAGCACGCACGAGAAATACAAAATACGACTTAGGGATACCGCGGCTTTTATAGAAAAGTTTCCAAACCCTGATCATAAAAATGTTTGCGGCTCTCTCGTCTTCTGCTCGCAGTTATTTCTTTTTGTCTTGGCTATATTTTTGCCTAAAGCACAAAGTTCATCCATTTCGGGTTGACTGGTGGGACGTAGCTGGCAACGGCAAACATGAGTCTTGTAAAAGTTTAGGTAACGTTTTCCCAGCATTGTGCCAAAGTAGGTTACAAAAAATAATCTCAAAAATATGTGTAGTTCTCTCTGCTCACCATTACCATGATCTTTAGTATTTTTACCCCGACGCAAAAAGAGACGGGTGTTATAAGTTTAATTTGTCTGTCTGTGTATCTGTGCATCTGTCTGTGGTATCGTAGCTCCCAAACGGATGAACCGATTTTCGTTCCAAACCCTGGACTGTGCGTGGCTCGACACGCTCTTGGTCGGTTTTTATTTTTTTTATATTTATAATGTTTAATCTTTTCAGATGACTGGGTCCTTATCATTGAGTCTTATTGAAATGAATTCAGATTTGGCACCTTCTGATGCAACATTTGATAGATCCATGATGACTTTATGGGGTAGGTAAGATTAGGCCTGGCTGATGGTTATGTTCAGTTCAGTTAGTTTATTTATAACGTTTACGTTTATAAGTTACATGTCATGTTTTTAATTCTTGTAATTAAATTTACAAAAAAAAAAAACGTTTAAATAAATAAAAATTAAAACCTATAGGTAAATATAGGCCCGCGCGTTGTCAACGCCGCCGTATAGGCTGTCACTGTAAAATGTACTTGCGAGCTTTAAACTGGAATCGCTTCAAGGGTTGTTCAAGACTAATTTTTACAATTTCTTTGCAGTGAACTATGAGTTAAGTTATGTTTTCCCTTACGCAGGATTTGTTGGCGACGATAAATTTTGATTTAATGCACGATAATGTCCGCTGCCACACCGCAGCAGTGACTAGACAGTACCGACAGACGTCTTCCATGTCGGCATTCCCACACTAGACTGGCCAGCCCTTATTCCTGACTTGAACCCAATCTGGCATATGTGGGACGAGCTAAAACAGCGGATACGAGGGAGAAATCCAGCTAATCCAACTCCGGCGCCGATAGAAGCCGATAGATGCAACTTCGACGTATTGCAATAATTCCCAAAATTTAGGTAGCCAATTTAATTAATTTTAAATCTTCTTGATATCACTTGAAAGGTAACAAAATTACCTTTCAAATGATATACCACAATCTAAAGTTCATTGTACATAAATTGTAAAAAAATTGTTTTGATCAACTCACGATGAAGCGATTCCATTTTAAAGCTCGCAAGTGTATATGTAACAAAAACCTTTAGAAAATATAGAAAATTACAATCAAACATTAGAAATGAATTAGAACTAGTATTAAAAATTGAGCTACCTGCAAACTGTTGCAAACAATCTACAGGTCGCTCAAATGATCCGTATACCAGTCGTCGCGTCTACAAGACGCTGGCTGCATTGCCCCGTTGTATGGCAATGCTGATGCGCAGATTTTCACCAGCTCTCGGGTCACGCGGCGCTTCGACCAGACGCTCAAATGTTACTAGTATTGAATGCAAATTTTTGTGTTGTGCGGCAGTAGGGTTGGACGTTTCAGTGACAACCTTTACGCTAACGCATAAGATAATATTAAGAATTTATACACGGGTTAGTGAAATAATATAATAATAATAATAATAATATACCATCCACACTGCTTTGTAATTACGTACATCAAACAAAGACTAAGAAACCATAGTCCAGACGATCTTTTCGTATTCCATTGCATGTAACCTTTCATCAGGATTACATGTATTATAAACTAGTCTCTGCCCGCGGTTTCGCACGCGTCGTTTTCTATGTAAACGTTAAAAGGTTATTTCTTTCCCATGGGAACTGATATATGGAAGAAAAAGTAGCCTTTGTTTTATTCGAGATTTAAAACCACCGGTAATGTGCAAATGTATGGAGGAGGCCATTGAAATGGCTTTCAAGGCCTTTCAAATGTCAATTTAGGATGGGTGTTTTTTGCGTAAGATTTTTATTCAATTCGGCATTCCTGTGTAACAAAAGTTTTATTCTAAGAACTTAAATAATATCCCAAAAAATTTCGGCTTCGACGGGAATTGAACCCGCATCCTTCTCTCAGTACGGGAATGTACTTAAACAAACAAACAAACAAACAAAATTTATTATTAACCGAAAAATGTACATTATTATTTATAATGCTATAACTTACAATAAATATAACAGGCTGTTCGTTCCAGTATTACATCTATAGATTAAGTAGTATTAAGTATATTTATTTGTGTATGTTACCAGTACCAGAACCTTGGTAAGGTGACAGTCCTCCGTACTAGTAAAAACTGTTTTACGGCAGGATGCCATGCTCTTCCTTAGGTATATGTTTAACATTTTTTAAAGGTTGGTATTATATAAATTTTAATTCAATTAGGTTCTTATAAATATGCATGCAATGTAGCCTAAAACTAGAAAATTTAGGTAAGCTTAAATGTTAATACTAGGATAGATAAAAATACGAGCAGGTAAATCTGACTTTATACCGACCTACTTATCAGTTAAAAACAAAGGTAGGTATGTACAAAAAAGATTCGTTAAATGAAAAGAAAAATTTGTTTGGTTGACAAATTAACAATATAACCATTTAACAAACAATAGAATCCGATTCTCATTAGAATGTGATAGTTAGGATTGTATTTTATAATATCGTTTTAATCAAGGTAACCTAAAAACCTGCGAAAAATATATAATGTATCAACGTCCGTAGATAATTAGTTTAACTACAGGGTCTACAAGCTAGCAATGAGAAGTAACCTGGATCGTATCTATTTTAAATAATATTACCATATCTATTCATGAGCAAAGTTTACAATAAAAATAAACGATTGATACCCACTCAGATTTGAATGTAGGTACAAATCACATAATTTTCAATAGATACTAATCATGTACCTAGCTTTATAGGCATATAGAAACGTTAATTAAAACAACGTTAGCAACTAAAAACATCAAACCATAATAACAGGTGAATTAGCAAAAATAAAAATCACGCATTTACAGAACAAAATTGTGTTGTTGATCAAGTAAGAAATTAGTAGGTAGTTGGAAATAAATTCTTCGCTGTGTGACTGACGGTGCAGCTATTGTTGACCAAGCTTTGTTGAAACGTTGCGCAGTGTGCGTGGCTTGCGTGCGTATTGGACGAATTAGTACCTATTCATATTGTTCGAGAGACAGTTGAAAGAATGACTTTTCGTAGTGTGAGTATTATAGTCTAGGAGATAGCCTTACAAGAATTATCTCGAGTGAGTTGATACTTTTAATAAGTTGAGTAAAACGGTTTGTGATTTTTAATTAAGCGATTTATAGGTAGGTACGTAATTATTGTTGTAAAAAAGGAATTTAATTTATATACTTAACTACATAATATTTGTCATTTCTTTAATAAAATTACAAATAGTATTAGATATTTATGAGGATCAGTTGTGCTATTTCCAAGTTGTTCACAACAGTCTAGAGTTAGCTCAAAAGTTTTAATCGAAAATACTAGTTCTAATTTGTCTTTAATTCTTAATTGTTTTGATTTAAGTGTCTCTTTTATTTCGTAACTTGAATGAGATTTTCAGTTTGTTCATAATTGAGCGTTATAAGGTATGTAAAAATGGTTTTTTTACAAGTGTATTTGTGTAGTTTGGCTATATTCAGGTGTTTATTCAGTTTGTTGTAAACAAATGGACCTAAGAATTTCGAAAATCTTTGCATAAATTGAGTCCTACACTGTGGAATATTGAAGACTATATCAGAGCGTCTTTTGTCTAATCTGGTGGAATTAAATGGGATTTTATGTTGGTTAAGGATAAGGGCTTGTATGAATAGTTGGCGCACAGTCAGAACTCTACTGTCTTGATATAGAACAAATGTAGAATACTTAAATGGTTTAAAGAGCATAACTTTTAGAACAAATCTTTGCGCTCTCTCTAGATCAATCAATCGGGTTTTTACAGCTCCACCCCAGGCTAATATACCATATGATAATACAGATTGACATAAGCTGTAGTAGACGCATTTAAGAACTTCATCGTCTCTAATGTGTCGCAATTTTTTGAAGATATATATTAATTTACGTACCCGTCCTCTCATTATATGTATCTGTTACTACTTACCTACTACACCACGAGGTCAAGTGACGTAGGTGTCGAAAATCTCTGGGACTTCCTACGGTCTCTAGCGCCGTTAGCTCCACCTACATGGGAAACATTTAACTTTATCCAGTCCTGTTCAAAAACACCTCCCAGTGACACCTCTCGTCAAACGAACTAAATGTAACTCTAACATTTAGTTCGTTTGACGAGTGGTGTCACGTTGCTCAATTCTAAGGTTTTTTGTTATTATAGTGCGTAACGTCACACTCTGGGTAATTTCTAAGAAATCAAATAGTATCTCAAAAAACAAAAAAAAATCGGCGGTGTGAGGGTTTCGGCACTATAATAACAACACCTTAAGGGTCCGTCGACGGATGAATTTCCTATACAAACGTAATACCAAAATGATTTGTAATTTGAGCATATTTTCGCCATGGTCTGCTATTATTTGTATTAAAATAGTATTTTATCTAGGTTCCTGACACATTTTTTTTTCAAAATACCTTTCTGAAATGAAATTAAACCGAATCGCAATTTTACATTAAAGAATGAATGTATTCTTAGTTTTTGTGTAGATAAGTATTGAAAAAAGCTTGTGGCAGGAACCTAAACAAATACTATTCTAATACAAATAATAGCAAACCATGGTGAAAATATTCTCAAACAACAGATCATTTTGGTACTACGTTTGTATGGGAAATTCATCCGTCGCCGGACCCTTAAAAGTATTTTTCTTTTTAGTTTATAACGTTATTCGTGAGTCCAACCAAAGTATGCAAACCCTAGGTGCTACGACGACTATTATAGTTTCTTCTTTATGCTTCATGTCCATTTTATGCATGGCGATGGGAGTGTTGCTCTTAATTTCTACGTTAGTGGTAAGTTTCATGTTCTCTGTTCTCTATACCTTGTTTTTGTTCCCTATTTATTGTTGTTTATGCCCGTAGAAGCCATTGGCTTACGTCATTGCCACCAACTGGCCGTGACGTAAGCTATACAATAGCATGACATAAGCTATTGCCGAGGTAAAGATCAATTTATATTTCCCAATAAATTCTTGATTCTTGATTCTCGCGTCGACATTACAAGTTTCGAACTTAGTTAGAGCGAGGGGTTGAAATTAGGTCCAAACACTGTACTGTTACTGTTAAGACCTTTTCAAATTAACTTTTATTATTATGATGACATGCGTTAGGTTAACAAACATAGCATCTACAGTTAATACTAGGCCTTTGTCTACTTTAACTTGTAATGGTAAAAATAAATACTATGAACTATGGGGAGGCCTATGCATTAGGCATAGGCCTACTGCCTAGGCCTCCCCTGATAAGCGCCAAACGCTTAACGCACTTAATCTTATGCTACGGCTCCACCTGCGTCCTAACGCGTTAATTAACACGCTAATTTGGGCGTCACGCAGATGTGGCCAAGGTGTTCATTTATTGACGACGCTAAAAATTCACCTTGGCTACTATAGTTTGACCGAAACAGCTGTACCGCTCCTTAAGAAAGTACGGCGAGGTGGGGGCCGAGGAAAAAAGAGCAAGAGTTCACATGAGATCGATATTGTCTGGCTGATGGTCTGTTGTGTTGTCTGGCAGACTGATGGATCGGAGCGGCCGATACTTCACCCCCGTCTCGCCGCACGCATACCTCAGGCACGGTACAGCGGTTTCGGTCAAACTATAGTTCCCAAGGTGCATTTTTAGCGCCTTAATTAACGCGCTAATGGACATTAAAACTAACGTCAACGCTAACGCAGGTGTAGCCGTAGCATTATCATTAAGGGGTAATGCCGTAATCACGTGTGCCGTCATAGCGTGATGATGATGTCGATTTATTTTCCAGGGCGAGGAAGGCTTAGTCCAGGTGTTTGTAGTGGGCATGCTTGTGCTCGTAATATGTGGGTTCTTGCTAGGCATAGCCGCTGTCACTGAGTGTTTAATGGCATATATGCCCCGTCCAGAGGACGCTTGTCTCGTGCAGAAATTGGACTGGCTGACGGGTTCCGCGTGCATGCTGTTCTATTTTATTTATCTGTTTGGTGAGTAGCTGTGCCTGGGGTCCATTACCTCCTAAAAATAATCCTACTATAAATCTCTGGTCTGACGTAAGAATCTGCAATACTTCAACATATAAGAACAGAAAGAAAATGACAGAAATAAGATCACGAAAGAACGCGCAAAACTTGTACAATTAGGTTTATTCTACGAATTTTGCATATCCTCGAGACCTGGGCCCAGAAGCAGAATGCAGCAGATCGAAGGGTAAGTCTCCACGCTGAATGAATGAACCTGTAGCAACATTCCGGTCGTTGATAAGTGAATGCATGCATGCTAAAGAATCATTGTAGATGGTTTATGTAAGAGCTAGGAATATTCATACTTAAGCGATTTGCCTACAATGTATATTAAGGCAAGTTAAATTAAATGTTAACCAACAGTAGTTATAAGAAATCCTAAGTAAAATAGATGAGAACCCTTTGTAAAAGCTAGTATATTTTAATGCGAAAGTTTAGATGTTTACATAATTATTAGTATTATTGAACAGGTATTTATCGCGTTTATTTACCCATGACTGGTCATCTCGTGACCACGACAGTGTGTAAACCTGTTGAAACGTCGGGAAAAATAGGTAAATCAACGCTATAAATACCCGTTTAATAATAATACTAATAATAATGTCTTCAGATCGCGTGAGTTTGAAAATGTTTAGATGTATGGATGAATGGATGTTGTTATCTCTTCACGCCAGAACTACGAAACGGATCGGGCTGAAATTTTGCATCTACGTAGTTTTCGGCCTCGAATAACGGTTCTGGTAGTTTGGTTCCTTGCAGAACACAGAAAATACCTACCGTAAATTGCTGCAACTTTGCACGGATTTAGAAGTTTTTTATAAATATTTCTTAAAGTATTAATAATTTGTGTTATTTTTCAGTTAGAGCTCAATTTTGAGGATAATTTCTCATGTTCTATGTTACATAGTGTCTAAACTTCTCTTCGTGAGTTGTCGTATGGCTGTCAAATTCTAGGCAAAGTTGTGCCCTAAAACGTCAACTTTGCCTACATAAAATACTCAATACTAAAAATATTAAAGAACATCTTTTTCTGTTATAAATACTTTTTTTTTAAAGCTTGCTACATCTTAGGTCACATCTTCATATTTTATGTGACATGGTCGGTAAGCGCTTTACCATTTAAAATAAATGAATACCTACACAAACATATTTTCTGTTTTTTTTTTAATGATGTGTATCACCTCAACTTAATCAAATATTCATAAAAACGTCTGTTTTGTTGGTTAAAGAAACAGACCGACCAGACTTTAGTTCTTGTTTTTTAAGTATATTCATTTATCAAGCTGTTACATCGTAGGATTTAATTTTGTTTTTAATTCCCATTCCGACGCTGTGCGCCTTGGAGTATTGATGCAGTGGACGAAACGATATGAAAGAAAAATTGTTTTCGAATTTACTAGAAATATTAATTGAAGCTAGGTAAGTATACCACAAAATTGTCTTTAAGTGCTACCTACCCCACTGCGAGCATCTGAAGACGCATGTAACATTAATTGGTTGAACGTTGTATAATTTTAGCAGTTATTTCAATACTTATAAACAGACAAACACTACCTATTTAAATAGATATTATAAAGTTTTCCAAGATTCGTTTCGATCTTCTTCTTTTATTCTCTCCGAACACATGAGAGACTTTACATCACCTTTACATCACATGACAACTTTAAGCAAAAGCTAATTAAGAGTATAGTATAATTAAGAGTATAGTTTTTTAGTGATATATATCTATTTTATACCTACAACTTAAATTTATATTCTGAACGTAATTCATATTGTGAAAAAAATTATTAGATGGCACACGAAGAAATTATTTTATTTTATTTTATTTAATGGCCTTTTGAAATAATCAGTACAATTTTATTTACCAACGATTTCCAACAGTCTTCACATCCTAAAAATTAACCTGCGACTTTTTGGCCAGACAGAATTTTCTTTTTATCCGTTGTGATCTTGTTGTGATCTTACATCTTTGAGTACCTAGCTTACTTTGTGGCTAGATGGTGTTGTGTGGATTGTGAAGCATTATTATTATTATCTTCAAAAAAAAGCCAACCGAGTTCAGCGAGATTGACGACAAAAACGGAATATATTGCTCTATGGCCGAAGTTCGAAGTTTCCCTTTTTGGAGCCCTAAACCCTGCCTAGCGCGCTGCTGAAAAAAACTGACAAGTGTCATTTATATGTTTATTTTTATTTTTGTGTGTTTTGTGGCTTTTTATCTTTATAAGTTTTGTAAATTACCCAGCCGCCACCAGTCCATGGCATTAGTGGACCCTCCAGTGGATCTGGCCTCCCAAAATGTGAGTAGCAATGTTGTGTCGGGAGAAAATTTAGTCCCATGCAACAAAGGTTCCCAAATAAGATATTTTAAGGGCCTTCGGGGGCTTAAAATACATGAAGGCAGACTTCATAAAGATGCCCCTTCTTCCTTTTCGAACAATATCCCAAATTCAACATCAATCCCGGACTCCACATCTTTTTGGCAAAGTTTATCAAAATGTAAACAAAATTTCCAAATAGTTAAACGCATCCCTCGAGTAAAGCATTTTGGACAGAGATCAAACTCTGATATCGCCTATCGAATAGTTGAAAATCGTGTCAGCGATGGAGATATCAGAGGTGCAGCAAGACTTTTATTTTCGAACGACACACTAGCCTCAAATTCTAGTGAAACTCTTTCGGCCCTTGCATCAAAACATCCACCTGCTGCGCCCGATCTATGCCTCCCCGCACCACCTGATGATTCTTGCTCTTTCCTGTCAGTGCTTCCTGACGACGTAATCTTCAGCATTAACTCCTTTCAGAGTGGCTCTGCTGGTGGCCTAGACGGCCTTTCACCACAACACCTAAAAGATTTAATTAGTGCTGGTTGTGGTGAAATGGGCGAAGGCCTCATCGTAGCCCTTACGTCGTTAGTGAACAAAATGTTATCCGGACAGGTCAGTGCAGAAATCATCGACATTTTGTATGGTGCAAACCTATGCGCTCTTTTAAAAAAAGATGGAGGCATCAGACCAATCGCAGTTGGTACGACTTACCGCCGGCTTGCAGCCAAAATATGCTGCAGAATCAAAAGCCCAGAATTGAGGTCAGAATTCCAACCGACCCAGCTGGGCTTTGGATCCCGTGGTGGTTGTGAAGCGGCAGTTCACTCTCTTCGATCGTTTGTGTCGTACCACAAAAACGATTTGTTGTTGAAAGTGGATGTTAAAAATGCATTCAATTCGGTAGAGAGGGGCGCCCTTCTGACACAAATAAAAGAGAAGCTTCCTGATGTTTATCCCTTTCTTTGGCAATGTTATGGCACACCTTCAAAATTAGTATATAAAGATAATTTATTGTCTTCTGAGGTTGGTTGTCAGCAGGGTGATCCGTTAGGACCGGCTATTTTCAGCCTCGCTATACATCCAATTATAAAACGTTTGGAATCAAAATTTAATGTTTGGTACTTAGATGATGGCACTCTAGGAGGCGAAGTGGACACGGTATTGAAGGATTTAAGTTTTTTGGTTGAAGAATTCAAGCTTATAGGTTTGGAGCTAAATTTTGCGAAATGTGAACTTTATATCCCGGAAACCGAAACAGCTTCTAACGTATCAAAAATTAAAAATCGTTTCGAAAGTTTAGCTCCAAACTTTAAGATAATAGACAAGTCTTCGCTTTGCCTCTTAGGATCTCCGATTATGGATGAGTCTTTGCCCATTTTTATAAATGAAAAAATTCAAAATTTCATTACGTTTTCCGATAAATTGCAAAACATCAACGTTCACATGGCTTTTGTTATACTACGTTTCTGCCTTTTTGTACCTAAATTTACGTATTATTTACGATGCTCCCAGCTCTGGAAATTTCCACATCTTACACAGCAGTTGGACAGCATCATACGTGACACTTTAATCAAAATTTTTAATATACCTTTGGATGATAGAGCGTGGCACCAGGCCACTCTTCCCATTAGGATGGGAGGTCTAGGTGTTCGCGAAATTTCTAGTGTTTCACTCCCAGCTTTTTTGTCATCAGTACATGGTACTAAAGATCTTGTTCATAGCATTTTAGGTAAGTGTCAAAATTTAGAAATTACAGGTTTTCATGAAGCTTTACACGCATGGAAAATAGCCTGTCCCGACACGAATCTGCCCAAAGTCCTTTCTTCTCAGAGACTGTGGGATGAGCCATTATGTGAGCTGGTACGGAAAAATCTTACTAATACGTCAACCAGCTCATCAGAACGTGCTCGTCTACTCGCCGTTTCCGAGTGGGAATCAGGACTTTGGTTACATATTCTGCCTTCGAAAAATCTAGGTACCCTTTTAGATAATAACTCATTTCGGGTGGCCACCTCTTTGCGTTTAGGTTCTCCTTGCCTAGTTGCACACCGTTGTCAGTGTGGTGAAACCGTTGACAAGTTTGGTCACCATGCATTGGCATGTGTCTCTAGTGCAGGTCGTGTGTCCCGTCATGGTTCAATTAATGACATCATCCGTCGGGCTTTTACCAGAGTCAGTGTCGCAGCTACTCTCGAACCACGTGGCCTTATGCGAGATGATGGTAAAAGGCCTGATGGTATGACTCTGATTCCCTGGAAGATGGGTCGGCCTTTAGTTTGGGATGCCACGTGTGTAGATACCCTAGCGCCTTCACATCTTGCAGGGACATCGGTAAGGGCCGGTTCTGCAGCAACATCAGCGGAGTCCCTTAAACGGCGAAAATACGCTAACCTTGACCGAGGTTACCTATTTGAGCCGTTTGGGGTAGAAACCCTTGGTCCTTGGGGTCCTGGGGCACACGGAATTTATAAAGATCTCACCAAACTTCTTATAGAGTCCACAGGTGATCGGAATGCTGGCTTCTACTTCGGTCAACGAATTAGCATTGCCATTCAACGTGGCAATGCTGCCAGCATTCTGGGCACTCTGCCTTCTGGTGACGGCTTAGATTTTTAAGAAATAGATATAAGTGTATATATTAGCTGTAATTGTTTTATTCTGTTACTGTAATTTACATATTATCTGTCTATGTATAGTGATAATATTATTTTTATATTTAAGTGTTAACATGTAATAATGGTATTATTAATAAAATCTGTTTCTGAACGTTATAATAATTAAGAGTCGTTTGTTTTTTCTGTTGACATTAGTCAAAAGAGAAAAGCACTACTTTGAGTTTATATTTTTTTTTTTTAAATAAATGTCTAGGAAGTAACTCAATAAAAAACTTTAAGGTGTATTTCGCGTCCAGTCACTGAATAGTGCAGGAGCGTGCCCGTCCGTGTAATTTCATTAAGTCAGTTAGGTCAGGCAAAATAATTGGCAGCTCTTGGTCTAGACTAGCTTTTGTGAGCGAGGCAGAATGAATTAAGCTCCTTGACTATAGTAGGTACAGACTGGACCCAACTGTCAATAAACAAACTAATTTCAATAAAAAAAATTACAATAAATTAAACCACCGAAAACACTGAAAAGCAAAAAGTAATAAACCCTTTTATTTAACCTAAAACTTATGTAAGTATACCTTAGTAATTTTGAGTCGGCGCCAAACATTTTCCGGCGAAGGGGCGTGTCGCGCCGCGTTGCCGCCGCGCGCGCATCACGCTTTACGTAATTAATTAATTTGTTTGTTTGGCGCCGACTCAAAATTACTTAGGTATATGTACGTACAATAGTTTAAAAACTTATTTATTAAGGTTTAATAAAAACTTTATTATTTATTTGCTTGTCAATTTTTTCGGCGGTTTAATTTTTTTTTTCAAGATTTTACCTATTTAATATTTGTGGCTATAATTTTATTAGTTAATAACTGTTATGCAATCCTTCTTTAATAAATTACAAAAAAAAACAAATGTATATGGGACCAACTTACAGGTATACAATAAAAAAATAATTATCGAAATTGGACTACTCTGTAAAAGTTATGCGTGGTCATACATAAAAAAACTATATACGTCGACTTGAGAACGTCCTTCGTTTTACGTCGGTTGAAAATTCGAAAATTTTCGCCGTAATTTTTCCTCATAAACTATTACAAACAGCAAGATTTTTCTCCATCAAGTCACCTTTCGAACACAATTTTATCAAAATCGGTTTATCCGTTTGAAAGCTACGCTATGTTTTCATTATTCTGTGTTTTCTTGTAATGTGAATAAATAAATTGTTGTATGATTCTTCCTTTTTACGATGCCACAGACAGACACAGACATCTGCATACATAATAATATGTCAAACAAATAACACCTCTGTTTTTGTTGGGTCTTAAAATTTTATTTGAATGATGCGACAGTTTTCATTAGTTTTCAAATGACTGTTAATCTTTGGTTGTAGAATCGATGATATTTTATGTACACAATGAATAAAAATTAATAAAAATTTCACAAAAACTGATAGGTAACAACAACACAGTACCTGGTTTAAGTATACGATTATTTTACCTATTCATAATTAACAGACTTAAGCCCCATATGTAACCAACTAATGGGGCCTAATTTTATTTTTTGTTCCAGTATGGCTCTACTTCATAACAGTGGCGAACAGTTATGTTATGAATGGAGACAGTTAGATGGTAACTTTATGCGAAGACGCCGAATCATCAAAGTAACCTATGACTGAGGACAGCAAGTTGTTTTTCTACGTGGTGGACATAAATTTTGATTCACATTTTAATATAAACTTTTTAGAGCTCTTTTTAATGATTCGTAAACTTGTAAATAAAATCCGGTTATGACATTTTATTTTTCATTTCGACGACGGAAGTTAGTTCATCAAACTGTTTGCGAGGTCTCAAAAGTAGGTATAACCTGCGTGAGTACTAAAAAAAGGATTGAGAGCGACGTCACCTCGTCATTTTGAATTTGATCTGATTGAATCCCATTGTTTAAGTACGCTGGTTATACCGTGATAAAACCGTGGTGGAGCATTGTCTGTCTCCCATGTGGTAAAATTTTTCAAAATATTTCGAAATAAGTGGAAAAAATACCCATTCCCCTCTTCTCTTCTTCTTCCTCTTCAAAAGGGGGGCTAAAGCAAGAAAACTTTCACGTACACGACCTTTTCCGAGATCACAAGTAAGTAATTGACATTCAATTAGATTTATTTGCAAACATAGTACAGGGATACCTAGGTAGTTATAGGTACCTCATTAAAGTATATGAACAGTATTACATCAAACTGAAACTAGATAAGTAAGTGGGCACAGATCTCATTTTATAATTTTATTTAAATAGGTTCGTCATACCTACCTACCTAGCGTGGAGTCTCCTCCCGTACTATTAAAAACTATAATACGGCCCGTCCCCGGCTAATAATTTAATATACTTAGGATTAGTCTTAAGTAGGTAGGTACAACATAGATCATTTACCTGTAATAGGTACCTAATTAAATTCCAATCCTAACGCCTACCTACTTCAAATTAAGAGCAGACGTATTTTTGTTAATCTGTCAGATAATGGTTGCTTAGCAATTTTAAAATACAATTAATAGATAGTGTAAATTTATTACTTATTTCATAAATTAAAACGCATTAAAATAATAGGTATAGGTAATAGGCATAAATAGCCAAGAGGTTGCGCTACTACAGTCCCTGCATACGAATACCAGCTCGCGGAGGCGGCTTCATCTGTGCTTCATACCTGCACTGTGCGTGAGTCACCTACCGTGCACTCGCTAACGCCCCGCTTGCGTTACGTGTCTGTGCTCGCTGTGACTTCAACTCGCTGCGGTGCGCGGCTACCTCTTGTCTATTTATAGCCGCCTGGTACGTTGCGTCCACGCCGCGACACTTATTCCGCCGTCCACAGCCACACTCTCTGAATCTCCCACCCTCCTAACCATCTCGCCACCGTGCCACTGCCGTCCCTCTGGTTATCATCTGTGGTTGAACCACATAGACCTGGAGGGCAACCACCATTGGCAACCACACTATTTTTAGCCTTATTATTAAATCTGAGACGTTTAAGCGTTTCAGACGCTGACGTGTGAGCGAGCTGTCTGAACCGCATCTTACTAGCGATTGACTCTATCTATCTAAAACTTGCTCAAATTCGTATCACGGTACGTAGGTACTTTACAAGACCCAAAGCGATCTTTAGTCTACCTATGCTACATGAGCATGGTGACCATCGAGAAAAAATCCTCCTAATCGAAGATGGCGACAAACAGGTGATTTTGTTCGTCCAAGGGTTTGAGAAGGGTCCAACTTGAGACAGGGCAAATCTATGTAGGTACCTCCTCTATCATCGGTGTGAAATTTAGTAAAATTTTACACAGCAACAAGCAAATTAGAGTCACAATCACTAGTCTCTGCCAAGACCTGGCTAGGAGCTACTCGGAGGGTCAAGCAAGCTTACGCATTACGCAACAAAAGTGAATATAACCAGTAGTTATATTTTGTGTGAGGATAACCAGTAGTTATATTTTGCAATCAATTTACCTACTACTATCATCATCATAGGTAATGTTATTCAATTGATTGTTATAATTTTTTATTAAAGTTGGACATGTTTTGGTTATTATTGGTAAAACTTTCGACACAAGTTATTTAATGGAGTTTATAGGTATTTCATTAGGTATATGATTCAACAAATATAAGATCACAAAGTTACACTAGATTTTTACGATGAAAATTTTACCTGGTGACATTTTTACCCCAACCCAGAGAAATCAGCCTTACCTACCTAAAAGTATTATTATAATTATTCACGGGTATTTATCGCGTGACCACGACAGAGTGTAAACCTGTTGAAACGTCGGGAAAAATGGGTAAATAAACGCGATAAATACCCGTGAATAATTATAATAATATGTTCTGATCGCGTAAGTTTTAAAAACTTTATTACCTAAAAGTCTCTCTAAAAGATCGAGGGGTAGATCGCCTGTGAGATGGACCGATCAGATAAGATCTTCCGTAGGGATCCCCTTGCATGAATGTTCCAGAATGACCACCAACAGGGAGAGATGGCGATACATCGTGAGGCGAGCAATATCTGCCAATACAACAAAAGACTCGTCATGACGACCACAACCGTTCTGCCAAGAACGCTACGAATGAGAAGAGAAAACTCTCTCAAATGAATCTGGTATAAGGCCATCCACTATCTAATGTTTTAAAAACAGAGCAGAGGGGAATAAGGTTTTGGATAACATGAAATCATTAAGTTTATTATTGCAGGTTTATAACCTACCAGCCTAACAACAAGCAATCAACCACGTTTACTAAATTTTATTTATCTCCATCCACCAAAGATCCCAGTAGTCCACATACAGTACCATCAACATACTATGTTTATCTTCCTTCAGTGGGCCTGAAACAAATGAAGTCACTGTAAATCCAAAGATAAGTAGGTGAATCAAGTACCTAATCATATTTGAATGACACCAAAAGAACAAGGTAATTCTAATAGGTAAACTAACTGTACATTTTACCAATTTCATCAACCAAGTGACACTTTCACTACCTATCTGATAATGTTAAAGTGGGCCAGAATATCATATGCACAAGATATGAAGAGTTTATAGGTACCTACCCTAGATAGGTAGGTAGGATACTCTGCTCTTTGTCAGCAGTCTGAGGTTCTACATCGTCAACATTACATTCAATTTGCAATTCAACCTCGTCATATTGTTCAAAAACCTGTTCAAATCTTAATTCTCAGATGCATTTTTACCTGAATTGTGGTCAATTGATTGAGGAGTGGAATTCATTAATATGCCTGGCAAACAGTGGGAGTCTTCGCTTAGCACTGGTTTTGTCGTACAGATCCTTCTCTATTGAGCCGTTGGTTACCTGAAATTTTACATAAGTTTTTAATCATTCGGATGCTGTCCTCCTGTATTTTAATGACCAAGATTATCTATATTTGAAAATTCAAAACTCTGTTTAAAATAAATCTGAAAAATATAGAGAGAAAATTGGAAGGATAAGTTTGGTGATTTCACAACAAAATGAAAAGTTGAGTTTTACAAATCATGACCAAAAAGACATTAATTACAGGGAAAACTGTCATCAAAAACTAAGGGACTCTCCTATATTTCCTAAATTATGGCTAATTTAAGCTTAAAATAACAAAATACCAGGGAAAAACTGCCAAAACAAGTACATATTGGATTTTTCAACAGAATCACAAGAGTTCAAAATTAGGCCCAAAATTACTAAAGTTTCAGGAAAAATCACCAATAGATACGCTACATGCCTAATAGATTTGCTATTACAAGGCTCAGTACAACATAAAATAAAAATTATAAGAAAAAACCGGAATAGTATGTCATGGAAAGGTCATGGATTTTCATGTGTTAACTTTTTCCAACCTTCCATACTTTCCTTCTCCACATCCACTGCATCTAACAATCGAAACCCCAACGATATTTTACTGCGAGTTGTACAAAAAGATTATAAATTACAGTAAAAACGGAATAAATCATGTATCAACAACTAGACAACAAAAAATATCACGATTTTTCACTAAACTTTTGAACTAAAGTTCAACCGAAACATTGTAAAAGTTCCTCTCGAGCCCTCCGGAACCATCGGTTTATTTTCCCCATCGGTCTACTTTCACTATTAGCCTATTTTATTAAACCGTTCACTTATTTTTCCTAATCTGTCAGTTTCTTTGTACCAAACGTCTCACACGTTACAAAATAACAGTTCGAACGTTGAAACAGAGGTTGTAAACGCTGTCTATTATCTGTCATTTGATTTTGAAGATTGTGGTGATGGTGATACAGATTATCGCTCACACGCTAACGTGTCAGCGTAACATTTGATGGCTGAACGTTCGCTCAAAAGTTATTATTGCTAAAGTTAGTATAATAGGGTCCCTGGAGGGCATGGAACACTGGAACACACATTACATGGAAGCTAAATTAACTGGCGACTGTGTGTGAAACCGATCTATCACCATCCGAAATCAACCAGCGGCTTGGAAGAGCCGTTGGAGATTTTCCTCATATAATTTATGTCTGATAGGTGTAAAACATCCTCTCCTATGGCAGGCGACCAAAATTTGGACAAATTTTGGCTGTCTTTTGGACTCACGTATGCTAGTCCTTCCAACTCCAACAAGCCCCAACTCTTCCCGTGGGTGTCGTAAGAGGCGACTAAGGGAGATCCACCGGGGGCGGGCAGCAGCGCCCCCTGCAGAAAAATTCTACCAAACTGCGATTCCCAACCCCAGCGTGGGTATTATTATGGGCACTACCCCCCATGAGATGTTAGCCCATAAGGCACTTATCAGGGGGAGGCCTACGTTCAGTAGTGGACCGATATAGGCTGTTGAGGAGGTGAGGATGCTAGTCCTTGAAGAGATCAATAACGGACTTACGGAAGAGATAGCCAGTTTGCTGTCAACTTTATATCAAAACAACACGATGGCCTAACGCATAATAAGAGTGTGAGCGAAAACCTTTGCGCTTTGAACATTAGCTTGCAGGCCCTTTCAAGCGGCAAAATCTTATAAACATAGAGTATAAACTCGCTGCTGATAAAATAAACATCGCAAAGCTTTGAAAGACTATTTCGCAAAATAAATAAGTTTATCCACATGGAAACTTTCGTTTGAATGACAGGACATATGAAATGTTGGGGAAAACTGCCGAATGTTATGATTTTCAGAGATCCTCGTATTTCTCGAGAGTTGTTTCGGAAACAGGTAATATTTTGTGCTTGGAAAAGATTTGTAAAAGGCGAGGACAAATACGTTTAGTAGATATAGTATTTAGATAGGTAGTTCTTTGTCATTAACATTAAATCAATAATTTTACTCTTCTTTGTATAATGTATGCATTGTCTTTCTTTATTTCAAATAACTAAATAATCCATATTACACTTACACAAAATAAAACAAAATTCAGAATTGCACAGTCAAAATAACAAATAAGATTACATAAATTAGTTTGCGAATTAAAACTTTTTGAATAAATTCGATTAAATTACATTCAACTCCATCCAATCAGGCATCATACCCACAGACAGGTGCAATACATTTTGCAAAATGTGACCACATGGGAGACAATGCTCCGCCACGGTTTTATCACGGTATAACCAGCGTACTTAAATAATGGGACTCATCAGATTAAATTAAAAATGACGAGGTGACGTCGCTCTCAATCCTTTTTTTATTACAGGTTAAACCTTCTTTCGACGACGAAAGTTAATTCATCAAAGGTCTCATACCTTTGATGAATTAACTTTCGTAGTCGAAATTAAAAGTGATATGTCATAACAGGATTTTATTTACAAGTTTACGAAACATTAAAAAGAGCTCTAAAAGGTTATATTAAAATGTGAATCAAAACAATTATGTTTACCACGTAGAAAAACCAACTTGCTGTCCTCAGTCCCATAGTCATAGGTTACTTTGATGATTCGGCGTCTTCGCATTAAGTTACCATCTAACTGTCTCCATTCATCATAACATAACTGTTCGCCACTGTTATGAAGTAGAGCCATACTGGAACAAAAAAAAAAATTAGCAGAATTAAGCCCCATAAGTAGGTTACATAATGGGGCTTAAGTCTTGTACGTTGAGTGCGTTGACTTAGAAGTTTTATTTATATCGCGGCTTCAAGAGGTTACGGATTTTAGGATTTGACGTTAATTTCAACGCGATACGTCCACGCGTTCCTCAGAAAAGAGGGTTGACAAACGGACAGACAGGAGAGAATAAAAGAAGAAGATCGAAACGTATCTTGGAAAACTTTATAATATCTTTTTTTAAATAGGTAGTGTTTGTCGGTTTACAAGTATTGAAATAACTACTAAAATTATACAAAGTTACAAATGTTACATCCGTCTTCAGATGTTCGCAGTGGGGAAGGTAGCACTTAAGACAATTTTGTGGTATACCAAGCTTCAATTAAACTTTTTAGTAAATTCGAAAATATTTTTTCTTTCATGTCGTTTCATCCACTGCATCAATACTCCAAGGCGCACAGCGTCGGAATGTGAATTAAAAACAAAATTAAATCCTACGATGTAACAGCTTGGTAAATGAATATACTTAAAAAACAAGAAGTAAAGTCTGGTCGGTCTGTTTTTTTAACCAACAAAACAGACGTTTTTATGAAGATTTGATTAAGTTGAGGTGATACACATTCTTTAAAAAGATATGTTTGAATGTAGGTATTCATTTAATTTTATTTTAAATGGTAAAGCGCTTCCCGTCCATCTCACATAGAAAAGTGAAGATGTCGCCTAAGATGTAGCAAGCTCTAAAATAAAGTATTTATAACAGAAAATGACATTCTTAAATATGAATTATTACAAGAAACTAGGTATATTATTATTATTACAAGGAAGGAGAGAAGAGTCACAATTACTTAACACAAAATATAAGAGGAGAGCAACTAATTATGTCATTTGCAGACAGCCATTAATTCCTAGTATTGTATTTGTTGGGTGAACGACGGCATCTCGACGCACGTTTATCTCGATGCACGGAATCTCGACAAATATCGACAAACGTTAGAACGATGCACGGAATCTCGACAGACCTCCACCTGATAAACGCCATATCGTTAATTCCATACTTTAGCGTTAGTATTCTTTGCATAAACTATGGAATAATCACTCGGGTTTTGAATACTCCGAGATTGTACTCTACCGGGAAAACTGACGCAGAAACTTCGGTCCACTCTTTGTCATTATTTTAAATTTTATTTATACATGTTGGAAAGTCGAAGCCGCCTTGGCACCTTCAATGTAAGCCTACCAAAAAAAATTGGTTTAGAGTAGGAAATAATTCTGTTAAAAAGATTGTAAAATATTTGAAGAGTGCAACACTTTATCTGTCATGGACGCCGTTGTAAAAAAGATATGTTGATTTGGATAAATTGTTAGTTGTAAAAGGAATATACCTAGCCCATGTTAAAACGATGCCCTGTTTTATTTCAGTAACACAGTTGAACGTCTACTAGCTTTCAGCCAAAAGACTCCATATTCCAACCCTAGAATACATTGCCTTTCATAATTACTTGAAATAGCTTAACTTTGTAAACTAAGTTTAAATTAGCATAATTTGAATTTCAAGCACTGACATGACATAGCACTTGTCTACCTAGGTATTTGGTACTTTCTTGAAAACTAATTTAGTACTTGAAATTCTTGAAAATAACAGTCAACGTAATTATCTGAGGTATCTTAGCTGGCTTTACGAGCTCTTTATGAGAAGTTGGAAAATAAATAAATTGTACTTATTAAGTTTTCGCGATTTGTTAATACAATAAATGATTTTATCGGGAATTTATCGCGTACCTTTTGTTATAATTTCCTCTACGTTTCTACGACACACTGCACTTCACAGTATCCACGACTACCCACGAGGGTAGTCAGAGGGTAGTCGTGGATACTGCAGTCAATTAATTCATCATAAAATTATAAATTAAATAAATTGGGAAAATAAACCTTTTCAATATGGTGTATAAAGGACAGGATAAAAAAAATTAAATGTTTAAGTACCTGAAATAGTTTGTTTACTTTATCTTCCTATATAAAATATTTACAGTGTGCACTACCTATGAACATATCTATACTAAGAAATGTTTTAGAAAATCAGTATCTAATAAAAACAATCAAGCCGATGTCGCCGAGCCTAGTCCTACTAGTACTTGTCCATTCATAATTAACTGATAACGCAAAGAATCAACTTTTGAAATATCCGACCCAACTCAGTTGACCTTTGAGAATAGCCGAATTTTTCAAACTTTTTTCTGTAATTAGAAGTTTCTAGAGCTTTTCTCTTTGGGGCTATGAGCAGGCTAATTAGGCAGATCTCTCATGCTTAATGAGCCAGCATCACCATTGGAGTTCAGACTCGAAATATATTTTTTAAATTCATCAATAGGTAACTATTTTTGTAAGATTTCAAATAATATCTCAAAACAAGTTTCGAGATCGGAGATCGGTTTCGAAACACTTATGGTCTCTCTTTGTCTGTCCTTTTTTCCCTCCCAGCAACTACCGCAGCTATTTGAAATTTAACTTTAAATGAAATGAAATTTAACTATTTGAAATTTAGCTATTTGAAATTTAGCTATTTGAAATTTAACTTGAAATTTAACTTGAAATTTAACTTGAAATTTAAAATAAAAATACATTTTGTGTGCTTGTACAGATTTGAAGAAAAAAATATGAAAATAAATGTCCACGGATTCGCACGCGTTATTTCTATGGAAACGTTTAAAGGTGATTTCTATCCCATGGGCGGAAATTCCAGGATTAGAATTACCTGTATGCAAAATTTCAGCCAGATCCGTTCAGTAGTTTTGGCGTGAAGAAGTAACAAACTTCCATCCATCCATCCAAACTTTCGTATTTAAAATATTCGTGTAATATTGACGGCATGAGATAGCTGACAGCTCGGAGTCACGCTTGAAACTTGCGGTAAGACCATTTTTGGCCTTAGTGTTATATATATTTTAAGTATTTATAAATGTGGTTTACCTCAATAAATAAAAATAAATAAATAAGCCCTCTTGACACAGTAAAATGTATTTAATTAAAGACTTTATGCCCGTATCTGCATAGGCAGGTAGATTGTTTTTGTTGCTGTACGATAGAGTTGCTGGATCTGTATGTCCTTTAGACAAAGCTTAGTCAATAATTTTGATCTGTTCCCATTGCCCCATTGACGCTGTCCCTATTAAGGGGACAACGGGAAGGCAAAATTTCCTTCCCATTGTCCCCATTAACGCTTTCGCGTAATGGGGTTAACGGGACCTTATAAAATATTCTTCCTTTTTAGGGTTTTGAAGATCGAAGATCGGTTTCAAAACCCTTATGGTCTCGCTTTGTCTGTCCTTTTTTCCCTCCTTAATAACTCAAAAACTACTGCAGCTATCAACTTGAAATTAAAAATAATAATACATTTCGTGCGCCTGTACAGATTTAGAGAAAAGTAAATGAAAATAAATGAAAAATTAAAATAAATATTTTCCATACAAATTGTGATGCCGAAATTTTAAAAGATACCTACAGTGTCATATGGGGTATCAAATGAAAGGTATCATTTTGTACATTTCAAAATATTTTTTGAAATTTTTGTATGTTTCATACTTTTTATAATATTTCGAAAAAAGTCGAAAAAATACCCATTCCCCCCCCCCCCTATCTCCGAAGATTGCAGAGCGATCCATGTAAAATGTATGGAGCGTTTATAGATATGGATCTATATTTTACAGGAAAAATATAGAGAAGTTTGAAAAAAGAACACTTTTTGAAAAATGGTCAAAAAGGGGGGGAATAATTTTCAAAAGGGGGAGCTACCTCGCCGAGTGGGGTATCAAATAAAAGGTATCGGTTTGTACGTTTCAAAACTGTTTCTTAAATTTCTGTAGGTTTCATACTTTTTGAAATATTTTGAAAATAGTCAAAAAAATACCCATTCCCCCCCCCCCCCCTATCTCCGAAGTTTGCAGAGCGATCCATTTAAAATGTATTAAGCGTTTGTAGATATGAATCTATATTTTACAGGAAAAATATAGAGAAGTCTGTAAAAAGAACACTTTTTGAAAAATGGTCAAAAAGGAATAATTTTCAAAAGGGGGGCTACCCCTCCGAGTGGGGTATCAAATGAAAGGTATCGGTTTGGACATTTGAAACCAGGTTTTAAAATTTCTGTAGCTTTCATACTTTTTGAAATATTTCGAAAAAAGTCGAAAAATTTACCATTACCCACCTTAACCGAAGCATGCAGAGAGATCCATCTGAAATGTAGATTGGTACCTACTATTCTTAGGTATTCGTTAAATTGCGAAGTCTCTTACCGGTACTTTTGGAACATATTTGTTGACAAACGTTCAAAACCCTCGGCGCGCGAGTTACACTCGCACTTGACGGATCTTGTTTCTTAACGGTCTAAAACCATAATGTATAACGCTGGTTTTTTTTTTAATAATAATGGGACAATTACATGGGATAAAACTTTACTTGATGTACTTACCAAAGCAGTTTGTATGGTATATTGTTTCATTAGGCCTTTTATAAATTCTTATCTTATTCATTAGCATAAAGGTTGGCCCTGAAATGTCCAACCCTACTGCCGCACAACACAAAAATGATCAAATACCAGTTACATTTAGATACATTTTACAGTGACAGCGTAAACGGCGTAGACAACGCGCGGGCCTATAAATTAATGTATGCATTAATTTATTAATGTAAACATAAATTATTACATCGTTTTTTTGTAAATTAATTAATAAGAATTAAGAACATGTTACTTTCAATAAACTAACTGAACTGATCATAAACATCAGCCAGGCTCTTAATCTTACCCCATAAAGTAACCTGGGATTTATCAAATGTTGCATCAGAAGGTGCCAATTCTGAATTCATTTCAATAAGACTCAATGATAAGGACCCAGTCATCTGGGGGGTGATTCACTATGACCAATGCAAGCGTGTTACACACCTACGACAAGACAACGGCGTGGAATCGGACAAAACCGTATTCCGCATGCCCTAGTTGTCATTTCTTACCGCGACACGGCACGATTTGAACTGTCAAATAAACGAGCTCGTTCATAGCGTGTTAAGGCACAGATTAGCGTGTTCCTGCAATAGTTAGTATGGATCGTTTCGTCGTTCGTATTTTGAGGTTTTAATAATATCATTTCATAAAATGCAACCCGTAAGATATCTTTTATTGATTGTGTTTATCAAAGAACAAATTATGTACGGCTGCTAGGGAGGGTACAGAAAGACCGAGTTCTCGTGCAAAATTTAATTAAAAAAATAAATGAATTACAAATTATCTTAAGTACTATTTGACTCCATCGATGTTAGATTGAAAGTGAGTCGGTGAATCAGAAAGAACAAAAGGAACAAAAGATACCGCGACACTCGTTATAAGTAAAACTCGCGTCAGCACACATTGTCTCTTTCGAGTTAACGCGCCCGGGTGGTCAAATCGTTACGAAACTGCATGGATTCTTGGTAAACGGTTACGGCGGTAACCAAGTGCCCGTCTTGATGTCGCAATGGTGTAACATCTCCCTCCGCAAGATCTGCGTCTATTTGGAGACTTTCGTCGAAAATAGTGCAGATAAAGGATGAGCAGGTTTCTCGGAAGTGGTTTCAACTTTAGATGAACTCGGATGTTCCTCTTCCTTTTTAGAAAAAGCTTCCAGTGGTATGTCAGCGTTGACTTCTCGTTGATTTCTATTGCGTCGAATTAGTATCACGGTGATAATGAGTGCAGCTGCACCGAATAAAATATAGATGGGGATCGTAGTGTGATATATAACATCGATGTTCGATGATTTCAATGATACTGGTTCTTGAACAGCGATTTCGGAGTTACTTGAATGTAGCTGGCTCAAGTCAATGGTGTTCAGTTTTATGGTCTTCTTCACTGGTACTTTATAACTCTCCTCTTCATTGACTGCTATATCCATGATCTTCAATATCTTCCCTTCAACTCGATCATGTTCGTTCCTTGCCGTAAATGCTGGAGTTTGAAGTTTGCATCCTTTGGGTATAACAGCTAGGTAGCTACCTATAACCGTTCTAGATTGGTCTTCAGAACAGGTGAGGCGTATTTTCGTCAGATTCGGAAAGCTGAGAACGGAGTGAAGATCATCTAACTGTTCCATGGCTTCAGAAGTTAGGATAACTGAAGTAAAATGGCAAGTTTCGTCGATATGCTGCCGCAGCAAAAGTTCCCGGATACAGGTCGACTGGTCCCCCTGATGATGGCTTGGGTTGTCTTCGCAAAGGTGACCGTGACTATACTTCGGACATTTTGTCTCCATATACAATAGGTCTTTCCGGTGCATTGCCACATAAGGATAGGTAGGGGACAATATTTTACGATCGTGGTTAGGTGCAAAGGATAGTTTGTAAAGGATATAGTTATTAGGACGTAAAATAGGTATTTTTATAACTAAGATTATATCGTTACCCTTATAATAGTACCTTAATTTAATTATTTCAAAACACTCTCTAAAACTAATTTCTAAAATTTCTTTCTTATCATATAAAATAGCTAACCTACTCATCATGCTCTTATATGATTCATAATTGATTGCTGAATGATGGACACTCTTAGCTTTAACGAATTCTAGTAGATTTTCTAGTTTAGAAAACTCTACTGCCAAGTTATCTACATTGTCTCCTAAGATAACAAGCAACTGTGACAAATGAGCATATTTGATCATATTTGTCTCGTGCTCGACGTTACTGTTTAGAATAGAATTGACAATTTTTTCAATTCTTTTCTGATTCTCTACAAGTCTATCCGTAACATTTAAACTACTGGAAACCCAGTGCTTGCTTAAAGACATTTGATGATTTATTTCAATAGCTAAATTATTCTGATTTTGCTTTAAGTCTGCAATGACACGGTCGTACTTTAATGCGTCGGTATAATCTAAATTGCCAGAAACACTTTTAATAACCGAACCTAAGCCGTCTATGAGACCTCTTTTAAAACGTTTGGCTTCAAAAGTCTTTAGTAGTTCTAAAATTTCGTCTAGTTTGGCTTCTAGGTAGTTAACATGGGGTAAATAAAGTGAAGACGTTTTATTATGTAACTGCGGGCTTAAATTTGCTAGTTGTCCTTTTATAGCCTCTAATCTATTCCGTACGTTACGTATGTTTAAGTTTTGAACAAAAGAGTGGTAATGGGAAATAACTCTGGTGGGCCCGAGTTTGAATGGCAAAATCCCTGGTCGATTTTGCAGACTTTCAAGTAGTATCTCGTCCGCTTGTACTAGCTTCAGGCTCAGGGCCAACGTCAGAACGACCAGCAGTTTCCTGCAACAAACGAGCACTATTAGGTACCCGTTTTAGACGCGACTTAGCTACACGTCCCTTATTTCTAGTGTATATGTATATCGGCAAATTTTCCACAACCGTGTCTCGTGTATATCTAGGGGCTAGTTTTTGCCTATTAGCTAAAGGATTTCTTATTAATACATCCTGTTCAGGTGTGTAATTACGTTCGGGTTCTCTATCCTTATTAACGTTCTCGGTTATCTCAGTACGACGAGGTAGAGCATTTTCGTTTATAATTTCGTAAACCTTTAACATACGACTCCTATGATCCTGAATATACTCCTGCAGTAGATGTTGAGTTACATTCATATCTAGGGGATCGCGAGGGTCTAAATGACCAGTGATGATATCGATCGGTCTACATTTAGTAAAACTATGAATAGAGCTGTTATAGGCTAATACGGCGTATGTCATAAGGTTTGAAATTTGATCGTCTCGACGTTCCAGCTGTAATATACGTAAATGTTCGAGGAGAGTGGAATGTAGTCGTTCTACCATTCCATTTTCGTTCGGGGTATAGGAACATGTTTTGTGGTGATTAATTTTGTGCAATCTGTTGAATTCTAAAAATAGCTGATTGGTAAATTCAGGGCCATTATCGGTGATAATAGAAAGAGGAATTCCGTGATGTGATGAGAACTTTAATAAGGCTTGAACTACGCTTATCGCGGTAGCATCTCTCAGAAAATATGCTTGAGCATATTTTGAGAATGCATCAATTATGGTGAGAAACTTATGGGACTCTACACTAAGTAAGTCCAAGTGAAGGACTTCAAAAGGTTTTGTTGGTGGAGGTACAATTTGGAACCGAGGCCTCACAGGTTTACGGTCATATTTAGCTTGTCCACATATATGACATTCATTTATGAATTTAGTGACATGTTCCTTCATCTTAGGCCAATAGTACCTTTGTGAAAGAGCGAGAAAGCATTCGTTAATCCCTCTGTGATTCGTTTTTCCCTCATGGTAGTTTTTAATTTTTTCTTGTTGTGTCAAATAGTCAGTAATATTCTCCAATTCAGATTTTGTAAGAACAAGGCGCATTGCTGAATTTTTAAAACTTCTCTGAATAATTGGTATAATTGAATACATTTCTAAAGTAGGTTTTATTAAAATTCCTGTTTTCACTTTGGGGTTAACGAATTCTTTGATTGAATCTATAACGTCTCGTTCTAGATTAGACTTTGAGACCTGTATAGAAACTCTACTATTGGTTCCAAATATATTAGTAACACTGGGCTTACTTTTAATATCACTGACGACGTTGAATACGATCTGTTTGCAAAATCTATTCAGAGGATCATCTGAAATAGGTACTTCCAGGATAGGGTTTTCCGCATCACTATGTATACTGTCGGTTCTAGAATCTGATCTCTGCGAAACATTAACTACAACAGAACTAGATTCCTCATTATGTAGTTCAATTCGAGAAAGGGCATCTGCGTTTGTGTTAACCTTACCTGGCTTATACTCAGAGTCAAAGTCGTATTCACTTAGCCGTAGTCTCCAGCGGGTTAGGCGGGAATTGGGTTCTTTAATGTTCATTACCCATTGTAAAGGACGATGGTCAGTCAGTATTTTAAATTTCCTACCGAAGAGGTAGGGCCTAAAATATTTGGTAGCCCATACTATTGCTAACATTTCTTTTTCTATTGTGCTATAATTTATTTCACTCGAATTTAGCGTCCTCGAAGCATAAGCTATAGGCTTATCAGATCCAATAGGACCCTGTGAAAGGATAGCTCCAATGGCAAATTGTGAAGCATCAGTTGTTAGTAAAAAGGGTTTCGCAAAATCTGGATATTGTAGGATTGGGTCATTGATGAGCAATTTTTTACATTTTTCAAAGCATTCAATGTAATTACGATCTTGGATGATTTTTGAACCTTTCTTTAAGCATTGCGTCATAGGCTTGGTTATTTTCGCGAAGTCTGGTATAAATTTTCTATAATATCCAATTAATCCTAAAAATCTTTTAATTTCTGTGTTGGTTTTTGGCATAGGATATTTTTTTATTGCCGATACTTTATCCGGATTGGGTTTGATTCCATTTTTAGTTATTACATGACCTAAGTATGACGTTTCTAGTTTGAGAAATTCTGATTTGTCCATCTGAATTTTAAAATTTGATTCACGTAGCTTTTGAAAGACTTTTTGTAAGTTAACCATGTGCTCCTGAAGGGAGGTGCTGAATACTATTATATCGTCAAGATAAACTAGACATATAGTATTCTGAAGCTCTCTTAGCACATTGTCCATGACCCTTTGGAAGGTAGATGGACTGTTTTTTAGGCCCATTGGCATCCTAACAAACTCGTAGTGGCCATGTTCTACATTGAATGCAGTTTTGGAAATATCCTTTGGATTCATTTCGACTTGGTAAAAGCCGCTTGCCAAGTCTAAGGTTGTGAAGTACTGGCAATTGCCCAATTTATCTAGGACGTCTGAGATGTTCGGAATTGGGTATTTGTCATCCACGGTTTTCTCATTCAGTTTTCTAAAGTCGACTACGATCCTCCACTTCACTTTACCTGAGGCGTCAGCTTTTTTAGCTACGACCCAGATCGGGGAGCTCCACGCGGAACTGGAATGCCTAATTATTCCTTGACCTAACATCTTACTAATTTGATCTTGTACTTCCTGTCTGTGAATATACGGATACCTGTAACTTTTCGTGTAAACTGGAGCCTCGTCTGTTGTTTTAATAGAGTGTTTAATTTTATTCGTAAAAGTCAAAGGTTCGCCTTCCAAGTAAAAGACATCCGCATATTCTGCACATAAAAGTTCTAAGTTCATACGTTCCTCAACGTTCAAATGCTTTGTACGAAGGCGCGAGAGTACTTCGTTCACGCGAGGCGAGCATTGCTCGGTGCATTCGATAGAATGTACTTCGGCAGTTAAGGCACGGTCCATTGAAAATATTACGTCATTACGGCTCGGGTTAACTATCTCAACTAATCCCCGGTTTTGTCTAACCATAGTTAAACATTCTCCTATGACACAGTTAGAAATTGTCTGTTCTTGTACATACGCATCACAATCGTGAATATTGATGGGAATTTTCACTAATTTGGATGTACCTGCCGGTATAATATCTTCGTATAAGTTAGAGTTACGAGAGTCATAAACTTGTATAGGATTCGAAGCAGTTTTAGTCGAAAGAATTTTATTCTTATAATCAATTACCGCTTCCCATTTGTCCAATAAATCAGTCCCAATAAGCCCATCGAAAAAATCGTGGAACTTGTAGATATAAAATGTAACGTAACTGGAATCATTAAATTCAGAAAAGGTAGGCAGTGTGATAGAATAGTCACTCCTACTTTTAGCATGAACATTGCACACTTGAAACGGGTCATAATTTAGTGGAACATCAGCAAAAAAATTTTGTACAACCGCGGGACTTAAAAACGACTGATTTGCTCCCGTATCTATCAAAAGTTTCATAGGTGGAGATGAAATTTGGATATACGGAAGTTGTCTTTGGGATTGTAGATTTATTTCTATTTTAATTTGTCTGATTTTGGTGTTTTCTGAAAATCCCGACCTTTTTCAGTGACGTCATCGATCTTTTCTTGAGGCATCGGTGGCGCTTGAATGGATTCAATGCAATCCTGAGCAGGTGACTCATACATTGCATAAGAGTAAGGATATTCTACATACTCACCGCAGTAATAAGGTTCATACTGTTCATACCCGCAATACTCGTCGAAGTAGGGTTCGTTCATACAATCGTTGAAGTTCATCTCCCTTGTTCTAAAATAATTAGTAGGAGCTGAATTACCTGGTTTTCGCCAATCATTTCCTGGAACTGCGGGTGCTGTCGGAGGCAGCTTCTTGGTGACGTAGTGGCTCACACCACTCATTGGGCGAGGTTGTTGAGGTCTAGGTGCTATACAGAACGAGTTATCTTGCGGATTATAATTTGCGGGAGGAGCCCGGAACATTTGCTGGGTGCGAGTGGGACCAAACTGGCGGGGTTGGTAAATCGGTCTAGGCTGTAGTGGTACTGGTACGGCAGCACTGTTCATCGTCCCAAGTGTATCTTGAAAAGTGCTAACCCTATTCACTGGTATAGAAAAAGGCATTCTAAAGTTGTTAGATACTGGCACGGAAGTCATCATTCTAACGGGAAGACGCTGGTTTCGTTTTTGCAAATAGATCGTATTCATTTCGTCTTGCACAAGTTCTAGCGCCTTTTCGATAGTTTCGGGGCGCATACAACGGATGCACGATCCCAAGGGATCATTTAAGCCACGAAGGTATGCCTGAAGGGTTAACTTCTTGTACAAATCACGCTTAGAATTAATCACGACTTGCTCGGTGTCATGTAAAGTAATGTACGTCATGATAGTACTGAACAGTGTCTGGCAGCGCTCATAGTACTCTTGTGGAGTACTAGGACCTTGAACTAGAATAGCCAGGTCATTGTAGAGTGAGCTCTCATCTCGTTGGTCAGCAAAATTATTAATTAAAGCACTACGTATGCCATTCCAGTCATCGGGAACACCATTAGAATTAATTAAGCGAGCAGCTGGGCCTATCACTTTATTTAATATCCCATTGATAAAAGAATATTTCGCAAGACTACTACTCTCTGCTTTCATAAATTCTTTCGCTAATTCGTCACAAATCTGTATGAATCTAGTCAGTATGTTCGGGTTTCCATCAAATTCAGGAACCAATCTAAGAGCTTTGTATATCGTGTCTACATCGGACAGAGACATGATGCTAGGTTCTTCTTCTAAAATACTATCGAAGTTAATATTTCTAAAACTGTCTACAAAAATTTCTCTGCTACTACTACTTATCCTAGGATCCCTTATTCTTCGTAAATGAAAAATTTTGATCTTTTTTTTATATTTCTGAAATAAACTAAATTAATTTATTTTAATTTATTCAATTTAAAAAAAACAAAAATTTCTCTGCTACTACTACTTATCCTAGGAATTAGGATCCCTTATTCTTCGTAAATGTTTTTTTTTTTTATATTTATGAAATAAATTAAATTAATTTATTTTAATTTATTCAATTAAAAAAAGAAATTATTAAGCTGTCTTCTATTTTAATATCTTTTTTTATTTAATTCAATTTAAAAAAATAGATTAATATTTTATTACCCTAGAACAAAACTATTATTTCTATTCATAGATAAAAGATAATAACCTACATAAATTCTAAGCCCCAAAATTCAGTAAGCTATCACAAAAAAAAATATTCTAGGAATTAATAGGTAAGGATTTATGATCTAGGAAGTGAGCAATCACCAGAAAGAATCTAATGTACTCACATGCACATAATGCGGTCACTCTGCGTTATCAATGTCTGGATACCTCGAAGCAGCACGAACGTGTAGATCCTGGTACTCGGGATAGATCGATCCGCACGGGCGGAGTTCTATGCGTTACGGAAATCTTCTACGCAAAACCGACCGCGAGTACCCCTTTTCGCCTGCGCCAATTATGTACGGCTGCTAGGGAGGGTACAGAAAGACCGAGTTCTCGTGCAAAATTTAATTAAAAAAATAAATGAATTACAAATTATCTTAAGTACTATTTGACTCCATCGATGTTAGATTGAAAGTGAGTCGGTGAATCAGAAAGAACAAAAGGAACAAAAGATACCGCGACACTCGTTATAAGTAAAACTCGCGTCAGCACACATTGTCTCTTTCGAGTTAACGCGCCCGGGTGGTCAAATCGTTACGAAACTGCATGGATTCTTGGTAAACGGTTACGGCGGTAACCAAGTGCCCGTCTTGATGTCGCAATGGTGTAACAAACACAATAACAATAACACAATCCTCAGGAATGATAAAATTTTAGGTTATGATAATCAAAACAAACGTTCCGAAACTAGTCATGACTGACTTGAATGTATTTACAAATCATTATTTTTGGGCTTTTAATTTTCAAATCACACTAAAATATTGTAAGCTCGACAATTATTGATGGTTGAGCAAGCTTAAAATTAAAAATATTTATTATTTGGAAACAAAAAAAGAATATAATAAAACCGTAAATTTTCCGAGTAGTCCGAATGTAAGATTTTGAACGCACCGTGTGAAATAATCGAAAAACAAAACACGGGGCATAGACCAATGATATTATATATAAACTGAGGTAGATGCGTTTTACCGAGGTCTGCGCGGCAAGACAAAACCAGGTGAATTCACTTGACTGAACTCAGTCCGCCCTGCGTCGCGCCGCGATACGAACGTACGTTGCGGGATTTTAGAGAAAAGTAAAACAAACGAAAATGCCACATTTTGTGTTTCGAAAGTGCAAAAATTATACTGGGAGAGCTGTAAAAAACAGGCAGGATGTATCTTTCCATTTGTAAGTACTGTTTAGTCTATTAAAAATGGAAAATCATTAATTTTATATTAAAAAATCACTGCCGCGGCGTTGCCGCTTTGCCATTTACACGAACGAGACAAGACGTAGTGCGTTGCATTCATGAGTGACAGAGAGAACGAGATAGTGGCGTGCGGTGTTGTCGGTTCGACCGACGCTAAGGGAGGTTAGGGTGATATGGGTAATATGATCACGCAATGCAACAATAATATTTTTCACCAGTACTTTCCAATTATTTTTCGTAGTAGGATAATAAAGAGATGGATTTGACTTTCAACATTTGCTTCCATTTTGTTTTCGATTTCCTAAAGACGAATTAATTAGGGAGAAATGGGTACGAGTCGTTAGAACCCAAAGACGAGACGATGAATGGATGCCAACGGCATACTCCACAATATGCTCCAAACACTTTGTAGATACTGACAAGTACGTCACAAAAAAAAAATCACAGACTGATAAAGAATGCAGTGCCGGTAATTAAGGTAAAATAGAAAAAAAAACTACTTTTAATATTCGGTTGTGTGTTCCTATGTTTGATTAGACAGGTAAAATTTCAGCCCGATCCGTTCAGTAATTTTGACGTGAAGAAGTAACAAACATCCATCCATCTATCAAACTTTATTAAATTATTATCATAGTAACTAGCGACCCGCCCCGGCTTTGCACGGGTGCAAAGTTGATACTAAATATACTACAGAATCGACCTCCCTGCCGGTACCGCTGCAACCGCCATGTCCCTGCATTTTAATTCTATGATATCTTCGAAAATATTCATTTACTTTAATTACATGCTGTAAAGGGCCAAATGAATCTATATTAAATGCACAATGTTAAAATAGCTTCGTAAATAAGCAATTATTTCTCGTAAAAAGTAAAGGATATAAACTGGTTATTATGGGTTATCCTTAAGAGATAGATATATACCACCCGGAATTTTTATAGACCTTTTTAAGGTGTACAATACTGTAGTTAAGGTAGGTGTACATTATTTTGATCTATCTCGTAGGGTTCAGCCAGCGTTTGCAATGTAAGCGCAAAAAAAGTATTTATTTACGACATCACATAAGAAACCTCTAAAATTATCAGTGTTTCTCTACTATATTATGCATGTATTATACATATAAACCTTCTTCTTGAATCACTCTATCTATTTAAAAAAAAACCGCATCAAAATCCGTTGCATAGTTTTGAAGATCTAAGCATACATAGACACAGACAGACAGACAGACACAGACAGGAAGCGACTTTGTTTTAGACTATGTAACGATTAGAAGGCACTTAAGTTAAGTAAAAGTATTTTTTCTAGTGTGCTCACATAAATGTACCTATACTAGGAATGTAATACTATAATTCGTAAAAAAAATATTTTTATTTAAAATTAACTGTTTATTTTCTTAGTGGTGCCTCGTTACCCCCGTTTCCCCTAGTTCGTTCCTTAGCTGCTAGCCGATGACGTCATAGGCTGTCATTGGCCGTCAGCCCGCTGGCCGCTCGTGTAAAGTGTGAACAGTATGTTCATCTCTTTCTGACAACGGGGTTCTATATATCTCTGTGATCTTTTAACGTACTCAGTGATACAAATAAAGTTCCATAGTCCTATGCAGGTAGCTATAGTAAAATATCGCCATGTTTTTATTTCTTTCTAATGAGTATGACGTCTCTATTGGTAAAATCTCATTGGCATAGACAACCAGTCTTGTGGCATGCAGAATTCAATTTTTCGATTCCACACCTAGGCTCGTTTGAATCGTGTTAATGTTTAGAACACGTTGTGACGTCACACGTTTTGGGCATGTTATTTCTTAGGTCATAGAGAATCATGCCCCTGAAAAGATTAAACATTACATATTTATATAAAACCGACCAAGTGCGTGTCGAGCCACGCACGTGTAGGGTTGTGAATTATTTTGAGCTGCGCGACTGCGATCGGCAAACTAAAATAAAATACTAAAGACCAGAGTGAGCAGAAAGAACTGCACATATTTTTGAGATTTTTTCGGCTTTTTTTGTAACCTACTTTGGCCCAATGCTGGAAAAACATTCTCGTTTTCTATACAAACGGAGCTCCGTTTGTGTGTAGAAAGCGCGCAGTCGACACGCAAGACGCAGCGTGATGCATGGCAGTGTGTTAACCGCGATATTAGATGACTACTATGTTAAGCCTACTTATTATGTAACTCACCTTGCTACTTTACATACCTTGAGTAATTTTACTTAAGTTTACCTCCCACGGAATGAGTAACACTGGTGAGCTACTGGTTTTTCAAAAACCTATATCAGACACCAGTCTCTCACAACACAGGTCTCCCACCAATAGCTTTAACACTACCTAGCCGAAGCCTGATTTATAAATTATGTAAGCTTTAAATAGATAAGATACCTTTGTGAGAGAAAATAAACACTTATTTATGGACTGGAATGCGAACGAGGATTATTCCACCGTTTAATTAACAAAAAAAAAATACTTAAAAATTCCGTGGAACTTCCCTTAAGTTTACTAGGTACCTAGGTAGGCACTAAAAAACCTAAAGTCATTTATAACGGGATATTTACCATGATTTGAGTTTTGAGCTTTCCAATATTTCTAATATTTATACTAAAAAACCTGTTTGTGCCGATGTGGTTTTAACTTCCCAAACTTCCCTTAAGTTTACTAGGTACCTAGGTAGGCACTAAAAAAACCTGTTTGTGCCGATGTGGTTTTCATTTTTGCAGTCAGGTTGGACCGCAAATTCGAGACCCAAGGGATCTTCGATTTCATTTTAGGTTATTGGAAAATGGGATGTGTCAAAAATCTGTCTTGGAGTCGATCTTTGTACGATGTTGGAAAGTATGTTGAAATTCGTCTTTTTTGTTAAATTATTTTGGCATGAATGGGCAAAAACTGTATACATAAATAGGCTGCACATGAATAGCTAAATAGGTTTTGCCAAAAGTACAAAAAAATTATTTTGCTTACCTCATAAACTACACGTAGACCAATAAGCTGGCAATTTCAATATTCTGTAGCTGTTAACATACAGTATGCTGACGATGCTGACTGAAAAACAAAATGTAACAAAATTTGTAAATGTAAGTATTTGAGATAAATATTTATCTTAAATTTGTTTATAATAAAAGTTAAAATGGGTTATAAATTGGTAGTGTATGCATTATAAGGACCATCCAAAATTTCAGGAGATACAGGAAACTTTCTTGGAAACCAGTAGTTATACTTAATTAGTCTATTTCACATAGGAAGGTCAATCTTTTCAGAATTCACAAATCAATACCAAAGTTTTATTTCTTTACACTTACAAAATATGCTGTACTGTATATTACTAGGGTGCCGATCCTTTGTGAAACTAACTAGGGTGCCGATCCTTTGTGAATCGACTAGGTATACACAACGCCATTTGCCTTTAAGATCATTCATTATTATTACAGGATGTAATAAAAATTAAGGACCAAACTTTCAGAGGTGGTTCAGACTCGGTCATAAAACTGAGAAAATATTTTCTCAAACAATGACCACTAGACAAGGCAATTACTGATCCATCTGTTTACTGTCATTAAAATATTCTACAATGACCTACGCACCTGCCCACGCGGTGGTCAACGATCCGCGACATCATCGGAGCGAGCGACGCGACTAAGATGTGATAGGGACCACAAATTCCTTTTTTCCTCGGTTCCATACCAATAAGCACATGCATCAGCCATTGCAGAGTCTAGTGATAGTCTCGTTTTTACTAACCGCACCCCTCCCCCCAAAAAAAAGTTTGGACCCTAATTTTTGTTATACCCTGTTTAAATATTATACGGAAGTTGCTTACAGACACACATAGCAGCGAACACTGCGAAGTGCGCATACGCATCAGTTTTACTTGGTTGCTCCATCGCGAAGAGTACTATACAGAATACTAGGTGGTTGACTAGACAGCACAGCAGCATGGCAATCCAGATCTTGAGGAGCTGATCCGCTTGCTCATCCTGTTAATCAAATCTGATCATATTCTTCCGTGACGTCATGAAACGGCTCTGTCAGAAGACCAACGTTGGTTGTTGATTATAATTTATGCTGAGACCGTTTTGTGACTAAATTTTTTTTTTATAAAAGCTTGTTTCTTTTGTATGAGTCCAAGTAAAATATTCTCATTCAAATACTTAATTTGTTTGACTAATATTATAAAAGCGAAATTTTAGATGGATATATGCAAGGATGGATGGATGTTTGTTACCGCGTCACAACAAAACTACTGAACGGATCGGACTGAAATTTTGCATACAGGTAATTCTAATCCTGGAATCAAACATTAGCTACTTTTAATCTCATAAATCAGTTCCCATGGGATAGGAATCGCCTTTAAACGTTAAACATAGAAACAACGCTCGCGAAGCAGCGGGCATAAACTAGTAATTTCATATATTTAAAAACTGGCTTTAAATTACAGACTATTTAAAAAGGTAGTTTTATAAGTTTTACGGGACGCACGGAATAATCCCTCTGAATTAAATAGGTACTTCAGAATCTAAGTGACAAATTAAACCTATAACAGGATCACGGGGCTTGAAATAGCTTTGAGGAATTAATTAAGGATGTACGATACATCGATCACGTAGGTAGGTTAATCAGCATCATCAGCAATTTGACCTAAGTAGGTTAGTACTCTGCCACGAGCGCGGACCGGCTGCCTCCGTCAGGTCAGTGTATCAGCAGCGATCATCCAAACCGCACTCATTAACAGCATATTAGTCGTAGTTTATACAATACAGCTATTGTTCTATATACTCGACTTTTTATATCATCATCCCGGGAAGAGCTAGCCGCGATTCCTACATGGTCCTTCGAACCGGATCCTACATGGTCCTTCGAGCCGGATCCTACATGGTCCTTCGAGCCGGATCCTACATGGTCCTTCAAGCCGGATCCTACAAAGGATAATTGAAAACTTAAACCAACTAACATGAACAAATCCAGATATTGAAGCGTCCAATGCGTAAGTGGTCACAAAGTATGAAGCCATGACTACGTAGAACCAATACAAAAAGTTGAATGAGTTTATTTCAGGTAGGTGAATGAGCTCTTCTATGTAACATGCTCCGATCCCGAAGAAAAAACTCACAACCTGAAAGTACAGTTGTTTAGAAGATAAAGGGTTTCTCCACATTATAACCCGTCGGAAATATCTACGGACCTGGTCTGCGAGCACACAATTTCAGGTCCGCCAAAGAACTTGTGGGAACAGCCGTAGGTACCTACAACACGTAAGTACTTACCACCTCCCTGAGGTCCGCAGATATTTCCAACGGGGAATTTGTCTAGAAGGACATCATTATCTATGGCTAGACATGAGAATTTTCATCGCGAGACCCGGCGAGACCTAGATAATCATTTATTATATCTCTTACACACAGAATAACAATAATACAATGAATTCCGTTTTGGAGAGAGCAACAGCAACACTTGTTCAGTGCGGGCATCTTACGGTGTTTTATTACAAAATGGTACGTAAAAATAGAAAGTAAATAACTAGAAAATTATATAATCATGGTAAAATGAGGTAAACAAATCAACTTCAACTTCTACATGGACTTCTGACTGTCAGCCACGCTTCGATCAGCGAGTCTAAAGAATAAGCGATAAGGACCTTTTTTGCGTAACCTCATAAACGTTTAGTAGTGTTTGACCAACATTTTTCATCGATTTCGATGTCATTTTGTAAGCCAATAATAAAATTTTCCAAAATCAAAGCACAAATTAGCAATAACAGAGAAGATGGGTACCTACTTTTTAAAATACTCGTTACAATAGCTGAATTTAGGTATGCGGCTTTACCCGTTTGGTCGATTTGAAAGTAAATTCTTAAGAAAGATTAAGCTTCAAACTAAAATCAAATTATAATTATGACTATCTGAAGTGTCACAAAAATTGTTATGTGAATAGCTATTTAAAAAACCGTCAAGTGCGAGGTAAACTCGCGCACCGAGTTCTGTATAATTATAAGACCATTGCTTGCCAAATATTATGATTCTAGGTCAACTGGAACGGGTTTTGGTCCATGGCGATAGTAATTAAAATATTGTTTTGTGAATAAACGACAAAATTACAATTTTGGGATTTTATCCTATACTTGTACTTACTATTCACCAATAATAAGAACAAATCTTCCCAAGATGTACACTATTTACAGTGTACCAAACTTATATCAAATTTTAATTATGGTTAATTTTTTAAGGGTAGGTTTGTTTAACGCAGGATCTCTTGGTACGAACCATGACGATTTTTTAGTAAAAATGGATAGACATTCTGTAGATATTATGGCAATAAATGAGACCTGGCTTAGGCCAGGTGAAGACGGTCGCGCCCCCGTCGTCCCAGGGTACCGACTCCGGCACACTCCGCGACCCGCCTTCGTGCGCGGCGGTCGCGGTGGAGGTACTGGTTTTTACATAAGGTCCGGTATTAAATCACGTATATGGCAGCATCCAGTGGATCCTAAGCATCAATCAGTAGAGCAAATGTGGCTTACCTTATCTGTCAACGGCAAAAAAATTGCTATTGGTACTGCCTACCGCCCACCATGGATGGATCTAGATTTATTTTTTGATGCTTTGACCGACTCTATAAACTCTACGCCGAACTGTGATAATGTTGTTTTATTGGGCGATTTCAATATAAATCTTATTGATGTACATGACGGAAAAGTAAGGAAGTTTAACATATTTACAACCAGTCTTAGTCTCAATCAACTAGTTTCTTCCCCGACACATTACACAGATAATAGCCAAACCCTCATTGACGTAGTTTGCACTGATTTAAAGTCAAGAAACATCGTTGTCGAGCCAGTAGGAAGAATAAATGGTCATTCGTTTATTGCTTGCGAACTAAACGTAAAAAAGGAAAAAATCTGTCCTCATATTTTGAAGTACCGCCCAATGAAGGATATATTACTAGATATGTTTAATCAGGACTTATGCTGTATAAATTGGGAACACATTTTATCACTTAGTGATACTAATGAAATGGTCAGTACCTTTAGTGATTGCATTACCCTTTTATTTGATTTGCATGCGCCTATAAAAACAGTCATTATAAAAAAGCGTTCACCCCCATGGATAACTGATACCATCAAGATAATGATGCGAAAACGGGATGCTGCTCTCACAGATTATCGTAAACACAATACCATTAGCAAAAAGGAATACTACCTTAGTCTTAAATCATTAGTTAATAAATCACTGTTTTTCGAAAAATCCGCATATTTTAAATATAATATAAATAACAAGATAAGTGATCCTAAGCAATTATGGAAAAATTTAAAATCTAACTTACTTCCGTTTAAGAATCAAAACGAGTTGCCTCCTCACTTTACCGATCCCGACAAAATCAATACTAACTTTTTGAATGTTCCCGGCAGTAGTGAAATAATGCTGACATATTATTTATTTTATCGATTCAGTGACTCTACTTTTACATTGAATGCCATAGGGCCCGAAGAGGTCGCTAAAATTATTAAAAAACTAAAGACTAATGCAGAAGGCCATGATGGTATTACTTTGAACATGCTTCTCTCTACCTTGCCAGAATCTTTAGAAGTCTTAACGCGTATCGTTAACGGGTCAATCGAATCGTCTACATTCCCGGACGGTTGGAAAATAGCGGTTGTTCGACCTCTCCCTAAAACCAACAATCCACAAGAGGTCAAAGATCTTAGGCCGATAAGCATTTTACCATGCATCTCTAAAATTGTAGAGAAAGTAGTCTGCCAACAATTGACCGTATATCTTGAGAGCAATAACATTCTACCCGATGTGCAGTCAGGTTTCCGTAAGCACAAGAGCACAGCCACTGCATTATTAGACGTCACGGACAATCTGTTATGTGCTCAGGATAAAGGTCTATGTACGTTATTGGTATTACTAGATTTTTCTAGAGCATTCGACTCTATAAATGTAGAGCTACTTATGTCTAAACTGTGCTATTACGGGTTTGATCAATCATCACAAAACTGGTTCAATAGTTATCTGAGTAACCGGTTCCAGTATGTAGAACTCAAAAATAGCGACGGATCTTCAACAGTTTCACAGATAAAACCTGTTTACAGAGGCGTACCACAGGGTTCCATTCTAGGACCTATTCTATTTACCCTGTACTGTGCAGATATCACAAATTGTTTGAAATACTGCCAATATCACATATATGCAGACGATGTGCAAATATATATATCTTTCAAACCTGATGAAACGGACATCGCAATAAGTAATTTGACAGAAGATTTAAATAATATTATTACATGGTCAAAAAACAATAGTCTTATTCTAAACCCTTTAAAAACTAAAGACCTAATCTTTGGCTCGAAACATAATTTAATGAAAATACCAAAAACATAAATATTTTACTTATGGGTGAACCTATCGATCGTGTTTATGAGGCACGAAACCTTGGCCTCCTAGTTGATTCTGATCTTAGATTCGAAAACCATGTTACAGATTCAGTTAAAAACTGTTTCTACCGTTTAAAAGTTCTATATAAAATTAGACCTTACTTGAGCGAAGAACTCCGAATCCAGCTTGTAGAATCTTTAGTTTTGTCGAAATTTAACTATGCTGATACAGTTTTTGGTCCACGTCTATTGAAGCGTACTCAGAATCTCATCCAAAGAGTACAAAATGCTTGCGCCCGATTTTGTTTTACAATACCACCCCGTGGGCATGTTACTCCATTCTTGAGCCAACACTATATCCTCAGAATGAAGTCACGCAGAAAACTCCACTTAGCTACTCTACTATTTGGAGTGATTAAGTTCGGCGTGCCCTCTTATCTCTATAACAAACTGATTTGGTTTAAGAAAGAAGGAACGAGAAGACGGTGTTGTCCTACTCTAGCAACGCCGCAAAGCTCGTCCGCAGCTTTTAGGGGTAGTTTTCGTTATGCAGCAACAAAATGCTGGAATAATATCCCTCCTCCCATTAGAGACGTGAAAAACATTAATACGTTCAAATTAAAATTAAAAAGGTTCCTTCTAAAAGCTCAGAAAGAGGATGAGAATCTAAAGGATAATGATAGGTCTGTCATATAAACTAAGGTAACACAGACCCGACCGGACGACGGTGGCAGCCCGAACAATAGTTTGGTTTGAACAGTAGTTTGTTTGTTTGTTTTTTATTTATTTATACTTTTTATGGACTAAATGATTTAAGATGTGTCACTTTTATTTATTGATTGCTTGCCGTTAATGTGAAAATATGTAATTTTGCTTTTGTATTGTTTTCTTCTTTTTCTTTCATTTTCCTGTTTACATTTATTTTATTGTATTTTTTGTCGTCTTAAACGCACCATTCCAGACGGTCGTAATGTAACTCCCATGGCCCTCACTGAAAACCAGCGCTGGTGGACACACCAGTGTTCATCCAGCATAACGCTGAGTGGAGGCCATATTTGCCTCAAACCCTGCTGCGCACAGATTACATTTTTTTTTTCTATATAATATTATTTTGTTAGCATAATATGTTCTCGTTCTGTGTAGTAGTTTTTAAGGTAAATAAAAATATTTTCTTTCTTTCTTTCTTTCTTTCTTTCTTTCTACAAATTTGAAGACTCTAAGTCAACGGGAAGTACCCTATAGGTTTTGTACCTAAGCATGTGATTCCCTAGGAAATTCCAAAATGTTCCGGTATAAACGGCTGTCACTTCTTATTGCATTGACTTAGACTCCAAGGGGAGCAAATGTGTAGGCTCTGTCGAGACCCGCTTCTTTGCGCCTCGGCCCTGCATCCTCGGCCAAATCTGCTGCCGTACCCACCCTCACGGATGTCCTCGGAAGATGGGATGGCTCAAGTGTGTCGACGCATGTGGCTTCGTCATACCGTCGGGCCTCTTACCATCATCATCACGTAACAGACCATTCTGTTCGAGAAAAGCTGGTACGTTGGCAGTGAGAAAGGCCCGCAGGATGATTTCGTTAAGGCTGGCATGGCGAGATATCCGACTGGCAGTCCCTAGTAGGTACACGATAATCCGTGATGACCAAGCTGTTTGACTTTGTTTTTGTTTACACAAGAGTCCGAAATAAAAAGCTCGCACTGTGAAATTTTTTATTCGCTCGCTCTCTGACTATGAGAAAAGACTAAAAAAAAATAAAGTCACTGGTCTGTCCTCTCGTAGAAAAGTTGTTGATCTGGTTTACCTTCACAAAATTCTTCATTCCGTTGTAGTTTGCCCCATGCTCTTATCCTTCCTCCTGTATCAACACATACTATAGATCCCGAAATCCCGTTACATTTTCACTTAACACTTTAAAAAATAACACGTCCTACAATGCCCCATTATTTCTTTTCAGGTTGCTATATAATATTCAACAATAATGTTAAAAAATGTTTTTCCTATTTATTTCATTTCTTTTGTCTCCTAAGTCAAGATTTTTTGGCAAACCTTAAACTTTAGCTTGCAACATTTTTTATCGCTTGTTACGTTTGCATGTTTGGGTAAAATCTAGTTCGTAACAACAACAATGTATCTACTGTACTATTTTCTTAGGGATCTTACTCTGTTTTGTGAACTTATAAATAAATAAATATCTATTTCTATGATGGGAAGATGACATTAAATCTACAGCGGGCACACATTGGAGTAGGAACACACATGACCAGAGATCGGAGTAGGTAGAATTATTTTACGTACTTGCATCATGGTTTTATAGCATGGATATGGCTTTTTTTCCGGAAAGTTCCGATATTTACCGGATTCAGTTAAATATTATAATTAAAGTAGGTAGTAATTTAGTAACTACTACATTTGAAACTTATCGGAAGCGATTGTCAAACGTAAAAAAAGGTAATTGATTTTTATTACTGTCGACTAATGATTTTTTGTATTTTTTTTTTGTATTCGCCGTATGCGATTCTATGAAATTCATCCGATTGATTTGAAGCTTTGTTGAGTTGCTGTGTGCAACTTTGTGACGTTTTCTAAGCATTTAATCGTTTCCCATGAAAAAATGTTCAGGTCTACTTTGCTAAATAAAGTTGACAGTTCGCTATTGTTTTGTATAATATTAATTATTTCGGAGACTTTGTGCACAAAAATACCAATGTTTGAAAATTTACCTAATTCTCATTATTTTGTCTATTGGATACTTTGTCTAGATATACAACCTTTTTATGGTCTACCTAAAAAGTGTAGGTAAAAATGGATTAAAAAACAGGTAAAAATAAAAAAAAATATTTGGTATTTCACAATTACAATAAATAATAAATAAAAAAACAATGCTGGCCAGTCCACACAGCAACATCTAGCCCCAAGATTAAAAATAATTGTGATTGTGAGCTCTGCTTAGAGCTCACATTCACAATATTTTTTAATCTTCATCGACATCCATCACAATTTCTACATTCTGATCTTTCTTTATACAATTTAAATAAATACCCATAAGATTTTTAATATTTTCAGCTTATTTCTTTTGACGTCTAAAATCCATTTATAGATGGAAAATGATCGTTCTACATCTACTGACGTCAACGTAGAGAATTTAAAAGATGAAACTACATCATTTGCCTCATTTATTTCATTCTTTTCACTGTATTCTCTGAGTGTGTCTAAATCAGGGTTTCGTTCCATAACATTTTCAATTTTATTTTTTATATTTTCCGAATTGTAATCGTTAATATCAGCTCTGACTTGGTCCAATGCTAACAATGAATCAGCTAAGGATAGATCATGTTTTGGTAATTCTTTAAGTGAAAGTTGAATAGTAAAGTAATTTTTTTCAATGTCTTTTAAATCAATTTGTAAATTTTCCTCTTCTACTGCGCGTGTGCCAAACATGTCACGTGTTTCATTTCAGGCAAATATTTTTTGAGATTTCGCCCTGCAGATAGCATGTACGCTACACTATCAGTGCAGAGCATTAAAACATTGCCAACTTTAGACTCAAAAGAGTCTTGCCATAGATTTTCTAAACATTCTAATACGAATTGCGGGATTATTTGTCCATTAACCATATTTGTCCGTTACGCCTCCATGTAATATCTAAGAAATTACGGAAAAAATGGCTTCATAATAATAAAATACCGGAATTCCGGAGGCATATCCATACTAACTTAGCATTTGAGGTCATTGGTCCTAAATCATTCTACCTACTCCGATCTCTGCACATGACCGACTGCTATAGAAGAATCTGGGAAGGCCTATGCTGAAAGGCAAAACAATCTAGATAGGTACCTACTGAAACAGAATAACAAAAAAGTGGACCTAAATAGTAAAATATTTATGGTTGTTAAATAAAGGTTTTTTGAGTTTGAATTAAAATACATTTTATTAATTATTAGTTACATTTATATTGGGTAAGACAGTCGCGTGCTGTTCAACAAAACTGCTATGTAGAACGTACCTGAAAGAAAAAATATAAATATCTTGATTTTTTTAATCAATAATAAGACATTGTTATGGAATGGGCGCTGAAAAAAAAAGAGTGCTAAGGAAATACCTGCAGCTTGTACGTGCAATGTACTGTTCATTATACACACACAAGCACTTACGTCCGGTCTGAAGCTGGTGTTACAAACAAGTTGAATGTGGCTGTGGGCTTGCACCAGCGATTTAAGGCTACGGCTTTAGTCCTTATTTGTTCCGCTTGATTATGGATGCTCTCACATAGGATATACAGGAGGAGGCAGTGCATGCTTTTTGCGGACGACATTGTTTTTCGTAGGGGAGGATGCAATTGAGGTCAAGAGCAAACTGGCGAAATAGCAGCAAAATTAGGAGAGTGTCGGGTTGAGATTAAGCCGTTCGAAAACCGAACAGCTGTTCCTCAACTTCGGCGGTGACTTCAGTTTTGCTAATATTGCCCGAGATGGTGTATCTCTACTTGTCTGTTCTTATTTCTGGGATCTTGGTTCATTCATTGTTCCAAAATGACGGCAAGATAGACAAGAACTTCAAGAACAGTATAAGCACAGGATGGATGAAATGCCGACAGGTCACAGGCACTATATGCGATCGCCGAATGCCCCTTAGCGGAAAAATTACATGACCGTGATTAAACTTGTCGTACTATATGTAGGTATCTAGGTATCTGTATGTGGGTAACGAAAGGAAAGGATGAAAAGAACTAAAGATGCGCGACTGCGAATGATCTGGCTAGTCGAATGATCTACGACTACTAATTTACTCATTCGACTTGAATATTAGTATTATACTAATCTTCTAAATCGAATGACAACTACTAATTAGTAATTACTAATGCCTCTACGAATAGATCGAGGCGTCGAATAACGAATTGAGTTCGACTGCCCGACTCAGGCAGTCACCATTACTAATCAAATTAGTTACTAATTTGGTTAGTAATGACCAGAGGCGTCGAATAATGAATTGAGTTCGACTGCCCGACTCGAGCAGTTGCCATTACTAACCAATTAGTTACTAATTTGCCCTAGTCATTCGAATGGTTCGAATGAATTGTGAAGTCGAATAATTCGAATGAAATCATTCAAAGTCACACATCTTTAAAATGAACTAACTCTGCATGTTGCTAAAAAGCGAATGTTGAGATAGATGTGTGGAGTGACAAGGATGGATAAGTTAAGGAACGTGTACATCAGAGGAAGTTTAAAAGTGGCGTCAGTAACGAAAAAGATGAGGAATAACAAGTTAGCGTGGGATGGGCATGTTTATGCGGAGGGAAGAACGTCATGTGACGAGAAAAGTTTTAGATTTAAATGTGGAGGGATATAAGGGGAGAGGATGACCGAAGAAAGGATGGATGGATTGTGTGAAAGAGGATGTCACCTAGATATACAAGCCAAGGGGTAGTAGAATAAAATAATAGATAAAATTACAAGGATATTTAATTAGATAGAGTAGCTGTCTAGTGCCGGCTTAGAATTTGCACCACCCCAACTCTTCCCGCGGGTGTCGTAGTTGTTTTTTTCCTTTTGGAAAAGCGTGTGCCATCTTAGACCACGTCTTCAGTTACTTGAATGAGGTGGTGGCCAAACTCTTGACCATTTCCAATTAAAACAATAATTATAATATTTGTGGAGGTCGTACAGAACTAACCAGTAAACGCAGAAGCTAAAGCTGCGAAGTTGATAGCAGAACCGTATTTCGGGCATCCTCTATACCCCCGGCAAGACCGTATATACATTATACAGTATACCAAATGATTGGCTAACGCTATTGCACACGCAAACAAGTAGATTTTGGTCACCTTTTCCACACTTTGCTTATTGTTATACTGTAAAGAAGAAACACTATTTGAAGTTTTGATATAGGTACCCTACCTGCCCCTTAAGGACTCAGCATACCTATATCAAAGAAGTAGGTCTGCGTCACAACAATAAGCAATCAAATATGGGCTAACCTCGTCATGTCGACCGACGACATGACGACCTCTGTGGCGCAGCGGGCGAAGGTCCGCCTGCGACGCAAGAGGTTGCGGGTTCGATTCCCGCCTCGAGACAAATGTGTACGATCTGCAGATTCAGGGCGCGGCGTTCTGAATGTTTTCTATGTATAATTAAAAATATAGTGTATTGTATTAAGTATATCAGTTATCTAGTACCATAAATAACACAAGCTCTGCTTAGCTTGGGGCTAGATAATGCTGTGTGAATTGTCGAGCATTATTTATTATTTCGCATTTATAATAGGATTACACACATAGCAGGGGCAGCGACGACGACGGTGCGGCGTGCCCCTGTGGGTCGCTCTATTAAGGCGAGGATTCCCGTATTCGAGATTTTAACTTTCCGTACCTTAATATCTATAAGGCCTATAGTTTTGAAATTCATACTTAATATAGTTGAGGATATTTTCTAGTGCATCACTAGACAAAAACACGATTAGTGATATTTCACCCGATAGAAAAAAAGACAAAGTTTCCTCTAAATGAAACTTTGAATTATCAGTGTGAATAGAAAAATGAATAAAATGACACAAAATGTATACCAAAACATTGCAAACGTTATTACGCAGTGCATCACTAGAAAATATTTTTATACGTCATACAAATATTTTTCTGCGTGCTCGCCTTACTCGGCGTAAATGCGTTAAGTAGGTACTTACTTCCACTATCTCTCTTCAGTCATAAATTGTTATTTTTTTATTTCATAAAACTTGGTATGTATTATTATTATTAGATAAAATAAATAAATAAATAAATATTGCTGGACAATTCACACAGCATTATCTAGCCCCAAGGTAAGCAGAGCTTGTGTTATGGGTACTAGATAACTGATATACTTAATACAATACACTACGTAGATATACATTTTTTATTATACATAGAAAACACTCAGACCACGGAACAAATTTCTGCAGATCGTACAAAAATTTGTTCCAAGGCGGGAATCGAACCCGCAACCTCCTGCGTCGCAGGCGGACCTTCGCCCGCTGCGCCACGGAGGTCGTCGCATTTTTAAAATGTACATTTAAATAATACGCCACCGTCTTAACATGTACAATTGCTTCGTGTCCATCCCAAGGTTGTCTGCAAGAGATCGCTCTTAGCGATAAGGCCGTCCATTGTGCAACTCTGTCTTTTTGTATTTTCTTCGTGTGCAATAAAGTGTTATTGTACTGTATTGTACTAAATGTTATACTAACCCGTTTATTCCACATGAAAGTCAAAATAAAAATAGTTCCCAACCATGCACCATGTGTAACAACACACCAAGTATAATAATTACTATCTTCTGGTAAAACGTTCGGGAACACTGGTATTAACACCATAATTATAAACTGAAACAAATAAACTTCATTTTTTACAGTTGTAAGGGTCTCTGCATATGTAACGTGTTCCGGACGGAACGGGATATTTTTACATTCAAAATAATAAGCCCCGTCCGTCCAAGCTCTCGTCGCGTATGTTTTACTAGGTACCGTAAACCGGGGTGTATAGAGACTTCAGGGTTAATCGAAATGGACGGAATACGGAGCAAGACATTACCTGACTGGTAGCAGTGGAAGTATCCTTAGTCCGTGACTGTTCATGCACCTTCTGTGTCGGTCGATCTAACCTCTGCAAAAGGATGTTTAGCTCCAGTATTTCGTCAATTTCTATTCACCCCTGTTTTACCCGGTATGCAGGTACTTTTGTATGTTACGATGTTTACAAATTTGTTCCGTGTCGGCCCTGTTTCGTCCCGACAATGTTACGTATGTATGTATTAAATGGGATAAAAGAAGGTAAACACTAAAAAAAAGGGTAACAAGGATTTAGGTTGATACAAATAATATTTTTGGTAAGTAAGAAGTCCCCTTTTTTTTTTTTTTTTTTGAGGGGGGAAATGCCCTCGCACTTCCCTTCCGCCATGGGGGTGACGGAAGGGGGTATGTGGGACTCGAACCCACTAAAACCCCCCCGTGAAACGTCCACCGCCGTCATGGGGCGAGATGGGGTCGCGTTGGCATTCACCATCTCGCTCCGGCGGGTGGCCCGGGAACCGGTCCGGGCCTCGGCCTCAAGGAGGAGCAACCCTTTCACACAGGTCACCCCTCAGACGCGTGGAGCCGTGCTAGCCGGCAGAGAGTCCCCCGACTCTCCACCAGTGGCCTCACTACGGGGGACGAAGGAGGCCGGCGAACCGCCCCCTTCGTCTCTCTGGACGTCTGCGCCGGAGCGGGTCAGATTGGGCGTCATCCTCCCTGACCCGCTCAGCGGCCTCCTTCTGCGACATAACCTCTTCGCAGAAGGAGACCATGGCCTGCCACTCCCTTTCGCCGTCGAGCATGGTGCTCACCACGCTCGGCAGCGAAAGGTCCCGGCCCAGGAACGCTGAAAGCGTGTGCCGCATGGGACCCCACGCAGTACACGCCTCCAGCGTGTGGAGCGCCGTATCCTCCGGCGCCCCACATTCGTGGCAGACCGGGGTCACCTCCCGTCTCGCGATCTGGTGCAGATACTTTCCAAAGCATCCATGCCCGGAAAGTACCTGCACCAATCGGAAGGTCAGCGACCCGAACCGCCGCCGCACCCACCTTCGGAGGACCGGCCTGATGGCGTCCACCGTCCACTGACCAGGGACCGGTGGTGCCAGGTCCTCCGCCCACCGCCGCAACAAGGCGTCCCGCGCCAGCCGCCGCATGCGCGTGACCTCCTCCCACACTGGGCGCTCCCCGGCAGATCTCCTCGCCGCCACGAAGTGATACACTTCGGCGAGGATCTCCGCCTGAAGAGCCCAGGGGGGATCACCGGCCAGCACGCATGCTGCTGTCCAGGACACCGTCCGGTAACCGCGTATCGCCCTCGTCGCGATGACCCGCTGCGGACGTCGCAGCAGGGTCAGGTTCGCGCGACTGAGGGCGTCCACCCAGACCGGTGCCCCGTACAGGGCCATACTCCGGATGACCCCGGAGTACAGCCAGCGACATGTGGCGCTCGGGCCGCCCACGTTGGGCAGCAGCCTTCCTAAAGCGGCCGCGGCTCCCAGGACTCTTGGGGCCAGTTGGGCGAAATGGGCCCCAAAAGTCCACCTCCCATCCAGGATGAGACCCAAATATTTCATCTGGGTCCCAACCCGGACTTGAACCCCGTCCAGAACCACCCTGGTTCCTGGACGAGGCCCTCCCCGAGGCCCGTGGAACAACAGGGCCTCGGTCTTGGAGAGGGCCACCTCCAATCCTAGGGAGCGGATGCGGTCGACCACTAGGGTAGTGGCCATCGTGGTCAACCGCATCGCCTCCCCGAGGTCCCTCCCCTTGACCACGACCAGGGTATCGTCCGCGTAGCACGCCACTCGCATACTTGCGGGGAACGTGCCCCGGAGCACCCAGTCGTAGCCAATGTTCCACAGGAGCGGTCCCAGCACCGACCCCTGTGGAACCCTGCGGACGACGCGACGGTGTCTCAAGCCGTCGCGTCCCTTGACCAGGACCTCCCTGTCCTGGAGGTAGTCCGCCAACAGCCTCCGCAGGTACAGGGGCACTCCGTGATAACGGAGCGCCTCCCGTATGGTTCCGTGCGGCAGGCTGTTGAAGGCGTTGGCAATGTCGAGCGAAACAGCCAACGCCTTCCCTCCCTGGCTGACCACATCTTGGGTCCAGCCCTTGAGCCAGAGTAGGGCGTCTATCGTCGAACGCCCCGCTCTGAACCCATACTGGGCCTGGGACAGGTCAGGCCCAGTCCCCGCCAGGTGCCGGATGACACGGGAAGCCACTACCCTCTCCAGCAACTTCCCCGTGTCATCCAGCAGCACGATTGGCCTGTATGCGGAAGGCGAGTCTGCGGCTCGACCTTCTTTCCGCAACAGGCACAACCGCCCGTCCTTCCAAAGCTTCGGGAACCGTCCAGATGTGAGACAAGCGTCGAACAGTTCCCGAAGCCGCTCGCTCATCTCCCCCAAGGCGATCCGCAGGACCCGCTTTGGGATCCCGTCCGGACCCGGGGCCGTCCTTTTGCCACGCAGGCGTCCGACGGCCACCTCCATCTCCACCTCTGACACAGGTGGGATGGAGGCCGGGTCAATCTCCTCGGGGAGGAGGGGCGGCGCCGCCATCGCGGGCGGGGTGTGGAGGGGGTCGATGTCGGGGAAGAGCCCCTCCATCACCCTGCCCAGAAGCTCCGGCTCTAGGGACTCCGCAATCGGGGACGTCTGGCCCCGGAACTTTTTCCGGGCAGCCCTATACGGACGTCCCCACGGGTCCCTATCGAGGCCCTCCAGAGCCTCCTCCCAGGCCCGCGTCTTGGCCCGACCGACGGCCAGCTGCAGCTCCTTTTTCGCTTCGCGGTAGGAGTTGTACAGCTGGTTCTCGGCTGCCAGCTCCTCCGCTGACAGCGCTCCGTCGGTGCGGCCGTGACGCCGCCTCCGGCAGCGGGCGTAGGGCCGCCGCGCCGCCGAGCAGGCGTCTCGGAGATCCCCGATCTCCGAGCTCCACCAGTACACCTCTCGGCGACCGGGGAGGCGCCGGGCCCTGGGCATGGCGGCGTCGCACACCGCCGTCACCGCATCCCGGAAGTGGCTCGCCTCTACGTCCACCTCCGGGTGCGTGGGCGCGGCAAACCACGACTGGACGATCGCCGCCTCAACCGCAAGATCGCGGTCGAGGCGACTGACCGTCCAGCGCGGAAAGTCCGCCCGCGCCCCACGACGGCCCCCCCCTTGGACGTCGGAAGTGGATATCTCGAACCTTATATATTTGTGGTCCGAGAGAGTCTCCACTTCCGACATCACCCTCCAGGCCCGGGCATGTGCCGCAACAGCGGGGGTGGCGAACGTTATGTCCACCACGGACCCCCCTCGCTGTCGCACGCACGTGTGGGCCGACCCTCTATTAAGAAGGGTCAGCCCGGTGGCAAGCGCCCACTCCCTGACGATCTCCCCTCGAGCGTCAGTAGTGGGGCTGCCCCAGTCCCGGGCCTTGGCGTTCAGGTCCCCCATGATGAGGACCTGACGTGGCGCCTGCCTACGCACCGCCGCGGCTAGGAGGTCCATAAAGACCTCCAGCTCTGCAGCGGTTCTATTGGGGGAGAAGTATGCGCCGACTATCGCATACACCCCCCACTTGGCCACCACGTACCCCGAACCCCTCTCCTCTACTGAGAGGGGGGGGACGCCACTTCCCTTCCCTATAATGACCACGGAGCCGTCTAGGTCCCCAACCCAACAATGGTTTTCGGGGGGGACGTAGTAGGGCTCCGCGGCGACCGACAAATCAATTTCCCACTGCGCCAGGGACTGCATGAGCAGATGCTGAGCCCTGGCGCAGTGGTTGAGGTTCGTCTGGAGGAAGTTGAGATGGCCGACCTGATCCATCAGTCAGCCATCTCAACCTCCTCGCTCAACGCCGCGTGAGCTCCGGCAGAGGGGGCGGGGGCGGTCCGGGTCCCGGCGGTTTTCCCTTTCGTCTTCGGGGGAACGCAGCTGCGTCCCCCCATTACATGCCCAGAGGGCCTGCCAGACTCTGCGCATATAGCGCAGTGTGGCTGGGCCCTCCCGCAGGTGGCCGCCTTGTGACCTTCGCCTCCACACCGGAAGCACAGGTCACCTCTGTCCGCCGCCGCGGGGCACTGGGGGCGCGTGTGCCCTAGCCCCATGCACCGGTAGCAGCGCATGGGACGCTCCCCCAGCCCCACCACTCGTGCCGAGCTCCACCCGACCAGCAGTCTGCCCTTTTCCAGCAGCACTTTGGCTGCCGGGATCGGGCAGGAAACTAGGGTGGACCCGGTGCCACCAAAGCCGGAGCGGATCTCCCCGGCCTTGACGAGCCGCACATCACAGCGGCCCGCCTCGGCGACCGCTGCGGCCACCTTCTCCTTGGTGGCCGTGTCGTCCAGGCCCGTGACACGGATATCCGTGGACTTCACGGGCCTGGTGACGTTAGCCACTTCCGACAGGACCTCGCGGAGCTTCTCCGCGAGCCTGTCGGCCTTTTGTCCGTTTTGGGAGCCAGTGATCTCCAGCATCCTGGCTCCCGTGGCAGTCTGCCGGAACCCGACCCGTCCTATCTCCATCTCCTGGAGGCTCACTTTCTCCTGCGCCAACTGGAGAACGGAGGAGTAGGTCACCCCTTTTTCCGCAGCCCCGGGCTGTAGCGAAAGCACGACAGCCGCGGACTTCGGGAACCTCAGCGCCGCCCTGGGCTTTGGGGCCGAAGCGGCGGGACGAGCCGCTTCAGAGGGGTGAGGGTTCAGGTTCAGAGGGGGGAGAAGAACTCTTCCCCTTCCCCTTTCCCTTCTTCGTCACCGTCGCCCAGGTCTCAGCAGACCGGGAAACGGCGACAACGACAGGGGCAGCCTCCCTCGAGGGACCCGCGACTGGCACAGGTGCCACGGCGGGTGCCGCCCTCTTCCCCACTTCCGAAGCTGGGCCACGAGCCTGCTGAGGTGGCGTTGGCCTCAGCGGCGCGGCCACCTCTGCAACCTTTTTTGTGTCCGCCCTCAGTGGCGGACGAACGACCGGAGCCGGCAGGAGGCGCTCCTCAATCCCCGCGATTCTGGCATTCAACATTGACCCGAACGTTGAGGTCAAGGAGCGCTTCAGGTCCTCTATCAATTCTGCCCCCACCTGCAACATGGCGGGGGCCCCCTGAGTCCCTGCAGCGGCAGATGCAGCAGCGGCATTACAGGCGGCGGCGGCCTCCGTCTTCGCCTCGGTGAAGGCGCGACGAAGTGATTTCACCTCGGCCTTCAGGGCCTCCGTCTCCAGCCGTAGACGGCCGTTGATTGCCCTCAGGCGCCGCGTCTCCTCCGCTTCACTCCGGTCTGCGAGGGCATCAACCACCTCCCGCAGACTGGACGCCGACCCCTTCAGGCGGCCGACAAACTCGCCCTTGAGGTTGCCGGACTTCCTGGCAACCTCCAGGATATAGGCGAGTTTCTCTGCGCGGCGCGCTCCTTCCCATACTTCCTGCTGAGCAGGACCTCCGTCAAGGCCTCGTCGACCGGGAGAGGCTTCAAGAAGCCCCCCCTGGCCAACGAAGCCTTCCCCGACTTCTTCCTCCCTCTACAGGACGTGTTGACCTTAGCGGCCACTGTCCCCTCGGTCTCCGTGTCCGAGTCTAAATACCCGGGCATGAAGAACGAGGAAGACGGCCGCTTCCGGGCCACCACGTCCCCCAGCACTCCCTCCGCCGTGTCGGACTCCGCCCTTACCTCCGAAGAGGGGCCTGAGAAGGGCCTTGTTTGGGCGGAGAACCGACGCACACCTCTCCAACAACCGCCACATTTCCCTCGTCCGACTCCCGCGGGGAGGGGCCCTGAGAAGGGCCTTTTGAAAACCTCCCCGCCCCGTCGCGCGAAGGCCTCGGCATGCCTTGGCCTTTCGCGACTCAAAACACCAACCCAAAACTCAATTTGTAGCCTGGCACAAGGTAACTTATTATCGTAGCCTTTTTTTTTTTTTTTTTTTTTTGAGGGGGGAAATGCCCTCGCACTTCCCTTCCGCCATGGGGGTGACGGAAGGGGGTATGTGGGACTCGAACCCACTAAAACCCCCCCGTGAAACGTCCACCGCCGTCATGGGGCGAGATGGGGTCGCGTTAACATTCACCATCTCGCTCCGGCGGGTGGCCCGGGAACCGGTCCGGGCCTCGGCCTCAAGGAGGAGCAACCCTTTCACTCAGGTCACCCCTCAGACGCGTGGAGCCGTGCTAGCCGGCAGAGAGTCCCCCGACTCTCCACCAGTGGCCCCACTACGGGGAACGAAGGAGGCGGGCGAACCGCCCCCTTCGTCTCCCTGGACGTCTGCGCCGGAGCGGGTCAGATTGGGCGTCATCCTCCCTGACCCGCTCAGCGGCCTCCTTCTGCGACATAACCTCTTCGCAGAAGGAGACCATGGCCTGCCACTCCCTTTCGCCGTCGAGCATGGCGCTCACCACGCTCGGCAGCGAAAGGTCCCGGCCCAGGAACGCTGAAAGCGTGTGCCGCATGGGACCCCACGCAGCACCGACGCACACCTCTCCAACAACCGCCACATTTCCCTCGTCCGACTCCCGCGGGGAGGGGCCCTGAGAAGGGCCTTTTGAAAACCTCCCCGCCCCGTCGCGCGAAGGCCTCGGCATGCCTTGGCCTTTCGCGACTCAAAACACCAACCCAAAACTCAATTTGTAGCCTGGCACAAGGTAACTTATTATCGTAGCCTTTTTTTTTTTTTTTTTGAGGGGGGAAATGCCCTCGCACTTCCCTTCCGCCATGGGGGTGACGGAAGGGGGTATGTGGGACTCGAACCCACTAAAACCCCCCCGTGAAACGTCCACCGCCGTCATGGGGCGAGATATGGTCGCGTTAACATTCACCATCTCGCTCCGGCGGGTGGCCCGGGAACCGGTCCGGGCCTCGGCCTCAAGGAGGAGCAACCCTTTCACTCAGGTCACCCCTCAGACGCGTGGAGCCGTGCTAGCCGGCAGAGAGTCCCCCGACTCTCCACCAGTGGCCCCACTACGGGGGACGAAGGAGGCGGGCGAACCGCCCCCTTCGTCTCCCTGGACGTCTGCGCCGGAGCGGGTCAGATTGGGCGTCATCCTCCCTGACCCGCTCAGCGGCCTCCTTCTGCGACATAACCTCTTCGCAGAAGGAGACCATGGCCTGCCACTCCCTTTCGCCGTCGAGCATGGCGCTCACCACGCTCGGCAGCGAAAGGTCCCGGCCCAGGAACGCTGAAAGCGTGTGCCGCATGGGACCCCACGCAGCACCGACGCACACCTCTCCAACAACCGCCACATTTCCCTCGTCCGACTCCCGCGGGGAGGGGCCCTGAGAAGGGCCTTTTGAAAACCTCCCCGCCCCGTCGCGCGAAGGCCTCGGCATGCCTTGGCCTTTCGCGACTCAAAACACCAACCCAAAACTCAATTTGTAGCCTGGCACAAGGTAACTTATTATCGTAGCCTTTTTTTTTTTTTTTTTTTTTTGAGGGGGGAAATGCCCTCGCACTTCCCTTCCGCCATGGGGGTGACGGAAGGGGGTATGTGGGACTCGAACCCACTAAAACCCCCCCGTGAAACGTCCACCGCCGTCATGGGGCGAGATGGGGTCGCGTTAACATTCACCATCTCGCTCCGGCGGGTGGCCCGGGAACCGGTCCGGGCCTCGGCCTCAAGGAGGAGCAACCCTTTCACTCAGGTCACCCCTCAGACGCGTGGAGCCGTGCTAGCCGGCAGAGAGTCCCCCGACTCTCCACCAGTGGCCCCACTACGGGGGACGAAGGAGGCGGGCGAACCGCCCCCTTCGTCTCCCTGGACGTCTGCGCCGGAGCGGGTCAGATTGGGCGTCATCCTCCCTGACCCGCTCAGCGGCCTCCTTCTGCGACATAACCTCTTCGCAGAAGGAGACCATGGCCTGCCACTCCCTTTCGCCGTCGAGCATGGCGCTCACCACGCTCGGCAGCGAAAGGTCCCGGCCCAGGAACGCTGAAAGCGTGTGCCGCATGGGACCCCACGCAGCACACGCCTCCAGCGTGTGGAGCGCCGTATCCTCCGGCGCCCCACATTCGTGGCAGACCGGGGTCGCCTCCCGTCTCGCGATCTGGTGCAGATACTTTCCAAAGCATCCATGCCCGGAAAGTACCTGCAACAATCGGAAGGTCAGCGACCCAAACCGCCGCCGCACCCACCTTCGGAGGACCGGCCTGATGGCGTCCACCGTCCACTGACCAGGGACCGGGGGTGCCAGGTCCTCCGCCCACCGCCGCAACAAGGCGTCCCGCGCCAGCCGCCGCATGCGCGTGACCTCCTCCCACACTGGGCGCTCCCCGGCAGATCTCCTCGCCGCCACGAAGTGATACACTTCGGCGAGGATCTCCGCCTGAAGAGCCCAGGGGGGATCACCGGCCAGCACGCATGCTGCTGTCCAGGACACCGTCCGGTAACCGCGTATCGCCCTCGTCGCGATGACCCGCTGCGGACGTCGCAGCAAGGTCAGGTTCGCGCGACTGAGGCGTCTATCGTCGAACGCCCCGCTCTGAACCCATACTGGGCCTGCGACAGGTCAGGCCCAGTCCCCGCCAGGTGCCGGATGACACGGGAAGCCACTACCCTCTCCAGCAACTTCCCCGTGTCATCCAGCAGCACGATTGGCCTGTATGCGGAAGGCGAGTCTGCGGCTCGACCTTCCTTCCGCAACAGGCACAACCGCCCGTCCTTCCAAAGCTTCGGGAACCGTCCAGACGTGAGACAAGCGTCGAACAGTTCCCGAAGCCGCTCGCTCATCTCCCCCAAGGCGATCCGCAGGACCCGCTTTGGGATCCCGTCCGGACCCGGGGCCGTCCTTTTGCCGCGCAGGCGTCCGACGGCCAACTCCATCTCCACCTCTGACACAGGTGGGATGGAGGCCGGGTCAATCTCCTCGGGGAGTAGGGGCGGCGCCGCCATCGAGGGCGGGGTGTGGAGGGGGTCACATGTCGGGGAAGAGCCCCTCCATCACCCTGCCCAGAAGCTCCGGCTCTAGGGACTCCGCAATCGGGGACGTCTGGCCCCGGAACTTTTTCCGGGCAGCCCTATACGGACGTCCCCACGGGTCCCTATCGAGGCCCTCCAGAGCCTCCTCCCAGGCCCGCGTCTTGGCCCGACCGACGGCCAGCTGCAGCTCCTTTTTCGCTTCGCGGTAGGAGTTGTACAGCTGGTTCTCGGCTGCCAGCTCCTCCGCTGACAGCGCCCCGTCGGTGCGGCCGTGACGCCGCCTCCGGCAGCGGGCGTAGGGCCGCCGCGCCGCCGAGCAGGCGTCTTGGAGATCCCCGATCTCCGAGCTCCACCAGTACACCTCTCGGCGACCGGGGAGGCGCCGGGCCCTGGGCATGGCGGCGTCGCACACCGCCGTCACCGCATCCCGGAAGTGGCTCGCCTCTACGTCCACCTCCGGGTGCGTGGGCGCGGCAAACCACGACTGGACGATCGCCGCCTCAACCGCAAGATCGCGGTCGAGGCGACTGACCGTCCAGCGCGGAAAGTCCGCCCGCGCCCCACGACGGCCCCCCCTTTGGACATCGGAAGTGGATATCTCGAACCTTATATATTTGTGGTCCGAGAGAGTCTCCACTTCCGACATCACCCTCCAGGCCCGGGCATGTGCCGCAACAGCGGGGGTGGCGAACGTTATGTCCACCACGGACCCCCCTCGCTGTCGCACGCACGTGTGGGCCGACCCTCTATTAAGAAGGGTCAGCCCGGTGGCAAGCGCCCACTCCCTGACGATCTCCCCTCGAGCGTCAGTAGTGGGGCTGCCCCAGTCCCGGGCCTTGGCGTTCAGGTCCCCCATGATGAGGACCTGACGTGGCGCCTGCCTACGCACCGCCGCGGCTAGGAGGTCCATAAAGACCTCCAGCTCTGCAGCGGTTCTATTGGGGGAGAAGTATGCGCCGACTATCGCATACACCCCCCACTTGGCCACCACGTACCCCGAACCCCTCTCCTCTACTGAGAGGGGGGGGACGCCACTTCCCTTCCCTATAATGACCACGGAGCCGTCTAGGTCCCCAACCCAACAATGGTTTTCGGGGGGGACGTAGTACGGCTCCGCGGCGACCGACAAATCAATTTCCCACTGCGCCAGGGACTGCATGAGCAGATCCTGAGCCCTGGCGCAGTGGTTGAGGTTCGTCTGGAGGAAGTTGAGATGGCCGACTTGATCCATCGGTCAGCCATCTCAACCTCCTCGCTCTACGCCGCGTGAGCTCCGGCAGAGGGGGCGGGGGCGGTCCGGGTCCCGGCGGTTTTCCCTTTCGTCTTCGGGGGAACGCAGCTGCGTCCCCCCATTACATGCCCAGAGGGCCTGCCAGACTCTGCGCATATAGCGCAGTGTGGCTGGGCCCTCCCGCAGGTGGCCGCCTTGTACCTTCGCCTCCACACCGGAAGCACAGGTCACCTCTGTCCGCCGCCGCGGGGCACTGGGGGCGCGTGTGCCCTAGCCCCATGCACCGGTAGCAGCGCATGGGACGCTCCCCCAATCCCACCACTCGTGCCGAGCTCCACCCCACCAGCAGTCTGCCCTTTTCCAGCAGCACTTTGGCTGCCGGGATCGGGCAGGAAACTAGGGTGGACCCGGTGCCACCAAAGCCGGAGCGGATCTCCCCGGCCTTGACGAGCCGCACATCACAGCGGCCCGCATTGGCGACCGCTGCGGCCACCTTCTCCTGGGTGGCCGTGTCGTCCAGGCCCGTGACACGGATATCCGTGGAGTTCACGGGCCTGGTGACGTTAGCCACCTCCGACAGGACTTCGCGGAGCTTCTCCGCGAGCCTGTCGGCCTTTTGTCCGTTTTGGGAGCCAGTGATCTCCAGCATCCTGGCTCCCGTGGCAGTCCGGCGGAACCCGACCCGTCCTATCGCCATCTCCTCGAGGCTTACTTTCTCCTGCGCCAACTGGAGGACGGAGGAGTAGGTCACCCCTTTTTCCGCAGCCCCGGGCTGTAGCGACAGCACTACAGCCGCGGATTTCGGGGACCTCAGCGCCGCCCTGGGCTTTGGGGCCGAAGCGGCGGGACGAGCCGCTGGAGCAGGCGCAGGTGCAGAGGGGGGAGAAGAACTCTTCCCCTTCCCCTTTCCCTTCTTCGTCACTGTCGCCCAGGTCTCCCCAGACCGGGGAACGGCGACAGCGACCGGAGCAGCCTCCCTCGAGGGACCCGCGGCTGGCACAGGTGCCACGGCGGGTGCCGCCCTCTTGCCCGCTTCGGAAGCTGGGCCACGAGCCTGCTGAGGTGGCGTTGGCCTCAGCGGCGCGGCCACCTCTTTTGTGTCCGCCCTCAGTGGCGGACGAACGACCGGAGCCGGCAGGAGGCGCTCCTCAATCCACGCGATTCGGGCGTCCAGCATTGTCCCGAACGTTGAGGTCAAGGAGCGCTTCAGCTCCTCTACTAATTCCGCCCCCACCTGCAACATGGCGGGGGCCCCCTGGGTTCCTGCAGCGGCGGATGCAGCAGCGGCAGTAGAGGCGGCGGCGGCCTCCGTCTTCGCCTCGGTGAAGGCGCGACGAAGCGACTTCACCTCGGCCTTCAGGGCCTCCGTCTCCAGCCGTAGACGGCCGTTAATTGCCCTCAGGCGCCGCGTCTCCTCCGCTTCACTCCGGTCCGCGAGGGCATCGACTACCTCCCGCAGACTGGACGCCGACCCCTTCAGGCGGCCGACAAACTCGCCCTTGAGGTTGCCGGACTTCCTGGCAACCTCCAGGATACAGGCGAGTTTCTCGCCAGCGTGGGCCCTCAACTCTTGAGCGCTCAGCGCGCTGATGTCCCCGACCCGCACGGCGGCATCGGTATCGCTACCGGTCGTCGTGAGATCGGGGACAGCAGCGGCGCGCTCCTTCCCATACTTCCTGCTGAGCAGGACCTCCGTCAAAGCCTCGTCGACCGGGAGAGGCCTCAAAAAGGTCTTCCTCCCTCTAGAGGCCGTGTTGACCTTAGCGGCCACTGTCCCCTCGGTCTCCGTGTCCGTGTCTAAATACCCGGGCACGAAGAACGAGGAAGACGGCCGCTTCCGTGCCACCACGTCCTCCAGCATTCCCTCCGCCGTGTCGGACTCCGCCCTTACCTCCGAAGAGGGGCCCTGAGAAGGGCCTTGTTTGGGCGGAGAACCGACGCACACCTCCCCAACAAGATTTGCATCTCCGTCGTCCGACTCCCGCGGGGAGGGGCCCTGAGAAGGGCCTTTTGAGAACCTCCCCGCCTCGTCGCGCAAAGGCCTCGGCATGCCTTGGCCTTCCGCGACTCAAAACACAGCCCTCACAAACAAAATCAACCGAAAATCCAATTTATGGTGTAGCACAAGGCTACTTATTCTCCTCCGTGAAACCGTCCAAGTAAGTAAGTAAGAAGTCCCCTACCTCAACTCATCTCAAAAGCCTATATTGGTCCACTGCTGGGCGCAGGCCTCCCCCTGATAAACGCCTTATTTGCTTTTATCACATGGGGGTAGTGCCCTTCATCCTCATGCTGAGCATACTGGCTGGGATCGCAGTTCGGCGGCAGAATATTGGAGGCGCTGCTGCCCGCCCCCGGTGGATATCCCTTAGTCGCCTCTTACGACACCCGCGGGAAGAGTTGGGGTGATGCAAATTGTAAGCCAGCACCACACGGCAAGGAAGTCCCCTACAAAGAAGTATTATAGTTACCAAAGTAACTCTTATTGGTCCATTTCACGAGTAAATAACCACCAGTCACCTTGAGTATGCTTCGCAGGTCTGGAATCCCCAGTATAATAAATATGTAGCCTTGCTCGAAAAACTCCAGCGTAAATTCGTAAAATTCATCAATTACAAACACAGAATCGTTATTTCCAACTACACTAATAGCTGCAAGCAGCATCACTTGCTACCCCTTGAGTTGAGACGAGAAGCCGCTGACCTGTCACTACTGCTAAACCTTATCCTAAATGTTGTTGACTCACCCCCGCTCTTATCCAGAATAGGACTGACTGTTCCGCCCAGCCGGACTTCTCGACGAAACTACCTTAAACTGCACGTCCCTTCCTGTGCCACAAATTATCGGAAAAACTCGTACCTACCTCGGACCATGCATGTCTTTAACACAACTTATTCAAAAAACGTTGACTTGTTCAACATCAAGCAAAATACTTTTAAAAAAATTATTAATTCTAACTTCTTTAAATGAGGGTTTATTTATTATTAATTATTTTGTATTCGCTATATTATGTATGCTATCTTCCTTTCTGTAGCTACTCCTTCTAGCTGATTGGTTACTGACGACAGGCATATATTTCAGTTTTCATTTTATAATTTTATTCATTGTTATATATTCAGTTTTAGGCACGTTACTCATTTTCTTTATTATTTTAATTAGTTCAGTTATTATATATTTAGGTTCTATAAGCGGAAACTGTGTTAGCTTTATTTGTTCTATTTTTATGTATTGTTATACTAGTAGTACAAGCTTTTTGTTTCCCAAATAAATAAAATAAAATAAAATAAAATAAATAACAACAGTCTCTCATGATAACCGCACTGACAAGAGTGGTACGAAGTAGGAGTTACGGTTTCAGAGACTAATAAAATAATTGCGCACTCATGGCACATTGGTGGGGGGGGAATAGAGCAGTACCGAGCTGGGGTGGAGCAGCTGGCAATGTGCGCAGGAGTTGTAGGGTCGTGAGTCACCCGAGTGGCTCATTTCTCGCAGTTTCAGTCCGGTCCTAGTAACTGCAAGGTATGCAGGACTGTAGAAGCTGAAGAGATTCTCCCAGTCATGGACAAAGGCCTTCATTTTCTCCTCCCACTAAGAAATATAGGACATGATTGTAGGTGTGCGTCAAGCTCGTCTCGCCATCCCATCCTGGGTCTTGCACGTTGCCTCATTAGCCTCGGGGGAGTCTACTCTATAATAATTTATTTATACATGCGACAAGAAAATAAAATTCTGATAAATTCCCGTGAAATTTTGAAAAGTATTCTTGTTCTTATTTCTAAACCAGCATAAGTTGTTAACAATTATCGATGTAAGTAAAATTCGGGAGATTGGGTACCTACTATAGCTGCTCGAAAGTGGAACGCTCAAATTAGATCCACCCACCTGTCATAGTCAGACAGGCGCCGGCGTTCGTGTTTCGCGTGAGTATTTTTGTCTCGGTCGCACTTCGGTCTAGGTACGTCTCTCCATCTTTGTTGTTCATTACGTAGATATATCGCAAAAGATTTGAAATAGCGTCTCTTTGCGTTTAGTTTTAACACAACACAGGCCAATTTTTGAGTAAGCGCTGGGAGAAGGTTCCGTATCTACAGAATTTAACTTAAATTTATGGTAACAATACATACTTACTCCGAAAGCAATTGGTGCAAGAATAGTACCAAGTTTTACATGCAAGCAGCAGCAAAAAGTCTTCACTTTAGGTAGGTAGTATAGACACATAGAAGAACTAATAAAAGTAAATTATAATGTAGACCACAATCTAAAAATTAAAGAAACAGCGGGATTTTTCAGCAAAACCAAAATAAACAAACAAATACAAATAAGGGCCTGGCCGCACTGCAGAATGGCAGACAGTTGGATGGTTGTTTTGATGGTAGCTTAGGGTTCTTTCATCTGGAAAAAATCTTGTATATACACTTGCGAGCTTCAAACTGGAATCGCTTCATCATCAGACTATAACTATTTAACTATATTAGACGACCCGATCGAAGGGGTTGTTTCGGTGGAATAGTGACATCTGACAGACGGAAGGCAGCTATACTCGGTTCTAAACTCCTGCAAAGAAATTCATACTTCCTATTTAGATGCAAAGCTATCGTTTGTAGTGCGGCCGAGTCCTAATTGCAACTGACGTTTGCTAGTCAAAGCATAGAGAAAAGAGGTAGGTAACTAAATAAGAAGGTTCTAAAGCTTTGAACTTCGAGGTGCTTCTACAGGCTTCTACCTTACGAATAAATAATCATAGGAATAAGCAAGTACGTGGTCGCATATTATCCAGTCGTTTAACGGTCGTTGAATCGAAATAATATTTTTTAATTTCAAGAGATTTCACTCGACCTTCAAGTTTCATATAAAATTTCAAAAATCCAACTGGAATGGAATCCTCTTTAAGCACGTATAACGGAGCGTGATTGTGCACGATTGTCCCTTGATTAATCGCGGTAGGGAGTGCTGTGGTACCCTTCAGGACAAGGATGATAACCAGTGAACAAGAAGCGATGTTTTATTGAAATCTCAGACTCAAAGCGAGAGGTTGACACATAATTGAGTCCGCTTTATTTGCGAACGGAGACTTCCACGTGCGTAGGACCATAATGAGCACAAGTGTGTGTGTAAAACAGTGCACTATCTATGCCCTCCCTCTCATAATCAGATTGGACGTCAGACCGACAAGACCGGTGACAGGTCATGCGCAGGACCAACGTACGCTTGCACGTAGCATTCATGCTGAGCCAGCTCCCAGTTTCTAACTTCAATCATAAACAATTATCACATGATTATGTGATATCTTGATATATGATGATTTTTTTTTATTAGCTTTTTGTGGCTTTCGTGTCACTGCGGCCATGATAGGCCTATTGTGATCGCCACTTTTTGTGTTCCGCCTCTAAGCAGCGGCGTTCATAATTCGCCACTAACCCTTGCAGCTGCTAGGAACTGTCGGATTTTCTTAGGGGTGGAGTCTCTTACTCGTCTGGGCTAAGCAGGTGCTTGCCCAGATGGATACTACGTTTTTGCATCAGTGCTCCGCACTCTCCCAGGATATGGAGAGGTGTTTCCTCTGCCTCCTCACAAAACATGCAGGATTGAGTGTCGCTTAGCGACATTCAATCCTGCAGGTTTTGTGAGGTTTTGTATATGATGATACTTGTGAATCAACTTGTTTTTAGGTTGTACGTGGTATTTTTCGTGGTTTTTTAGTGATAATTATTTTAATACTTAGTCTATTATAGAAGACCTAAAAACTTTTATGACTATTAAGGTTTTTCCTCGATGTTTCTACTATATACCATTATTCCTTCTATTTATTTGTATTGTGTAAAGTATTTACACGGATACCTAACTCGTATTTCTATGTGCATAAAATCATAGTCGCACTTGGTCCTGGTTGAGCTTATTTGTAGCCGGAGGGAAGAGCCCTCGTGTCTCAATACAAGTAATTTTGACTTAGTTAGAGCGAGGAGTCATTTTCTTTGACCTTAATAGGTTTATATTAAGCATGTTTGTGCTAGATACTTAGTGATCAGTTGGAATGTATATTACTATTAATAATTAGACTAGTACGAATATTGTAAACCTTTCTATAAATAAATATTATTATTATTATTATTATTTGCCCTCAATGACATCTGATAGAAAGTGATGATATAGGCGACGATGTATCACGAAGGTCTAGAAGATACCTATAGTACCTACCTAGAAGATCTATGTACCTAGAAGATACCAACTCATGCTTATAGGAGACCCAGTTTGAATGATGTGTATAGTTATATTGTATGTGTTGTATTGTAAGTTTGTAGATATAACACCCCGCCAACTTGCTAACTCCGGGCTGCTGAGCTACTGTGAATAACTGCACTTCTGTCGCGGATTGACTGGTGACCTGTAAAAACAGATTTTTACTAACCAGTCTCGCGCATTGTTGCTTTAAAGTTATACTTACTTTTGTAGTTTTTAATTTCATCTTATTGTGTGAAGAGAATAAATGATTTATTATTTAGGTAAATAGATAGTAAATTCTTTATTGCACTCTTATCAAAATAATTTACGAACAAAACAAAATATGTGACAATTGGCGGGCTTATCGCTCAAGAGCGCTTTCTACCAGACAACTGTGGTTGGATAGGATCCTTGGATTGTACCTATAATCTGTGTACATTCTTATGTCGCTAATATGTACAAATTACAAAAATACCATAATACTTACTTATACATACTTATGTAAATACATATTATCTTTAAGGTCCTCCTAGCCGAATTTCAACTACGGCGGCCAGTCCTCGGAGACTAGCCAGATGCGCAGGACATATTATAGTGCACAAGTGTGTGCGCAAACACAGGTGTACCAGCTGGACCAACGAGGCAGTCGTTGGTCAACATCTATCTATACTAATATTATAAAGATTTGATTTTTTGTTTGTATTGAATAGGCTCCGAAACTACTGGACCGATTTGAAAAATTATTTTACCATTAGAAGCCCACATTATTCCTGATGAACATAAGCTACTTTTTACCGCGGAAAAACACTTCATTCCTACGGGAAAACGGGTAATAGGACAACGGGTAGTAAGAATGCAGCTAGTATTTGAAGTGAAAGTTTTATGAAGGGAATCAAGGTAAGATTAATAAAAATTTCTTCGCATATCTTTCTCTGGAGAGAAAGCCGAAAGATCCTTGATTGCGTCTGCGGATGTAGCCCTAATAATAATAAATGAGTAACTCGAGAGCTGTTTATGATTTTAATTGCGGTTTCTGTATGAATGTTATTGTTTTGTGGTCCTTTTATACGTAACTGTGAGATTATTGTTGTTTGAGGTTATTCGGATTGTGGTTCGGATGGATTTCGTTGTAAAAACCGAAATAAGTTTCGTGGTTTGACGGTGAATCACTTTAGATTTTTTTAATGGAAATGCTTTAATAGAAACGAATGTGTCAGCTTCATTATTTGCTGTATTCTAGATTGTTCTACTTCCAGATAGTTTGCAACAGTCTGCAGTTAGCTCAGAAATTTCTATGTGAATCGGACAATCCGCTGACAGGTGCGTCCACTGATAGGCAAAACGAATGACGACATTAGCACTAAACGGAAAAGTTGCCTATAAGAAACCTCGCCGGCATTTGCCGACATTCCGCTCCGTGCCGTGCGGATCTTATATGACAAACCATTGCTGAGGCCCCAGTATGGATTGTCCGATGCCGGCCTGTGACCGCGCATCCTAACGTTTCAACTGCTAACGTTTGAGTCGTAATGCCTTGCCTTACCACACCGTAATCGCCCTCCTGGACCCGAAGGAGGCGGAGCGCGGCTCGCCCGCGGGGGCGGACGACGCCCGGATGCACATCGCCCAGCTGACTGTCCGTGACGTGTCTTGCCTTGAAACCTAAGCACTCTTTAGGGCCCGATAGAATTCCTCCTTATATTATAAAAGACTATCGATTTGTTTTTGAGAAACCCCTTTTACATATTTTTTATTTATGTTTAGACGAGTGCCGTTATCCTGACCGATGGAAAACGACGCGTGTTATTCCGGTACCGAAGGCAGGAGGTTGGTCCGATGTGAGCAAGTACCGTCCGATCGCCCTGTCAGCGTTTGTTAAGGTAATTGAGTCAATTTTACATACGTGTATTTATACGTATAGTCCTGACCTTCTTTGGTCACATAGGCAGGAAATCCGGTGACAACCTTGAACAACTTATAGTCACCGGGGAGGTTGATGGCAAGCGTTCAAGAGGTCGCAGCCCACTAAGATGGACGGACCAGATCCGCACGACCCTGGACACGAATCTCCACAACGCTCTACACGCCGCCAAGGATAGACGCAGCTGGCGCGATATTGTCCGTGACAAAGTTTCACGGGGGAATCACGACCCTCAGACATGAGGATATGCGACGCAAGGAGGAGGAGGAGGATGTATACGCAAGTAAGCGCGCGACAAGTGGGGATTATGGGCATTACCCCCATATGATAAAAGCCAATAAGGCGCTTATCAGGGTATATCAGGTGCTTATCGCTTATCGCCTGCGTCCAGTAGTGTAACAATACTGTTGGGCTGTTGAGTTGAAGCGCGCGACTAAGCGATGCCCAGCACGGCTCCCGGCCCGGGCGCAGCACGGCCAGCAACTTGCTGTCAGTCGTATCGCACCTGGCGCCAGCTGTGGACGCAGGTGGGCAGATGGACTGCGCTTACTTCGACTTTCAGAAAGCCTTCGACGCTGTCGATATCTTAATGTCGAAGTTTTCTGCAATAGGTTTCACGCCGCATCTGCTCAAATTCTCTGCGAGCTACCGTAGCGAACGCCGGCAGTATGTGGAGTACGCGGGGTACAAATCGGTCCGTATTACACGTTTTCGGGGTAAGTCAGGGCAGCAATCTTGGTCCCCTTGAATTTGTAATTATGATCAACGATCTCGCGGGGGTTGTTAAGGAGGCAGGCTGTTTGCTCTTTGCGGACGACCTGAAAGTGTTTCGAACAGTAGCCGACACATCCGATTGTGAACAGCTCCAGTCCGACATAGGTAGGGTGGTCCAATGGAGCAGATCCAACAAGCTACTGTTTAACGTAACGAAGTGCTCCGTGATGACTTATGAGCTACAGCCGGGCGCGCGCCCCTTTGCACTACCAGCACGAGGTGGAGGGGGTAGGCCTGCCGCGAACGACGTCCGTCCGCGACCTAGGCTTCGACATGGTCCCCGACCGGTTCCGGTGCCATATTGTAAATATTTGCGCCAAATCTTTTAGAAACCTGGGTTTTATACTGCAGCAGTGTGTGAATTTTAAAAACATAAATGTTATCAAAGTTTTATATTTACTTTTGTGTGAAGTCATTTTGAAATAAATGCTATAATTTAGAACCCTAACGAAGCTAAGTACAAACTCTTGGTAGAAAAGATACAGAATAAATTTACTCGCTTTTTGTACCTAAAAGAATACGGAGTGTATCCATATTACTCGTTGATGTACCCGAGTCTGTTCGTGTTAGGTATGGTAGGGTACTGCAGGCTGTCGGTGCGGAGAGACGTGGCGCTGGTGAAGTACACGGTGCGCGTCTTGCGTGGGGAACTGCACCACCCGGCGGTGCTGGCGGCGCTGCGGCTGCGCGCGCCCAACGACTACTTGGGCGCGCGCCGCCCCGCCATGCTGGAGGTGCCCAGCTGTAGGTGTCACTCGCTATCTATTTACTCAATATTCAGAGTAGATATATTTTACCAAAACTTGCCGAAAGCCATAGGAATGGCACAGCTTGTTATTGAGACAAAATGTTTAGTAGACGCTGCAGCGTCTAAGAGAAGCTTATGACAATGCTGATGCGCTGCGTCAGGTACTCACCAGCTTTCGGGTCACGCGTCGCTTCAACGAGAAGCTCAGATAATTTTTAAGAAAACCGAAGAGCCTCGGTACCCCACGGACCTAGGGTCTTGACTCCAAGGGGAGCAAATGCTGGGATAGGTACCTTATTGCAGAGATATTAATAAAATTTGAGATCATCGCTGTGAATTGCCCTGATTCAGGGCAATTCACAGCAACGGCAATTTCAGGGCCCCTGAAATAGATGTGTAAGTATGAGACACACGGTTTTAAATTTTGACTGAAGTTTTTAGTATTTCTTACCCAAATAGTGCCAAGTTTATTCCTCAGCCCATGTCGTCTGTCGGTCTGTTCGTCCTTCAAAGGTTTTCAGAGAGTTTAATCGTATTGTATTATGTTTATTTACTTACCATTTACAATATAGGTCAATATAGGTAAAAAAACGGATTCACTAAATTTAAGTCTTTTTTTAAACAGAATACGATATGGTCACTACCATGACTTTACGATTAATAACTTGTCTGAATTCTGGATGCTATTTAGTTATATATTTCGTAGATCTCTGTCCCAGGAGATATATTTTCTAATAGAGTGTCTAAAATGAGAAAAACAAGACCGAAAATGATGGAAGATTTATATTTCAGCAGCATCTTCATCACTGAAAGCAAAATTTAAAATGGCTGCTATTTGGTGAGGAAGAAGCCTTGAGACCACATTATCAAAAACATTTGATATTTTTCGGTTTAGTTTTACCTAATTTGGAGATTGTAGGAACAACCTGTAGATTTAATTAATTAATTTCATATTAAATTTTCTTATAATCGAGGGCATGACTCCTTTCACGACTTTTCTCTAACTCTCGTGGTTTCGGCCTTGGCCATCACCGCCCTTCTCAAAAAACCACCCTGTATAAACTTAATTAATGCTTATAGCCCGTGTGTGTCGCTAACGATTTCTGCGATCTCGCTGTCGCGCCCTGCGACTGCCAGCACTTAATATTTTAGATCCCTTTAATGGCCATTAAAGCTTTGCAAGGAACTTACCTTGGTACAACGTGGTATTAGGTGCCTCAGGAATTAAAGGGTAAGATCACACTTATAAAATGTGAAAGTTTGGATGGGTATTTGTTTGTTACTACTTCATGCCAAAACTACTGAATGGATTGAAATTTTGCACACTACTTTTTATCGATTCCATCCTTCAGTTCCCGTGGGAAATAGACACAACATTCAAACAATTCGAGAGAAAATCAAAAATCATAAACTCTATATTTCCATAAATACAATAAATGTACACTTAGAAAAGGTCAAATTATAAAACTAAACACTGACACGGAATTAAAGTGATATTTTTGATTTCTGTCGCTTCAGTATGTAGAAGCCGCGCGTAGTTGCTACAAGTACGCTTCTTTAGCCGGTGAAAACTCCAATTCAACTCAATAATTCTTGACTTATAAAAGACCGGACCTCGACAAAAAAAACCTACTGAGTAGTTTTTGGTGATATCCTGAGGATACGAAAGAAAGAAAGAAATATAAACTAATATCAATACAGGGTGCCACGTACTAAGCCGCAAGGCCTCGTTTTCCAGAATCACCCACTTTAGGCTTAGTGAAACCCTTTCCGTGGCAACCTGTATACAGGGTGGAATTTTGTAATGCCACCTGAAGGGAAAGTACTCATAATACTGTAGATAGAAAATTTTACTCAAAGAAAACATTCATTCTTGAAAAAAATAAAACTGCATTGAAAATGGTTTTCCTTTCATTTCATTTATCATGTTTGTTAAAGACATTCACCTTATAATTGACCCTAACGATCGATGCTATAACAGTATAGGGTGTAATTTTTACAGATTTTAGTCGGTTCGATTCCCGAGTGTGGCAAGCAAATTTTCGAAATCCGTGAATGCAGTTTCTTCCTTTACAAAAATAAAGGAATATTTTCTTTGAGTAAAATTTTCTTACTACAGTATTAAGAGTACTTTCTCTTCAGGTGGCATTACAAAATTCCGGCCAATTGAATCTGTGTCATGCCAAAAAAGAAAATTAAAAACAGCCATAATCAAATCAGTAACTAATTTGAGCCAGAACATTAATATTTTGGATTCCTTTAATGGCCGCTTTGCGACGAACTTACTACACCACCGTGCGACGAGAATTACAGGAATCGAGGTTATCAAGTATAACCGCTCTTTAGTAGTTGAAAAAAATTCTTTTCCGCCCATTTATTTATATTTTTACGTTAAACGAAGGTCATTTTCAAAAATCTTAAAGATTTATTACCTGTTTAATTTAATACTAGATATGTTTATATAAATTATTTATTCGACACTGCAGCACATAAAACAAAAAGATAAAAATATTTAAGGCACAGCTTAACTTAACACATAGAAACTTAATTGTATTTTTGATGGAACAAATATTGGGAACATTAAGTAATCGTAAAAAAAATTATGAGTAGGTATCTACCGATTAGTAAAAATTATGTGTGTGTTGCAGTCTGTTAAAAAGGCAGCCTTTCGTTCAGCAAAAAGCTTTGCTTGAAGAGCATAACACTGATTTCCAGTATCGTTATATAATAGTTATCTGTGATAAATTGTATTTAAAATTATCTGAGCGTCTGGTGGAAGCGACGCGTGACCCGAGAGCTGGTGAGTATCTGGCGCAGCGCATCAGCATTGCCATACAGCGGGGCAATCCAGCCAACGTCTTGTGAACGCTTCCGACTGGTATTGATATGGATCGGTTGAGCTACCTGTAGAGTGTCTCCAACAGTCTGCAGTTAGCTCAATTGTTTCAATTGTAACTACTAGTTCTAATTTGCTTCTATTATATGACTGTAATTTTGTTTTTATTATTTACGACTGGTATTGATATGGATCAGTTGAGCTACCCGTAGAATGCTGGAAGCATTCTGCAGTTAGCTCAATTGTTTCAATTGTAAATACTAGTTCAAATTTATTAGAGTTGTAGGTAAAGATTATTTACCTGTTTAAACCTCTTACAATAAAGAATGCATTGCACTCTGGCCTTGGCCCGTAGACGATGGATGGCGTCTTGGAAATTGATAGCTTATTGATTTTAATGTGCACGCCCGAGTTTCAAGAAGTTCAACTTCTTAGAAATCAGTTATAGATTTTATGTCCCTAGTAATTTTGTGTGTTTTTCATTATACACACTGTCCGTACGGCGCGGCGGCGCCGGCGGCGGCCTAGGTACCCTAATAAGCGCTATAGCGTCCTGTCTCCAGCTTGTCGCATCGTTTAGTCTTTCGCACATACGTATTTTAAGGCATTGGTAGGCCAGCAGAAACACCAAAATTCTGAAAAAAAGATAATCTAGTCTAGTCAAAGTCGCATTCAGTTACAAGATCTAATGAAGTTCACTCGATAGAAAACAAGATCCGTCAAGTGCGAGTGTAACTCGCGCGTTCGAACGTTTGTCAACAAATATGTACCTACCAAAAGTACCGGTTAGAGACTTCGCAATTTAACGAATACCTAAGAATAGTAGGTATCAACCTACATTCCAGATGGATCTCTCTGCATGCTTCGGTTAAAGTGGGTAAGGTTTTCGACTTTTTTCAAAATATTTCAAAAATTATGAAACTTACAGAAATTTGAAAAACTGGTTTGAAATGTGCAAACCGATACCTTTCATTTGAAATCCCACATGACCCTGTAGATATCTTTTAAAATTTCGGCATCACAATTTGTATGGAAAATATACATTTTCATTTTTCATTTATTATCATTTATTTTTCTTTAAATCTGTACAGGCGCACGGCATGTATTATTATTTTAAATTTCAAGTTGATAGCTGCAGTAGTTGCTGAGTTATTAAGGAGGGAAAAAAGGACAGACTAAGCGAGACCATAAGGGTTTCGAAACCGATCTTCGATCTTCGAAACCCTAAAAACACGAGCGCGGCGGCTTGACAGCCGCACGTTTTCCCCTACGCCTACTGCTGCAGGAATACCTGGCCTTAAGTAAATAGGTAGGTATTTATTTATATTGTGTAGACTAGTTTATCGGAAAAGTATGGTAGTTAGGTAACTACCCTATACTTTTCCGATAAACAAGCCTCGAGAGAAGGAATAGCCTACTCTGATGTGATCAGACAATATGCAGCGATGCATGCCTGATTGCACGGCCCGTCACATAGGGACGCGAATGCAGAATGCATTTTATTGGATCTGATTTTATTGGATCTGATCGGAGGAGGAATAGTTTCCATGTAAGTGTTTTTTTTTTTGTTTATCTTTATGCATCACACTGATGTTGTAAAAGCGAAAATTTGGATGTTTAGATGTATGGATGGATGGATATTTGTTTCCTCTTCAAGCCAAAATCTACGGAACCAATCCGGCTGAAATTGGCGTACAGTTAATTCTAATCCTGGAATCAAACAGGCTTTTTATCTCATAAATCAGTTCCCTTGGGATAGAAAACGTTTCCATAGAAACAACGCGTGTGAAGCCGCGGGCAGAAACTAATTAATTAAAAAACCAATGTTTTTACACGTTGAATGAATTCTTGGCACGTAAATGTGCGTAATTTTATTTTGTTAAATTATTTGTTGATGTTTTTTATACCTTTTTACAATTATTTTCATATTATCTACTATTTCAATTCATATATACAATTAATTTAATTTTGTTAGAATTAAATATAACTAATAACTTTTACGAATTATTATTTTAAATTGGGTTTTACTTGTAAAATATTGATACAAAAACTTCTGTTTATTTGACATGTAACATCATTACATAGTATAAAACAAAGTCGCTCCCGCTGTCTGTCTGTCCCTATTATCTGCTTAGATCTTTAAAACTACGCAGCGGATTTTGATGCGGTTTTTTTAATAGATAGAGTGATTCAAGAGAAAGGTTTATGTATAATACATGCATAATATAGTAGAGAAACACTGATAATTTTAGAGGTTTCTAATGTGATGTCGTAAATAAACACATTTTTTGCGCGTACATTGCAAACGCTGGCTGAACCCTACGAGATAAATCAAAATAATATACTATAGTATTGTACACCTTAAAAAGGTCTACAAAAAAGTTCACGATGGTATATATCTATCTCTTAGGGATAACCCACAATAACCATTTTTTATTCTTTACTTTTTACGAGAAATAATGGCTTATTTACGAAGCGATTTTAAGCTATACAGCATTAATCCTTATCCAATTAAGTACCTTGAATACATTGTGCATTTAATAAAAATTAATATGGCCCTTTAAAGCCTGTAATTATATGAATATTTTCGAAGATATTACAGATTTAAAATGAAGGGACATAGCGGTTGCGGGGGCGGAGCGCGGCGGTACCGGCCGGGGGGCCGATTCTGTAGTATATTTAGCATTGCATCCGTGCGAAGCCGGGGCGGGTCGCTAGTTTACTAATAAAGAACTTGACAAACAATTGAGCTTACTGCAGACTGTTGCAAACAATCTACAGGTAGCTCAACTGATCCATATCAATACCAGTCGTCGCGTCCCCAAGACGCTGGCTGCATTGCCCCGCTGTATGGTAATGCTGATGCGCTGCGCCAGATAATACACTTATCTACTTGAACTTGAACTTAAAATCTAATTCTAGCTGCATTCTTACCACCCGTTGCCCTATTACCCGTTTTCCCGTAGGAATGAAGCATTTTCCGGCGGTAAAAAGTAGCCTATGTTCATCAGGAATAATATTTTCAAATCGATCCAGTAGTTTCAAAAATTCTTTATTAAAAATCTTAATTAACATAAGTCGGGTACAATTACTAGTGTAAATTTAATCCTAGAATGCACAATCATAATCAAATAAAGAACCTAACGTGAAACTACACTAATTAATGCACGTTATAAAATAAATAAATCTTCTTATTCAGAACATTTTTACATAAAGATCTTAAATTCCTATTGAAACGATGACACTACCGAAAGTTTACCGAAAGTGACGACCTCAGTGGCGCCACTGCGCCACTGAGAGTGTGAGTGGGCGAGAATCCGCCTGCGACGCAAGAGGTTGCGGGTTCGATTCCCGCCTCGGAACAAATTTGTGTTCGATTTGCAGAAATTTGTTCCGTTGGTTTGGGTGTTTTCTTTGTATAATGAAAAAATTAAAAATATCTATTTTTGTACATATACAATGTATTAAATATATCAGTTATCTAGTACCCATAACACAAGCTTTGAGTAGCTTACTTTGGGGCTCGATGGTTCTGTGTGGATTGTCCAGCATTATTTATTTATTTACAAACTGTGTGGTAGTGTCATGTCAACGCCCATTTCCTAGATTTCTGAATTGAAATCTAGGAAATGATGAAACTGCATTAATTAGTACGAGTGATACATTCACGAATAAACCTGAATCTCTACATCGTTAGATCCTCTAAATATGAAACATCCTGTAGAATACAGTAAAAAAATTACATTTCTCGCTTTGAATATTTCAAATCATATTTCCGTTCATTGTCTCTACGGAACCATCGCGAGGTTTCAGAGTTCTGTAGGATTATACCCAGAGGACCGTCAGTCATGGAATGGTTATTTTTCACAAATGTTAATCCTTTTTATCTGCTAGAATAAGGTTCAATATTGTACGTGTTTCTAGTGGTTTTTCGTAGCAGAAGTTTTGGGGTTTCACTTAATTGTAATGGATTGTGTTTTGATTTTGGAGATAAACGTAGGACGAAGGTTACTTTTATTATTCTTAGATTGAGATGGATTTACACTTAGATTTAGGCTTTCTCTAAAAAATATCAGATTATCTCTAGAGGATAAAAAGCCTGTGACGGGTTTTGCTCCAACTCGCAAAATAAAAACTTACAGGCTAAAGGTTTCTTCGTCGCTTACACTTTTAGTCTACATACCGAAGCGACAGAAATGAAAAGTATAACATTATATCCGTGTTAGAGTTTAATTTTATAATTTGACCTATTCTAAGTGTACATTTATTGTATTTATGGAAATAAACAGTTTTTGATTTTGATTTATTTCCTCACATAGAGGGCCATATCCAATATATTTTTTTTTTCACGTTTTTATCTATTGGTTATTTGGTAGACAGTCGTTATTTCTGCTAAAAAATGGACTTTAGATTTGATATTGCTATAGCCAGATGCGCAGGACATATTATAGTACACAAGTGTGTGCGCAAACACAGGTGCACTCTCTATTCCTCTTATATTGCTGTTGTAACATAAATCTACTAGCGCTAACTCAACAACTGGCCTGTGTTGTGTTACAACTAAACGCAAAGACACGCTATTTCCACCCAATCTTTTGCAATATACTTACCAAATGAACAACAAAGATGTGTAGGAAAGATGAACAGGAAAGACGTACCCGGACCGAAGTGCGACCGAGACAACAATAGTGTGTATTAATGCGTAGGTAGGTCACTGACACTATTATTTTCTTAGTGTAACTGCTTTTTGCTTATTCCTTTTCTTTTGTTTAAACTGTACATTAACATGAATTATAATGTATTTTATTTCAAATGGTGAAACGGTTCAAAAAACATAATTAGTGAATAACAAATCACACGTATTTTTAACCTCACGTCCCATACAACCATGTTCCAATACCACTGTGCGGCGGTCCGACTATGACTGAGGTGGGTGAACCTAATCTTCTATATATATAAAAGAAAGTCGTGTTAGTTACACTATTTATAACTCAAGAACGGCTGAACCGATTTGGCTGAAAATTGGTGGGGAGGCAGCTTAGAACCAGGAGACGGACATAGGCTATGTTTTATCCCGGAATTACCACGGGAACGGGAACTACGCAGGCGAAGCCGCGGGCAGCAGCTAGTTAGACATAATTTGAGCGTTCCACGTTTGAGAACCTTGTATCAATCTCCCGAATTTTACTTACATCCATGGTAAGGATAGATCTTTTAAGTAGGTATCGGTATTTTGTTGTTATATCTGTGCTTTATTTAGGTCGTGCAGCCAAAGATCGTAGCTGCCTACGTTCTACTTTCTCTTAGCGGGTAACGAATAGTGGTTTACACTTGCAGTGCGTTATCTATCTATCTGGGTCTGCAGTCTTGCTCAGTTTGCACAGTGTAGGAAGAGGTGGCCTCTATTTCAACGCAGAAAGATCGCTGTTAGACAAGTAGCGCTCTGTCGAATAAGTACAAGCAACTTTATTGCGTTGCGATTAGAATCTAAAAGGCCAGAAAACGTCATTACGTATAAAGGCTATAAAGCTGCGTTTCCACCAGAGATGTGCGAGGTAGCTGACCGACGTGAGGAAGTGTAATGGGCTCTTTTCAGATAAAAGAGCAAGGCTAGGGTAGGGCCACCGTCTAGTGACTGTTATTCTTTCGCCCGCGTGCGGCCCTAGGACACATCCCTCGCACACATCTTTCCCTTGTTTTGTACGTACAAAAACCTCGGTCCGCGGAGCCGTTTCCATCGGAGCTGCGCTGAGAGAGGCTAGGTAAATGAAGTGATTCTATTGGTTGTTAAAAACACATTCCTCGCTACGCATCTCTGGTGGAAACGCAGCCTTAATAGAAACCGCGACGCTTTAGGCACGGGTGGTACGTCACGAGTGAAATAATAAATCAGATTTGTTACAATGTCCTATCACCTACGGTTCTACAAGAAATTTCGATACAGGTTCTACAAGAAATTTCGATAGCAGATAAGTCTTGCGCACATCGTTAGCCATTTGTAAGCAATCCATGCTAAAAGCAACTTTGAATTTATATTGTTTAGAAGTCTATTATCATGTTTTCACTCCTTGGGTACGAAACCCTAAAAACTATCCGCCTTTGTCGACCCACTGCTATGTTAGTTTTGATTGTGCAATAAAGTTAAAATCTATGTATCTATGTTTATGCCATTCGCCTCGGTCTTGTGCTAATTTCTCCAAGCTACCTGGCACTAAAGTGTTATTGATCTAACGCCCGTAGCACACCTCCGCTGCGGAATCTGAGTAGCGGACCCGCTGGATGAATTCAGCAGCGATCAAGTGTAGTTTGAGTTGCGGAACTATAGCGTAGGTGTGGCTGACGTCGGAGCAGATCGTCGAAACCGCGCAAGGAAAGAGATCAAAATTAAAGTCAAATCTATGCGTTACTAAATATAATAAATAAATAATGCTGGACAATTCACACAGCATTATCTAACCCCTCCCAAGCTAAGCAGAGCTTGTGATAAAGGTACCTACTAGATAACAGATATACATAATATAAGACACTACATAGATATATATTTTTATTATACATAGAAAAACATCCAGAACACCCTAAACAAATATCTGCAGATCCTACAAAAATTTGTCCCGAGGCGGGAATCGAACCCGCAACCTCCTGCGTCGCAGGCAGACCATCGCCTGCTACGCCACAGAGGTTGTCAACAGGCAGTTTCGTTAGTGTTCCGCTTCTCCTACATACGGACAAGACATGGCGAAATTACTGCGGGTCCGCTGTTAAGGTTTCGCTGCGGAGGTGTGCTACGGGCGTAAGTACTTGGCTCCTTGACTGAAGGTCGCCTTAGGTCATAAAATCCTTGCAATTTTCTTCAATGTCGACACATTGCGATGTGACTTTATAAAAGTTACATTGTTGGTTTTACTGTCGAACCTTAATCCGAGTTTTAGTTGGTCTAGACATGGTTCTAAAATTTTAATATTACCGAGTACAGTGATTAGGAAATGGGAAATTCTGAGGGAGAATTCTCAAAGTAATATTTTTCATCACTTTTATTAGATGCGCTTTAGAAGAATCTTTAAGACGTCAATGTTACCGTACGGCGTTCTGGTTACCCCATAAGTATAATTGTACAAACTCTATCATGGTATCAAAAACTAAAGTTACTTACAACGGGATTTTTACCATGATTTGAGTTTAGAGCTTTCCAGTATTTCGTCTCAGTTTCATGCGCCATTATCACGGAATAACAAAACGGAAAGCTCAAAACTCAAATCGTGGTAAATATGCCGTTGCAAGTTACTTTAATTTTTCTAAACGTTTATGAATGGGTGGTTAGGTAACATGTTTTAGAGTTTATGGTGGGTTAGAGATATTGTAACTTTTATTAAAATCAATTTCAATTCATTTTGAATTGAAACTTTCCGAAGATCCTCTCCTTCAGCTTCCCCGTGGTATAAAAAAAAACTAAAAGTGCTTTTTAGATAGGTAGATAATACTTTTATTCATCAGTCATACATCACCATATAAAACTAATTTTACATAGGTACCGTAGTAATATGTAGAGAACGGCAATGGAATTGGCGGCCTTATCGCTTTAAGCGATTTCTTCCCGGCAACAAAACGATGGGAGAAAAATAAGATATGCGAGGAGCAGGGTATCCGATGACCTTAGAGAGAGACCGTGAGAAGAATGTAGAAACTGAAATCTCTCCTAAGATAGGACGGGGAAAGGGGATTGGAAATAGACTTGTTGAAAAAATATCAATACATCGATATTTCGATATTATTTTTTCGATATATCGATATTTTTGAGCGATATTTAAGGTTCGATATATCGATGTATCGACATAAAATTTCAAGTATCGAAAACAATGAGATTTTATATATAATATCATTGATCGAAAAGGTATAAAAATCGATATTTTAGTAACTTTTTTTAAACACATTTTATGCTTTTGTGTTGTCGGCTCGATTCGCTGCTTTTTAATTTGCTACTTAAATTGGTAACTTTGTCTATTGTCTTGCCTGTCAATGTCAATTTTGGTACTAATCTAGTCAAATAATGCAATTCCACTCTTTGACTTTACTCCTGCTTTCCATGAGGCAGAGTCGAGTCACTATAGAAGGCTAAACAAAAAATTTTAGAACGCCAATATTCTCTGTCAAATCATACCGATATCTCGATATTTTTTAATTCAAAATCAAAATCAAAATCAAAAACTCTTTATTTCCATAAATACAATAAATGTACACTTACAAAATACAATTAAAAAATTATTAATTTAATTTTTTAAATTTTTTTTAATATTGATATTTTTTTATAATTATCGATTTTTTCTCACTTCTAACATCCCTAATTGAAAAGTATAGTGAAAAGCAGAGACAGAATATGCAGGTTACGGCGCTGGCGAATAGGGAGCCATTTGAGCTGGGCTCGGTAGGCAGACACATGGTCGTACTTACGGCGGCCAAAAATAAACCGGATGCACACGTTTTGTAAGCGCTCCAATTTATTGAGCTGTTCCTCTGTAAGGTCCAATATCATGCTTTTTCACACGTTCCGGTCGCCGGGTAGCCAGTGCCGGGTACCCGGGCGCGAATTGTCTGCAAATTATACCGGTGCGTTTGAATGCTCGCATAGAGAATTTGTATTCAGTAGAGCCTGGACCGACGACGTGAGTACAATCGCGTAAAGACTACGCAATTTATAATTAAATTTAATTTTAAAATGGAACAAGAACAATTAATTGCTATGTGGATTATGTATATCAATCCGCTGTCACTGATGCTCTATTGACGCAATCCATTAAGTTTCATTTCAAGAAATGGTTGAATGATGTTACACATTAGATGAATTCTTGGCACGAAAATGTACTTAAATGAGCTTGAAAAATCTTTCTCTGTGGTACTTGGGTGACTGACCGCCCGGTGCGTCTTAAAGCTCGTTGCGTGTGCACCCGGCGACCGCTTGCCGGGCAAATTACGCCGGTACGTGTGAAATCTATCAGTGCGACCGAAAAGAGTAGAAAATAAATGAGAGCGCTGCTGATTTTTGATATTATTAAAATTAATTTACATTATTATTATTATTATATTATTTTCTGATTGCGCGTAAATTGAAATCGTCAAATTGTTATAAGGTCTTCCTTTTCTTTTTTCTGCAGGAGTTTTGAATATTTTTTCGTTATGCTAGTAGAACCTTCCATCTTCAATTCCTGATACATAACAGATGCACCTACCTAAAAACAAATTTAAATTATACTGAAATGTTACGCCAGACCGTTGAGAGTGGCAGATGGGTTTTGAGATCAACAAATGGCCAAATCGGATGATGATGATGATGATTTTGTTTTAAAGGCTCAAAATATGGAAGTGGACCATACTTTTTTCAATACAAACGGAAATGAACACTAAAAATACCATAAAAGCAAAATTGCTAAAACTAATAAAAATATTACTCAGGCAATCAAATTCACAAGTTTAATCGTTTGAGAGATGCAGATTTTACTGCTAAAATCAAGTATTTATCAGTGATCTCGGAGGTTCTTTGATAATTGTCCGTAACATCGGGCCATAACTTTCCCACTTGGAATTCGGCAGAACAATGTACTCGTATGAAAACTTTATCAATCACTTGTCTTGTTCCACTGCGATTAGTTTTTACATATTGGATTACACTAAACACCCTATTGCACATTAAAACAGTTATTTTAATGCAAATTTCGTTGAGGTAGGTACCCAATGTTTATTTACATTTGATTTTATTTACATTTTGACGACCTTCGTGGCGCAGCGGGCGAAGGTCCGCCTGCGACACAGGAGGTTGTGGGTTCGATTCCCGCCTCGGAACAAATTTGTGTACGATCTGCAGAAATTTGTTCCGTTGGTCTGGGTGTTTTCTATGTATAATAAAAATATCTATCTATGGAGTGTATTGTATTAAGTATATCAGTTATCTAGCACCCATAACACAAGCTCTGCTTAGCTTGGGGCTAGATAATGCTGTGTGAATTGTCCAGCATTATTTATATTATTATTTATATTTATTTGCGTGACATTTTGATAAGATTTGACATTGGTTTCGTGTTGCCAGGGCGAAGGTTTAGTTTAGTTCCATTTTAATTAATTTCTACACTTTTCGGTCCAGCTATACAGTATACATGCCCATACACTTCGCCGCTGGGTACACGGCACCGGCGAGCCGGCAACCGGGACGTGTTAAAAGGCACTTAAAATGCAAGACGAAGAACTCATTTTGTTTTGTGCAATGAATTATTATCATCTAGAATAAAAATATAGTCTATAAATAGACTCCCTGATCGACCAAAAGAAGTTCTGACTAGGTTACAGCTTGTCAACAATTTGCAAGTGTCATTCTTCTGATAATCAAAATTTAAATCAAAATTTCCTGTATAATTAAAAAAAAATGCAAACCTTTACATTTAACTTATAATATCAGTAAAATATATTTAAATTATTGAGTGTAAAGGGTAGGGTACAAAATTACAGTGTTAGGCTGAATTTAATAGCTAAATATTTAAATAGCAAGTAAAAGAAGTGGCAAAATGGGTTTGGCAGCATTCATGAACCGATTACCAACTGTAATCAGCTGTTGCTTCTGCTGCTTTCTTAGAGCAGGAAATATTGTGATTGCAGTTTTCTCTTTTGTAAGTTATTGATCATAGATTTGTTACAATAAAACACAACAACAGCAACAACACACGCAACACACAATTGACAACAACTGTGTGGAGTTGTTGTCAATTGTGTGTTGTGTTCACAGGTGTAGGTTAATGTTAGTTGTTATGTTAGTATGTATGTTGTGTATAGAGCCTAGATGTTAGTAAATTAGTTAGATTGTACCAACATGGGATCTATTGTTGATCAAAAGGGGGAGTATATAGGGTGCGCTTCCTTACCTTCATTCATTGTATCATTCAACGGCCCATTCACTCTCGCTGAGTGAATGGGGTCGCTTGAACAGGAAATTCAGTGGGATTTTGTTAATCGTTCGACACGCATGTTGTCTTATAACGATTAGAGTATTGTGTGAAACTCTACACTGGCACACACAATTGACAACAACTGTGTGTTTGTTGTCAATTGTGTGTTGTGTTGGAAAAACTGGGTCTCGACAACGATGGTTATTAAAGAACATACTAAATTATTTTCATTAATTATTAATAATGAGACATTCACAAAGAAAATTTCAATCAAATAATAGAAATAAATTAGAACTAGTATTTACAATTAAAACAATTGAGCTAACTGCAGACTGTTGCAAACAACCCACAGGTAGCTCAATTGCCCTGCTGTATGGCAATGCTGATGCGCTGCGCCAGATACAATTATTAACTAAAGTACTCCGTTGTTCTAGATCGTTGGTTTAATCTTCGCCCCGAATGTGGCCCAAGCGAAGGGATTCTGGGATATGGATGTTATCCTCTCCAACTACAGCGCAGCCATCGAGGGAGCGATTCAGATAGTTCTAGGCTTAGTTTCTATTATGCTGTGCTTAATTAGTTTGATCCTTTTAATTGGAATTTGCTGTGTGAGTATATTTTTAATTAATTAGTTTGATCCTTTTAATTGGAATTTGCTGTGTGAGTATATTTTTAACCATCCTTCGTGAATGTAGATAATACAAGCCACAGTCTGCCGCTTTTAATAATTCAGACTTTGTTTATGGCAGGTGTATGTTTTAACACCAGCCTATGCTGGTCCATAGCTGGATCTGAGCTAGTTAGCTATTTATTTATCTTTTCCATGATGTCAGACCATATAGAAGTTTTTGCTCCACATGTTTTGCTCGTATGATTCTCTGTATGCATATATAATTTGAGAAATAATCAAGTTCTAAAGCTATATTATTTAAGAAATCAAATAATATCCCAAAATTTTTTGACTTCGACGGGATTTGAACCCGCATCCTTCCGAAATGTGCTGACACCACGACGCGGGTTCAAGTCCCGTCGAAGTCAAAAATTTTTGCGATACTATTAAAGTTCTTAGAAATGAGCCAGAGTGTGAGGCTTACGCACTATAAAAACAAAAACTCTATTATTTAAGTTTTATATTGTGTGATTATTTTATGTTTTGCGTGTCTAAATAAATAAATAATAAAAATTCCTCCCAAGGCGGGAAACGAACCCGTAACCTTCTGCGTCGCAGGTGGACCTTCGCCCGCCGTGCCTCATCAGTCGTCACATGATAATAATAAATAAATAATGCTGGACAATTTCACACAGCATTATCTAGCCCCAAGCTAAGCAGAGCTTGTGTTATGGGTACTAGATAACTGATATACTTAATACAATACACTACATAGATAGATATTTTTTACTATACATAGTATCATCCAGAACACCCTGAACAAATAGCTGCAGATCGTAAACACATTTTTCCGAGGCGGGAATCGAACCCGCAACCTTCTGCGTCGCAGGCGGACCTTCACCCGCCGCACCACAGAGATCGTCGAATATAATGTCTTGGTCTTTATCTAATTTCAGAACCTCCCAGGTCTTATCCTGGTCTACCAGTGGGGCGCAGTCATCTACAGCAGCATCGTTTCTGTGCTATTCCTGGTGATGATCGTGCTTTGTTTCTTCGTCCACTCCAACTGCCTCTTCGCTGGTGGACTGGTCTGCCTCTTGTTGATCGCGATTGTAGCTTGTAAGTATCATTGATTGTAAAATTCTGTAGATATGGTAAGTTCTCCCAATGCTATCTCAATAAATGGCCTGTGTTGTGTTACAACTAAAAGCAAAGACACGCTATTTCCAATCTATTGCACTATATCTATATATAGTTGCCCCGTAGAGTTATAGATGTAGGAGGGTTTTGGTCTATCTTTTCGTATCTGCGGTTTTTTTTTCGACTAAAGCCCTCCTACACCTATAACTCTACGGGGCAACTATATATAGGTATATTTCAATAGATTGGAAATAGCGTTCAGATTTCACAAACTTTCGGCTATAGAATATGGTATATATATATGGAATAATAGGATTTTTTAAAGGATTAAACTTCGTTAAGAATCATCGATGTAAGTAAAAAAGGGGAGACGAGGTATTGAAAGTGGAAGGCTCAACTTAGGTGCAATTAGTTTCATCAACGTCAGTCATAGTCGGACCTGCGCCGGCGGCATGTGTTTCGCGTGCGTATTAATGTCTCGGTCACATTTCAGTCCAGATACGTCTTTTCATCTTTGTTGTTCATTAGGTATATTGCAAAAGATTGTAAATAGCGTGTCTTTACGTTTAGTTGTAACACAATGGCCATTTGTTGAGATAGTGCTGGGAGGACGTACCATATCTACAGATTCTTAGATCTATGTTAAAAACAAACAGTTTTTAAGGTTGTACAGAATTACCTTACTAATAGAAAGTTAGCTTGCTCATATTCATAATCATATAGTTATTCGCCGTAGGAGCACAAGGCGCACTTGGTTAAGTTATTATTTCACATTATAATAGAAATAACTAATAAGATAAAATAAGTAAATATAATTGCCCAAAAAAAAATCATAGGTATCTGCTATAAATGGGCATTTGTTGTTAAGTGACATTTTGACATTTAAGTTAAGTAAGGACCACCTCCCTTCATGCCCACCATTCTCAATAAGCTTTTCTGCAAAACAATTTATTTCCAACTTGTAAATTAATAATAAAATCTAATTGTAGAGTTAACATATTATTAAGGTTTAATAAGCTGTTACCTAGTTTTCCTAAAATTGTAGAGTTTAAAAGTAACCACAAGCACTTTCCTCCTAATGAAAATGTGCAATGATTGTAAAAAGTTTGCGAGAGACTTGGTGGTATGCCAACTGAAAATTAGACTTTGCCATTTGTACTTTGTGGGTTGAAATTTAAATGAAATAGTTTGGAACTCTGGTCTCGATGAAATTTATCACACTAATAATAAAAATGCGCGTTTATGTGTAAATGTATGGATGGATGATTGTTTTCTGAAATTTTGCATACAGGTTTTTTTAGGCTTGGAATATAAGATAGGCTAGGTACTTTTTATCCCATTAATTAGTTCTCATGGGATAGAAATACCCATAAAACGTGTCCATAGAAACGACGCGTGCGAAGCCGTGGGCAGTAACTAGTTGTTAATAAGTCAGTAAATTTTTAAATTTATAGTTTTTAAGTTAAAGCTATGACCGACATTGACCAAACCGTAGTTTGTTTTACGTTATATTAGACGTTTTCTTGAATTTTTTATCGCGAGCCTGAACGAGGCTATTTATTTGCTAGATGGCTTTCGAGTCAATGCAGACATGATAAGCATTGTGAGATCGCTAAAAACGTACATGTTATCTAGATGCATTTTAAATTGACAGCATAAATAGCTGCCAATGTGCTGCTATTGTGTCTCTGCGGCTATGAGTGGCTTATTGTTATCGATAAACGAACATTTCATCAATTCTAGTTCAAGGCTAGTTCTTATTTATTTTTATTATTTGATTGAAATTTTCTTTGTAAAGAAAGTATTTTTCATATTAAATAGATACATTTAACAGTGTAAATCGCAGCCAATACGCTGGCTTTCGTGTCTCTTCGGCTATGATAGGCCTATTTTGATCGCTTAAAACGAACATGTTATAGAGACACATTTTACAGTGACAGCGTAAAATGCCAATGCGATGGCTTTCGTGTCTCTGCGGCCATGATGGACCTATTGTCATCGCTAAAAACAAACATTTTATATAGATACATTTTACTTTGACAGCACAAAATAGCAGCCAGTGCGCTTGCCGCAATCCAGCTTCGTATATTGACGCCTTGCTTACCGCACGCTTCAATCGAGTGGCCTGCACGTTGTATAAAGCCGCGTGGAATTGCGTCTTGAAGCAAGTTGTACGATTAGATAGAGGCGGACCCATGGCACCCTTGAAAAATACCCCTGGTTGCATTTTCACAATACATTGCAGGTTTTTCGTTCCTACTTCAGTTAACCCGACCTGCCGGGTCAGCAATGTGTGTGGTATGTATCTTTCAGGGGTCCCATGGGTCTGGAATGTATTAGACGGTTTTTGAACGAACGGGCCGGGCGTAGACAGCTGGCTTACTGTTAACTAACGCCCCTTGAATAACATGCAGTCTACCTTACAATAATTGTTAAAGCCTTCTGGAGCTATTTACTTGTAATATTATTAAGGCCAGAGTTTGTGCCGTTGTGAAGATGTTTGGCCGAAGACAACGCCAAAATTACTGAATGAATCGGGCTGAAATTTTGCACACGTATAGATTTGGACCTGGATAAACATACAAGATGCTTTTTATTCCAAAAAAACGTATGCAAAGTCGAGGCCAGATGTTAGTATTTTTCATAAGACTTTAACAGGCACTAGTCTCTCACAACGTTAGTAATTAATCATAACGCAAAGTATTTATGTATCTACTCTCCCACGAATAGCTTTAAAATTCCTTAGTTTAAGTACCATTTAAATTTGAAAACCAATGGGAGAGAAAATTAGTGACCAAAGTTATCGCCATAGATCAAAGAATTAGCAAGCTGAAGTGGCAGTGGGCCAGCCGTATCTTGCGAGGAACCGACAACCGCTGGAGTGAACGTGTTCTTGAGTGGAGACCGCGACTCGGCAAACGTAGGGGAGGACGGCCTCCTTCGCTCGCCTTGCTGTGACCCCTCACGCCTAACCCCCCCTGAACCCTCTCCCTTATCCAAGAATTTGATATGGGTATCGTTTTCAAGTAACATGGGGTTGATGGGATGACGATCTGCGAAAGACTACAGGAAGATGCTGGATGCGGCAAGCTGCAAGCAGGGCGCTATGGCGCTTATTAGGGGAGGCCTATGTCCATCAATGGACCAATATAGGCTGATGATGAGGTCAGAGAAACTAAATGTTTCATTTATTCATATTTATTATTAATCTATCATTATTTTTCCATTCTTTTTCAGTGACGGCGTACTTCCTAGTAGTCACGAATAGTCTGCGGATCTCCCTCACTCTGCTGTCGCCTGAAGACTACAAATCCGTGCTTTGAAATGTGGTATAAAAGAATGTTAATGAATTGTGGTGAGATTGTAAATTGTTGTGAGAGAAATAGGGTATTAAATATACCACTTTTTTTCAACAACGTGCATCATTCTAAGAAAGCCATCCATACAGAGGACCGAGATGAATAGGGTAAAGTAAAGTAAAGTAAAGTATCGTTTATTGCATGAAATACGTGTCATGTAGGTACAGGTGTTTTTATGTCTATTATGCGGGTGAGGGTGAGAGAGGGTGAGAGGGTGAGAGAGGCCTTTGTTCTGCAGTGTGACACTCCTGGCTGATTTAATTATTAAAAAAGACGGAAGTTCTCAATTTGTCACAGTATATTTATTTTTATTATGTACTAGCTGGTGCCCGCGACTTCGTCTGCGCAGATTTTAATTAGATTAGTATTTCGAGTAGCTTATATTAGCGTGGCGTAGAAAAGAACTAACATTATGACATTAAAACTATCACATTTATATACTGTGACGGGCTTTTTTGTAGGATTATTTAAGATAAACATTTCGTGTAACTCTAGTGGTTTTGGCAGTGCACGCCAGAATAACTCGCAGATGGTAGATTTTTTCCTACTTACTTGACACTTATCGTCATATTTTGAACAATTCCCACAATATCTTTTTAAATTGTAGCCTATGGTTATTCTGATGTATAAGCTATTGTAAAGTTTCATTAATATCCATTCAGTAAATATTTTCAAACTTACGCGATCTGAACACATTATTATTAGTATTGTTAAACGGGTATTTATCGCGTTTATTTACCTATTTTCCCGACGTTTCAACAGGTTTACACACTGTCGTGGTCACGGGATGACTGGACTTGAAACGTCGGGAAAAATAGGTAAATAAACGCGATAAATACCCGTTTAACAATACTAATAATAATCCATTCAGTAGTTTTTACGTGAAAGAGTAACAATCGTCCATCTATCCATCCATCTCACAAACTTTCGCGTTTATAATATTAGTAGGATGTATGTTTTACAATTATAGTTGAAAGTTAAAAAAAACCACACAAATAAAAAGTTACAACCGTGACATCAAAAAAGGTCGTTGCTCAGCATGATACACATTATCGATGGTGCTGTGCTATTTACTGTGCGCTGGTTTTATGCGACAACTAGAGGGCGCAGCAGCAGTAGCTGTGACACGCGCGTAAAACAACAAACAAGGACAAAGCAGGTATACGAAAATTCAAAGATTTACAAGACGAATAGAAATAAAAGGAACTAACCTAAACTCAACCTCAATCTCAACAGCCTGTATTGATCCACTGCTGGACGCAGGCCTCCCCCTGATAAGCGCCTTATTGGCTTTTATCACATGGGGGGTAATGCCCATAATCCCCACTCTGGGCATGCGGGTTGGGGATCGCAGTTCGGTGGTAGTATTGTTCTGCAGGGGGCGCTGCTGCCCGTCCCCGGTGGAAATCCCTTAGTCGCTTCTTACGACACCCGTGTAAAGAGTTGGGGTGGTGCAAATTCTAAGCCGGCACCACACAGCATAACCTAACCTAACCAAATATGTACAAAAAGTAAGATTTTTTATGGTTCTTAAGTAATATGATGCTATCATAGACAAAATTGACGCCCAGAACGACTGCCCATTTGTTTGTAAAACTAGAGGAAGCTATTGTGTGAATAACAAATTGTGTTTTCTGTAAACTATGTTAAAATTGCGGGAAATACCTACAAAATATGTTACGATGTTTATCAAAGGGAAATATAAAAATGATGAATTACGCACATAACAATTTGCTATAACAATAAATTATAAACGTTGTGAGCCTCTGTTTTTACATTCAAATGAATTCTCGCTTTAATTTCGTAGAGGACAAGGTTCAAAAACGTTTTCCAACCTTTATTAGGTTATAAATCTGTACGCGAAGATATGGAAGTGTAGGAGGCGTTTATTTATCACGATTTTAAAAGAGTTTGGCTTGGTAGCCTAATATCAATACTTGTTTAAATAATACACTCGCGTGCAACTGAATCGACTCAAGCTGTACTTTTGCACAAAAAGTAGATTCAGCAAAACAGCATTGGGAAAACTGTTCCCCTGGACGTCATTGTACTCGGCCTCTTCTGCCACGTTACCACGGAGACGTGGTAACGGCATGCTCTCGTCAATAAGCAGGACGAAGCTCCATTGCTCAATGGTCAGGTAAGGTGTTCTGGAGCAAAGTGAAGCCAGGCTTGACGGTGAACTACGGTCAGTCTAATGAGTTACTGATAAGAAATATGGGTCACCTGAGCCTTCAAGTTGATTTAGTCTCTCAACCAGTGGGTACCGCAGCGAGCTCATTGTGATACGCTCATGTTTTGACCACACCACCCGCCGTCCGTACCTACGGAAGTAAGGATCATACTAAGATGTCATTTTAAAGAAAAAATATCAGGTTTTCAAATAAAAAAAGTTGTATGTAAATCGGAAAAGCCGTTACTCGAAAAATCAGATTCATGTGCAATGTACGTGTGGCTTGAGTCGATTCAGTTGCACGCGAGTGTAGATGAAACCGCGGCTTTTATAGTCCGGTCAACAACATGGGTCTTCTAAACCAACAGCCGAGATTGTGGTAAAACCAGGTACAAAGGAATTTTACTTTCATCATCTCTCCCAGAGGAACCTTTCTGAATTCCGGGATAAAATGTATCCTTTATCCTTCCTCGTTGTATGAACTTAAATCGTGCCGAGTTTTATTCGAATTCATTCAGTAGTTTCGGTGTGATGCGCGGTCAAGAAATAGACAAACAAAATAAAAAATATTAGAATTTTTCCTGAAATAAAAATTACTTATTATGTACCTAACTTATTTGAAACCTACAAATTGAGATAGGCAGCGCTTGCGTTTTGACTTTTTGGGCGCTATTTTGACTCTCCTTAACCTAGTACTTCGTAATTTTAGTTCGGGTAACCTCCGTTTGGCGCCACCTGTCGATTACGTCGAGCGAGTCGCTCGCAAAGTTTCCTCAGTTTAGGTCTCTATCACCATGCAGCCCTTACTTAGGTTTCAAATAAGTTAGGTACATAATAAGTAATTTTTATTTCAGGAAAAATTCTAATATTATGTAGCCTGTCGCCGTGTGGTGCCGGCGGCATAGAATTGCACCACCCCAACTCTTCCCGTGGGTGTCGTAAGAGGCGACTAATGTCCCGGTTTTTTAAAGAAAATCCGGTTTTTAAATTTCCGGTTTTTAAGAAACCCGGGGGGGGTACAGAACCTAGCTGCGTACTGTACAAAAATTAAAAAACACGTGTGAAGAAATACAAATTTAATTAATAATGAAAACAAGGGAGCCTGAAGGGCTATAATGTCATTTAAATAATTTAAAATAAAACTAACTCGGCCAGAGGGGCTAGCGAGTGGGTTCTTTGTCCTACAGAAGGCTGATTCTACTAGGTTATGATTTGAGGGTCTTCTTCTTGCCTTTCCTCTTCCACCGTACTCTCCTTTTAGTGCGTCGCGGGTGTAGCAGGGACCCGACGGCGAAAGGTGTGTGCGAGCGTGGAGTTCCAGGTCCAAAAGGGGGGCAGCTCGTGAGAAGTCCGGCCGGAGACGAAGACTGCCCTAGGGTGGACTTTGAACCCTGGAATGCGCATAAAGCTAGGCATTACAGCCAGGCCTAGTAGGGTGACGGGCTCCCACGGCAGCACAAAAAGCAGAAGCACTAAGTGTTCATGATGCCGTGGAAGTCACAATCAGAACGGGAGATGAATTTAAAACAATGTGAAAAGAGATTTTGCTAAAAGTGTTACAAAGAGAAATGTGAGCGAAAGAAAAAGGAATAACTGTAGATGTATTGAAAAGCCTTAGCCCGTGAACAGAATGAAGAGATGACATGGCGAGGTGAAAGAAAGCCCATGTCATTCTTTGAGCATTGGAATGAATGTTTACAGCCTACATTATAAATCAGTGCAAAACTTACCCAGCAGGGGTTTATAACTTTCACTTTGTTGTAGTTTAAATACAAGTAAAAAATACGATGAAATAACGATTGATTCAATTAGCGAGTAAAATGGCGTCTCAGTGCGTCTCCTGCGCAGTAAAAGTGTGACACGTCCAATTTCAAGGCCATAGACAATCGCAGCGGATACGGCATGAAGTTAGCGGCGTGTTGACGAACTTATCTATGGGCCGTCGTCTATAATCGACTAATACTATTAATCGAGTAATATTTAATCGGAATCGGAATTGTATTGGATTTTAAATTATTAATTAAATAAAAACGTAAGTATGTAACGATTTACGTTACATTACCCCCTCTTGTAGTCAAAGATTTTGCTCTAGGAATGCAAAATCTGACTACTAACTACTGACACTCCACATTCATTAAACCATTCATACTACCTTTCGTAACACAAACATTCTTACCTATCAAACAACACCAAGACAACAGAAAGTTTTGGCGCAACCTTCCAAAAACAGGGCATCCTTTATTTATCTAGGATGACCAATGCTAGCAGCTAAGATGTTAAACAAAAAAACGGGGAACGTAACATTACCGAAGAACAAACAGATTAGATACGTTAAACTTTATTACTATTTAATTTTAGGTCTTTGATATGCCAAGCTCCAATATCCTTGCCTGACATATCCTCTAAGACATATACTAAGGGAGACCGTTTCTCAGTAATACGGCATTTTATAAATTTAGGAGCTAACTTTTTGCTAAAATATTTATCTTTATCGCTCAAAATAAAAGTACGTTTATAGACAACATCACCAACGTTAAACTCTGCATGCTTCCTGCGTAAGTTATAATGTGCTGTATTCTTTACATGTGCCTGCCACAATGACGCCTGCACATCATCAAATACAGCCGAAAGACATCCACGATTTTCGGCGTAGATATCACGCGGAAGGAAGAGAACCTCATCACCTAAGTCATTGTCAGTATAGTGCGATCCACACAAAACAAGCTCTCTACCATAAACAAGAAAAGCCGGAGTGTAACCAGTGGCTTCGTTTACGGAGCTGTTAATCGCAAACTGTACTTTCGGGATAAAAGTGTCCCATGTCCGATGGTCATTTTCTACAAATGAGGACAGACTAGTAACGATAGTTTTATTATAACGTTCAACGGTGTTAATCTGTGGTGTATATTTTGGAGTAAAGTAAATATTTGGGATTTTATATTTTTTAAACAAAGATTCAGTTGTAGAACTAATGAACTGACTTCCATTATCAAGAAAAACTGTTTGAGGGACACCATGTACAAGAAAAATAGATTCTTCTAAAACTTTGACGACGCCGTCTGAAGTAGCACGACGCATGGGAAATATGTGACAGTATTTCGAAAAACAACAAGTTACAACAAGCATAAAAGTGTTTTGCTTACGAGTGGCGGGTAAAGGACCAACAAAGTCAATAGAGATCATTTGAAATGGTCTTGAACATTGTTTGGGACGACCCATTTGGCCAAGAGTAGTGTGATTTTGCGGCTTGTAAGAAGAACAAACAGAACAAGCGCTAACAAACTTGACAACATCCTGATGCATGCCCGGCCAGTAGTGTGTCAGTGACAACCGCCGGTATGTTTTAAAGATGCCAAGATGTCCGGCTGTAGGTTCCGAATGATTCTCTGTAATGATACAATCGCGAAATTCACTAGGGACTACTTCTTTCCAAGCAAATTCTGAAGTTAGATTAGATTTAGATTTAGACAGCCTGAACAAAGAATTATTCTTGATGCAAAAATTTGGATACTGACTTGGGGCGTTAAGACAACCATTGTAAATATTTTTGTACCATTCATCGTTGGTATTGACAAAGGAATTGGCAAGAGAAATGGCAGCAGTGGGAAAAGATCGCGATAAAGCATCAGGGATGACGTGATCAACTCCACGACGATGTTTGATTTCAAAATTGAAAGATGACAAACGTACTCCCCAACGAGCTAGTCGACCAGTTGGATTTTCCAAAGACAAAAACCACTTCAACGCGGAATGGTCAGTGTACACTGTAAAAGTATGACCGTTTTCAAGGTAACAACGCCAATGTTCTATAGCAGTCAGCACAGCGAGAGTCTCCCTCTCGGTGATACTATAGTTTTTCTCAGCATTGTTAAACGATCTGCTCATATAAGCCACGGGATGTTCTTTACCTTCTATTGTCTGCGTTAACATAGCACCAACACCATAATTACTAGCGTCCGCATGGACCTCAAAAGGTTTGGAATAATCTGGGCAAGAAAGTACCGGCGCAGAAATAAGGGATTCCTTTAATGCGTTAAATGCTATGTCAGCTTCAGGTGTCCATTGGAAAGGAGGTGCTTTTTTACCACTTGCAGTTAGTTTATTTAGTGGACCAGCTACAGTACTAAAATTGGGAACAAAACGTCGGTACCACGTGGCGGTGCCGAGAAAGCGTTTTAATTCTTTTCTGTTAGTAGGAGTTGGAAAGTTGAGAATAGCCTCCACCTTATTAGGGTCTGTACGCAGACCATGGGCATCAATAACATAACCGAGGTATTTTAGCTCGCTGCGAAAGAATTGGCATTTACCAAGATTAACGGTTAAATTAGCTTGCTTCAACCTATCCAAGAGACGCAACAAACGAGAGACGTGTTCTTCGAAAGTTGAACTAACGATAACAATATCGTCCAAATAAGCGAAAGTTTTATACTCTCTGTCAGTAAAAAGCAAATCAACCAGACGTTGCTGAGTCGCCGGAGCGTTGGTAAGGCCGAAAGCGGTAGTTTTAAAACGGTATAATCCTCTACCTTGTACATAGAAAGCAGTTTTATCTCGATCTTCAGGTGCGATAGGGACTTGCCAGAATGCCTTAGACAAATCAATGCTTGACAAGTATTTAGCGTCACGAAGACTATCCAAAATTTCAGAGACATAAGGCAAATTATAGGAATCTCGTTTCGTAACCGCGTTAAGCTTGCGACTATCGAGGCAGAACCTAGGACTTCCATCCTTTTTAGTAACAATGATGACGGGAGAGGACCACGCACTCTCACAAGGCTCTATTACATCAAGAGACAACATTTCATCAACCTGATCAACCAAAATGCGTTGTTTCTCAGGAGACATCCTATAGTAGCGTTGTCGGATTGGAAGCGTGTCTCCAGTATCGATGCGATGGCAAATTAAATCAGTCCTACCTAAACCCTTCTCTTCTGTTGAAATTGATTTAAACTGAGCGATTATATTGTCAGCTATAGCTTTTTGAGAGTCAATCAAATTGTCATAAGACTGAATAAACGTCGCATCAGTATTATAATTAAGATCTGCCAACGAAGTTGTGGACATTGTAATTGAGTTCAAATATTTAGGACAAATTTCAAAAGCTCGCCAAAAGTCTACGCCCAGAATAACCGGCGTTTCAACCTCGGGAACAACATAAGCTCGGAGAATGTGTAATTGGTCCTGGAACGAAATCGAAACATTGATATAACCAATACTATTTAGAGATTGACCACCAGCAGCTACCATATTAATGCGATCATTTTTATGCAAAGTGCAATCGACAAGGTGTTTATGGAAATTATTTCCTAAAACAGTGACTGCAGCACCAGAATCAAGTAAGCCACAGGCATCAATATTATTGATTTTGATATTTACATAGGGACGAGAATCGTTTGTCGGTTTAGAGTTCAGAATTGTAGAAATTTTATATGAAGAGCTAAAGGTTCGTATAAAATTAAGCCAAGATTCCCAGTCTTGCTTATCAAAATAGCTACAATTCTGATCTACTCGTTTTTTGGCGTAGAAGACTTCTTCTTACGACAGTCAGGGCAATCAGGAGTTTTAACGTCCTTCTTCCCACATTTAAAGCACACGATATCGCGCGGAGCCTTGCATTGGCGCAAATGGTGCGAGTTAGTGCGACACCTTGGACAATAAGGTTCTTTTTTAGAGGTGGCGACTGCATTTATATTTGCTTGATTTTGATCTTTATTATTATTATATTTCTGATTTCTATTATTATTATATATATTATGATTGTTACTATAGTTATTAGATTTATTCGCGCCCTTATCAGCATTGTATGCAAACTCCGGTGCAAGAGTACCAGAAGTAACCTTAGGCGGCTCCTGAAATTGAGAGAGGCGTGCTTGAATAGCTTCAAAATTCCTGCATAATGTACGCAAATTGTCGATGCTAGAAATCTGGGCAGCTGAGGCTAGGGTGCTGGCATAGCAGGGCCTGATATTATGAAGGAGAATTTCCAATTGCTCCGCTTCTGGTATGGGTTTAGACAAGCGCGAAAACATACCTTTCATTATAGAGAGGTATATAGTGATGTTTTCACTTTCCCCTTGAGTACGAGCACGAATCTCTGAAACTAACCTATAGTCATAATCAGTTTGGCCGAAATCTTCTTTAAGTAAGATAGCTAATTCAGTCCAAGAGTTAACCCTATCTTTCGCCGCGCGATACCAATGAAGGGCATCACCTTGAAAAATCTCAGAGGCGTAGCTAAGGACTTTTGACGAAGGAATGTTACGAGCCTCCATAAATTCGTCAACACGCTGTATAAAAGAACGCACGCATGACTTGCCATTGTATTTTAAGCGAGATAGTTCGGAGGAAGCGCGATCACAAGTCACGTTGATCACAGTCTGCTGCGTATCCGATGCACTGCGTACGGTCTCGGAAGAGGCAGTGTTTACGCTTGAAGAAGCACTAGCTGGAGATTTATTTTGCAGGGCAGAACACTTGAGCGAGAAACCTTTATATGCCGCGACTATATCGTCAAACTCTTTCTTATATTCATCGCCACGGTCTATCCTCTCAATACGGTTATACAAGTGATTAAGCATATTTTGTGTTCGCATGAGCGAGGAAGCACTAGGATCTTCCACATCCAAATTAGTTTGAATTTTCGTCAGAACATCTAAACAACCTTTAATATCCTGCCTTATATCAAGTGGAGATTCTAAAATGTGTTCTGAAGGATGTTCAGCCCCTAACTTAACTATCTGTTTGCGTAACTCCTCAACAGAAGATGCTGGAGTAGCGCCTCGTATGCGAACCTCATAATCTAACTCCGATTTTTGGAGAGACAAAAACTTAACGGGCAACATGGTATAGCAGTGAGAAATAAACTGACCTGTTGGATAAGTAGTGCACTGAATAAAACTAAAGCTCGCCGTTCTGTTACAAAATAAATGAATGAACGTATGGTTTTGATGAGATGAACAGTGAAAAAAAAATGCAAAATCAAAGAAAAAAGAAACTACTGATGTGTACTGCTCGGTACTGTACAAGAACAATCAACAAAAACAACAAAAAAAAACAAGCGTGTAAAAAGTTAAAATTAAAATGAACAATTTTGTAAATAATGTAAAATGACTAGAGTTTACAAATGTTATTACAATTAGCAAAATACAATCTAAGTACTTACGTACACCTCAGTAGTTTATGATTGAAAACCAAAAAAAGATACGTTTTACATAAGACTACCACCAACATGCATAAACAAAAGAAAAAAAACAAAAAGAAGAACCAAGTAGAATCAGCTGTATTAACCACGGATAAAGGGCGCCAGTGTCCCGGTTTTTTAAAGAAAATCCGGTTTTTAAATTTCCGGTTTTTAAGAAACCCGGGGGGGGTACAGAACCTAGCTGCGTACTGTACAAAAATTAAAAAACACGTGTGAAGAAATACAAATTTAATTAATAATGAAAACAAGGGAGCCTGAAGGGCTATAATGTCATTTAAATAATTTAAAATAAAACTAACTCGGCCAGAGGGGCTAGCGAGTGGGTTCTTTGTCCTACAGAAGGCTGATTCTACTAGGTTATGATTTGAGGGTCTTCTTCTTGCCTTTCCTCTTCCACCGTACTCTCCTTTTAGTGCGTCGCGGGTGTAGCAGGGACCCGACGGCGAAAGGTGTGTGCGAGCGTGGAGTTCCAGGTCCAAAAGGGGGGCAGCTCGTGAGAAGTCCGGCCGGAGACGAAGACTGCCCTAGGGTGGACTTTGAACCCTGGAATGCGCATAAAGCTAGGCATTACAGCCAGGCCTAGTAGGGTGACGGGCTCCCACGGCAGCACAAAAAGCAGAAGCACTAAGTGTTCATGATGCCGTGGAAGTCACAATCAGAACGGGAGATGAATTTAAAACAATGTGAAAAGAGATTTTGCTAAAAGTGTTACAAAGAGAAATGTGAGCGAAAGAAAAAGGAATAACTGTAGATGTATTGAAAAGCCTTAGCCCGTGAACAGAATGAAGAGATGACATGGCGAGGTGAAAGAAAGCCCATGTCATTCTTTGAGCATTGGAATGAATGTTTACAGCCTACATTATAAATCAGTGCAAAACTTACCCAGCAGGGGTTTATAACTTTCACTTTGTTGTAGTTTAAATACAAGTAAAAAATACGATGAAATAACGATTGATTCAATTAGCGAGTAAAATGGCGTCTCAGTGCGTCTCCTGCGCAGTAAAAGTGTGACACGTCCAATTTCAAGGCCATAGACAATCGCAGCGGATACGGCATGAAGTTAGCGGCGTGTTGACGAACTTATCTATGGGCCGTCGTCTATAATCGACTAATACTATTAATCGAGTAATATTTAATCGGAATCGGAATTGTATTGGATTTTAAATTATTAATTAAATAAAAACGTAAGTATGTAACGATTTACGTTACACTAAGGGAAACACACACCGGGGGGCGGGCAGCAGCGCCCCCTGCAGAGCAACTGCACCAAACTGCGATCCCCAACCCGCAATGCCCAGCGTGGGGATTATGGGCATTACCCCCAATGATTAAAGAAGCCAAAAAATGGCCCCCAGTTCCCGGCCGCCTCGCTATTCCTGGCCATGGTAGCGGCCACGGTAACGGCGGGGCAGGGGGTGCTAGGAATCCCCGGGCTACATTAGGCTACCATTCATTGCTCAAAAAACTGACCCTGGCGACGTTTAACGGACGAACTCTGAGGCTGGACCATCATCTAGCGCAGTTGGAAGTGGAGTTAGAGAATATTAAATGGCATGTTCTGGGGTTATGTGAAGTCCGTAGAGAGGGGGAGGACACCGTAACTCTAGACTCAGGCCATCTTCTCTACTTTCGCGAGGGTGATAAAACATCCCAGGGTGGCGTAGGGTTCCTCGTAAATAAGGCTCTCGCTAGCAACGTTCAAGAAATCTCCAGTGTGTCGAACAGGGTAGCGTACCTGATCCTTCGGCTATCCAAGCGGTATAGCATGAAGGTAATTCAGGTCTACGCACCGACCTCGACACACTCGGATGATGAAGTGGAGGATATGTATGAAGACATATCCAAAGCCTTACACAACACCACTAAGGCCCACTTCAACGTTGTTATGGGGGACTTTAACGGCAAGGTGGGAACCCAGACTGGCAACGAATCCCGAATAGGCACGCATGGTTATGGAGTTAGGAATCACAGGGGGCAAATGCTTGTCAACTTCCTTGAGAAAGAGGGGCTGTTCTTAATGAACTCCTTCTTTAAGAAACAGCCTCAAAGGAAGTGGACATGGCAAAGCCCCGACACTGTGACTAAAAATGAGATCGACTTCATCATGACGGATAGCAAGCACATATTCAGAGATGTCTCAGTGATCAACAGGTTCAATACCGGATCTGATCACCGACTGCTCCGAGGCTCTCTGAATATCAACTTGAAGCTTGAAAGAAACCGTCTGATGAAGTCCACGCTCCGACCTAACCCAATCCAAATCATGGCGGGCACCGAGAAGTTCCAGCAGCTTCTCGGGAATAGATTTGTTGCCTTGGATCCCACTGATGACGCTGACGAGAACCTACACAATCTGGTCGAAACGCTGAGGGATGAGGGCATCAAGTTTTGCAAAAAGCAGCGCACTGGCAAGAAATCCAAACTCTCGGATGAGACTCTCGGTCTGATGACAAAAAGACGGGAAACCACTCAAGCGTCTTCGTTAGAGAGGTCAGACCTGAACAAGCGAATTGCGAAGATGGTACGGCGCGACCTTCGGAGCTCCAACACACGCCTCATCGAAGAGGCGATAGAGCGAAACCGAGGGTCCAAAGGTTTCACTCAGCAGCTTGGCAGGAGCCACCTGACGAAGCTTAAAACGCACGACGGGAGGACCGTATTGTCGAAACCGGAGATCTCCGCCGAGGTAGAGGATTTCTATGGCCGTTTATACGCTGCACATGCCCCCCATTCCCGGCGAGACGACCATGATTCTAGAGCCACCCTGACACGCCACTATACCGACGAACTGCCAGACATCAGTCAAGACGAGATCGTGTTAGCTCTGAGGCAGCTTAAAAATGGAAAAGCCCCCGGTGAGGACGGAATAACTTCAGAGCTTTTGAAAGCTGGAGGTGCCCCTGTTATACAGGAGCTACAGAACCTCTTCAACGCCGTCCTTCACAGTGGGAGAACTCCAAAGGCGTGGAGCGGGAGTTTGGTGGTGCTCTTTTTTAAGAAGGGAGATAAAACCCTCCTTAAAAACTACAGACCCATCACGCTCCTGAGCCACGTCTATAAGCTGTTCTCACGAGTGGTCACGAATCGTCTCGCCAGGAGACTCGACGAGTTCCAGCCACCAGAACAGGCCGGGTTCCGCGGAGGATTTGGCACCATAGACCACATTCACACGGTGAGGCAGATTATACAGAAGTCCGAAGAGTATAATCAGCCTCTGTGTCTGGCCTTTGTGGACTATGAAAAAGCCTTTGACTCTGTCGAAACCTGGGCTGTTCTGGAATCCTTACAGCGATGCCAAGTAGACTATCGTTATATCGAGGTGCTGAGATGTCTCTACGAGGCCGCCACCATGAGTGTCCAAGTACAGGGCCAGCAGTCTAAACCCATCCAACTGCGCAGAGGAGTGAGACAGGGGGATGTTATATCCCCGAAACTGTTCACGAGCACGTTGGAAGATATGTTTAAGACGCTGGACTGGAATGGTAAGGGCATTAACATAAACGGCGACTACATCTCACACCTGCGATTCGCTGATGACATAGTCTTAATGGCGGAGTCGCTAGAGGAGCTGAACCAGATGCTGGACGGCCTAGCTTCAGCCTCGCGACGCATCGGTCTTGGCATGAATTTGGATAAAACCAAAGTCATGATCAATGGCCTCATTGATCCGGGACCGGTCGTCGTACATGGCCACCTTCTCGAAATTGTTTCCGAGTATACTTACCTTGGGCAAATTCTGCAGTTGGGTAAAAATAATTTTGAGAAGGAGGCCAAGAGGAGGATCCAGCTAGGCTGGGCAGCGTTTGGGAAACTACGTCGAGTCTTCTCGTCATCCATACCGCAATGCTTGAAAACTAAAGTTTTCAATCAGTGCGTCCTACCCGTCATGACCTACGGAGCTGAGACGTGGACACTCACGGTAGGGCTGGTGCACCAGTTCAAAGTCGCTCAGCGAGCTATGGAAAGAGCTATGCTCGGAGTCTCTCTGAAGGACAGAATTCGTAACGAATACATCCGACAGAGAACCAAAGTTATCGACATAGCTCAAAGAATTAGCAAGCTGAAGTGGCAGTGGGCCGGCCATATCTCGCGAAGAACCGACAACCGCTGGGGCAAACGTGTTCTTGAGTGGAGACCACGACTCGGCAAACGTAGTGTAGGACGCCCTCCGGCCAGGTGGGATGACGATCTGCGAAAGACTGCAGGCAGATGCTGGATGCGGCAAGCTGAAGACAGGGCGCTATGGCGCTCATTAGGGGAGGCCTATGTCCAGCAGTGGACTAATTTAGGTGGATGATGATGATGATGATGATGATGATGTAGCCTGTAACTTATTTGAAACCTACAAATTGAGACCTGTTTATTCTCGCATGGTGGCGTGACTAGGTTTAAAAATATAAGCCAACTGTGATTTCAAGAAATAATTTATTTCCAACTAAGGTAAGTAGATAACATAAAGTGTACCTAAGTATAGTACTTAATGTACACATAATCAAACTTATGAAAATAATGTAACTTAATTACAAATAAATTCAAATCAAGTTTATTTACAGATACTCATTCTTTACAAAGGTGAAAAATTATTAGCTAGACACGGTGTGTTTGATAAGATACATGGTTTTACAGGACGTTTGTAAAAACGAATAAGTGTGTTGGAAGATGTCCAGTTTCCACGAGCCAATATGTCTTCTAAAGGCATTTCATTAACCCAATTCAAAGATGCCACCGCTGACCTTATCGAACCAGGTGAGTCTTGAATTCCAGCATCAACCAAGACTGTTTTCACCCAACCAGCGATGATTGTCCGACTTGCAGGCTTGGGCTTTCCTCTTGTTGAGACGAATAGACTGTTTATATTTCCACCCTCCACACGTCTTTGTTCAGACATTTGTATCAGTTTTTTAATCCAAAAAACAGGGTCAATTTTCCAGTTATCTCCAGATAAAAGTAGCCAGCCAGACTGTTTGTGATTAATGGTATCAGTTTTTGACCCAAAAAGTGGCCAAAATGTTATAGAACCATCTTCGATGATACATTTATCTTCTTTTACAGACAACAATGTCAGGTCGTGGACTCTTCTTCCTGAGGCAAGCAGGAGCAATGTGGCACAACGTCGAGCAGCTTCGAATATACTGTCTAGATTGGGTTCTGACTGCAGCAGCCACTCTATGACTAACTGCGGATTCCATACTGGCGGCTTGACTTTATCTTTAGCTGCAGATTTATTTGCTATACCTCTCAATGTTTGTCGTACCAATATGTTAGAGCTTAGTTTTTCCTCTGATTCTGGCTTACAAAATGATGATACAACAGATTTATGTACCTGTATTGTTTTGTATCTTAAGCCCTCTACTGTATGTAAATGAATAAGATATTTTGCGAGGCCTTGGCCTCCTGGAGTTTTGTTATTTATCCCATATTCCTTACACCATTTTAGCCAGCGGGTCCAGGCAGGTTTATAGGTTTTCAGTGTACTAGGTCTCCAGCTTGATTCAATTATATTTATTTCTGAAGGTGTCCAGTTACCTAAGAGATCATCCCACCCCGACATTTCCATGCCTCTAATACAAGCTTGCTTACCTGCGCAGGGGGCAGGTTCGTTCTCGTGTCTATCAGCACTGATTCCAGGTTCTTGATGGTGAACGGTGGGGCTATTGCTCGTTTCTTTAGATCTGTCCTCCAAAAAACGTTCTTCCATCTCGGACAAATCACTATGTATGTTCCCTTGGCTTTGTTCAGAAATGATAGGACTTTGTGCATTAGACACGGAGGAGGGAATATCCATGCCAATGTGTGATCCCAAACCTGGCTGAAAACTTCGTGGGATATAGCTTGTTGGTCTTTCAAGTCTAGAGCTATGTATCTTGCTACTACATGAGCTCTTCTGGATGCCATCAGGTCCACCTGAGGGGTCCCCCACTTCTCGAAGATCAGCTGGCAAGCCTGAGGCAACCGGTGCCATTCCGCTAGGGCCTTGTACCTGGACAGACTGTCGGCAATACCATTGAGTGTGCCTGGAAGGTAGCTGGTTATTAGATTGATGTTGTTTTGTTCTAAGACATGGTAAATCATTCTTGTCACTTGCATCAGAACGATGGATTTCGTGCCGCCTTGTCGGCGTAAAAATGCTAGGGCGGTTCGGTTGTCGCTTTGAACAAGGACGGTCCTGTTGCTGCAATCTTTGGCTACACTGCTGTGGGTAAGAACTTTGTAAACAGCCAGTAATTCTTTTAGGTTCGAATGACAATGAAGCTCTTCTGGCAACCACGGACCTTGAATGTGATTGCCGTTGACGTACGCTCCCCAACCGCTCGCTGACGCGTCTGTGATTATATGGTAGGATACTGCAGCTGACCAAATTTCGCTCGTTGTGAGTGTGTTCTGTAGCCACCATTTGACGTCTTTTTTGGCTGCAGGGCTCAGTGGAACTGCCACACCCATTTTTAGCGCCTGGTTTAGGCAGGACTGAATATTGCGGTATCTTAGCATCCCATGGTTTATTACAAAGCTGGAAAACTGCAGAGTTCCCATAATCTTTGAAGATCTAATAGAGATAGATTCTTTGACCCTTGAGTGCGAAGTAGTAGGTTTTTCAGTGAGGTAACCTTCTTTGCTGGAAGACTTTTTCGATTTAGCCGGGTGTTCCAGTGAATTCCGAGGAACTCTATTTCTTGAGCGGGTATGTTGGACGACTTTCTTTTGTTTATTACCCATCCGAGCTTGGTCATAAGGTCGATGGCCTGTTTCATAGGTATGTTGTCGAAGAACTTGAGGACAATGATTCACCAGGAGGAAGTCGTCCAAGTACACTATGACCCTTATTCCTTTTTCTCTGAGCTTCTGTGCTATCCAATTGGACAAGGTCGCAAACGTTCTTGGCGCGCTTGCAAGTCCGAAGGCCAGGCAGGTCATTTGGTACGTTGTACCGCTGAAAATGAACCTCAGAAATCGACGATGCGATTTCGCGATTGGTACATGGAAATAGGCCTGATGTAGATCGATTTTCATCATAAAGTCCCCGGCTTGCAGGAACTGAGGTACTTTCTGCATATTTATCAGCCGAAATTTCTTTGGTTGCAGGTAAAAGTTTAAGGCTTTTAGGTTTAAAACCGGTCTTTGTGTGCCGTCTGGTTTTTTTACAGGAAACATGGTTGAGATGAAACCAGGATTCGGAGGAGCTACCTCGATCACCGAATCTTCCAACATCTGCCGTATCTCCGCGCCTAGCTCTAGTGACGACAGCATTTGGGCTTGATTTTTGTAAACAAGTCGTAAAGGCGGCTTCTCCAAAAAGGGTATTCGGTAACCCTGTATTATTTTTAATATGTGGGCTGGAGCCCTCATGGATTGCCATATATGATGGTAATGGCGCAATTGACCGGCTTTGAAAGTCACGGCATAGTCATTGTTTTCGTTGATTGTCTCGGTAGTTATCTCTTGGTCGTTGATGAAATTTGTTTTTCGCGTTAGAATACGGTCGCTTTCCAGCGAGTGACTTGCCTTTACCAGAAGCGGCGGCTTGCTGGTTTCGATTTGGGTGGTTATACCCTCGAAAGGGCACCGCGGGGTCGGTTGACCGCCTTGGTGCGGCCTGGTTGCCTTCGGCAGGCACGTACGGCCGGTTGTGTGTGACCTGGTTACCCTCGGAAGGTAAGAATGGTCTTCGGAATACTTTAGAGCCTCCTCCTAGCTTGGTTACGGCATCACTGAACTCTTTTGCCTGGAAGGCATATTCGCAGCTAGGAGGAATTTTTCTTAAAATCGCTTTGTTGTATTTGTCTTTGACCGCAGAGAGGACGTTCTCTCTTCTGTGCTCTATTATATTAGCACGCCTACCGCAGACCATCTGTAATAAATCTTTCGACACCGACATGTAAGGACACGTATTAGAAAACAGCTCGTGAACTTTGTTTGTCAACGAAGCCCTTGTCAACTGTGTGTCGCTGTCGGCGCTCCAGGCTAGCAAATCTTTTAGCGCGGTCTGCAAAGATTCTTTTTGTGCTATAAGCATATTCGTCATAGCACCGAAACTTTGATCAAGCGACCTAGATTGACAGAATTTCGTTTCAAAAGCCATAAGTTCGTCATTCATTGCCAGATTAGTAAAAGCTGGCGAAGAAATATATTTCTTCTGAACATCCGTATAACGGACGCTATTCCATTCTGCGCTATCAAAATGTTGAATTTTACGCAGGTATTTGAGCTTCGATTCAGTAGTACAGATATTTAAGCTCACTAACCTGTTTTTGGAGAAAATCCAACCTCTGATCAGCCACGTCATCCCTCGTACAAGCACGTTTTGGTGACGGTAGCACACTGGTACCCTCATCGTCACCATCATCGTCGCTGCTACTGTATACCCGCCGCGGTCGCTTGTAGTTGATCTTTCTCCTCGCACCACTCGTTCCTGGAACTGGAGAGTCACTTTCCCGTGCTTCGTTGTTACTCATATTTGCACTAAAAGAAAAGCACAAGGATTAATATTTATTAAACACTTTACTGCAATATAAATTCTAAGAATTTACTTACAGTTTGTCTTGAGTTGCACTTACTATATTACTTTAGGAATAAATCCAAAATATATTTCGAACGACTTCGTCGTTTTTTGCACCCAACCAGTCGCAACGAAAGACAAACGCCAACTGAGGAAACTTTGCGAGCGACTCGCTCGACGTAATCGACAGGTGGCGCCAAACGGAGGTTACCCGAACTAAAATTACGAAGTACTAGGTTAAGGAGAGTCAAAATAGCGCCCAAAAAGTCAAAACGCAAGCGCTGCCTATCTCAATTTGTAGGTTTCAAATAAGTTACAGGCTACATAATACAGTTTTGGCTACAGTACCGATAAAAAACTCCAAAAAATTTATCCAAAATATCTTCAGTATTGAATGAATGAATGAATGAAATATTTTATTTACCTTACGAACTACTAGACAATAAATTGAACTATAATAATGGTTATTGCTACTTGTTTTAAATTTTTCACTTGCCGCAACAAAAAGTCGCGTCTCGTAAAATAAAGATGTCACGCCAAAGATATGATATCGGGTTTGGGAAATAATTTCCAAAAATAAATAGTAAGTGTTTGCGTTCCATTCCGGCTAAGCCTCCCTTTTGCGGCTTTTCATTTTCACTTAAAGGTAAGTGTCGGCTGTAGCCGAAGTTTTTGGTTAAATCTTTATAGATTTAACCAAAACCACAATGAATGAATGATTTTTTTAATTTTTAGTCATCACAAATCCATTTATTTAGTTCATTGTCAGGTTAAGTTCGTTTTAATTTAATTATTATGTCCTTTTTAATTTAAAGATTTAGAAATTTGGCATTACTCTAACAAGTAGGATTCAACTTGATCGATTCCTGAATGAACTCCGTCAATGTCTCAAAAAGGTTGTAAAATTTTAGTAAGTACCTACTATTATTTATATGTACGTCAATATCATCGTCTAGTTTTATCTAAAGTAGGTCATAGAAACTATAATAAGAATATTTCTTGTTTTTTAAACTTTCTAAACGTTTGTTTTATAGGTTTGTTGGGTTTTTTGTTTGGCAATGTTGGCAGTATACGTGTAAATCTGTTACCAATTTTCTTATACTACGTCGTTAACCTATCTGTGTCACTAATTAAACTAACTTAACAGTAGGTACAAATGAAATATATATAGATATTTTTGACAAAACGATACTTCAATGGACATCAGTCTTAATCCTCCTGTGGTTATTTCGAGCTTTTTCATTTTTTGTGTAAATACTCGCCAGCGAATCGTTGTCGAAATGAAAATAGCTTTATTTGATTGTCTGAAATTTAATACGATAGAAATGTTGTGCCATTTTTTGGAGCTTTTTTGATGAAATCAATATTTTTAGTGCAAAAATTACAAACGTATTTACTTTTAATAGAACTTAAATTAAAAAGCTTTGCTCTTTAATCTAAGTAGTTATTCTGCATTGTTATAAAAACTTTTTTTTATATACCTCTGTTGCTCTGCAGTCTGCTAGTTGCTGGTTCGGTTCCTTCTGCGGTACAATTATATTTTGTGTAATCTGCATGTATTTATTCCACGTACCAAATGTGGTTTTCTATGTTCCCATGTTCTTAAATATATGTATTTATTATTTTAATAATCTGTGGCAAAATTCAGCGATTTAAAATAAGTCTCATGATCTTACTGTATACACATGATACTCTTGATGTTTGTGATTTTTTATTTAGTTAGCCTGATACGTAATAAAAAAGAAAATTATTTAAAATTACAAATATTATATTCAAGCAGTATATCACTCACCTGGTACCCATAACAGCAGCTCTGCTTTTAGGTCTACTAGATGATGCTGTGTAAAAAATTCCAGCACTTTTGTTATTATTTCTCTGATTTTAAATACACAAGCGCAAAGCGAAATTTTAAAAGCAGCACACAAAATTAAAATATACAAACCAACATTACTTTCGCGGCGTTCCACTTTTAGTAGGAGTAATCAACCCAGTTCTGTTATATTTGTGTAGTTATTTTTTACAAAAGAAAGTACGGGAAATAATAACACAAGGTACTCGATAAGTACTCGATTAATAATCATATATTATAAATGTTCAGTATTTTGGTGGTCAGGTAGTTTGGGTTTTTCTATGTTAATAAAAAATATCTATCTAAGTAATGTATTGTATTATGTATAAGTGACGTAAGTACCTATCACACAAGCTTTACTTAGCTTTGGACTCGATGATGCTCTGTGGATTGTCCAACATTATTTTTAATTATTATTTATCAATACATATATAAAACTTTGTTTGTCCTGACATATAGAAAAGCTACAGCCTTAGCCAGTTATCCTAGAGACTTTAAACTTGCAGGGTACGAAAGTGAGCACTAAGAAAGACATTTTGAAAATTCGTAATGGTTTTTTGTTTAAACTTTCAACCCAATTATGAATAATTGGGTTGAAAGTTTAAACAAAAACGCTCTGTATTTCAGCAACCGTCAACAACAGCACTACAAAATTTGACATGTAGATTCCCCATAACACCAACACACATTTTATTCATCGTCTTCTGAAATTTGTCCGAGCTGTCAATGACGAACGTTATCATGCCGTGATAACGGACTATTTTTACCTTAAATTAAAGCCCGTGATCTCCAGGATATTTAGTACCAACAAAACGGCGCCACTTGCCACACAGCACGTGAAACCATGGCTTTATTGCGAAAACCATTAGCAGTTCCCCCCTGTAAAAACATGTGTTTTTGGTCGGCAAGAAGAAATTGCCTCGGCATATTGACGACCTCCGTGGCGCGGCAGGCGAAGGTCCGCCTGCGACGCAGGAGGTTGCGGGTTCGAATCCCGCCTCGGAACAAATTTGTGTACTATCTGCAGAAATTTGTTCCGTTGGTCTGGGTGTTTTCTATGTATAATAAAAAATATCTATCTATGTAGTTTATTGTATTATGTTTATCAGTTATCTAGTACCCATAACACAAGCTCTGCTTAGCTTGGGGCTAGATAATGCTGTGTAAATTGTCCAGCAATATTTATTATTTATTTATTTATTAAGCCCACTCTTTGACTCTCACTGAGGTACAGTGCAATAAAGGTTTAAAATAAATAAATAAGTACAGTTATGTACGCTTCTTAAATCCTGTGACATAACACCCTTATTTGGGACAATGTAAAGTCCAAAGTCTGTTAAAAAAAACAAATTCCACGTGACCGAAGTCGCGGGAAAAGGGTAGTTTATACATAAAACGCTTTTGTCTCTAGAATACAGAAGTATTGATTCTACCTCTACTCTGTAGAAAGGTGAGTTAGAAGTTGACAAGGGCAATCGATCCAAACCAATTACCTGGCGTTGAGAAGTTAGGGTAATAGAGTTAGTTAATTTCTGATGGTTTTCTTTCCCTTGTGTTTTCTGCTATTTAACCTGAGAACTGACGTTAAAATAGCAGAACCAACCGCACTGTAAATGGTAGCTTAGACAAACAGTCTAAGAAATAAACATAATTTTTCACCGTAATGCAAAGTTAAAGAATTTATTGTTGTAAAACTAAGTGTAACATTGCATTAGTATTTATAAGTATCTTTAGTCTGCCGGTTATGCTTACAACAGGCTACTCGCCTCATTTTGATTAATGAGTTGTCAATCGATTCGGTATTATATTAATTACATATTAAACCGTTACATTATGAGTATAATTAATATAGCGGATGGATGTTACATCACAACAGAAACATCTTTTTAGAAGCATCTGTGTTTGTAATTCGGCCATAAATACAATAAATGTACACTTAGAAAAAGTCAAATTATAAAACTAAACACTGACAAGGAAATAAAGTGATATTTTTGATTTCTGTCGCTTCGGTATTTGTAGACTAAGTAAAGAAGCGACGAAGAAACCTTTAGCCTGTTAGTTGTTATTTTTCGAGCTGGAGCAAAACTCGTCCCAAGTTTATTATCCTCTAGATAATCTGATATTTTGTAGTAAGCCATTTACAAAGGATATGTTTAACAATTTGTTTGAATTTATTTATTGATAATTTTTGCAACTCACTTGGAGTTTTGTTGTAGAAGCGTATTCATTGCTCTTTAACAGATACATTTATCTTGTGTAGCCTGGTTGTGTGCACAGCGAGTTTATTCTTATTTCTAGTATATAAAACGTGTGTCGCTATTTTTAGGGAATAGATTGATATTTCTATGAGTGTACAACAAGTTTTCATAAATATATTGACATGGTACTGTCATTATGTTTATTTCTTCTAATTAATCATGCAGCAGGGAATATGACAGTGGGGAAGCGTGCCGTCCTGCATTGATCACGTTTGATCAAATATAATCTAAGCCTGCTTTCCGCTGTCATCTTCAATCCCTTTATCTACACGACTTATATCTACAGGTTAACATCTAGACATAATATTAGGTCCTTACATATGAAATTGGCGTTTTTCGTACTGGCCACTTTAATCACAAATTTCTCCTCTTTGGTAAGGAATTCCAAATTCAAATTTGTACAGCTATAGACTCGTGTATTTGTGCTTCGATGATCGTCATTCATTTGTTTTTTTTCTTCTGTTTTTTTCTGTTTGCGTCACTCATTTTACAAAATGGAAAACTTAAAATATCGCATTATTTACGAGTACGAGTTCCGCCGTGGCACTAGTGCTGCGGAAACAACTCGAAGGGTGAATGATGTGTATGGCGGTCGTGTTGCAAAAGAAAACACAGTTCGTTTTTGGTTCCAACGTTTTCGTTCTGGAAATTTCGACTTGCAGAACAAGCCCCGTGGACGGCCTGAGACTCAAGTTGATAATGAAGAGTTGAAGGCTATTGTGGAAGCGGATCCATCGCAAACCACGTCCGAGTTAGCTGCAGGCTGCGGTGTTAGTGATAAAACTGTTTTAATTCACTTGAAGCAAATTGGGAAGATTAAAAAGCTTGAAAGGTGGGTACCTCACGAATTGACTGAAGCAAACCGGCAAACGCGCGTCGACTGCTGCGTTACATTACTAAACCGGCACAATAATGAAGGTATTTTAAACCGAATCATTACCTGTGATGAAAAATGGGTTCTTTACGATAATCGGAAGCGCTCAGCGCAATGGTTGGATCCTGGCCAGCCAGCCAAATCCTGCCCCAAGCGAAAATTAACCCCAAAAAAGTTACTTGTAAGCGTTTGGTGGACTAGTGCCGGTATTGTTCATTACAGTTTTCTCAAATCTGGCCAGACTATTACGGCTGATGTCTATTGTCAGCAATTGCAAACCATGATGGAAAAGCTAGCGGCTAAACAACCTAGGCTGGTCAATCGCTCCACGCCACTGCTGCTTCACGACAACGCTAGACCACACACTGCGCAACAGACGGCTACTAAATTAGAAGAGCTTCAATTGGAAAGTCTAAGACATCCTCCGTACTCCCCGGACCTTGCTCCAACAGATTACCATTTTTTTCGAAATTTGGATAACTTCTTGCAAGGGAAAAAATTCAACTCCGATGGGGCAGTCCAAATCGCCTTCAAAGATTTTATTGATTCCCGTCCGACTGGTTTTTTTAGTAAAGGGATCAATGAACTACCTATAAGATGGCAAAAGTGCATAGAAAATAATGGTTCATACTTTGATTAATTAAATATATTATATTAAAAAATATTCGACTTTTTGTTCCTCCCATACAAAACGCCAATTTCATATGTAAGGACCTAATATGTTAGGAATAAGTAAAATTTGTTTTCACCGCTCTTGCTAAAAAACGGTGAATTTGCCGCTCAAAAACAATGAGGCTCACATGTGGAATAAAAATTAATATTCAACTTGATGAAAAAAGTAATTTGAATTCAGAACAATACAACCTTCTTAGAAAAATTATTTTGTCTGTTCGTGCTTTGATAAAGGTTTGTAGAATTTTTACCCTCCAATTTTATTGACCAAAATGAGTTTCTGACATTCGACCTCTTTTATAAATTACCTACAAAATATTTTCTCGCTAGTCGTGATGAAAACTTGTATGTTTAACTCGAGGGCAAATATTTTTCTTTTCGGGCCTTTTAAATCACTCGCTACCTCAACAGTCTACTTTAGAGCCACGCGCTATGCTCGAGACTCTATTCTAGACTGCTTCGCTAGCTCGGGATTAAATGTCGGCCAATTATTCAAAAAACTTTGAATGCAGTTTTAATTGTTTTTAAAATGAAAATGAAGTCATCTTCCAGTAAAATTTTCTATATACAATATTTAAGATACTTTCCCTCCACGTGGCATGGCCGTGTGACGGCCCGTTTTTATTTATCATAATGTATGGTCGGTGTATGTGAACTGATGCTGAATGTGGAAGCTGAAGACAGGGCAAAATGGGGCTCATCGGGGAGGCCTATGTCCAGCAGTGGCCTAATATAGGTACGTTGTTGATGATGATCATGACGTGAACTGTTCTATGTCTGAAATGAATGTAGTTACTTTGATGTGTTTTTATTATCTCATTGATCTTATAAAGAAACTAGTTTCTGCCCGCGGCTTCGCACGCGCTGTTTCTATGGAAACGTTTAAAGGTGATTTCTGTCCCATGGGAACTCATTTATGGGATAAAAAGCCTATGTTTGATTCCAGGATTAGAATTACCTGTATGCAAAATTTCAGCCCGATCGGTCCAGTAGTTTTGGCGTGAAGAGGTAACAAACATCCATCCATCCATCCACCCACCCATCCTTCCAAACTTTCACATTTATATTATTAGTGTGATTAATAATTATATTCCGTTATCTAATTCATCTTAAACTGGTTCAAATAATAACGTTGGATAAGTACATTATCCGCGAACGTATGAACATTACAGAGCGTGTTCACTCGAGCGAGGAAGTTGGTACGCTTGAGGGAACCAATGTTCCGTTTTATACTGAACATGTGTTGGTAGTAGCTTCCATAAGACCACGGTCGCACTGCAAGGATGTTGGTTAGTTTATTAACCAACCGGTTACTTGTAATCTGGTCTAATATTAATTTTTATAGTGTCACTAGCTGGTGCCCGTGACTTCGTCTGCGCAGGATTAGTATTTCGAGTAGCTTATATTATATACTTTAAATACCAGCGATAAAAGTATCTATTTTCATGAATCAATTTATTACTAACAAATCTGCATTTGAAATAAATTATCATTTTTATTGTAGTTATGGTTCACTATTTTGGCTATAATGGCTTACACTTATATTATAGATGTATACTGCTTACTCAAGTACGTTTTTGAGCAGAGTTTGAGTGTCCACCCACACTCTGCCCGAAAACGTAAGAGTCGAAGTTATGACTAAATTTAAACAAGATCCGTCAAGTGCGAGAGTAACTCGCGCGCCGAGGGTTTCGAATGTTTGTCTACAATTATACTATATTCAAGAAGTACCGGTTAGAGACTTCGCGATTTAATAAATACCCAAAAGTAATAGGTGCCAAGCTTCATTTCAGATTAATCTCTCTGTATGCTTCGGTGATAGTATATACTATACTATACTATCTTTAATGACTTTTATGACTCTTTACGACTATACTTCAGTATTACAGAGGGAAAATAGGACAGACAGGGCGAGACCATAAGGGTTTCGAAACCGATCTTCGATCTTGAAACCCTAAAAAGAGCCCAGATTTCCTCAACATACAATATGAATTCCTCTCCAAGTATAGAAACACTACAAATGGGCATTTTGATATGAAATGTGTACTGTAGCGCTCTGTAGACCCTCGTAGCAATGTCTCGTAGCACTTGCTACGACGTAGGCGCTCTACGCCGAGACATTCGACTTTATTGAATCTTAAGGATCCGGCGACGAAGGAATTTCCCATACAAACGTAGTACCAAAATGATCTGTACTTAATTTGAGAATATTTTCACCATAGTTTGCTATTATTTGTATAAGAATAGTATTTATTTAGGTTCCTGCCACAAGCTTTTTTAAAAATACTTATCAACACAAATACTACGAAAACATGTCTTCTTTGATGTCAAAATGCGATTAGGTTTAATTTCATTTCAGAAAAGTATTTAAAACAAAGTTTGAGGCAGGAACCTAGATAAATACTATTTTAATACAAATAAAAGCAAACCATGGTGAAAAAATTCTCAAACAACAAATCATTTTGGTACTACGTTTGTATGGGAAATTCAAACGTCGGTTTTGGCAGAGATTATTTTATAATACTTTTGAGGCGTATTGTATTGTATTTCTTTTCATCATCATCATCAACATAAACAGTCCACTGCTGGACATAGACCTTCCCTAGTGAGCGCCATAGCGCCCTGTCTTCAGCTTGCCGCATCCAGCATCTGCCTGCAGTTATTCGCAGGTCATCAGCCCTCCGATCGGAGGGCGTCTTACACTACGTTTTCCGAGTCGCAGTCTCCACTCCAGAACTCATTTATGGGCCATTCATTTATTACGTAAGACGAATTAGGGGAGGAGGGTGGTCGACCATGTCTTATTTATTTCTTACGAGGGGTGGGAGAGAGTCTCGATAGTTAATACGTAAGATTGCAAAAAAACAAAGTTTATTACAACCAAAAAATAAAATTATCAGTATCTTTGTAAATACAGATAAACATTAAAAAAAATTGTTACCATGAAAAATAAACTCAAAACAAACCAAACGTGTATTCATTCTTTCCTTTAGATTCTTACGAAATAAATATTAAACAGCCCCCCCCCCCCTGTTTAATATTTATTTCGGGGTCGGCCTATTCTTATTTTTTCTTATAATAGGGGGGGGGGGGGTCAAAAACTAGCGCAAAACTCGAGAACGGTTGGACCGATTTCGCTAATTCTTTTTTTAAAATATTCTTTGAAGTACGAGGATGGTTCTTACGGAGAGAAAAATTCTAAAAAAAAAAATTACGAAGTTTAGTTAAGTGCGATACGAAGTTCGCCGGGTCAGCTAGTTAAGTATAAAGTAGCTATGTGGTGCCGGCTTAGTATTTGCACCACCCCAACTCTTCCCGCGGGTATCGTTAGAGGCAACTGAGGGATATCCACCGGGGGTGGGCAGCAGCGCCCCCTACAGAACAATTCTACCACCAAACTGCGATCCCCAACCCGCATGCCCAGCGTGGGGATTATGGGTAGTACCCCCCATGTAATAAAAGCCAATAAGACGCATATCAGGGGGAGGCCTGCGTCCAGTAGTGGACAAATACATGCTGTTGAGGTTGAGGTATCCATGACCGCTAGGCAACCTTCTATGAAAACGAAACCGAGGGCAAACGCTAGCTCACTAATAATAAGGCCACGTTGAGCCGTTGCAGCAACATAAATAACGCGGTAAGTGACAACTGATTACACATGACGATTTACGACGTAATAACGTAGAGCCTGGGGGAGAACTGACCTGTTTGGTAGACGTGCAACGCCGGTGAGACAATATCAAGTGAAAAGAAGTTGAACTATTTAGGAGGAGAATTTATTTATTTATAACTAGAACGATTACATTTAACCAATTATACTAGTTATCTACAAGATTTTTGACAAGAAAGACTGCAGGCAGTCAAAGGCTGAAGACAGGGCGCTATGGCGCTCATTAGGGGAGGCCTATGTCCAACAGTGGGCTAATATAGGATGAGGATGATGATGATGATGATGATCTACAAGATTAAAAATTATACAAAGAATACACAATAATGTACACAATACTTAAAAAAAAAACTGATGAAAATAAGAGTCTCTTATTTTCTTATAAAGGTACCTTCTATCAAACGGCTTAGGGGGCGACTCGGCCCACTCGAAATTGGTCCCGGGGACGAAACATCCTTTCTAATTTTTTGTAGGGGTCAACTGGGCCCCATTATATTTATAACAGGGACGAGTTGACTACTTCAATAATTGCTAGGGGTTTATTGGTCCCATTGGATGTAGCTCTAAAATTTAACGCTAAGATGGTGTTTTGTTTCTTGCTTATCATAGGCTTGATGTCGTAAAGCTAAACGTCCATCTTTCATTTATCAATCTTGCAAAAGCTCAGGCATTATAACAGTATCTTCTTCCATTCATCGGATATTTTGCTTTCGGCCGCGGCTTACCGCAACTTTTACTATATCAAAAAGTTAAAATCTAAAACTCTTCAAAATTTCAGTCTAATCTGTTGAGTAGTTTTGGTTACGTAGTATTATACTATATAGTTATTTCGTGTTTTGGCGTTCTCTTCGCCCGAAAATCTCAGAACGACACTAATTTTCGCCATTTTAGTTTTGATCTATTTTTGAGGAAAACTTTAGATCTTTATAATGCGGGATATAAAATGAAAAAGATGATAAAATACTTATCACCACTCTCGCTTGAAAACGGTAACTTTGCTGCATAAAAACAGTGAGAAAAATCAGGTTTTGCTCACATGTGGAATAAAGAATATTATTCAACGTGTTGAAAAATGTAATTTGAATTTGGAACAATGCAACCTTCACAGAAATAAATATTTTGTCCGTTTGTCGTTTGTGGTTTGAAAGGCCTGTAAGGGCTGTTTAAACATAAGAAACTATTTCGCACGCTTAAAAATAAAGTGAGTTAACTCTAATCGTAATTTATCGTATTAGATGATCAAGATATTGAGTTTCATTTTGATAAGGCTAGGGCATGTAAGCTGATTTTACGAGACATTCTACGGGTAACATATCGAAACAACTACACTGATTATAGAAATAAGAAACAATACGCAAAAGCTAAAAAACCTACAACTGCGGAAAAAGCCTGTCAAACTGAATGTGAAACAAAATCATATTCCCATCAGGAAACGCAAACTAACGAAGCCCTTCAGGCTGAAACCCCGAAAAGGACTTCCAGTAACAATGACAGTAATCTTTTTCGTGTATAAGCATCTATTCGTTATGCATCAAAATATAGACGGACTTATTGGCAAATCGGACCAGTTGATGGTAATTCTAGATAATCTTAGTAATGAAGGTAAAACAGTAGATATATTATGTGTTACAGAGCATAATATGATAAAAGATGATGTATCACGTCTTGCTATAACCAACTTCTATTTGGCATCTTCATCCTGTAGAGATTCTAGACATGGAGGCTCATGCATTCTGGTTGGAAGTGGACATGAATATGAAAACACACAAGACATTGTCGATCTGTCTGTGCCGGGCATTGTCGAATGTTCGGCTATTAAATTAATTAAACAAAACGTTTACGTAATATGCGTCTATAGACCCCCGCGAGTAAAAGCCCAGAGTATCAAAATGTTTTTCGATCAACTTGACAAAATTTTAGCAAAAATATGTAGTAAAAGGAATAACTGCAAAGTTATTATCTGTGGCGATTTTAATATTGACCTTTTAAAAGGCAAAACGAACGCCGTCCAATTTAAATCTCTAGTCACTGGTTACAATCTCAAAATTCAATTTAATCAGGCGACTAGATTAAGCAGCAACACGAGCATCGATAACATATTACATAACATCAGGGGTGTCACAGGAGATATCGTCGATTTTGCGATATCAGACCATACGGCACAAATAGTAAAGGTACCAGTAAAGAAATATTGTAAACTTAAGTGCTGGTTTATTGAAGTCAGAGATTACTGTAGCAATAATATTAAAAAATTCAAGGACGCTTTGGCAGCTTTATCATTTCAAACTGCTTTTCAATGTTATGACCCAAACAATGCTTTTAACTTATTTTATGACTTATTCGTGATGTTTTATAATTTGTGCTTTCCAATCAACAGAATCAAAGTTAGTGCATACAAGAAACCAAAATGGATTTCTAAAGGCATAAAAAAATGTAGTAAAATAAAACGAGCTTTGTTATGGCAGTATAGACATACAAAAAGTCATGAAAGCAGAAACAAGTTTAAAAGCTACTCTCAAAGATATAAAAAAATAATTAAACTCACTCAAAAAGCGCAAAACGACTACTTAATTAAAAAATCGGATAATAAAACTAAAACTACGTGGAATATTATCAATAAACTTAGCTACAATGAACCCAAGGAGGGCATTACTAAATTAGAATTAAATAACGAAAAAATCACTGACCCCGATAAACTAGTAAATATATTCAATGACTATTTTATTAACATAGCCGATAAAGAGAGTAGTACAAAAACTGACATGGGAAATAATAGAAAGGGCACTGACATTGAAAATAATTATATAACAAATGACATTTCTAATAGTAATAGTATTAATAATGACATGTATAATATGGATAATGGAATTGGTAATCAAACAACTGACATTGGCAATAATAACACAGACATGATTAATAATAGCACTAACACTTGCAATAAAAATGGTGGTGGTAGAGACTATAACAGGAATATAAACATTTTTAATAAATCACTATTTTTAACTCCAATAACACCCTTCGATACTATAAAAACTATTGTATCATTAAAAAACACAAACAGTGTAGGATACGATGGAGTATCCACAAAAATCCTCAAAGAAGTCGCTGTTATTGTGGCGCCTGCTCTGACGCATATCATAAATATATGTATGGAATATGGTGTTTTTCCGGAGAAATTAAAACTCTCTATAATAAAGCCCTTATTTAAAAAAGGTAATAGGGAAGATATCAATAACTATCGCCCTGTAGCCCTAATACCAGTCATGTCAAAGGTCTTTGAGAGAGTTATTTACAGCAAAGTCAATGATTTCTTTGAAAAAAATAATTTGTTTACAGGTCGTCAATACGGCTTTAGAAAAAATAAAACCATAAACATGGCTGTCTACGATTTTCTGTATAAAGTAGTAACAGCCGTGGATAAAAGACAAACAGCCATCGGACTCTATATGGACATGTCAAAAGCCTTTGACCACGTCAACCACAAAATTCTTTTAGAAAAAATTGAGAGATACGGCTTGCGAGGGAATGTAAAAGATCTCATCGAATCTTATTTAAGTAATAGACAACAAGCAACTGAAATAACGAGAGTATGTCAGTCAACAATAACTGAGACTACATATACTTCTGAGATGAGAACAGTAGGTTATGGAGTCCCTCAAGGAAGTGTGCTTGGTCCCCTGCTTTTCATTATATATATTAATGACCTCCCCATAATTACTAATAACTATATGACATTGTTCGCTGATGATAGCACGATACTATTTACTAATAATAATAACCAACTAAATAATATGGAAATTGACATAAATAATTCGTTGACATTAATAATTAATTGGCTAGAATATAATAATTTACACATTAACTTAACTAAAACCTATCTCATGAACTTTAAACAAATGCTCTCCTCAGTACCAGACTTGCACATAAAATATCTAGATCATGAGATATATTTTGTTGGAACCACTAGGTTCCTAGGTCTACAGATAGACAGTAGATTGAATTGGAAAATTCATACGGAAACACTTTGCAACCGACTCTACCAGTATTCGTATGCTCTTTACAAACTTAGTCAAATAGCTAACTCCACAGCCTTACTTGCGGCGTATTACGGGCACACTGCAGCATTACTTAGGTATGGAGTGATATTCTGGGGCAACTCAACAAACAAAATACAAGTATTTAAAGCACAAAAGCGATGCATTAGAGCAATGTTCGGTTTGAGACAGACCGACACGTGTAAGGGTGTTTTCAAACAATGGAAAATTCTAACTCTACCTTCCCTGTATATATACGAAGTAGCAAATTTCGTAAAATCGAATCTTGATCGCTTTGATTTATACCCACCTGGCACTCGCCGAGAGGGTACACTACGCCACAAATCATGCAAAACCGCATTACTTAGAAAGAGTGTTTTTTGCATGGCCCCGATTATCTACAACAAAATCCCTTTGTCAATACGCTCCGAGAGTAATTTGAATGCATTTAAAAACAAACTAAGCAAGCTATTGGAGGAAAAAGTTTACTATAACATTGATGAATTTCTGAATGATAAATTTTAATAGCCCTTACTTTAACATCGAATATTTACTTTTTTCTATTTTCAAATTTAAATTTTATATTTTGACATGACATCTATTGTAATTTTATTCTAAACTGACTCTGTATTGACATGCTTGGAACATGAGTGATGAAAATTTATTATTGTAATTTGATTATTTAAATACTAACTATTTTCGCATCAACAATGTTGTAAGCCGGAACATGGCAGACTAGAGATACAAATATATTATGATATAAGACCAATGTAATGTTACCACCTAGTTATACAACAATAAATTCATTTATCATTTATCATTTATTTATCTAAAAACATGATTTTTGGGAAATCACGTTTAAAATTTTGCTAATTAGACGTCACTTACATCTTGCAAGATTATAACACATGTTTTATGATTTTATCAATTGTAATAAATTCAGGGCATAGCTAAAAGACGACCCTTTATAACTGCGTAATAAAATCACTTTAATTATGCGCAGTTTTTTATACAAGACTCTAAATAAAAATTACCCACTTACTTCGTTTTATTACTAAAAACAAAAATTTTAATACATTCTAAATGTGACGCAAACCAATCAATATTCTATTAATTTATTTTATAATCTTACTAATAATTAAGATCTATATCTTTTTAAATGTAAAATATATCGTTGCTACTCTTGCATGTTTACATGTTACAGTTTTTTATGAAATTACTTTCTGATTCAAGGATTTTATTTAGAAAGTAAATGAAACACAATTATTATAAACCCATAAAAAGTTATATTAAATATACGTATATCAAAGAAATTAACAGTATAAAGGTGGTAGTTTTTAAACTACTTAAAAAAGGAACTCTTAAAACGTAAATCCTAGCTATCAGTACAATTTGTAAACATACAATATTATAACTGTTGGTCTTTAAATAAATAAATAAATACCTACCATGGCTACTCCGTGACTGAAACGGGTGTGTACCTATATGTTTAATTTCACCCAGAGTCTTTTGCGATAACCAGCAATACATATCACAATACATAACCAGCAATGTATTGTGAAAATCAAGGGTACCTTTCAGGGGTGCCATGAGTCCGGATTGGGCGTAATGAACCATTCGCAGCGAGCATAGAACGTCAAAATCTGACGTCGTCTTTTTGCGAGCAAAAAACGTGTCGACTCCTCAGAAGAACGATCCTATGGAACTGCCGTTATTGTTCAATTTGACACGGAAGCAATAATGGACTACCAGTCTCTTTCTCACAACAGTGGTTTTACGTTAGGAAAAAGCATACACACTCTTTTTATCAGCGCCCTCTTCCTGGTTTCGATGTACTTTTGCTGTCACGGACGCCATTTTAGTCTACGGTTTTGTTTACATGTGAGGAGATGTCATTGTGAGAAATATAAATTTTCCCAGTGTTTTCGACTTATTTATTGAGCCAAACTGTGATATTAATTGAAAATCATATAGATGAGGTACCATGAAGTGTTCTGTAGCATGCTGTGGCCTATGTCAAAGCAAAAACAGGCCGAATCTGACCTTTCCCCGGCAAGTGGCTAACATTTCGTTAAACTGTTGTTTATTGTATGTATTTGTTATAAAGTTTATAAAAACCTGTTATTTTGAATCATCTTTGTTGTGAGCTGTAGAAACCCGCAATATTCTCAATATTTCATTCACATCGAAGACATAAAAACCGGTGCTAGTGTCGAACATCATCGACCATCGAACGTTATCGATAAATTAGGTAAGGTCTGTAGTGACATATAATTGCAGGATTTGCAGGGTTTGTTGCAAGGAAACTGTCACGAAATTTAAAATGTATTATCTGGTACCTTACCATACTTTTTTCAGAAAAAAAGTATGATTGTTTTTTTAAATTATATCTTTGAAAATAAATGATTGTATAAAAATTTATTGTGTTTGTTGTTTACCTATGATAGTTATTAAAACATGTTCTGCTCTTGCTTCACCTCCGGTAAACCCTCGGATCCAGCTCTGATTCTGAAAATGAGGGTTTCCTTCGATTTCTCCGGGATTCCACTATCCGATCCTGACTTGGTTCAATGACACTATCTCAGAAATGCGCTCTTCATAACATAGTACAAAACAAAGTCGCTTCCCGCTGTCTGTCTGTCTGTCCTTCCCTATGTATGCTTAAATCTTTAAAACTACGCAACGGATTTTGATGCGGTTTTTTTTAAATAGATAGAGTGATTCCAGAGGAAGGTTTATTTGTAGGTATATTACATGTATAATATAGTAGAGGCACACTGACAATTTTAGAGGTTTCCGTGCGAAGCCGGGGCGGGTTGCTGCAAGCTTATTACACTAATAAACGCACGTGCCTAAACGCACGCAAACGCACGTAAACGCACGTACGTGCGTTTGCGCGCGTTAGTGCGCGTTTGCGCTTATTTACGCGCGCAAACGCACGCAAACGCACGTACGTGCGTTTACGTGTGTTTGCGTGCGTTTAGGCACGTGCGTTTATTAGTGTAATAAGCTTGCAGGTATGATATAAATGTAAATATATTTTCCCGTCGCCTATTAGTATTTTGTCCTGACCTTACTTTACAGTGGCCCCAACTGATGAGCACAAAAACGGTAGCCCTCGATTAAAAAGATAAGCTCGTTCGTCGATATAATATTATCGACTAGACGAACAAGTGAACATCCCTAATCCGCCATGTTTGTCAACCGATTTGTTTACATAGGTATCCAGGAAAAGTACATGCTTAGGGCAGTTCCATAGGATCGTTCTTCTGAGGTCGACTCATACAATCTGTACTTGACTGACGCATTCCTCGCTCCCCTCACCCCCGCGACAACATAATTCGATTGGAACTATGCGTGTGAGTCGGCAGATAACTCATTTTGCGTCGCCGTTTGAATCAAACAGGACTTTTCTATGAAACCAAATGCAGCAGAAATTACGCGAACAAAATTACGCGACTGACCACTCTAAAAATTACGCTCGTTTGGCTGTAGACTTAACGCTCACGTTACATTACGCCCCATAATACTGGTTAGCACCCGGCCTTAGGGTTGAAATAGGTTGAAATGCAGTTGAGGTCAAACAATCGTTTTTGGTTTATTTTCGACCTTATCTCATAGGACTTAGGGTTGAATGGTGAGAGGTTAGAGTAAAAGTCAAAGCACATCTATGAAGCACCGCTCCTGCACAGCACACGCACGGCTCTGGTTCAACAGCTTGCAGACCACACGCAGTCTATGCTGTGACGACGGTTAGCAAAAAGTTCACTGACCACGCAAGGTCAGCAAAGTGGCAAATTCATATCACCTTGCAGCTAAGCGAATGATAGTTAGCGGACCAGACGGTTATAATTATAACGCGTGGGCCGCTTACTTGAAGCTTGCGCTAAGCCGAGCGTAAACCAATGAATGGGTAGTTTGCGGAACTTACGACAAGCTGTCTAGAATAATTATTGTGTCTAGAATAAATGCGGACTGTCACTGTATGAATACAATAAAATGCTCTTAGCCGAATTTCGGCCATGGTTCAACCAGCCAGTCGATCAGTCACAACGGAGACTTGCCATATGCGCGGGACATATTAAACTTTAAAGTTTTTTAAAAGACTACAACATTTAAAGCCCATTTATTTGAATGTTTGTGTCTGTAATGCCGGAGCAGTGTGGTATAAATTAACTTCAACCTTTAGGCTTGAAACGTGCTTGACCGCTTTAATTAGAGAGCTGGGTTTTCTTTTAGTTAGTGGAGTTTCTTTGAAGAATGGTTTACATGTTTACACAGGAACTATGAAGACCAACTATGACAACTTGGACAGTTAGTGAGTCAGTGGATTCTACACTCAAAAAAATGTTTATGTGGACCCACAATTTGGGCTGTTTTCTAAACAGCCCAAATTGTGAGACTTTGATTTATTACGACCTCGTGGCGCGGCGGGCAAAGGTCCGCCTGCGACGCAGGAGGTTGCGGGTTCGATTCTTGCCTCGGGACAAATGCTTGTACAATCTGCAGATATTTGTTCAAGGTATTCTGGATGTTTTCTATGTATACTAAAAATATATCTATTAACAGTTATTTAGGACCCATCACACAAGCTCTGCTTGACTTGGGGCTAGATAATGCTGTGTGAATTGTCCAGCAATATTATTATTACTTATTTACTTATTTATTTACTTTTTATGGTTTATTAATTTATGTCCGCGGCTTCACACGCGTTGTTTCTATGGAAACGTTTAAAGATTATTTCTACCCCATGGGATAGGCTTTTTATCCCATGATTTATGGGATAAAAAGACTATGTTTGAATGTTTGATTCCAGGTTTAGAGCTACACCTATGTGAAAATTCAGCCCGATCCGTTCATTAATTTCGGCGTAAAGAAATAACAAACATTCATCTATACATCCATTTAAACTTTCGCATTTATTATTATTATTAATGTGATTTATTTGTTACATTCTTGTCCATTACAAAGGTGTTACATTTTCGAGGTAGAATCTGATGAACCCCGTAACGGCATTTTGATAGGAAAATGATACAACTTACCATCGCCCCGGGTAGAAGAAAGCACGAAATGCGACTTACTTGGTTGTTTACTCCAAAATGTCGACGCACGAAATGCAACTTATCCGACTGATTGAACTAAGACAGGATTAGATTTTATCGGATTGAATTGCTCCATTTTTGGTAGGTCTTAGAACTTATCACACTAATATTATAATTGCGAAAGTTTGGATGGATGGATGTATGTACGTTTGTTATTTCCTCTCGACAAAAGTACTGATCGTATAGGGCTAAAATTTGCATGGATGTAAGTATATGCCTCGCATAATACATAGGCTACTTTATCATAATAATATTATTAATGAGATAGTTTGGATGGCTGGATGGATGTTTGTTAACTTTTTCACGCCAAAACTACTGAACAGATCGGTCTGAAATCTTGCATACAGGTTATTATAATCCTAAAATCAAACGCAGGCTACTTTTGATCCCATAAATCAGTTCCCATGGGATAGAAATCACCTTTAAACGTTTCCATAGAAAAAACGTGTGCGAAGCTGCGGGCATAAACTAGTATCTCATAAATACTGATTTATGTGAACTGTTCCATGGGATATAAATAACCTCTATACGTTTATATAGAAACAAAGCGTGCAAAGCCGCAGGCAGAAAGTAGTTACTAATAAATCTTGTACTAGCTATCACCAACATTTTACCAACATCGGAATCGGCTCGTGTACCCCGACAAGCACACCTGATATATCTGCAAACACCTTAAGGTAGTAAGCGAAGTCTCGGACAAAAGGTAACATCTTCCAAAACTTATATTAAATTCTATTCGTAAAAGAAACGCAAATATTTCTTATATTCAAATATTTGAAAGCACCTGCGTTCTTCGGATCTTAACAAAGTTAATAATGAAATTTTTAGATTAACGTAAAATCCAGCAGATTTCAAAAGTAGATAAAACATTAAATGAGATATACTTGAAATTATTTTGTCTTGTTTTCGAATCTCTGGATATACCTACTGGGCGGTTTATAAAAAATATTTAATATATAAAACTGTTTCTAATGTTGTTAACTGTGGATCATTTACAAACCCTGCAGTATTTTTTGTCAACACTGAAATATTGGTTTGTTCCACCCAGACGAACAAACTAAGTAACTGGTTGTCTACGTGGAAGAAATTTTCCGCGGGGACAACCAGTAATCGACGGAATTTTATTTCCATCTACACAACTGCTCGGTAACTAGCTGTGTCGAGGTAAAATTATCTTCCTCGACAACCAATTACCTGGATTGAATTTTATTTCCATCTACATAACTGTTTGGTGACTAGTTGTCTCGATGCAAAAATTATCAATAAATAAATTCAAACAAATTGTCAAACATATCCTTTGTAAAAAGGCTTACTACAAAATATCAGATTATCTAGAGGATAAAAAAGCTTGGGACGAGTTTTGCTCCAACTCGAAAAATAACAACTAACAGGCTAAAGGTTTCTTCGTCGCTTCTTTACTTTAGTCTAATACCAAAGCGACAGAAATCAAAAATATCACTTTATTTCCGTGTCAGTGTTTAGTTTTATGATTTGACCTTTTCTAAGTGTACATTTATTGTATTTATGGAAATAACGAGTTTTTGATTTGATTTGATTTGATTTGATGGAAAATTATCTTCCGCGGAGACAAACAGTTACGTGGACAGAATTTTATTTCCATCTACAAAACTGTTTGGTAACTAGTTGTCTCGATGGAAAATTATCTTCCGCTGAGACAAACAGTTACCTCGACGAAATTTTATTTCCATCTACACAACTGTTTGGTAAGTAGTTGTCTCGATGGAAAATTATCTTCCACGGAAACAGCCAGTTACCTCGACGAAATTGTATTTTCATCTACACAACTGTTAGGTAACTAGTTGTCTCGACGGAAAATTATCTTCCGCGGAGACAAACACTTACCTGGACAGAATTTTATTTCCATCTACACAACTGCTCGGTCGTCTCGAGCTGTCTCGACGGAAAATTATCTTCCGCGGAGACAACCAGTTACCTGGATAGAATTTTATTTCCATCTAAGTAACTGGGCTAGATAATATTAATGGTCTTGAAATATCTTCAGTTATCTGTGCAGTTTTTGAAGTGAAAACTTCTTTAGCGGCGCTGAGCACTTTTTCTGTAATGGGTATAAAATCTTAAACTCGCGTCAGGACACGTGACCTGATCGAAAAAGCGTAAGACGGATGGAGCAACGACGACCTTATGCCGAAGGAATAAAGCTCAAAATTGTGCAGGATCTTCATTATAGCTAGGAAATTTCTTGAAGTTTTGTTTTGAGATAGAGTTCAAAATCGAACATTATTTTTAGGTAAACAGAATAGATAATAGTGCTAGTTTCCGACAACAACAATAGGCCCTAGCTTACGTAATAGTTGCTAGCGTCCGGCTCGCTTATACCTACCTACTTATGTATCTATAGATAATTAATTTCTCGAACGAATCGAAAAGAAAGACAAGGACAAAAATTTTCATTTATTCATTAATATAATTTTATAATTAAGGTTAGGTTTCGATCGAGTCTATCGTACTGCTTAACGGGTGTAAACAGACCCTTCACGAAGCCGTCAACCAAGCATTCTGTACATGAAACTAAGTAACACTGCGCAAAAATAATTGCTGGGAAACGGAATTTATTTTTGGACTTTAAAAATAATCAGATTTTTGTAGCGGGTAATGGTTTGCGCGCAACCGGCTGTAAATAATTGTAATATTATTTAATATTGTAAAATAATTGTAATAGTTTTAAAGTGTTAAATTTTTAATGTAATATAAATTGTCATGTTTGTGTACGATAGCGCAATAAATGAATATTGTATTCTACCACATAAATGATAGTACTTTTATACTGATAAAGCAATTGGTGCAAAATTATTCCCTAACCATTCCAAAATATCAAACATGCTCAACGTTAATAATCAAGTTTTCACTTCTGCCGGCACTCCCGGAGTGCAACCCGTCTTTTTTTTTATATTTCAGTTTCCACATCTATATGCTGAAGGCACACTTTTGTCTGTGAAATAAGATTCTCAAAATAAGGCTCAACTGTCCGGTTTATGTGTTGTCTTGTTTTTTTTCGTATAACTTAGCACATCATAGTACTTTATACATTTCGGTTTAATAGGTTATTGACAAGCAGTTAGGCCACGAGGAAAATTTATTCCTCTTGTAGGCATTCTACATAGACCACGAGGAAAATCAATTCTTCATGTAGGCATTCTACATTGGCCACGAGGAAAATCAATTCTTCTTGTAGGCATTCTACATAGGCAACGAGCATACCCCACAAAGATAGAAAACAAAGGTATTTAATAGCCTGATATAAATAAAAATAATCTAAATAGGTTTAGATTAATTAATAGCTTCTACCTAACAATTGAAGACCCAAACTTGACCTTTCTTTGGTCTAAGAAACAAAAGTTTCGTCTTTTTGTGGAAGTTATGAAAATTATGATGAATGGACGATTCTTCGCCGTCAAGCCGCTCACACCAACCGACACGATATAATAATTGGTCACGTCTCAGACCTCATATGAGTTGCATGCTAGAACAGATTCAGTCAAGAATGAGCAGATGACTTTTTAAACTAAACTGTATTTTTATTCTCAACATCTCTAAACTTGTTTTATAAGGTGATTAAAAAAATATTATCTATCTTTATTCAGAAAGAAAATTAAAATCAAATAATAAAAATAAATTAGAACGAGTATTTACTGTTATTTATAACGGGAGATTTACCATGATTTGAGTTTTGAGCTTATATTAGAATATCCTATTATAAATAACTGTAGTGTTAATAACCATGATGCATTTAATAGCTTATATTTAAAATTGAAATAACTGAGCTAATTGCAGACTGTTGCAAACAATCTACAGGTAGCTCATCTGATCCATATCGATACCGGTCGGAAGGGTCCCCAAGACGCTCTGGCTGCATTGCCCCGCTGTATGGCAATGCTGATGCGCTGCGCCAGATACTCAACAGCCTCTCGGGTTTAATTCTAAACCGTATACGACATACAGGGTGTTTGGTGGAGGGTTAGACAAACTCGGTGGGTGTGTAGGTGGACCTATTTGTGAAATAAAAATTGAAGGAAAAGAGCCTAACTGTGTTCAATTTTTTTTTTATCCTGTTTTTTGTATTTTTTTAGGATTTTCCGAAATTTTACCTCTCTACCCCTAGAACTTTTTTTTGGAACGTGTTTTCTAGTAATTTTTTTACTTGCTTTTGGTCTCATATTTCATATTTTCATATTTCATATTTCATTTATTGCGTCCATAATTATAGGTAGGTACATGAATATTTCACTATTCTAACACTCTTAGTTGGTAGATCTTATAATTATGTACCCAGTCAGGGTGTAGCAAATTGAGAAGTTGTGTACTAAAGTTAACATTCAATTAATTACTGTCACATTGTTAAAGATTATCATTAAAAAATTCAATAAGTGTATAATAACATTTTTTTAGTAGCATATTCTTTAGTTGTCTATTAAAATTAATGTCCGATGTAACTTTTAAATCGTCAGGTATCTTATTATAAATTTTTGCCGCCATTTTATTTGGGCCTGTATAATGAATATTTAGTTTTGAGTCAGGTATTACAAGTTTATTATGATCTCAGATGTATCCTTCGTCTTTTGAAGGTATTATTTATTTCAATGAACGTGTAAATAATTAGTTATTAGCTATCAAAGTTAAAAAAGTAAAACATATAATCAAGAAGGACAACTTTGCACCGTTTTTTAAAAAAAAAAATAGCGATCGAGAAGTTCAAATATCACTTCTTTTAAAAATTTCTCTAAACATCGTTTATTACAACGGTATACCACATGTAGCCGAAAAGTCTATAAACTTGTCAAAAATTAGCACTTACAGGGAAAATGGAGTAAAACGCTAAGAATAAAACATTGTATTAAAACAATTTTGGTTCAAATATCACTTCCCTATTTCTAGGTAGGAACGCTAAATTAATTTAAAAAAAACTTTTTTCTTAACTGTTTTCTAAACTTAGAGGTTCTCGAAGAGTTAAGTTTCCCGTTTCTCGAAGTCGCCGAAAGGTATTAGAAAATGTGCTATGGTGTGGCACACGTCTATTAGGACGCAACTCACGCAACTCTCTGTACAGTCTCTGTGCTGCACGTGTATTTCCATCGCATCGACCGTACGCATAAATAATATCAGCGTATTCTTCAATGCTGAATTCCGCCATTGTGACAGTTTATCAAAACATAACAAATAACCAAAATAAGAACGAAATTTAACGATTACAAATATTGATTCGAATTCGAAATTCTGATTTCGAATTTCGAATCTTCGAATTAGTCGGATACCTAGGTATGATAAAAAAAGTTTTTTTTAAATTAATTTAGCGTTCGTACCTAGAAATAGGGAAGTGATATTTGAACCAAAATTGTTTTAATACAATGTTTTATTCTTAGCGTTTTACTCCATTTTCCCTGTAAGTGCTAATTTTTGACAAGTTTATAGACTTTTCGGCTACATGTGGTATACCGTTGTAATAAGCGATGTTTAGAGTAATTTTTAAAAGAAGTGATATTTGAACTTCTCGATCGCTATTTTTTTTTTTAAAACGATGCAAAGTTGTCCTTCTTGATTATTTTTTTTACTTTTTTTAACTTTGAGAGCTAATAACTAATTATTTACACGTTCATTCAAATAAATAATGCCTTCAAAAGACGAAGGATACATCTGAGACCAAAAGCAAGTAAAAAAATTACTAGAAAACACGTTCCAAAAAAAAGTTCTAGGGGTAGAGAGGTAAAATTTCGGAAAATCTTAAAAAAAATACAAAAAACAGGATTAAAAAAAATTGAACACAGTTAGGCTCTTTTCCTTCAATTTGTATTTCACAAATAGCTCCACCTACACACCCACCGAGTTTGTCTAACCCTCCACCAAACACCCTGTATATACCTATACCGGAAAAGCGACAGAACGCACACCTTTCCATCCTGCAAAGTAGTCGTACTATCGACATTTTAATCCATTATTCTAAGTTTTTCTGGTATTATTCCGAAACCTGTTTGTACTCATCAAAACTGTTTGTACTTTTTGTAGGTTACCAAAGAGCTATTATTTATAAGACGGTGATTACTTAACGTTGCCGTCCGTTTTTTTCGATCATAAAAATGTGACGATAATTTTTCGGATTATGTGCCAACAGAATCACCACCACTGGTTTCTCTCGGCTCGCGCGTTCTTGAGTCGTATCGTTTAAGCAAGCTTCTCTGCTATCAATCTTGTAATAGCTTGCCCTTTGGGCTATTTTATGAGGGAGCTAATTGTGCGTTGACTTATAGTTTAGGTTGGTTGGGATAGTAAATATAAGCAGTGCCGGTGTAGTAAATAAATAAATAAATAATGCTGGACAATCCACACAGCACACACAGCATTAACTAGCCCCAAGCTAAGTAGAGCTTGTGTTATGGGTGCTAGATGACTGATATATTATTATACGTAATATAATACTAGAGATGGGCGACTATGGTTTTTCCGACCAACCGACTAGCTAAAAAATTGGTGACTGGTCGGCCTGGCCTAGCCGATCACTGTTTCGGCGGCGCTCGGGAGACGTCGGTTTTATTCGTAACTCTTTAAACGCAGCCAAGTCAATATTTTTTATAAGAAACCCACTAAAAATTACAAAACAGACTTTCCACACCTATATTTTGCCTGAAGATGACCTGTCAAAAATCACAAAAACTGTTCATGATGCAATTCAATGCTCACCATGACAGAAGATAAAAAAAAAGACGGGTTGCACTCCGGGAGTGCCGGCAGAAGTGAAAACTTTTATTAACGTTGAGCATGTTTGATATTTTGGAATGGTTAGGGAATAATTTTGCACCAATTGCTTTATCAGTATAAAAGTACTATCATTTATGTGGTAGAATACAATATTCATTTATTGCGCTATCGTACACAAACATGACAATATATATTACATTAAAAATTTAACACTTTAAAACTATTACAATTATTTTACAATAGTAAATAATATTACAATTATTTACAGCCGGTTGCGCGCAAACCATTACCCGCTACAAAAATCTGATTTTTTTTAAAGTCCAAAAATAAATTCCGTTTCCCAGCAATTATTTTTGCGCAGTGTTACTTAGTTTCATGTACAGAATGCTTGGTTGACGGCTTCGTGAAGGGTCTGTTTACACCCGTTAAGCAGTACGATAGACTCGATCGAAACCTAACCTTAATTATAAAATTATATTAATGAATAAATGAAAATTTTTGTCCTTGTCTTTCTTTTCGATTCGTTCGAGAAATTAATTATCTATAGATACATAAGTAGGTAGGTATAAGCGAGCCGGACGCTAGCAACTATTACGTAAGCTAGGGCCTATTGTTGTTGTCGGAAACTAGTACTATTATCTATTCTGTTTACCTAAAAATAATGTTCGATTTTGAACTCTATCTCAAAACAAAACTTCAAGAAATTTCCTAGCTATAATGAAGATATTCCTGCACAATTTTGAGCTTTATTCCTTCGGCATAAGGTCGTCGTTGCTCCATCCGTCTTACGCTTTTTCGATCAGGTCACGTGTCCTGACGCGAGTTTAAGATTTTATACCCATTACAGAAAAAGTGCTCAACGCCGCTAAAGAAGTTTTCACTTCAAAAAATAGTTGCTAAGCCCAGAATATTTGGAACGTGTAAGAATGATTCTTAAATAAAAATTATGAACCTACTTATTTATATTTTTTTATTTAGATGTTATTTTACGCGTGGGAAAAGTATGACTATTTTCTTCATAAATTTAATTAAAGTCTCGCTCGTGTCGGTGCAGCCACCTCCAATACTCTACCACGCAGAAAATCACGAAAACCCTATACTGAAATTAATAAAATAGGAGCGACTCGTCGGTTCATCTCTATATTTTTTATTATACATCCAAAATATCACCCGGAAAAATATTTGCAGGTCGTTCGTATCAAGCCGGGAATGTAACCTGCAACCTCCTGTATCGCAGGCGGACCTTTACCCGCCGCGCCACATCTGTGGTAGGTTGTATAGATACGATAGAAGTGGGTACTTAAGCGAATGATTAACCAAAATATAACATCACAAACAAATAAAAAATTAATAATTGTGTTTCTATGTTATTTTTTTTTCTTTAATAAGGGCTTTGTCGCACATGCGATCATGACGATGTATTACAATTTATTTTATAGATATTTCTTTACTATGATAACTCAGGTTTCATCGATTTTCCTCGATATAACTAACTAAGAAGACTTTTGATAAAGTCGCCTTCCGCCGTCCGGGTCACTACATCAAAGAACAAGATCCGTCAAGTGCGAGTGTAACTCGCGCGCCTAGGGTTTCGAACGTTTGTCAACCAATATGTACCAAAAGTACCTAAAGTACAGTAAGTTTCCTTTTCATTTATTATCATTTATTTTTCTTTATACCTGTACAGGCCCACGAAATGTATTAATGTTTTAAATTTCAAGTTGATAGCTGCAGTAGTTGCTGAGTTATTAAGGAGGGTAAAAAGGACAGACAAAGCGAGACCATAAGGGTTTCGAAATCGATCTTCGAAACCCTAAAAATGGAACGAACGTACCGATCGTCGAATAGGTACCACTCGTTTGTATTCGCTCGCTCTTGCTCGCTTCATCCCTCTGTTTTGATCGGGATATAAAAAAAGGCGCATATTCCGTCGAGCCTATTAATTATTCATTACGTTTATTAATCTGTGAGTTGGGTCCCTATTCATTGTTTTCGTAATTACTCAATTTCAATGAAAAACTTGTTTGTTTCAAATAATTGAGGCCTATAAATAGGCTTTTATCAGCCTTAAGCCGTAGGTACAACTGTTCGGTACATTAAAAGAAATCTTATAATTAAAGAAAATTATCAACATAAGTACTTATCAAATAATATTGGTACATTGACTAGATTCCAACTTTTATTTTCTTTCAAATGGATACTTCTGGTCGATGACCTGTGTGGCGTAGTTTTTTTGTTCGTGAACTAACTCCAAAAAGTAGGAGGTTCTCAATATTTTTTTTTATTGCTGTTCATTGATCGATTTCTAAAAACTCTCATTATAAAACATATCCATGTAAAAAAACTAAACTTAAAACAAACACTACCTAGGTAGGTTCTAAAATGTACCCAGCTAGTGAAACGAAACGACCAATAATTGTCGTTTTAATAGGTACCTAAATAGACAGAGACATTGTTTAATTGTTATAAACGAAATAAACTTTTATACAGTAACTTATCAGCAAGTAAATAACATTTATCAGTTAGTAGTTAACTAATATTTTTAGGGTTCCGTACCTCAAAACGACCTCAGTGGCGCAGCGAGCGAAGGTCCGCCCGCGAGGATGTTGCGGGTTCGATTCCAGCCTCGGGACAAATGTTTGTACGATCTGCAGATATTTTTTCAGGGCGTCCTGGATGTTTTCTATGTATAATCAAAAATATCTACCTATGTACTGTATTGTATTAAGTATATCAGTTATCTAGTACCCCATAACACAAGCTCTGCTTAGCTTGGGGCTAGATAACGCTGTGTGAATTGTCCAGCATTATTTATTTATTTACTTAAAAGGAAAAAAGGAGCCCGTATACTATCACTTTGTTGACCGTCTGTCTGTCTGTCTGTCCGTATGTCAACCCCCTTTTCTCAGGAACGCGTGGACGTATCGAGATGAAATTAACGTCAAACACTCAAGTCCGTAACCTCTTGGAGCCACAATATAAAACTTTTAAGTCAACGCACTCAAAAGTTGCAGCCGTTTATGTCCGAATATTTTGAAATTTCCTAGGGATCCAAGGGACATGCACACAAACCTTATAGGGTACTTCCTGTAGACCTAGAATCATGAAATTTGGTGAGCAGCAAGGTCTTAAGGCACAAGTAAAGGGAAAATCCGAAAACCATAAAATTGTAATTTATTCTCTAAAAAAAATACTTTTAATCACATGGACCAAAACCTATACGGTAGGTACTTTCCGTTTACCTAGATTCAAAAAATTTTGTAAGAAGCAAGGTTTTATAGCACAAATAAATGGAAAAATCTAGAAACCGTAAATTTGTAATTTATTCACAAAAAAATAATTTGTATCTCGCCTTGAACCGAAACCTACAGGGTTGACTTTTAGGTCAACGGGAAGTAGGTACTTCCCGTTGACCTAGAATCATGATAATTTGGCAAGACACAAGGTCTTATGGAACCCTTAGTGCGCGAGTCCGACTCGTACTTGACGTTTTATTTTTTTAAAGTAAGTACCACCCTTAAATCCAGAATTTTAATCCCATATGGTATATGTATAATATGTATAATAAAAATATCTATCTATGTAGTATATTGTATTAAGTATATCAGTTATCTAGTACCCATAACACAAGCTCTGCTTAGCTTGGGGCTAGATAATGCTGTGTGAATTGTCCAGCATTATTTATTTATTTATTTATTTATTTATTTATTTTATTTATATATTAGGTTAGGTAGGTTGTTGTTTAGATATCCGTATCTCATTAGCAAAGGTTAGTTTAAGTAGTTAACAGGTAAATGCTGACTTGTTGGCATCCTTTTCATACAAATTTTTACTCTGGTTTTTAATGAGGAAAACCCTCAGAATATGCTTCGAAGTTCTTCAAAACTTTCTAGATCTTGACTCGAGTCTACCTCATTGTCGTAACGGCAATATAATATAATATAACTAGCTGCTGCCCGCGGCTTCGCTTGCGTAGTTCCCGTTCCCGTGGTAATTCCGGGATAAAACATAGCCTATGTCCGTCTCCTGGTTCTAAGCTGCCTCCCCACCAATTTTCAGCCAAATCGGTTCAGCCGTTCTTGAGTTATAAATAGTGTAACTAACACGACTTTCTTTTATATATATAGATATAGTAATAGGCAGAGATATATACCGATTTCCTAAATTCCCAGGGACGTTCTCGCTCACAAATGTACCCACGAGCTGAGATATACTCAACCCGTGAGTACGTGCCCACTGCTGCCTATACAGGGTGGTTTTTTGAGAAGGGCGGTGATGGCCAAGTCCGAAACCACGCGAGTCAAAGAAAAGTCGTGAAAGGATGACTCCTTTCACGACTTTTGGACGACTCGTGGACATCGAGGGCATGACTGCCCTCGATTTATAAAAAAAAACAATAACTGCATATTTAGTTTTTTTTAATCTTTTTTTTTTGAAGGAAATCGAGATAAGTATTAAAAGTAATTTGTAAAAAATAGCTTTTTCCTTTTATTTTTAGTAATACATTTCTTTGCAAAGATTGATCCGTATCAGCAACAAAATTAATTGATTCATACAGGGTGTCCTTTTTTTGAAAAATCATTAGTGTCGATTTCCATCTAAAGTAAAAGCTTTTTAAAAAAACTAAATATGCATGTATTGTTTTCTTATAAATCGAGGGCATGATTCCTTTCACGACTTTTCTCTAACTCTCGTGGTTTCAGACTTGGCCATCACCGCCCTTCTCAAAAAACCACCCTGTTGCCCTTCTCTCTATTGCGCTATTCTGGCCCGTATAGTTCTACTCCCGGCTATTTTAACGATGTCGTCAAGTTTACCCTAGCCAACAATTATATTGTTAAAAATTGTCGTTGTAAATGTATAAGATGCCAACTGCTGTCCGCGCGGCAGCCTAGCCTGAATGAAAATGTAGCCTTTGTCTTTCCATCGGCTATGTACAGTCAGCGTCAAATTGATATGAGCGTCTAGAGTAGTCAAAATGATCTGAAAAACATAAAGGCAATTTGATATACACAGTTCGAATCACCATAATGTTGTAAGCACCCAAGGTGTTCAAAATATTTTACTACTCCTTGTTTCACATTTATATTATGAGCGCCGTCAGGGTGACTGACTGCTCATATAAATATGAAATAATGAGTAGTAAGATGTTTTGAACACTTTGGGGGCTTACAACATTATGGTGATTCGAACTGCGTATATCAAATTGCCTTTATGTTTTTCAGATCATTTTGACTACTCTAGACGCTCATGTCAATTTCACGCTGACTGTACGTTTTGTCTATAGCCAATAGTGAAATGGTAAAAAATTGCAAACAGCCTGTCGAGCTATAATATATTATGCACCGAGGGCGTATATCAGTGTCTGACGTCACTGGTGTCATTGAATCCCGAGCGCAACTAAGAATTCTAGAATAACTCACGAAGCGAGACAGTTACTAGAATCCTGATTGTGAGAGGGATTTAATCAAACCCAAGACAGCTTTATGCACGAGAAAAATACTCTTTTCACACTTTCTGCGAGAAAATAGTAAACTTTTGGTTTGGTTACATGTTTCGCGGCATGAGGTTTATTTTCGTCTTCTGAACAGAGGTTTGTTCCAAATATGAAAAAGTTATACATCAGTTATACATATCTCTTTGATAAAAAAATACACCATAATTATTGATGTTCGGAATTCAATCCCATTTTTTCCTTGGGGAAATAATGCCATGGGAAGTTTTGAATTCGGAACCTCAAAATCTTTATGGAAATGTTAACCAAGGAGACTCGCACCAAGAGATCTCATTCAAGTTGTTTGAATTTAGTAAAATTCTTCACCTTTTTAGGCAAGAACTGTAATCATTTGCTTGTTGTCAAAACACCCAGACCGATGGAACAAATTTCTGCAGATCGTACTCAAATTTGTTCCAAGGCGGGAATCGAACCCGCAACCTCTAGCGTCGCAGGCGGAGTCTCGCCCGCTGCACCACTGAGGTCGTCAAGACAGATATTAAAGATACCTTGCTAACAGCCCAATGCTTAGGCAGGCACAATAAATGTACCTAGGTATTATGTCAGTGTTAGGTCGTATTAATGAACACCTGTTTTTTTATGTGATTATGTACTAAGTAGTCGTTTATTTTATTTCATATTATATTATGAGTGTAGTGTTTAATAAAGAATTTTCTTTTTTTCTTTCTATACCTATGCAGGTGGTATTGCTTTCGCATTTAAAAATATACATAGTAAGACTAGTACTACACGTAATAGGTATATTTATGAATACTTAATTATGCAGTAGAGGACTACGATACGAATGGAACAATTAATACAATTGTATAAAAACGGCACCATACATCTTAACATAGTACAAACTACCCTCGGCGATCCCTTACTAAACAAACAAGGGCTAACCTAACACGAAGCTGATCCAAGGATGATCCCTTCATTAAGGTTGTTTTAATCAGGTGTGGAATACCAGACACCTCTGTAACTTAGACGAACCTTAAGGCTCTAGGTCCTGGTCACTGTTGTCAGCCATTTTATAATTAAAGAGGAGCAGCTTTATAAGGTTGAACGGCTCCAAAACGTGTGCATACGTTTTGTGTTAATTTAGTCTTCGTAAATTCGATCATATTTCGGAGTTCCACACAAAACTCAAAAGGCTTCCTGTCCGTCTTCGCCGATATTCCCATATCATTTCTCTTCTTTACAACATTCTCTTTAACCCTGTCACTCTCTTTTATTTAAAGGAGCGTTTTGAATTCCTCCACAAGATCATCCTCATCCTTCCCGTGTCTTCCGGTCGTCAGAAAATTTGGTTTTAAAAATGCCACCTCACAAAAACAGTTTCTACGACAAATCCTTCATCAAAAAAATTATCTGAGCGTTTGGTCGAAGCGATGCGTGACCCAAGAGCTGGTGAAAATCTGGTGCAGCGCATCAGCATTGCCAAACAGCGGGGCAATACATCCAGCGTCTTGGGGACGCTTTCGACTGGTATTGATATGGATCAGTTGAGCTACCTGTATATTGCTTAACAGTCTGCAGCTCAATATTTTCAATTCTAAATACTAGTTTCATTTTATTTCTATTATTTGATTATGATTTACTTTGTGAATATAGTAGTTTACTTACTAGTGAAATACTTTATTATAACATAAAATTAATTCTTGAGTTTGATTACCTAGTAAGTTCATAAAAGACGCGTCGTAAACTATTTCACAACAGCAAAATATCTATCTGATGGTAATATAACGGAATCGTCGACACCAATGACATCGATTTGGAGATCGTCCAACTAAAATCCACATAACAGCGCGTCGTCTATTCAATTTGTCACTTTATCTGCCTGCGACATAGAAGGCGGAGGGTTCAATTCCCGCCGCGGGACAAATGATAGTACGAGCTGCAGGCTTTTAGTAACTGTGATATAGGTACTTCTTCTTTGTTTGCAGGTAATTGCTAAAGTTAAAATGTATTGATAAAGATATCATCGTCAATTTAATTCTTGTGTCCTACCCTCAACTGATTTTTACTATATTTTTCTATAACACTATTAGCGTTACACTGTTGTAACGCTTTCAAAACTAATACATAATTTTAAACGTGGAAGAGCACCTATCCTATCTATGTTAACCCTTTCACTCCTAAACGGCTGAATGGATCTCAATGAAATTTGGCAGGGAGGTAGATCGTATCTCGGAGAAGGACATAGGCTACTTTTTATCCCATAAAAGCGCGTGCGAAGTGACAAGCAGAAGCTAGTCTATATTTATTTATTATAGTAAAGTAATTTTTTTTTATTGACATAATAGCTAGTGTAACAGACATTATGAGTCCATAGGCTCCTGAACTATATAGTTTAAAACTGTATTTCAGGAGCCAGTGGCTTCTCCAACTAATATTAATACATTAGCTGTCCATGCACTACATTTACTTCATAGCTCTGTTTCAAATGCATGAGATGTCAGGCACTGAACGCTAGAGCTACGAGGTTGAATTTCGAGAGACGTATAGATAGGTAATTTGGTAAAATAAAACACGGTGGACGTGACGAAATTTTTTATTACCTAATTCTAAAAACATATGAAGATTATCAGTATGGACGCAGTGTGGTATACCCCAAATTATTTTGGGACAGCTAACGTGTTAACATATAATTTTATTATTATGTCAATATGCAACATAACTAATACCTAATCTTAATTGTAGGGAAGGAGAAAACAAATTTAAAAGAAAAACATGTAGAGTTAGTGATTTCGAGATTGTGCTTTCAAAACTACTATTGTAACAGACCGCATGTGAGCATTTTAAATTTATAGCTGAAAGGCTTGAAACCACATTTTTGGCCGTACGTATGGTTTGAATGTTCAACATAATTGTTATCATAACATAACCCATGTCATCTTCATCTAACATATTGTGTTACCGTCAAACTTATCTATGAACAGAATAAGTAATAAAGTATCTATGGATTCATTAACCCTAGATCACTAACCATTCGTAAAAATGACGAGGCGTACCTGGAGCATTTAGTGTTTCGCTATGTTCCCGACCTCTGCCACCCCACCCGTTTCTAATACCTTCCTAAATTGTATTATTAGAGACCTGCAGTCACTTATTGCGGATGCACATATGTTGAATCGAGAGATAACGTGTTATAAAAATTTCAGACTGTAATTTTGCAAACAAATATGAAGCCAAATCATCGGTGAAATCATGAATATTTATGGTTTTCAGGTAAGCCATTCAAGGTATTCCCAGAACTTTTAAAACTTGCAGTTAATATCCTACAAAAAAAAAATAAGACCTTGAACTTCTGTAAGGCAGCAAACAAGCGATTTGCAGGGAACATATTGTTTATGGGTCTACTTACTATTCTTATAAGTTATTTTCGAAATAGACCCTTAAGTTTTGCTCAGAGAAGGCTAAACGTTCTAATTATGGTTGTTTGTCTCATTAATAAAAACTGAATAACAAAATATTGATGTTTTAAGTCGTCGTAAAATTTACGAATGGTTAGTGATAACGTTACTCGAAATTAAGGTTAGTGAGCTAGGGTTAAACCCTTTGGCTTAGCTTCCTATGACCATGGTCATGGTTGTACCTAAAATTTTAACAACCTAGTTCATTTCTGTTATTTGCATTCCTAGTAAAAAAAAATCCGCAAATGTTTAGTTTTTGTAATGTGTCTTGTCAAATAAAGTATTTCATTTCATTTCATCATCAGTGGTCTTCAAAATTTCGATTAGTGAAATGCGGATAAGAATCGAACTTCAGTTCTTTCTTGTGGATTCGAACAAAACATCGTAAATCGATTTGACAGTAATTTAACTATGATCCATCATAGCATTTGACGGGTGCACATTACAATACAATACAATACAGTACTCTTTATTGCACACCAAATAGAAACACATGACAGGAAAAGACAAATACAAATAACGTTGCACAATGGGCGGCCTTATCGCTATGAGCGATCTCTTCCAGGCAACCTTTACACATTATTGTCATCGAACATACCCGAGCTACTTTCTAATAAAAAAAAACAAATCGGTTTTGATAGATGATATTTAGCCACCAATGAAATAAGAAACCCTATGGCCAGGCCGCAGTGACTAGGTCGCAGTTACATACATTAATAAAAAATGGCCATGGAACCAGTCATGGAACACGTGCACCTGGCCTGGGCCGCACGTGGCTAGCGGCCCCAGGTGCGACCTGGCCGCTAGTGCACTCCAGGGCCGCGATCATGCTGTGGTCAGTGTAGTTACCTATTGGCACCTCAGGTGGTCCTGGCCTATGTTGCCACAGTCGCACATACAGAACACACGTTAAACCCATACATAACCCATAATTTTTTGTCGGGGCTTAAGGCTGAGCCTTGGAAAACTAAGACTGTCAGATTGCATGTCAATATTACCAAATGTGGTCGGCAGAGGTGCTTATTTTTTACATAGACTTATGCAAAATTTATCTATTGTAGAAGAGGCAAACTTCTGTTTTTTTATTGATTGTGCTAATCATTAGGTAATAATGTAATGAACTTTGAAAAATAACTTTATAACAGCTGATTATTTGTTAAATTTATGTCAATTCTATGTATGTCAACTTTACTAATTCTATGTATTAACATTAATTTTAGTTAATAACTACAGTATTGTTTATATTAATTATTGCATGTAAATTAATAAGATAATTGCACGCCCAAAAAGGGCAAGTTACATTGCTACTTTTCCACTGTATTTACCATCTTTTTACACGTAATTGCAATAAATATACTTTTACTTTTACTTTTAACTAACATTTGCCCGCGGCTTAGCTATTGTTGCCATTGTTGCATGTAAGGTACATATATAAAACCTATGTCGCTCATTGTACCTTATCAATTAAAGACGGCGGACCGAACTTCCGAATTTTCATTTTACAAATATTGGCACAGCTTGAAGTTAACCACGGTATTAGAATTTCAAACTTTTCAAAAAGTTCAGCCTGATCCATTTAGAAGCGGCGGAAAAAAGAAAGAACACGTCACATTTTTTTAGTCAATCCTTATTTGGCCCACTGTATAAGGCCCCACTTACTAAATGTACAGACAGCATTAGAATTAAGTAACCAGAATTAGGTTTTTTGAATTTATTCGTTCTTTTTTTATGTAACCCAAAAACAATATAATTTATTTTCGACTTTTAAAACTTCTACGATTAACAAGTTTAGATTAAAATCGGCATGTGTTATGCAGGGGGGTTACTAAATACCTACTGACTCTGTACCTACATAGAAAGAAGTGCGTGGATGAATCGTACTAAAATAAAGGTAACCTTTCAACCTTTCAATACAATACAAATACAATACACAAAACTTTATTGTACACAAACAAAAATACAATACAAGAGACATTTCATAAGACATAAGTACAATGGGCGGCCTGAACGCTTAGTAGCGATCTCTTCCTGGCTTTCAATTAAAATCTAGATTAAAATTGACTATTCGGGCCATAGAGAGCCTAGAGTCTAGCTAGAGTATCTACTTAGGGCCCCCGTGGGACGAATGAGGAATAACTCATTTTTACGCCAATTTCTGTGACCCCAACTCGCACTTAGCCGATGCTATTTTCAGTACACCGCAACAAAAAACAAAAAGAGTACTTACAAAGGAATCCGAACAAAAGACTTGAGATCTGAGCCCACTCTTACCAACCTACCTTAGGGGATTGAGAAATGATCAACTGCAGAAGACCACAGAATAAGTACCAAATACTATAAAGCTCAAACGATTTTGTAGACGGGCGACTAAAGTTGCTTTAACATTGTCGCAACATCAATTTGGAATGGAATAATCACCGCCTTAACTCGAGCCTTTCAGTATGATTTTCGAGCGATAAGGATGAGAAGGAATCTTGTCAAAGTTAATAAATTTTACGTTACTTTTCTCATCTCACTCGCGCGTTGTCACATGGCATAGAAGCAAAGGTCCGACCGCTTTTGACTCAGTTTGAAATGGTTTCCTAACATGCTGATCGGGCGCGGATGTTCTTTGTATGAAGCTCCATTACATTACAATGCAGATTTATCAGCATCATAACTGCATTGACTAAATAGCCTCATTTTCGAAGGCAAATTCGTGATGAAGCCTCAGAATTTGATCATGACTGTCTGAGCAGGTCAGTATTCTATTATTTCTATTTGTTCAACAAACACTAAGCTCCGCTTGCACAATTTTTTTTAATTGGCAGAAGCCTTTATTCACAAAGAAAATTATAATATAATTAGTATTTACAATTGAAACAATTGAGCTAACTGCAGACTGTTGCAAACAATCTACAGGTAGCTCAACTGATCCATATCAATACCAGTCGGAAGCGTCCCCAAGACGCTGGCTGCATTGCCCCGCTGTATGGCAATGCTGATGCGCTGTGCCAGATACTGACCAGCTCTCGGGTCACGCGTCGCTTCGACCAGACGCTCAGATAATTTTTTGAAAACCCGAAGAGCCTCGGTACCCCACGGACCTAGGGTCTCGACTCCAAGAGGAGCAAATGTGTAGGCTCTGTCGAGACCTGCATATTTGCGCCTCTTGAGATCTTCGGCCAAATCTGCCGCCGCGCCTGCCCTCACGGATGTCCTCGGAAGATGGGAAGGCGCAAGTGTGTCGACGCATGTAGCGTCCCAAACAATGGGCCTCCCCAACTCCCATGGGACTAGTGTCATACCGTCGGGCCTTTTACCATCGTCACGTAACAGACCATTCGGTTCGAGAATAGCTGGTACGTTAGCGGTGACAAAGGCCCGCCGGATGATGTCGTTAAGGCTGGCGTGGCGAGATATCCGACCGGCTGCCCTAGTACACGATAATCCGTGATGACCAAGCTGTTCGACAGCAGTACCGCACTGGCATTGATGAGGCGCGCAACACCTTGCACCCAACCGAAGACATGTTGCGATACGGAAAGTTACGGGATCCAATAAAGTACCAGTGTTATATGAAGGAAATGCTTGCAACCAATGTCCTGACTCCCATTTAGAAACGGCCAGGAGGCGGGCACGATCCGCAGAGCTGGAGCACGTTTGTAACAAACAATTCCGTGTCAACTCACACAGAGGCCCGTCCCATTGCCGTTGGGACAAAAGTGATTTTGGGGGAGCAGCATCGGGGCAAGCATTATGCCAAGCCGTTCGAGCTTCGTCTAAAAATGAAATTTTTAATGACATTCCAGGCGGGACCAAACGAGAAGGCTTTAAAATTTTGTCAACTAAAGAACTAGTGCTGTAGACAGAAGACAAGAACGCTGGCAGGGCTACACTTGAAATTTTGCGTATACCTAAGCCTCCCAATTTGACAGGCAGGGAGGCCTGCGACCATGCCTTGTCATCTAAATCAATATTCAAAACCGATGATAAAGTATTCTTTATTATGTTGTCTAAGCCTTCCAAGAGCTCGCTGTGTTTCCACAGTTGACTACATCTCAAAGAATACGTAAATTTAGGTACAAATAGACAGAACCGAATAATTGTAAAAGCCATATGACTATTAATTTTGAGCAATCTGTCCGAAGTTTTATTGAAATTTTGAATTTTCTCATCTACAAATGACTGAAAAGACTCATCAAGAATTGGTGAACCAAGGAGTCGAAGTGAACATTTATCTACAACTGTAATGTTGGGGGCTAAACTATTGAATTTTCCAATGATATTGTTTTTGTCTACACAAGAGTCCGAAATAAAAAGCTCGCATTTTGAAAAATTTAATTCCAAACCTATTTTTTGAAATTCGTCTGTGATGATTTTTAGATCATCAAATACTGTGTTCACCTCTCCACCTAATGTTCCATCATCCAAATACCAAACATTGAGCTTGGATTGGAGTCGTTGAATGATTGGTTGGATGGCAAGGCTAAATATGGCCGGACCAAGAGGGTCGCCCTGCTGACAGCCAACTGCGGACGAAATTACTTTGTTCCTGTAAATTAATTTTGACGGTGAACCATAACATTGCCAAAGGAAAGAAAAAATTTCTGGAATTTTGTCTTTAATTTCTTTTAGCAAGGCGCCCCTGTCTACGGAATTGAAGGCGTTTTTGACGTCAACCTTCAGTATTACCTCCCCATAATTTTGGTCTAAAAATGTACGAAGGGAATGTACTGCGGCCTCACAACCGCCTCGCGAACCAAAGCCTAGCTGAATTGGTCGGAAATAGTCGCCTAGATAGTCGGCTTCTTTCCGACAGCAGACTTTAGCCGCAAGGCGGCGGTAGGTTGTGCCCACAGCTATGGGTCTAATTCCGCCATCCTTCTTTTTAAGGGCACAAAGATTCGCACCGTAAAGGAGTTCAGTGATCTCGCTGTTGACTCGGCCTGACAACATCAGGTTGATTAGAGATGTCAGATCTTCCAGAAGGACTTCACCTGCATGGCCAGACCCTCCAGACAGAAGATCTTTTAGATGCTGTGGAGTCACAGCATCCAGGCCACCGGCAGAGCCACTCTGGAATGATATGACAGCTTTAAGCACGTCCTGGCTGGTCGTGCCCACAGCGACATCACTCTCTTCCGGTGGATCGGGGAGTCGAATATTGGCCCCTGCGGGTGGATGCTTACTCTCAAGAGATATGAGGGTAGCATCGTCATTTGGTGCCATCGTGTCACTTGAAAATAGAATGCGAGAGGCACCTTTGATATCACCATCACTGAGTTTACTCTCAACAAGTCTGTAAATAGTAGACTCAGATAATGGTTTATTAGTTTTTGAATTTTGTTGTGTGTCCTGATCAACAATTAAAATAGGCTGACCTTCGCGAGCAGTGTACCTCACACAATTTTGTTTTATCCTAACCGTCATTGAAGATTTGTTCGCCGAATCTTTTTTTACATGCAGTACACTGTAAGGGAATACTAGTAAATGCTCCCAAGCTCGCTTGGTGTTTTTTGTTACAGCATTCCTAATGGCCTCTGAGAGAGCGGAAGCAACAGAGATGCGGGCACCTCGAGGAATACGCTTAAAAATAGGGGTAGTAGTTTTGTACTCACTCAGAACTTTCCAAAAAGGGCGTGTGTCAGCCACATAATCCGAATTTTGCGTCAAAATATCTACCGCTACTGCAACCGGAGCAGACAACGGGATATTGGGGTCCTTATGCATTCTTGCTTTATGAATTTTGAGGCCTCTCTGTCCCTTGAAAAAGCGAGCCCGGGGACATTGTGTGCACTCTAAGAGAGGCTGCACAGACACGATGGGATGGGTCTCCGTCACATTCCTAATTGCAATCAACGGTTGCGTGCATTGTATCATCACAATAATTAAAACTTATAAATGTAAATAAAATTCTTACAAATCTAAATAAACTAACAGGATGACAGCGGCTGGCGCACGCGTGGTAGCCCGGGCTCCACGGCAAGCGCCCTCCTTACTGTAGACAGAAAAATAACAAAGAATAAGCTTCTGTCAAAACCAACGTAAACAAACTACAAAGAGAGAATCCACCTTTTCAATTTATGTTGCGCTGAGGTTGTCCCCGACCTGGAAAACAATACCTGATGCGCGCTAGGTGGTGGACCGCCGGCCCTAGAGCTTCAAAGCTCCGCAAAAGCCGCAGAAAAACTTTTTCTGAAAAAATTCAAGCAAAGATAAGTTAGCAAGCTGACAGTTTTTCACAATAATATATGCCTAATCATATTTAAATTTGACGTATTTGTATGGCTTGACAAGTCACTCCTATCCTATTAGAAGGTTAAATATGCAATCTTTATGCAAGCCGACCTAAGCATTGCATTGGCATCGCAACGCTTCTTTTGTTTTTTTTTTGTTTTTCACCTTAGCAGTAATGAGGCGAGGTGATAAAGTTACTGATCGATTACATTTTGACTATGGGCGCAGCGACTATCTTAAATGATAAATTGATAACTTCGTGCCTATTTACACCAAATACTTAATGACACTAATATTATAAATGCGAAAGTTTGGATGGATGTATAAATGGATGGATGAATGTTTGTCACCTCTTCACGCCAAAACTACTGAATAGATCGGGCTGAAATTTTGCAAACAGGTAATTCTTATCCTGGAATCAAACATAGGCTACTTTTTATTCCATAAATCATTTTCCATGGGATAGAAATCACCTTTAAACGTTTATAGAAACAACGCGGGCATAAAATAGTAATAAATAAAAAAAATACCTACGTAACTTAAATAGGTACATTAGGTACTTACATCCTTAAGTTCCTTGGGTGGAGCGTTTATAATTTTTGTTGCCGGTAAGTTGCCCTCAAAGTTGCTCGAAGTTGCTCGTTTACAGCATGCCTTATCCTTGGATTGCTTTCCAATTGTTTCTTCGGAGTAGTTATTCGCAAGTTGGATTGCATTTGTAACTTGGTGCTAAGTTTGCTCTTATCATGCTGGCTGTCGTTTTCTGCCACCAAGCAGAAAATGGCAGCTGTGGTAAGGTACGAGTATATAGGGTGTTGGTTAAATATATTCTCCAATACAAATATTTTAAAGAAAATTTGTGCGGCGTTGGACTTGCCACCGCCATTCAAATATAGGCTTAAACTCATCAACGTTTAGATACATTCCACAGTGACAGCATATACTAGTAGACAGCGTGCGGGTACACTCGGTTGAATCTTGCGGTAAGGAAGGAAGTCACTGTAAAATTTATTTAAATTCAATGAGTTTAAGCCCATATTTTAATCCTCACTTTTGTATTGTGCGGCAGCGGGGTTGGACGTGTGAGTGACAACGTTGTCCGCTGGAAATAGGTACATGTCCGATGACAAAAATATCACATTGATAACCGCCTCCCTGATTACAGCTACGTTTTGTTCAAGTATGAACTAAGTGTGAGAAGCCGTGGACAAACGCTAGTTAGTTTTACATACATAAATGTTGCTAGTTATTATGGAATAAAATAAAATAAGCATGCTACTTTAGTAAATATTTTATTTAAAATCTTTACATAAATATTGCACATCAATTTTAATTTTCTACGTTATTTTATTACAATATCAATTTTAAATCTTTTTACTTAGATAATCATAATCAATTTGTATGACGTTATTACTTTAATATTTACACGTCCATAAAAATATTTATTTCATAAAAATACATTATTTATTTATATTTGAACGATTGATACACGCTCTATGAGCACTAATGTAATTTGATTTGATTTCTAATTTACAATTGATGCTATGCTATCCCTACGTTTCAGAATTCACAAAACCTAATTAATTTTATCAACATAAGGAATGAATCCTACGAAAGAGGTTTAATATTTTTATAACATTACACAATTAATCGTGTTATTTTACCTTCAGGAAAAAAAGGAAAGAAAGAAAAAAATACTGGCTCACAAATACACTTTAGTAGAAGAAACACCTTAATAACAAAATCTTTAAACCCATTTTATTTTAGAATAATTTTCCGCACTAAACTGGACAAAAATAATAATCGCATCTACATGGGTACTACCTACTTAATCAATGAAAAAAGGAAAACAGAGCTACAAAACAGAGGAACTAAAATCAAGCACAAACTCGCAAATGTCATTGAAAACTTAGTTTGGCTCATTTCCATGCACATTTTCATTATTAGCTGCCAAAATACCTACTTCTGCAATACTTTAAGCTTGTTATTAGAGTAATGCATGTCAGCATTTTACACGACTGCCCAAAAAAGGAGTGCAAAGTTTTGAGCTGCTATGGCAGTGCTGTCATCAGTAAAGATGACCTTATGATGTTTGATGACTAGGGGTAGATCGTTGATGTAGATTAAGAATAGTAATGGACTCACTAAACTACCCTCCGGGACACTATGCTTGATTGTTCTTCTTAGACATGAGACCTAATTTCTTCCTTAGCTTTTGTATATATTCTTGTTACTAGTGTGTATTGTGTTCTGTTTTATCTTAGAAGGTTATGTGCATTTTCTCTGATTCCGTATCGAAAGAGTTTGTACAGGTGTATTCCGTGATCTACATAATCGAACGACTTTGTCATGTCCATATACAGGGTTATTGGTAATTCACTGAGACTGCGTGAACCGCAGGTTCTGTCCATCATACATAGGCCTCCCCTAATGATCACCATAGCACCCTGTCTTCGACAAGCCAGGAAGACAGGTGATATGGCGCTCATTCAGCATCTGTCTGCAGAAATATAATATAACCATTGAACTACTGATACAAAAAAATTCTCCAATCCGTTTCTTGTACAACCGGACTACCGACATTAAAAGTCCAGTCGACCTTATAGCTCGACTTTTAATAAAACACCTGTTAAAAGAATAATAAAACAATAACGTTCGTGAAAATAAATTGATATAACTATAAAAACTCCATTTCGGTGTACTATTGATCGATGTTATTCTACAAGAGTGCTGTTGGATTTGGCCTAGTCTCCTGGCAGAGAGCCAAAAGGTGTTGTATGTTGTATAACAGCTGAAGTGTGTTCTACAATACTGGGTATATTTCTGTTTTATACATAGGTACAAAGGTATTAAATTTTAAGCGTACATGAATGATATCGGTAACTCAGATTATACCTTAAAACTAAATTACCTACCTAATTAATGGTTTAACAGGGTATTTATCGCGTACCTTTTGTTAACAAATCGCGAAAATTTAAAAAGTTTTATTAGGTACCTACCAAATTTAATCGACTATTTATATTTTAATTTGTCTTGGAAAAGCGAGATTCCATAAACGATAATCTCAAACACGTTTACTATTGTACATCAACCTCAACCTCAACAACATGTATTCGTCAGTCGTCGACAGTCCACTGCTGGACGTAGGCTTCGCCCTGAGAAGCGCTTTGCTGGCTTTTATCTCATGGGGGTAATGCCCACAATCCCCACGCTGGGCTTACGGGTTGGGGATCGCAGCTCGGTGGTGTAATTGTTCGGCAGGGAGCGCTGCTGCCCGCCCCCGGTTGATTTCCCTTAGTCGCCGCTTACGACACCCGCGGGAAGAGTTGGAGTCTGATTGTAGTTACATAAAGTTAAAGAAATCAATATATTGTGCAAGTATTTCGATCGGTTTCCCTTTTAAGTTTATATTGTGCTTTAGATAAATAAATAAAATTCTGACTGTACTGGAGGATTCACTGCTTCTATTCTCAAGACAAGCATAGCTAGTGCTACGGTCTCGTTTACTGATAAACAGACCGCATAGGTTAAATAAATCTATATAATCATCAAAAAAAGGTTTGCTGTAAAATAACTCTTTTTAGGGTTAAAAGCATGCCCTAGTGTTTGTACCTATTTCTTGACATAGCAAGGGCATTTGAATTTATTAATTTGAAAATATTGTTATTTTACGTGTAATTAAAAATAATAAGAAAATATTGTCACCCAAAATAAAATGCTGCTCTAAAATTTTAATATAATCCAAGGACTAAAATTCCTTTTCGAATAAAACTTTATTAGTACGGCTATTAAATTCTATTTATAATTTCAAATGATAGTACGCGGCTTTTATAAATACTAGGAGAATAATTTTAAGACTATCTTGCTAACAGGTAAAGACAAGACTGAATTTCAAAATTTGAATCAAGGTTTAAAATGTCTCCATTTTGAACCTAAATTCAAATTTTGACCAACTTCCATTATTTACTTTACTTCGACGGACCAACCTCAGACCCAATAGATACCTTCCTATTTAATAACACCTAGTGAAAACCAAATAATAGAAATCCAACTCCATTGCCTTTGCCAATCCCTTCCTAATTTTATTTAAGTAATGTTTTTTTCGTGCCATAAAGAATAAGGCGTTTTCGCAAAAAAAAAGCCTATGACAAAAATCTGAAGTCGTAATCGAATGAACAGGGCTATCTTTACAAATTTATTTATTTTTAATTTATTTGTTCTTGAGAATAAGATTGTTTAAAAAAAATATGAATGTTTGGCATTTAGGCGGCATTGACTGACCTAGGAAAACTAATTTACAAAGTACTAGTTTCTACCCGCGGGCAGAAACTAGTTTATAATATTAGTGTAAAACCTTGAAGCGTTTACATCAGTTTTCAATTCAAAGCGAACTTTAAGTACCCCAATTAAGGTTGATATTAAGTTTCCTGTCCATTCAAGAAGAAATAATTTACCTAAAGGCTTTCAGAGAAATAAAAATAGTATGAACGTGACCTAGCAACATATATAATGGTCAAATAATATGATGGTAGCTTTTTAAATGTAATTGAACCAATTTTACTAAGTGGACCAACTTCATAGGCTCGCTTATCGTTGTTGATAGAGAAATCCTACCATTTTAAACCGATTTTGAAAAAAGTACCAGGAGGGCGATTACGGTGTGGTAAGGCACGGCATTACGGCTCAAATGCTAGTAGTTGAAACGTTCGGGTGCGCGGTCACAGGCCGACATCGGACTATCCGCTGACCGCGTCCACTGATCGGCAATCAGAATGACGTCCAAATATTATCAACAATTAATATTAATTAATTAAATATTTTTTTTGTAAAAAATAATTTAATATTATTAATAAAAATAATATTTTTTTCCTATAATTGCATTCTATAAAATATTGATTATTTTCTCAGTAAGTAAACTAATATTTCCTCCGTAGATTATCTTATTCAAATATGTCATCCAAGAGCTCCAAGACCCATAATTGTAACTGTACTTTCCCCTTAATATCCTTTGGCACCTAACCAATAGACGTGCGACTTCCATATCTGCTCAATAATTCAACCAATCGATAGCTTTGAATGTTGTATGGTTCATCCAATAGCATCGATTCTTGGATTTCTCGGAAGTATTCGATTTTTAAATTGTTGACGGAAAAAGAATGGAACATTCGATTTGTGAAGTTGTTACTACGGGCTCTCGATTTTGTAATTTCTAACACACGGAGCTTTTATCCCCGACAAAAAAGGATGTGTTGGTAAGGGGACTCGATTGTTGTAATTTCTAACACACGAAGCTCTTGTCCCAATAAAAAAGCCTTTTAGCGCTCCGACGGAGAAGTAAAAGCTAAAATGAGCTTAATTGCGTTGCTTCTAGAATTAAAATGTATTTTACCAGGCCCAGAAAGATAGGCCAGAAAAACTAATGAATAAATGAACACTCTTTTGTACTATAGTTCGACCGAAACCGCTGTACCGCTCCCTAAGAAAGTGCGGCGAAGTGGGGGCCGAGGAAAAAAGAGCAAGAATACACATGAGATCGATATTGTCGGATATATCTTACGATATCGTACCAATATAAACAATATTTTTGTTTTATATATTATTATTATTATATAATTTTTTTTAATTATAATAAAATTTATTCAAAGAAACTCGTAAAATAGACAATACATAAGTGCACTAAACAAATAAATACAGCTAAGTATAACAAATTAGCCTGAATTAGGTAATCCTGTGTTTCAGGCGACAAGAGTGCTAATTATTAGATAAAACAATCACTTAATTATATCGATATGTTTATATTTTTTAATAACTAAATTATCTACAGATATTCTGACAGAGCTTCTGCTTCAACTTCATCTTCCGTTTCGCCATCGGAATTTGAATCAGAGTCGTTCTGCAAATTTATAAATAATGGATCGATAATAATATCAAATCTACTATCGCGATCCCAGTAATTGTTTTAATTTTTTTGGACATGATCATCACATTTCTGCCATTTTTCCGCCGTGAACTCCGAAAACAATGTATTCAATAAGTTTATCTTTTCATCTAGAGAAGAGTTAATATGGTTATGGGCTATATTGTTTTTAATATCAGCCCAGACTAACTCTATGGGATTCAAATCCGGATGGTACGGCGGTAATCGTAGAACAGTATGTCCATTGGCTTTCAGGAGTTCATCAATTCTGTACACGGGCTCTTTTTTTGTATTATCGATAAGAAGTTGCAGTTGAGATTTTGTCATAGCTTCCGAAAATTCAACATTGTGGCGCCGTAACCAGTTCTGCATTTCAGTTTTGAGGCTTGCTATGGTTGGCTTCTTGTCAACCTGAACGCTGTGGTAAGACGCGTTGTCCAAGACAACTACAGAATTCGAAAGCAATTTATCTTTTAACTTTTCATCTACCCACTTATAAAAAGTAGGCCCGTTCATGTCTTCATGATAGTCACCGGTCTTAGCATCTGATTTGAATATCGTCAATGCACCATCAACCAAGCCATTTCGACATCCAGCGTGAAGAATTACCAAACGCCGTCCTTTTCCAATATCAGCATGAATTCCAGGTTCGGACGATGATTGCCAACATTTGCCTACATGGTGACTGGCGTTAATGTATGTTTCATCAAGGAAATATATGTTGCGGTTTTGCGTTCTGTAATTTCTGATTTGTGTTAAGTATTTTTTCCGCCACACTACAATATTAGGCTGCTCTATAAGGAGATGTCTCTTCGATTTGCATTTTTTGAAACACTTGAAAGTGACACTTGGCACTTTTTTTTCAAATTCATAAAACTGATGAATTTTTCTTCTGATAACTCCTAAATAAAAATCATCAACAACATGTTTTTTCTTTATAGTTTTTGGTTGTTTTGGCGAATTAAATTTCAATCGGCCCAAATTTTCAGTTGATGAATTGCCCTCTTTTATCACATTTCTTGCGGTTTTTTCGCAGTAAATATTGCCAAAATCGTGGCAGACGCCCCCGTAGCGTCTGCCACGATTTTGGCAATATTTGCATCGCTTTTATATTCAAAGCTCTCTCTGTCTGCTTTTCTTTTCTTAAAATATTCGGCCACTTAAAAAATTATGGCCTTGACATCACGAGATAGCGCTCGACCCATCTTTGGATATTTATCTCATGTGTATCTGACATAGACCGTCCGGTACAAAGGCGACCTACTGCCGTGAGCGTTGACGGCAGACTGATGGATCGGAGCGGCCGATACTTCCCCCCTGTCTCGCCGCGCGCATACCTCAGGAGCGGTACAGCGGTTTCGGTCGAACTATAGTACCTAATTACCTAACATAAATAAAAAATAAACTAATTTCTTTGGCCATAACTAGGTACTTCTCGCCCGTAGCACACCTCCGCTGCGGAATACGAGTAGCGGACCCGCTGGATGAATTCCACAGCAATCAAGTGTAGTTTGAGTTGCGGAACTATAGTGGAGGTGTGGCTGACGTCGTAGTAGATCGACGAAACCGCGCGGGGAAACATATAGAATTATAGTCAAATCTATGCCTTAGAACAGGCAGTTTCGCTAGTGTTCCGCTTCTCCTACATACGGACAAGACAATGACGAAATTACTGCGGTTCCGCTGTTACGGTTTCGCAGCGGAGGTGTGCTATGGGCGAAAAGGAGCGGGGCTGGTTAGGGCCTAGTTAGGCAGGGGGACAATGCACAATACACTCCTATGCGAGATGTCAGTGAAGATCCGAGTTCCCCCATTCAATTGGCCATAACTTGTCATTCGGATTCGAGTTAATATCGAGATTACTGACACGCCAATGGTAATAAAAGATACTTGATACGCATGGAATGCTTCGGAGGATGTACCAGCAGGCATGCGATTCATATCGTGGATGGTAATTGGAAATATCTCGACTTTTCTAGAACATTCGAACTTGAAGGAAGGTCGGTGGAATATGTAAGGTTTATTAGGACGTAGGTGTGATTAACCTGTTTTTTAGGGTTCCGTACCTCAAAAGGAAAAAAGGTGGGTTCCTTTTTTAAAGGATCACTTTGTTTTTCTCCGCCTGTCATCCCCCTTTTCTAAGGAACGGGTGGAGGAGGTATCGAGTGGAAATTAACATCAAATACTCAAGTCCGTAACCTCTTGAAGCCGCAATATATAAATAAAACTTCTAAATCGACGAACTCAAAAGTTACAGCTGTTTATTTCCGAAAATTTTGAAATTTCCAAGGGAATCACATGCACATAAAACCTTTAGGGCATTTCCCGTAGACCTAAAATCATGAAATTTGGTGATCAGCAAGGTCTTATGACCTTGCTGCTTGCTGATAGCTGATTGCTATAAAGCACAAGTAAAGGAAAAAATCAGAAAACAATAAATTTGTAATTTATTCACAAAAAAAATACTTTTATGCTCGCCATGGACCAAGACCTATAGGGTACTTCCTGTAGTGTAGACCTAGAATTATGCAATGTGGCAAGAACTCAGGCCTTATACCATAAATAAAGGAAAAAATCCGAAAACAGTAAATTTGTAGTTTATTCACAAAAAATAATAAATTTTGATCTCCCTCTACCAAAATATACAGGGTACCTACTTCATGTTGACCTAGAATCATAATATTTGGCAAGAAACAAGGTCTTACAATTAAATAGAACCCTTACTTTGCGAGTCTGATTCGCACTTGACGTTTTATTTTATTTAATGTATAATGTGTAATTTTAAGTTCTAATAATTTGGTAATAATTTGTTATGGATACCTATAATATCTGAATAAATGAATAATAAAAAAAACACCGCCAAACATAGAACCTCCTCTTTTTTTCGAAGCCCGTTAAAAAGTAACCAACGATGGGTGGCGAAAATAGAATGACTGATACACTCATGAGTTAGGTAGGTACATCTGAATTGATTTGCTGTTCTAAAGTTTGTTTTTTATTTCAATTCTAGGAAAGTGTAATAAATATAGCTATATAACTCTGGATTGAGTCACCTTTCAAAAAACAAAACTTAACCCAAATCGGTTCATCCGCTTGGGAACTACTATTTCACCCGAATCCGACGGGCTTAGAGAATGTTAAAATGTAAAGTTAGAATAAGTTTTCATAAAGAAATAAATATAAATACAAGTTAAACAATTGAAAGAAAGAAAGAAAGAAAGATTTAACACCATTTTTTATCGGATGTTAAAAATATTGACATCTTTATTATCAAAGAACCGTCAAATAATAGAAACAAATAAGAACTAGTATTTACAATTGAAACAATTGAGCTAACTGCAGACTGTTGCAAACAATTTACAGATAGCTCAACTGATCCATATGAATACCAGTCGGAAGCGTCCCCAAGATGCTGGCTGCATTGCCCCGCTGTATGGCAATGCAAAAATTGTCTAAAATATTAAATGGTACTGAAATACCAGTGCCTATAAAAGTTATCCAGCGTCTATTTAGAAATGGTTAAGTGGTTCCGCATATTTAATATCAACCCGACCTCAATTAGAGCAATCGTAAAGGTGCAGACCAACTGCGGTATACCATGTCGATCAAAATTAGGTACAAAGAATTACGCAAATCCTGAATTTGTAGAGTGAGACAGTCTCATAATCTTTGTTTTATTTTTAATAGACCAGAAATCAATTAACTGTTAAAAACAATAATATAGTAAATAAGTTATTTAGAACCAACACCATCTTTAATTTTTTTTATAAATACTATCCACCAGGCCTTACGAACTTTTTTTTAATAAATAAGCTTAATTTTTTTTACTCGCACTTGTTTAGTCCAACTTCCTCATCAACACACATGCGTTCAATGTTGAGCACGCTTTCCACAAACAAGAGGCGGTTTTGCCATTAGTACGACAATTGAAACAGAATTAATTAATTTCTATGTATGTATAATAAAAAACTATCTATGTATGCAATCAAATAATATCGCAAAATAAAATTGCAATATTTTTTGATTTCTTAGAAATTACCCTGAGTATGGGGTTACGCTATTATAACAAAAAACCTATGTATGAAATATATTAAGTAAATTAGTTACCTAGTACCCATAACGCAAGATGATGCAGGTTTGGTTTATCCAGCGTTAATTATAAAATAAAACATTTATTTTCGAAATAAAATTGCAACGTTTTGTTCTAGCACCGCAGTTGACTAGCAGCCTAAGAGCCCCATTAATAGATATTGGAATTTTCTCTACCTTTGTTCTGAGCGTTTTGTCCTTTCCTAATAACAAGGTACCTAATAATTGATTCATGAATATTTAGATTTATTTCCAAGTCTCTGTTTATAGGATGTTAACTGAAATTTGTTCTTCATTTAATTTCTTTAAAGAACATCCGACACTTTCTCATATATTTTTTTAAAAGAAAATATACAATTAAAACGGTATTTTGACAGCCTCACCCGGCGGGAATCGAACCCACGACCTATTCCGTCACCTTCACTAATTGCGTCAATGAGGTCTGTGTAATTTTTTTGTATGGAGTTTTTGCAGAGTATTTTAAAGACATTGTATTAAGTTTAATTGTATTTATTATATTATGCCTACACATTTGCTACGGAACAAATTTCTGCAGATCGTACACAAATTTATTCCGAGGCAGGAATCGAATCCGCAATTCTTTTTTCTAATTTTTCTTTAAATTTGTTGTCACACGAAATGTACTTTTGTTTTAAATTTCAAATTAATAGCTGCGGTAATAAAATCAGTTGTTTATTTTAATACAACATAATTTTACCTCATCAAATTATTGCGTGGATGAAGAAGTGAACAACTGACCTTACGCATTAAATCCGCGTTTTGATCGATTTTTGCCTGTTGTTCATTTCTACTTTAATATGTTTTGTGATAAAATCATAGTCTGCATTTCTGCAATTTATGATTAAATTTTTACTGCGACAGATAGAGATATCAAGACGTGAGTCATAACAAACGATGCAGCCTGTTCTAGACTACGAAAACGCAATAAAGTCGATTTCACAAAAATTGTTAGTAAACTAATTCTCCACCTACAGTATGTAGCGAAATGTAAATTTAAAACTGCATTCTCGTGCGACTTACCGAGCAACTTATCGAAAAAAAGCCCACGATAAATATCGAATTGCAGATTTTGAGAATACGCATGTTAACTACGAAGCAATCATTCGATATTTTGACAGTTCTTGTCATATTTATCGAGATATAGATATCTTGCCAGAGTTGCCTTCCGGATAAAACGTAAATCTCTCAAAACGCCCGACTCACGTACCATTTATATTCAACTTACAAGTGTCGGTTACTTCGCTGCTCGAGTTGTTTGCTATCGCACTTTCACTGGGATTTGGAAGGGATTATTTGAGGACAAGCATTTGAGGTTGACAGTACTTTTCCGGTTTTGAGGTGCCTTTTTTAACCATTGACGGAAAAGGACGGGGATTTCATTTTCTGTTTTTTAACCCCCACGCAAAAAGAGAGGGGTGTTGTAAGCTTAACGTGTCTGTCTGTGTATCTGTGTATCTGTCTGTGATACGTAGCTCCCAAACGGATGAACCGATTTTCGTTTAGTTTTTTTTTTGTCATAGATTATTTTATCCCGAGTGTTCTAAGCCACGTTTCACGAAAATCTGTCGAGGGGTTTTTAAATTTTTTATTTTGTTCTTGTTGGTTAATAATGGCGAGAGATTTTTTACAAAATTACAGTCAAAAAATCAAATAATATCCCAAAAAAATTTTTCATTCGACAGGATTCGAACCCGCATCCTCTTTTCAGTACGAGAAAATACCAACTACACCACGAGGTCAAGTAACGAGTAGGAGTCGAAAAACTTTGCGACTTCCTACGAACTCTGGCGTCGTCGAAGTCGAAAATCTTTAGGAATATTATTTGAATTCTTAGAAATTACCCTCAGTGTGAGAGCTTACGCACTATATTAACAAAAACATAAAAGTCATTTTTTTTTAACCCATGTCGTATAAATAAGTTAAGTATAAATTTTACAACTTACAGAAATATGGAATACCGTATATTAATGCTAATGTATGGAAATCTCATGGTATAATACTGGATTCGATGTATTTTTAGAAACGATTACCTACCTGAATTTCAGGTATCTTTCAGAGAAATCTCAAATCGAAAATTTTATATTCCTAAAGACTACGAAGACTCATGTAATTATCATAATCTTGCAAGTCTTGAAAATCGCCGTACACTTCTGGACATGGCTTTCCTGCACGGCATATGTAACGGATACGTTGACTGCCCTGAACTCGCCAGTAGGATATTATGTTTAAATGCCCCGATTACCCGTACTAGACACACTAAATTATTTGCTGTTTCGCGCTCATCTACAAACTATGCACAAAACACATTAGTTAACAGACTTCATAGAATTTATAATAAAAGATTTGATTCAACCGATTTATTTTATACCAGCAAGGGAGGTTTTAAAAGGGATGTTATAAAAATTTTAGAAGACACTGCGTAGAAAGTAGGTACACTTACCCATTTTTATAACTTATTTGTATTTTCTATTATTATTATTTATGTATTTTTTTTGGTTACAGGCGTATTATTATTATTTTTATTTACTTTAAGTGATTGTGCGATACCTATAATCTCTACCTTTGTAAAAAAGTACATGTTTTGACTTATAACATTAATTTAAACTTGCTTTTTGACTGTCTGTTTAAAAATTATCATCTTTATAATGTAAATCCGTTATTGGTCGTAAGAAAAACATATAAGTATTTTAAGTTTATGTAAAATAAGGACTGTGGATTTTGTTAAAATAAATAAATAAATAAATAGGTACTAACAAGAAACATAAACGACAATATCTATTGACGACTGATAAATAGAAGGTCTTCGCTTTCACGGTTAGTACTTTTTATTAAGGCCACCAATGTGGCCAAAAAGAGCAACTTCGCATCTCTGCCTACACTGTACAAACTGAAACTTTTACAGAGGCATTAAAAAAAGCTTATAATTAGGTATCACAAACTGCGCTATCGATTTGTGAAAATTCCTTGGTTTAACATAATAATAATATACAAGAAAAAAATTAATTTTTTTAAAAACCCCCTGTGAATTTTTGTTACCTAAGGTCTCCAAAACTACTGAACAGATCAAGATAAAATTTGTCGTACATTAAGAATGTAGCTTATCGTAGAAAATAGGCTACTTACCATACCGAAAATACACGTGCGAACCTGCGGGAAGAAGCTAGTAACAGTATACAGTTAATATAACAAATTACGTCGAAGACTATATTTTTTTCCTATTCACTAAAACCTCTTGAGAACAAGCAAAGAATAAACACTGAAGATGAACGTAGAGATAAAAACTAACGAAGTAACTTTATAAACATAAAACTGTGCTCAAATACGCCCGGTCCTTCAAGTTTCAAACTAATTTCCATATCTGAGGCAAACATGTACAGTCAGCTGAGAAAATATGTATACATCCAAGTCTTTATATACCTACCAACCTAATTTTATTATACTCAGGTTCTCGTAATTTGTCAATGTAAGTTATCGTACTTGTAAGAACGCGGTAAGTATACAAATAAATTATCTCAATTACCTACCCACATTGTCCATTTGTCAAATTAAAAACTTGGGAGTGTATAAGTACATATTTTCGCTGCTGACTGTATCTAAGTTAGTAGCTTCCTACTACACTTATTCAAGTGGGTAAACAAAGTCGTAAGCCTAAGTTTAGCTATTTCTACGATTACTGTGCCTTTTTAACCAACTTAAAAAAGAAGGAGAATCTCAAATACAGAATTATCACAAAAGCCTTATTTTCAAAATCTAGGTTTTTCAAGTTCTGTAGATACAAACCTTACATTTTCGGATGTATTATAATGTTTATAATAAAATATAAAAGAGAAATAATGTATACAAAGTAACAACCCTTTATTCCATACAACAAATAAATTTTCTCGAGTAGCTGTTGTACATAATAATTTAAGCAAATTGGTTCTGAAAAGCTCATATTCTTCGCAGGAAAAATGACAAAAATACCATACCCTCATAAAATACACCCTCCCACTGCGTCGTATTTACTTCACAAGAAAATAAAGTACAGTATCCTTTATTTATTCCTGTGCGATTTATGTATAAACCGCACATTTGCACTTTTCAAGCGGTGCATTTTTACTTGCTATAGCTGCTGCTATAGCATGCAGTACGCGGTCGACCGCAGTCCCGTGTATTCATATCATTATCAATTAGCAATAAATCAAGTTATCAGTACAATCTCTCTATCACTTAATTATCATCTCTTATCTATCAGTATCATCTAAAGTTGTAGGGCGGAAACCTTAAAATATCTATAGGTAATATTTGCGCTTGTAGCCGCGACTTCTCCTCCCGGAAGACTTAATTCACCTGGAGTAAAATGGGAGTAAATCACCTGGGTGTATTAAGTGCTACGCATGGTAGACTTGGTGCACCTGGGAGAACTAAGCACAGCTTGATTTGATGGAGACAGAAGGTGGGCATAGGAACTCCTAAACCCCAACATCAACAGACTATATTGGTCCACTGCTGGACGCAGGCTTCCATCAGACAGGCGCCATATTGGCTTTTATCTCATGGGGGTAGTACCCATAATCCCCACGATGGGCATGCGGGTTTGGGATCGCAGTTCGGTGGTGGAAGTTCTGCAGGAATTCTTAACTACTAAACAAAACGACTTAACCCTGTCGAGTTTAGTCTTCCCAAGCACTTATTCCGCATGCCCAGCGTGGGGATTATGGGCATTACCCCCATGAGATAAAAGCCAACAATGCGCTTATGGTAGGCCTGCGTCCAGCAGTGGACAATTACAGGCTGTTGAGGTTGAGGAAGCACTTTGGTCCGTGGTGGTATCGAAAAAAAATGACTTTTTTTATATTAAACAATTTTATTATTTTATCTGATGTAGAATAACATATTTGCACAATTTCAACATTTGATAATAATTTACGCCATGAGTATAAAATACCTGGCCCGTCAGATAAAACTAGCTTCGCGCAACGTTTGCGTCACCGGTTTTAAAGACTTTCATTTTTTACACAGCTGATAAGCACGGTAACATTAAAGATAAGTCACTTTTAGAAGCAAAACGCTCTATTAACAATTAGCTACAAACCCTCTCCTTCGACCGAAGAATTACTTCGAATACTATGTTGAGAAGCGCTTTTACTAATTCATGCTTGTTTAACCCCGGCGCAAAAAGAGAGGATTTGTAGCCAATTGTTAATAGAGCATTTGGCTTCTAAAAGTGATTTATCTTTAATGTTACAGTGCTTAGCAGCTCTGCCCCACGAAAGATAACCACGGTAAGTGTTATAAGTTTAACGTTTCTGAATGTGTATCTGTGTATCTGTCTGTGGTATCGTAGCTCCCAAACGGATGAACCGATTTTCGTTTTTTTTTTTGTGTCAAAGATAATTTTAACCCGAGTGTTCTTAGCTGTGTTTCATGAAAATCTATCGGGGGGGTTTTTTAAATTTTTAATTATGTTCTTGTTTTATAATTGTGTTTTCATTTATGTTCCTAGTTACACTATGTTTGGTAGTTCCTTTTATTTTTATCTCATTTTGTTAGTAGGTGATCCGAAATTTCGTTAAGTTAAGTGAAATAACTGGTCACCATGATACAGGATTTGCATTGTGTGTAGACCGCAGGTTTTTTTCTGTAAGATTGTTATTACTAAAATAAAATATATTTTTTATTTTTTATTATAATTACTAGTGTGATTTTGTTCTGTGAACATTGAAACAACCCTAGATCCAATTTTATCCACAACATTACAAGTTTAGCGAATCCTCGAAGATATCGAGCAAAAATTGTTTCTGATGACAAAAGCATAACTTCTTTATCTTTTTATCGCAGCTTTATCCGAAAAGTTTGACAAGGTACGCAAGAATGCACGATGAAAGTGATAAGTGGATTCTCGGAGAAATTCACTTATAAAAATTGAATATTGAGTAGGGGAGGCAGGGGTAGTGGTGCTCAAACCTGTTTGATATTTAAGCTGACAACTTGTTATTTAAGTAAGATAGTAACGTACATACCTAATTTATTTTATGTTATAAGTTTTTTGTCTAGAATAAACATTCATATGACCACAATCAGAGGGGTTTGACGTTAGTAACGAAACGGGATCGTGGCGTCACCTTTTTCATAAAAGTTTGGTACAGCACCTCTATCGTGCGAACAAGGAACTACGCAAATCACCATACAAAATGGAGACATCAAGACAACGTCTATATATAACTTACGTCAAAAAGACTCGCCCCTCTGACCTGATGCTGTTAAGTGACTATGTGACCGACGACGATGTATCACGAAAGTCTTTTTTTAAAGAGATCGGTTGTATCGGTTGTAGTTGGTCGGAAAACCTAAGCAGGCAGTGAGTTCCAAATCTTAACAATGTATCACACTAATATTATAAATGCGAAAGTTTTGATGAATGGATAGATTTATGACCTCTTCACGCCACGCTTCAAAACTACTGAACGGATTGGGCTAAAAATTTGCATACAGGTCTACTACTATCACTACTTTTTATCCCATAAATGTAATTATTTATTCCTATGGAATAGAAATCATAAAACTTTCATAAAAAACAACAATATTCCTACTTATTAAAATATGATTGCGTTTTTCCCTTAGGTGAACGGTATTCCCCAAGCATCCCCTAGGTGTTATTCCAAATTTAAGAGACACAAAATAAAGGACATTATCTGAACTTCTTGTACATAAGTATCTGTACATTTCATGTATTTTTCTTATTCGATTATCATCGACCATGTATGTAAAAAATGTAAAAAATTGTATTAATGTAATATACATTTTTTTAACAAAATACCTACCTAAAAGTGAAATCTTGTAATTTGCCTTCAGCAGCATATCATGCATAATTCATGCATGTTAATTTAAACAAACAGTATTGTAAAAGCCTAGCTGTAAGTTTTCTTAAAAGTTGTAAAATATTAATTAAAATAAAATGATTATGCCATCGTAAAGTATATTTAATCATACTTGAGAGCTTTTTGTACAATCCACTTCAGATGGATAACTGAGATTCCCCACCTAGACTTGTGAATATGGCTTCGCTGATTGAAATTAGTTAAGTTTAATCTAGTTTATCCATTCTTTACAGTTTAAGTGGACTTGTAATATAATTTGTTCTTGTAATTGAATGTTCTTTTGTCTTGTCTAGCTCATTGTTGTCAAATAATAAGATTTTGCATTAAGGCCAGGTATTCCTGCAGCAGTAGACATAAGCGCCAGCGCGCGTCTGATCGGGCCTGCCAAGCCGCCGCGCTCGTGCATTTTGTAGGTTTTTAAACATAGTGATTAAGAAAATCGTTCCATCAAGTCAAACTCAGCGAATTTGCTTACAAATATTTAGTGTCTTAGTTAAGTACACAAAAAAGTAAAATATCAGTAGTTCAGTCATAGTATTAAAAAACATTACAAAAAGGGGCAACTTTGAGATTTTTTTCTATCGCGTGAAGTTCATTAGATTTTGTATCTGAATGCGTCTGTATTTTTTCAGTATTTTATTTATTGCATTCATACAATCAGGTCTTCAAGGAGAAGGAGGCCAAGAGGAGGATCCAGCTAGGCTGGGCAGCGTTTGGAAAATTACGTCGAGTCTTCTCGTCATCCATACCGCAATGCTTGAAAACTAAAGTTTTCAATCAGTGCTTCCTACCCGTCATGACCTACGGAACTGAGACGTGGACACTCACGGTCCACCAGTTCAAAGTCGCTCAGCGAGCTATGGAAAGAGCTATGCTCGGAGTCTCTCTGAAGGATAGGATTCGTAACGAATACATCCGACAGAGAACCAAAGTTATCGACATAGCTCTAAGAATTAGCAAACTGAAGTGGCAGTGGGCCGGCCATATCTCGCGAAGAACCGGCCACCGCTGGGTAAACGTGTTCTTGAGTGGAGACCACGACTCGCCAAACGTAGTGTAGGACGCCCTCCGGCCAGGTGGGATGACGATCTGCGAAAGGCTGCAGGCAGATGCTGGATGCATGCGGCAAGCTGAAGACAGGGCGCTATGGCGCTCATTAGCAGAGGCCTTTGTCCAACAGTGGACTAATATAGGCTGATGATGATGATGATGACATATGAAATGTACCTAATAAATATGCGAAGTTTAGCGGGAGAATTAGGCCAAAAATTTATAATTATGGGCACCTTTACAGCGGGAATAGTCAGGGCGGGTTATTTAATGACTAATTTTTATGTTATTTATTCAATACATATGTGAACATTTGACTAAATAAATTAAAATACATATTATTTACAACATAAATGTATTGTCGACTAAATCGAGTAGGTATGGGATCTAAAAAGTTTAACCTAAGCCTTGGTCAATTGATCACTACGCAGTATCTACGCTGCGTAGTGAAGACTACGCAGTAAGTATCTACGCTGCGTAGTGAAGACTACGCAGTAAGTATCTACGCTGCGTAGTGAAGACTACGCAATATCTACGCTTCGTAGTGAAGAGACCAAGGTTTTAGTGTTTAGAGGGTCTGGTCCACAAAATATCTAACATAAAGGCTCTAGTCTACTAAAGCGTAACATACATAAACTTCTAAGCGTTTTTTGCTTTTCACAACCATACATAACACACAGGATCTAATGAATCACAACCTAATATCTACTCTAATAGGGTCTATCTTACTCTAATGATGACACTTGAGAAAATACATATATCTATTTAGAATTATAACTATACTGTGATGTTACATTTATTTCTAATACCTGCACATTTATTTCTAACATATTTACATTTATTTAATTTTTTATTCATTATACAGGGTGCCACGTAACATGTGTACTAAGCCGAAAGAGGGTGATTTTGGACACCGAGGCCGCAAGGGAATAATCTTTTGTTTTACGATTTTCTGAATTTCCTTTCGACGCGTGACCCGAGAGCTGGTCAGTATCTGGCGCAGCGCATCAGCATTGCCATACAGCGGGACAATGCAGCCAGCAGCGTAGCGGGGACGCGACGACTGGTGTTGAAGTGGATCAGTTAAGCTACCTGTAGATTGTTTGCAACAGTCTGCAGTAAGCTCAATCGTAAATACTAGTTCTAATTTATTTCTTTAATTTGATTGTTATTTTATTTCCATTTAGTAATTATTGTAGAAAAATATCACGCCCTTTCGCCTTCGTGTACTAACACATGTTTCGTGGCACCCTGCATTTTACCTTCTCATTTTGTTTTATTGTTACATTTTGCACGAGTCCTATGCCCGTATTATAAAACTTTGCTCAGTCATCGACCTATGCTTGTGTAAAGCTTTTGTATGTCATAAGCGTAACTCAAGCACAGATGACTGAAAAATCAAATAATATCGCAAAAATTTTCGACTTTGACGGGACTTGAACCCGCATCCTTCCGTCAGCACCGGAATGTGCTAACCAACTACACCACGAGGTCAAGTGAGGTAGGAGTCGAAAATCTCTGCGATTTCCTACAGACTCTAGCGCCGTTAGATGACAGATGACTGAGTGACATTTTATAATAGGTTTGGGCCGCTGCAAACAGATTGCTACCTTAAGCCAATCTCTTGATCACTACGCAGTACGCTGCGTTATGCGCTATGCGGTGCCGGTCACATAATCGTATGAAAACGTCTAGAGTTTAGCAAGAGCAGCGCTTCCGGCTGCATCACCAAGGCTGACTAAGCGTCTATTGAACCTGACCAGAAAGGAACCTGATCACATTAGACAAGATCTTAAACAATGTAAACAATTTTTTTTTTCAGTGTACGAAGATTTTGCGCTTCTGGACGTAGTTAGGCTGGTTACAGTAGCAAAACAAAACACGCACAATGGACTAAACCGAGTCTTAGTGCGGACAAAAGAGTACACACATTAACCTAACCTAACGAATTGAGTGGTTATTTGTTCCGTCGTTATCTGCATTTGATGTAAGGGGCAGTACGCAGTACGAAACGTACTGCGTAGTGATCAAGAGACCAAGGCTTTACAGTATCAACTCGTGTCAAACAAGTATTAAGGAGGCAAGATTAAACAAACAAAAATTCTGAATTATCTATCGTATTGGTTTTTTCCACCTCCAACTGGTTGTCTACGTAAAAGAAATTTTCCGCGGGGACAACCAGTTACCTGGTCGGAATTTTATTTCCATCTACACAACTGCCCGGTAACTAAGTTACTGACACTGAATTTTACTTGATTCACTCTCACTAAAACAGCGTTCATTTTGACACTTATTGTTTCACTTCTGTCATTCAATAACGAACTTTACCCACTGGCCTTAAGGCTCACGTCCCAAAAACAATTTCATCTGGTTTAGACGACGACGCCTGCGCTCTGAGTAAATCCGCTGATGTCGACTTGATGCAGTTGTTCATGTGTATATCTGAGATACAAAAATAGTAAAGTAAAGTAAAGTAAAAAATATTTATTGCAGTACAAAATAAGTATAACTAATATAGTACAAAATAAGAACAGATAAACAGACGGAAATATAATTATATCGTTGAATATATTCGTGCAAAGCCGCGAAAAGCAGCTAGTAATATTATAAATTTGAAAGTTGTTAGATAATTGAAGTTTTATCCTGGAAAAGAGCGTGAAAAGCCGCGAGCTGCAGCTAGTTTATAATAAATATAAATATACCTGAGGATGCGTTGCTATGGTGGTGATCGCGCCGCGGGCGCTGCCAGCAGTACCGGCGGGCAATGTCGCCGCAGAGCGTCCTGGGGAGATGGAGCCTTTTGAGAATGGAAATAGGGTTGGTTATTGGTTAGTAAATAAATTTTAAAAAGCGATACGTTGTGGGCATATAGAGCATAGTTACAAAAATTTATACACATTAATGAAGTTGTAAAGGTTTTTTAAGTGTCGTTGTCAAGTTTTTTTATAAGTATAGAGTTGGAAAAATAAATTTATATAATAATAAATAATGCTGGACCATTCACACGCCATCATTCAGCCCCAAGCTAAGCAGAGCTTGTGTTATAGCTACTAAATAACTGATATACTACATTATACTACATTGATAGATATTTTTATAAAACTTAAAAAACACCCTGAAGTTCTGGGTTAGAAAAAATATCTGCAGATTGTACATATATTTATCCCGAGGTGGTTCTTTTATAGAGGCATTAAAAAAACGTTTATGATAAGATTCACAAACTAGCCAATTTTTGAAAATTCCTTCGCTTAACAGAATAATAAGATAAAATAGGTGGAGGCACTGGTTTGGGTCGGGGTAGCGCATTGATATAGGATTTTTGAGAACCAGGTGCCGTATTAATTCGCCCGAGTGGTAACGGCAAGGCGTTGCTTGATATTTCTTGGAACAAGAGCGACACAAATATAATTCTAGGATCTGTTCGCAATTTCTCGTCGGTTAAGCGACATAATACCTATTATTAGCGATCATTCTAATCTGTTGTCATTCAAAGTTAATTCTGTGTTTCTTGGAACAAGATAGACAGAACTGATTATAATGTAAGAACTGGGCATTTGTTAAATTGTAGAAACAGCTGTTTTAGAATGTAGTAATTTTCAGAAATGGTTGTTTTTCAAAGTGAGCATTGCTATAAATGGGTAATAAGTAATAGCAGTAGACATTTTATGTAGAGGTCATTTTATAAAGTGGGTATTGTGAGCAGTGGAAATAATTATTAGTGGTCATTTTAATTTGTGGCCTTATACCGCCGAAACGCTATAATTCTAAGATCTGTTCGCTATTTCGCGTCGTTTAAACGACATAGGTAATACCTATTAGTAGCGATCAATATAATCTGGTGTCATTCAAAATTAATTCTGTGTTTCTTAGTACAAGATATACACAAATATAATTCTAGAATCTGTGTGCTAACCCTATTCGAAGCGACAGAATAGGTACCTATATAAAGAGCTCATTTTAATAAGCCATTGTCAATGATCACGACATACCTACCTACTTTTAGGCTGCGTTTCCACCAGAGATGCATAGCGAGGGATGTGTTTTTAACAACCAATATAGAATCACTTCATTTACCTAGACTCGCTCAGCGCAGCTCTGGTGGAAACGGCTCCGCGGAGCGAGGTTTTTGTACATACAAAACAAGGCAAAGATGTGTGCGAGGGATGTGTCCTAGGGACGGACGCGGGCGAAAGAATAGCAATCACTAGATAACAACACTAAGCGAGCAAGGCTAGGGTAGGGTCACCGACCCTACCCTAGTCTTGCTCGCTTATCTAAAAGAAGCCCGCTACACATCCTCGCGGTCAGTTTGCTCACACATCTCTGGTGGAAACACTCACGTCGTTACACAGCCTCACAACGCATCCTCGCACCGCTCAACTACCTCGCACATCTCTGGTGAGAACGCAGCCGACTTAGGCGCGGCGCCCACTATCGGTCGGCATCGGTGCGGCTCGGTAGAGCTCGAGCGCCTTACGGCGTCTTAAGGCGGCTTAGGGCGCCTGAGAGCTGCTTTGGGCCGCTTCGGGCGCTCGAGAGCTGCCTCGGCAGTCGTAAGCATAGCTAAGGACGCCGAGGCTGGTTTTGAGTAGCTCGGGTGGCATTTTCGTGACAAAACGTCGCAGAACGGTCATAGCGCGCGCCTTCATTAACTTGGCAACACCCAAACCTGTGTCGGAAGCAGCTCTCAGGCGCCCTCAACCGCCCTAATTCGCTGTAAGGCGCCGGAGCCCTGCCAAGCCGCACCGATACCGACCGATAGTGGGCGCCGCGCCTTAGACACCAAAGACGGTCATACTAAACTTCTTATACTGATTCTTGAATGCGATCGATACAGTTTCGCAATAGTGAATTGGAAACCGATTTACACAAAGTAGTTTCTGTCCAGGGCTTCTCACGTGTGGTTTTCAGGATAAAAACTATTTAAAGCAAAAATACATATGCGTGGTTTCGCATATGTATTTTTGCAGGGCAGAAATTAGTCACACTAATTTTTATTATAAATGCGAAAGTTTGGATATATGGATGGATGGATGGATGGATGGATTTTTGTTACCCTTTCACGCTAAAACTACAAAACGAATCGGGCTGAAATTTTGCAAACCGGTAGTTTTAGGGCTGGAATAAAACATAAGCTACTTTTTATGCCTTAAATCAGTTTCTATGGGATAAAAATAACCATAAAACGTTTTTATAGAAGCCGCGGGCAGAAGCTAGTCATAAATTATAAAAAATTATGTATGACTGCACTAAGTGTGTTACTTTTCAGCCAAAAACCCAATTTCAATGTCGTGTTCTGCCGGTCCATTGAAGCTCTGAACAAAATTATTTCATCAGCAAATTCAGAACTCAAAGGCAAAAATCATCCAAGCGAATCTAAGTTGTTTCCTTTTCAGGGTGCTACATTGGATTAAGGTGGCGCCAATTTAAATTTTGACTTTTATCTTTTCCGCTGAGTTCTATAAAAGTTTTGAATAAGGCGCATCCTATGACAAATCTTTCACTGTACAAGCTACCCGTTTGTGGAATGCTCTCCCTCTGGATATCAGACCTGCAAAATCACTCCCTATCTTCAAAAAAACTGCTTCATCAGCATTATTTATCCTGGTAAAAGTTATATAACCTTATTTTATGTTTATGTAAGTTTTTTATAATGTTTGTAGGCTATGTAGGTATGTAGTGTAAGTATTTGGTTTCTTTAAATATCTAAATCACGGAATTAGAATTCTCTATTCTGTGATCTAAATAGATTTATTCAGAGCCACCGTCTATTTTGTTCTTTTCATGTCCAGTCCATCCCAAGGTTGCGTGGAAGAGATCGCTTTCAGCGATAAGGCCGCCCTTTATACTTCCTGTATTCTAAGCTTTTTTCTCTGTTTTGTTTCCTGTATTTGTGTGGTATATTAAAGTATTTTCATCTATCTAACCTATAACGCGTGCTGTTATTATGTACCTAAATAAAATAATATACGCCTACTAGCTCTTCTTCTTAAAAAAGCTTACCTACCGATTCATTTAAATTTAAAAGGTTTTGAAAACAAAATTATAAAATAGAGAAGAAAAGACAAATTTTTAACAGGTTACCTACGTAATTCAGGTATGAGTACCTTCCTTAGATAGGCGGTAACTAAAAAAAAAAGCCTGTAGTCTTCTTAAAATTTTCACCAAGTGACCACTGTAAAATCAAATTTCGATTAGGTATTTGACATGTTTTAAAAAACTGTAAACCGGCTTCTAGTGGCAACTTCTAGTTAAATTTGAGTCTTATTTAGTTTGACGACACATGGATGAAATGACGAATGAAAGGCACTGATGAAATGACACTGAAACACGAAACACAAAGTTTTGGTTGACGTATCGCACGAAACAAACAAGCTTACTGCTGAACGTGCACACGTTGCTTCGGCTACTAAATGACAAAATCCGAAACTACCTTTGGTTCGGTTTCGGTTTCGGATATCTAAGAAATAAATGTCGAAATAATTTTCATAGAAACTTTCTATCGATTTATTTTCATAGAAGGCTATGAAAATAAATCGATAGAACGTTCCACCATCCGTCATATTTGTAATTTGTTTTCCTAAGTAGACATCTTGTTTTCGCCCGTTACCATAAAAACCATTAGGTACCAGTGATTGTGAAAATTATTCATGTAATGATGTTTTCTTTACGTTCTACGGCGCACACCATCAATTCCTCGGGAAAAAACTTTTAAGGGACCACCTTAAAATCATTCTTTATACAACAAAGAAAAAATCATCAAAATCTATTATTAATTGGGGAAGATTTCACCAAAACTGTTTAGCTAGTCGTGCGTGATTTTTCAAAAGTGTTATATTGTTTTTTATGCTTTATAGGATAAATACTTATCTATCAAAAAGAAGAAAAAAACCAGCAAAATCGGTTAACCATTGGCGGAGAAAATTAAGTAACACACATAAAAAACATACAGATGAATTGAGAAGCTCCTCCCTTTTTGAAGTCGATTTAACAACCGACAAAAATCGAGAGCAAATCGCCGAGAAATTTTGAGCATTTGTGCCTTTTGATACGTACTGGCGCATTTAGAAAATGAAACGTTTCAGTTTTCGAAACGTTTCAGCATTGGCGCTACTTTACCTTGAGGAACTTCCTAATTTAACTTTCAATGAATCCGCTGATGAGTTTCAGATCAAGTCTTACCCTCGATAGCTAAGTAAATAGCGATAATTATTGTTTGCGATAAATAAATGCCTTTCATTCCATTCGGTAACTTTAATTAGTTTGTAAAGTAAATAAATAAGCAGAGTGCTTGGAAAGACCCACTTAAAAGTTACATGAAACAGCGTTCAGCTCGTTCTAACAACATAGTGTTCTGAGGAGATTTTCTTTGAGTTGCGTTAATAAAGCCGGCTTTGTTCTGTGAAACAGAGTGTGCTAATTGAGTTTACACACACAAACTTCGCACTAACCCGCTGGGCTGTGTCGCCGACTTGGGTGTGTAGATTTTACACCCTCTTCAAACCAGAACACGGCAATTGCGGCAGAAAAAGACACTGTATTAGCATAGCCTACCTATATGCATACAGTCGTTCGACGAAGGCGTTTTGACAGGGCAATCGTGCGGGGGGCGAGGAACGGGTCGGGGGGGCGGGACGCTCCCGAGTAACTAAGGCGGTGATGTATTCTACTCGAGAGCGTCCCTCCTCGTCCCGTCCCTTGCCCCCCGTACGATTTCCCTGTCAAATTGCCTTCGTCGAACGACTGTGTGCTTATAGGTAGGCTGTGGTATTAGTATGTATCTGTACCATGCTTTGTTCTGCCCTTCAAGCACTATTATAAGAAGCATTTTGAGATCCAGATAGCCAGGCGTGGTGGTCTAGGATGGGGAGGAAAAGGGACTGGGCAAGTGTAACCTTGGTAAAATCGAAGCCAGTGGTTTCTGATTTTATTGTAAAAACTATCGTATTTTGACGAATTCATTACGAATGTAAGCGGGTCAGCTACGAACCTTATTTGTTTTGGAAGAACACCAACGTTTCATCCCTTAACGAGGGACATCTTCAGGGTGAGTACGGTTCTAGACGCGCGCGTTCCGCATCTCTCCGAGCACTACGCACGAGCGCGCGTTGAGTATGCGACGTGAGCGCGGTTTCTGATTTGTTTTCATGCAAACGCTAATCTTATGCATGCGACATAAAAGTTGGTTTTGCGCGAGTAAAACTTTCCGAGTAGGTCACCAGGAGAAAATTCGCCACGTCGATGTGACCACCTTTCGGTTGAGTTCAACTAATTGCGGGCCCTAAAATTTAATTTGTCTACAATTGGTTAGGTTAACATGTTTCGGGACAAATATATGTACTATCTGCATTATTATTTATTATTTATCTTTTTACATACTGCAAGAATCCAGCGTCTTCCTAAAATAAATAAATAATGCTGGACAATTCACACAGCGTTATCTAGCCCGAAGCTAAGCAGAGCTTGTGTTATGGGTACCAGATAACTGATATACACAATTACACATACACTACATAGATAGATATTTTTTTACTATAGGTACATAGAAAACATCCAGAACACCCTGAAAAAATATCTGCAGATCGTACAAACATTTGTCCCGAGGCGGGAATCGAACCCGCAACCTCCTGCGTCGCAGGCGGACCTTCGCCCGCTGTGCCAAAAAGGTCGTCAAAAGCGGCCCGGAAGTATTCTTATTTATTTATTTATTTTTAGATGAGGAAATTCAGTGTTGAGTTGAAGTTTCCCACCAAGAAAATTGTTGCGATTCCGACACACACACACATAAACACAACAAAGTTCAATGTCTGTGTAAGGTGTTGTAAATCAAAGAAGTAGCTACCTGAGTAGAGCAAAGTATCTTTTACCTGCAGCAAGAATCCAGCGTCTTCCTAAAAGCGGCCCTGAAGTCTCTATTGAAGTATGCATAGATGAGGGGATTCAGCGCAGAGTTGAAGTATCCCACCCAGAAGACGGCAGCCACCACGGGAGGTGGGGAGGGGCAGACGCGGTCGCCGCAGAGGGCTGTTATTATGTACCTGTAGAGGAATATCCAAATTAAAAATATAACCCTCCTTTTTGCGCAAAAAACTATAAAACCTCCGACGAGACACATAAAATAACGACTGCACCGATTAATCTTAAGAGATGGCTTTGAAAACTCTCAATCAAATCACCTTACCGTACATCATCTACACATAATTTATGATTATTTATCGGGTATTTATCGCGTACCTTTTGTTATTATTTGCACTACGTTTATATCGCGTTACAGCGATCTTGGTCACAAGGCGACTGGATCTGCTCGTAGTTACAGCCGATAACGTGCAGGCCTCTCTTCATTAAATTAAAACTACTAACATTGCCCAGTATGTAAAGTATGTATATTCTAGAGGCTGCTAAATTTGTGAAAGAACACTCGAATTTATTTACTAAAGCTAAGGATATATACCCTAGATGTGTACGTAACCCAGAAAGAATTGTTCTGTCTAGGACTCCTAAGACAGCATTATATAGTAAGAATTGTCATGCCATGTGTGGCTCTATATATAATAAAATCCCTAATGACATCAAAAATTTACCTATAAAATTATTTATAAAAAATTTAAATTATGGCTCATAGAAAAAGGTTTTTATAGTGTTAGGGAACTTATGGACCTAAAATTGAGAAATTAGTAGTAATCAACATTATTGATATGTATTGTTCAATTATTGTTTAAATCTTGTTAAAATTTAAATTAATACTATTTACAGATGTACTTATAAGAAATTTTGCATGCCAATGTGTTTTGGTGAAGTATGTGACACCATTCTAAAGTTCAAGACCCTGTATTATGACCATATTTCCTGCAATAAATGAATTGAATTGAACCAATAGCAAAAGTTCAAAAAGTTTAATTTTCAAAGCCGGCTTTTAGCTACCGCTGGGGACTGTAGGCCTCCACCGATTTGTACCATCCACCACGTTTCTGCGCTAGCTTTTCAAACAAAATCCAAATCAAATAATATCGCAAAAATTTTCGACTTCGACGGGACTTGAACTCGCATCCTTCCGTAAGTACCGGAATGTGCTAACCAACTACACCACGAGGTCAAGTGACGTGGGAGTCAGAAATACATCATACAGTCGAAGTTAAATTTGTTCGCTTGACGAGTTCGTTAACTTTAGTCTTTGAACAGGGTTGGATAAACTTCAATGTTTCCCCTGTAGGTAGAGCTAACGGCGCTTGAGTCCGTAGGCAGTCGCAGAGATTTTCGACTCCTACGACACTTGACCTCGTGGTGTAGTTGTTTAGCACATTCCGGTACTTACGGAAGGATGCGGGCCCAAGTCCCGTCGAAGCCGAAAATTTTTGCAATATTATTTGATTTCTTAGAAATTACACTGAGTGTAGTTACGCACTATAATAACAAAAAACCTTAAATCCAAATCAGTTCATCCGTTTGGCAGTAATGCCACATCCAGACACAAATCAAACATCTAACGCCCCGTTCACACGTCGTGTCCTACTCTATCGAATCAGATTTTTTGTAGGATCCGGGTCAGTGGCAACAGTATTTCAATGCTAGAGTTCACACGAGCATTCCGTTTTAAGATCCGACAAAAAAACCATAATCTTACTCAAGTTGACATCCGATTTGGAGGTTTGAACCGGACCGACAATGTAACATCCGGCTAAGCGACATAGTATTTCTAGTATGTACATGCGTTAACACGGTGTTAGTTCAGTCGAATCGGTTTTTTGTCGGATCTTACAATCGAATCCATCTCGCGCCAGGCGGTGCAGCGCAAAATCGAATCGTGCGTTCACACAGGCACCGAAGGCACCCGGATCCGGGAAAGTCGGACACGACAGCGCCGTGTGAACATAACGTTCGGTTTTTTCAGATCAGACAGAAATAAGACCCGACAAAACTTACCTCCGTGTGAACGCAGCGTTACACTGCTCTTTTATGTCGAGGGTTATAATTGAAAATACATTAGGTATTCAAAAGTAATATTACTCATGGTTACTAAAGTAAACATTATCCCATCATCGAGTGCCAAGTATATTCTGGTACCAAGCGAGCAAAGTAGGTCTCCACACACTATTGAAACGTCACACGACCCGACAAAACGCGATCCGTGGTGAGCTGCATCAAATCGCATCATATTTCTATGACCAGAGCCATGAACATCCAATTGTATTTTGTAGGGTCGGGTCGCGTAACGTGTCAATAGTGTGTTTAGGGCTTTAATTTAGTACAAGTAGTTTACCATAAGAAGAAAGGCAGCCAACACGCCAGGAACGCTGACATTATGATGCCGAGAGTTCGCGCTGCTTTCCGCTCTCGCTTCATCTTGTTGCTGGCCATAGGCTGCATCTGTTACACAGAGAATTTAATAAAATACAATGATAATTATTTTATAAGAAGTCGTCGCAATAATACAATAGAATTTGCACTAGTAAATGCACATGCTTGAGTTACAAAACGGTCCCTGTCCCAACATGGTGTTCCGACAGAAGAGTTTGGTCACGAAAGATAATGCTAGACAATTCACACGCTCAGCGTCTTTTTGGGTTATTACCCCAAAAGACGCAGAGCTTATGTAAGGAAGTATTGGAAGAGATCCTGATGTGAATGTGGCAGAAATCACCAGGAAATTAGAACCACACAAAAGTATCCACCATTCATACGTGATGTTTAGTTATATAGTTTTCTTGTTTTTTTAATCCTTAAGGCCAGGTAGTCCTGCAGCAGTAGGCGTAAGGGAAAATGCGCGCCTGCCAAGCCGCCGTGCTCGTGACTTTTGTAGTTATTTAAACATGGTGATTAAGAAAATATTTTATCAAGTCATACTCTGCGAATTTGTTGAGAAATATCAAGTGTCCTTAGTTGAGTACAAAAAAAAGTTTTATATCAGTAGTTCGCTAATCATAGTACCTATTGAAAAAACGTTAGAAGAAGGGGTAACTTTGGGAGTATTTTCTATCGAGTGAAGTTCATTTGATCTTTTAACTGAATGTGATTTTGACTAGACTAGAGCAGATCCTTAGGTAAAATACCTATATATTTTTTTGAGAATTTTAAACACTATTTTCTAAGTCTTAGATGGTTTTAAAAATCACAAAAATGCGGCCTCTTCTGGCCTACTAAGCCCTGTACAGGAATACAAAACAAAAGAACTGAGTCAGACCAAAAAAGAGGTCTAAAGAGAGGTAAGAAGAGCTTACCTGTATACTTTGCCGCTCCCTCATCACCTGCCCCATGGAGATGCCGTTGATTTGCAGGTGTTTGTCCAAAAGCAGTGCTGCTACTTTGCTCCTGAGGAACAGAGGACAAACTTTATGAAAACCATCTAACAATAGGCACTGACGGCGATTAGGATGTTTCAAAAACGAATTTTATTTGACCGAATGTGGCCGTAACGAAATAAAAAGGATAGATACATTTTTAATGCTGTCAAAAAAGTATTAGAAAGGCTTTAGTTTGTGTAGGGTGTTTGTTTCGGGTCCCCTATATGACTGCGAAAAATGATAAACCGAAAATTGTTTCATCGGCGAACTATTCATCGATATAACGATACTTCGAATCCTTTTTTCTGCGTTTTTTTTTTTTGTTTGCTATTACTAAATATCGATGACCTTGCATCGATATATCTATCTATGTAGTGTATTGTATTAAGTAGGTAAATCAGTTATCTAGTACCCATAACACAAGCTCTGCTTAGCTTGGGGCTAGACAATGCTGTGTGAATTGTCCAGCATTATTTATTTATTTATATAAATATTGTTTTTTTTTTACAATGGCAGAAGCCTTTATTCACAAAGTAAATTATAATATAATTAGTATTTACAATTGAAACAATTGAGCTAACTGCAGACTGTTGCAAACAATCTACAGGTAGCACAACTGATCCATATCAATACCAGTCGGAAGCGTCCCCAAGACGCTGGCTGCATTGCCCCGCTGTATGGCAATGCTGATGCGCTGTGCCACATATAAATATTGTTAGGTCGACTTTTTCACGCCAAATATTCGGAACGGTCGAGCTAATGCAAACTGATTCAAAGACGAAAAAATTCCTTGCCCACCCCTACACTACACTATTCATAAACGAATACCAAAAACATTCAGTTCCATTATTTCATCCCCGCATTAAAAAATAACAATTCTCAAAACTACTCGCTGTAGGGTAGACAGGGCTAATGGCGCTCACTGGGTAATGGCGCTCACCTATCTAACTCTGTCAAATTGGAACGTAGCAACACGCCACGTCACGTGAAGTGCGGGGGGAGGAGTCCTCTGACAGACAGCGATGCAAACTGGCAGTCTGCTCGCGTCATGCGATAGTGAAGTGCGTTTCTTCGTTTGCGGCCGCGCTGATCTAATTTTTGATTGGGTGTTTTTGTCGGTAAGTCCAATAATTTAATGCTTATTTAATTATTCATTTTACTTTTCTGATACTAAAACTATTCTACTTTGTAATAATGCAATCAGTTTTCAACAATTGTGTATGATTTTTTTTTTTTTTTTACATTAATTACAAAACGACCGTTTGGGGTTATACCGCTCATCTGAGCGCCATTGCCCCTTAGTGACTTATTTCTTTATTGTTATAGATATGCCATATATGAAAATTATAACAAATGTATTATTTGCGAAGAATTTGGAAAAAATAAAGAGTTGTGGTACCGCTGCACCATCTGCGGACTGTGGGCCGATGCTATATGTTCGGGGTGGGATTCACCAGATGGTGACATCTGTGATTTATGTGACCAAAAATAAAAAATTACTATTTCTGATTTGTATACTCTTATGAATAATAATTGATGCTAATTTGTGATTGTAGACTTTACTTTTATTATATAAGGTTGATCTCAATAATATTTGCTATATTAAAATGTATCTTACTTGTTATATTCGAAAAACCATGTTTGAGCGTCATTACCCCGTACGCTGAGCGGCATTACCCAAAGTCAGGGGCAATGCCGCTCAAACATGTTTTTTTTATAATGTTGTCCTACTACTAGTAGGTCAAAGATATATGCTTTTGTTGTTACATTGTTGATAACTAGATAATTAAAGACTCTGTTACTTTTCTTAACTTTGATTTATAGTAAATAATTTAAAAAATACAACGTTTTTTCCTTAAGTGAACGCCATTCCCCCTCCTTACCCTACTTCCCAAAAAAAACACTACTTACCAATATCTTTACTGGCCCAAAAAACTACTCTACCGTTTCCTTAGCCCACATTGGTCGAAAAATCCAACTCCAAAAGTAAAATGTCTTTTCTCAATTAATTTTATTATAAGGCGTTGAAATCGTTTAGACGCGTAGTACCAAATTCGCATAGTGCCAACGCACGCCTAAGTCCAAAGAGACAAACTTGCAATACACCAACAACGGTTACCAACCCCCCCCCCCCCATACGTGGGGGTGGGATGCCTACAGGTCTGGTTAACTCAAGTAGGAACAACTTAAAACAAGGACTTCTTTATATTCATGAAAATTAAATTCATGTTAAATGGCACTTTTTCACACATCAGGTACCAACTATCTTAAGACTACATCTGTAATTTATTTAGAAATGTTTATGTGGAACTTAAGGCGAAATATATTTTTTTTTAACTTTGCGAATTAGGCATAATGCCTAATGGCACTAAGCGTTTTTGGTAATTTGAGAATGCTGGTGCTTTGCGTGTAAAAAAAATATACATTTCGCGAAACGCCAAATGGTACTTTGCTAATTTGGTACTACGCGTCGAAGGCGTTGAAATATTTATTTTAACTGACCATAACTTTACAGACTAACGTAACCTATGTTTTCGTCATTGTTACAATTAAGTATAAAGATATTCTATAGGCTTACGTAAATATCGTTGAGCCGATTTTCAAGCAAAATTGAATTAATTGAACCATTATGGCGGATTTGAAGAATGAATATCTTATCTACGAATACTTTGCTAAAATAATGAGAGCGCTCTTTGTATAATAGCATCTTTAACGTTGGTTTCTCACAAAATATTTTTAGGATGAATTTGTAAATGATCCGCTCGCGATCAGAATGGGATGGAACCATTTCTAACTGATAAACGCAGTTGGATATTAATGTTATTTCTCTATGGTCACCGCAATTAGGCGAATGACACCCATAATCAAACTGTGACTTTTTCATTGCTATACTAGTGATTTATAGATTTTTATTTTATTTTATTGGTTAAGTTGCTTTGTTCTTACAAAAGTTTTTATTCAAAAAAAAGATCGTGTTCAATAGAACAAATAAATTAATGTTCCTATTGCTTACTCATTTCATGCAACTTCTTATTTATATAGATAATTTTAACTCGTACGTGTATAATAAATAAAACTTTCACTCAAATATAACTTTTGTTTTCTCTGTAGTAAAATTAGTTTTTATTGTTATTTTATTCACAAGTGTGTTGAAAAACGTCGTATGACACACGTGTCTGCTGATGATTACCGTCCTCGGCTCTCTTAAGACCCGAGCCGCGCCTCGGCGGTAATCACCAATGTTACACACTAGTACCATAATGTACTATTATACTGCACCTGCTCAGAAAGTAGCTTATTCCTTTACCAAACATAAGGTAGAAAGTACGTAATTGCAGGCGTAAAATTCGGGACGAAAAACTCCATGGAATTTCATTTCTCACGCGTTTAGCGCGAGAGAAAAGTGTATAGAAATCTAACGTGTTATTTTTTAATTTTGAGACCTTCATAATAGGTCAAACGACAATAAGTTTTTACTCAGAATCTGTCATAATGATATCGGCCTCTTCAAAAAAAGAACCATGTGAAAATCGCACGTGTGAGTATTTATTGCTTCATTTAAAATTACAATTTTAATTTACTCGAGTGATTCTGAAGATTCCGAAACAATTATTTTCCTCGAAGGTGTAGTTTTAAGCACTACTTATGTATCACTCGGAAGAAAGTGCAATTCCTACCTCGTGACACACTCGATAGAAATTGGGCACTTTCTCGCCTAGATGAACTGTTTCATGGCACACCGGCGACGGGTCAGATTTTGTTCATATGATTTTGTTTTGTGCATGCAGTTGTTGACGGCTTTACATCTAGGAGTCAACTTCAACTTCTTTCCAAGGTTGAAGTTGACATCTAGGAGTGAACCTCAGAAGAACGATCCTATGGAACTGCCCTAAGCATGTACTTTTCCTGGATACTTAAGTAAACAAATCGGTTGACAAACATGGCGGATTAGGGATGTTCACTTGTTCGTCTAGTCGATAACATTATATCGATGGACGAGCTTGTCTTTTTAATCGAGGGCTACCGTTTTTGTGCTCATCAGTTAGCGCCACTGTAAAGTAAGGTCAGGACAAAATACTAATAGGCGACGGGAAAATATATTTACATTTATATCATACCAGCGACCCGCGCCGGCTTCGCACGGAAACCTCTAAAATTGTCAGTGTGCCTCTACTATATAATACATGTAATATACCTACAAATAAACCTTCCTCTTGAATCATTCTATCTATTTAAAAAAACCGCATCAAAATCCGTTGCGTAGTTTTAAAGAATTAAGCATACATAGGGAAGGACAGACAGACAGACAGCGGGAAGCGACTTTGTTTTATACTATGTTATGAAGAGCGCATTTCTGAGATAGTGCCATTGAACCAAGTCAGGATCGGATAGTGGAATCACGGAGAAATCGAAGGAAACCCTCATTTTCAGAATCAGAGCTGGATCCGAGGGTTTACCGGAGGTGAAGCAAGAGCAGAATATGTTATAATAACTATCATAGGTAAACAACAAACACAATAAATTTTTATACAATCATTTATTTTCAAAGATATAATTAAAAAAAACAATCAGACTTTTTTTCTGAAAAAAGTAAGGTAAGGTACCAGATAATACATTTTCAATTTCGTGACAGTTTCCTTGCAACAAAGCCTGCAATTATATGTCACTACAGACCTTACCTAATTTATCGATAACGTTCGATGGTCGATGATGTTCGACACTAGCACCGGTTTTTATGTCTTTGATGTGAATGAAATATTGAGAATATTGCGGGTTTCTACAGCTCAAAACAAAGATGATTCAAAATAACAGGTTTTTATACACTTTATATCAAATACACTATACGATAGACAACAGTTTAACGAAATGTTAGCCACTTGCCGGTGAAAGGTCAGATTCGGCCTGTTTTTGCTTTGACATAGGCCACAGCATGCTTCAGAACACTTCATGGTACCTCATCTATATGATTTTCAATTTATATCACAGTTTGGCTCAATAAATAAGTCGAAAACACTGGGAAAACTTATATTTCTCACAATGACATCTGCTCACATGTAAACAAAACCGTAGACTAAAATGGCGTCCGTGACAGCAAAAGTAAATCGAAACCAGGAAGAGGGCGCTGATAAAAAGAGTGTGTATGCTTTTTCCTAACGTAAAACCACTGTTGTGAGAAAGAGACTGGTGGTCCAGTGGTGCTTCCGTGTCAAATTGAACAATAACGGCAGTTCCATAGGATCGTTCTTCTGAGGAGTGAACACATCCAAGCCACAACCCGGCGTTATGTCACCGGGTTGGTAAACATTCTTCGCGGCACGGAATTAGCTACTTTTGACAAGTCGCAGTGTCGTGGATTTCTACACCGACGTTGTTGCGGATGCCGCCGACAATTGTCGGGGATATGTCGACGGGTAGGTACTGTCGCCGACATCTGTACTAATATTATAAAGAGGAAAGATTTGATTGTTTGTTTGTGTGTTTTGAATAGGCTCCAAAGCTACTGGACCGATTTGAAAAATTCTTTTAACATTATAAGCCCACATTATTCCTGATGAACATAGGCTACTTTTTACCGCGGGAAAATGCTCCATTCCTACGGAAAAACGGGTAATAGGACAAAAGTAAAAATGCAGCTAGTGATATTATAAAATAATTTTACCTGATATTAACGCTGCCGGGCTGTGTCGACAACGTTGCAGACTTTGTCGGTACACTTCATATGAGCCAATGAAGACTGACAAGACAAAATATACGTAGGTTTTACTTGGAATGTCAATTATCAAGTATCAAACTGTCAGTTGCTCATTGGACAGACTGGTAGGCGTAGAAGCTTAATGAAAGCATGTTTGGAATCATCTCTTTGAATATTTTTTTTTAAATCTCACTCTTATTATAGGTATAAATGTGAAAGTTCAGATGGATGTTTGTTACCTTTTCATTCAAAAACTACTGAACGGATTGGGCTAAACTTTCGCATAAATGTAGTAAGTACCTACTAGACTTAGAATAACGTTCAGGGCCGCGATCACGGTGTAGTAAGTGTAGTTAAGTTACTTATTGACATTACGGCTCAAGCGTTAGCAGTTGAAACGTTAGGGTGCGCGTTCTCAGGCCGGCATCTAACTACACTTACCACACCGTGATCGCGGCCCTTTTTTAACCCCCGACGCTAAAAGAAAGGCGTGTTATATAAGTTTAACGTGTCTGTCTGTGGTTTTGTAGCTCCCAAACCGATGAACCGATTTTCGTTTAGTTTTTTTTTGTGTCATAGATAATTTTATCCCGAGTGTTCTTAGCCATGTTTCACGAAAATCTGTGTGGGGTTTTTTAAATGTTTAATTTAGTTCTTATTAACCAAATAACGCGAAACCGCTCCCAGAAGCTTCATAATTTGATTTTACTGGAATAATGTCCTCCTAAGAGCGCAAACACAGGTGCACTCTCTATTCCCTTACTCTCATTATTCGATGGGACGACTGATCGACAAGACCAGGGAGAAGTCAGGTGCAGGACCATTGGATTAACGTGCTTTCCGAGGCACAGGAGTTTACCGCCAACTTTCTTACTCCCAGCTGCTACTGTGATTTTTCCTTACTAGAAAAACCCCAATAACAACTATTGGCCCGACCCGGGATTCGAACCCAGGACCTCATAATCAGCGGTTGAACGTGACCGCTAGACCAACGAGGCAGACAATTTACTGGATTTAATGGTTTGTACCGCGTTGTACAAGTTTTAAGTTGGCCATTTTCTTTTCACTGCTCGACTCGAGATGGTTTTCGTAAATTTTAAGGTTCAATTTGTAAGGTTAATGTAACTTTTAGAAGAAAGCGTTTAATGTTTCAGGTTTCAGGTTGTTTTTAATGTTTCAGGCACTTTTGTGGTCCCAGGGCGGTTCTCAACGTGAGTTCGCAAACATCAAGTTTATAAAAATGTTAAAGTAAAAATGCGTTTATTTTATTACTTAAAATATACCTAATACGAATAGCAGAATAAAAAATCATTCAGCCGAACAGAAAATCTCTCGGAATAACTCGTTTATTTTTTGAGGTGAAAAAACTAAATTCACCTAAGTATAAGTTTTTTTTTAGGTATAGATAAGTTGAAAACATCATCTGACGACCTCTGTGGCGCAGCGGGCGAAGGTCTGCCTGCGACGCAGGAGGTTGCTGGTTCGATTCCCGCCTCGGGACAAATATTTGTACGATCTGCAGACATTTTTCCAGGGCGTTCTGGATGTATTCTATGTATAATATAAAAAATATATATATGTAGTGTATTGTATTAAGTATATCAGTTATCTAGTACCCATAACACAAGCTCTGCTTAGCTTGGGGCTAGATAATGCTGTGTGAATTGTCCAGCATTATTTATTTATTTATTATTTATCATTTAACCTTTTGACCGCCACCGTCGTCTATACTCGACATTTCAAATTGTGCTTACTACGCCAGTGTCGTTATTAGACGACCAAAACTGCTCCAAGAAAAAAACGAAATACACAATCTTTTAACTGTTAGTTTGCGTTTTATTTATCCTAAAAGGAACATTGTTTTAGTTATTATACATCTATATTAAAGGTTTATAAGAAAAACCCCTAGTTGTATAAAAATTTCGATGATGAAACATTGAAATAAAATCCCGTCAGCGGGCGTGATTCGCACGCCATTGTCGGCAGGAGACGACCGCTAGTGTTGTGGTATACAGCTACCAAGCGAAGGTGTTAAAAATTAGACAATTTACATTTAAACAAGATATTTAATATTTATTTCATGTTCATTCTCATGATATAAATAATAAATATCTATTATGATATCATAATAAACCCAAACTTTAACTCTGCAAACGCATAATGAAAATTAAAATGATCCATGAGCAGGATCGATAATTCATAATCCCCACCAAAGCACATCACTGGTTCATCATCCCTTATCAGTGTAGCGTACGCCACGGTCGGGACTACACGACCGTAAGTGACGTCATCAGCGTAACAAGACAATGGTAGTGACGTGCAACTGCATTCCATCCAAGTATGTCCGATCTGCTATTGATTTTGGATTTTATCTGCTATTGATTTTGGATTCATAGGTAAAATGTAGGTATTTGTAGGTTCATAGATCTCTTGTTTCAAACTTCGACAAAAGCATGTTTCTGCTTCGAAGCACACAGGTTCCCTGTAGTTCGGTGGGTAGGTAGTAGGTAGGTTACATACCTACCTACATTTTATTTCTTTCTTGTAAGATTAGATGATAGGTGCCTGCCTACGTTGGGAACGGGATAAATTTTTGTGTACTAGATAGGTAGGGTACTTTAATAATTTGTAAGTAGGTAGTGTAGGTACTAGGTACCTAAATCGGTTTGATTATGAGATAGGTATCCGACTCAAGGAAATAATTACGTGGACAGAAAATCAATAAAAGATGTTAGATGGATAGGTAATGCGTAGAAATGATTTGTTTAAGACAATTTACAATGAATAAAGAATGAAGGAAATAAAATAATACCTAGGTACCTACCTACCTAGTGAAATTTCCTAAAAAGCGGCAAGAATTTGTACCATGCATGAATGATAATTAATGAGAAGAAATTCTGTAAGTAGCAAGGAAGATAATTAGGTATAAAATACTTTAATAGCATTCATGGTACAATAACGGTTAGAAAGGTCATTGACCGTTACTTCGACCTACCTACCAAGAACACAAATTCTAGCACTAAATAATAATAATGCAACATTCACCCGATACGGGGATTCTTTCTTTAGTCTTATACTGTTAGTTTTTCTCTTCTTTTAGTGATAAGGCCGCCCATTCTACAATTCTGTTATTTCTCTTTCCCTGTATTGTTTTTGTATTTTCTTGGTTTGCAATAAAGTGTATTGTATTGTATTGTATTGTACCTAGGTAGGTACCTAAGTGCAGTTGACTAGGGTAGGTAGGTAGGTACTTATTATTGCGTCTACCTACTTATTACACTGATGGGTAGGGACTATGTTGGTATAACTGGTAGGTAGGTAGGTACCGTTTCTTTCTCTGCATTGTGTAGTGATAATATTATTTGTGTCTTCAATCTTTAGTGGTTTGACAGTTACTACATGGTAGGTAGGTAGCTAGGTAGGTACCCAACTAGTTATTTTGCATTCAATGCACATGCATCACATGATGTGATGACCATTTTGGTTTCATTTCAAGAGTGGACAGGTATATACTTGCCCTTATCGATAATCAGCGACTATAACCTACCACATCACTACCTCAGATGTAAGCAAGCATTCAAACATCGTGCCAGCCGCGCCTATGTCGGCTATTCACGACAACAGAAGACGTCACGTGGGTGAATAGTGATGTGCTGTTGTTATTTGAAAATATTTGTTGTCGATCTGATTTCTGGTTATAAATAGGCAAAACATCGGCAACTGCGGCGTAACAATTAATATACCTATTATAGAGTAAATTGGTATCAAGTAAAACTCGAAAATTGAAGGTAGTGCTTCTAACCTGAAGCCCTTCTTTTTGTAACTTGGATGACTTGGAGAGTTAGATTTTATCATTTTAAGGTGGCGTTCAAAAGGTAATAAAACATCCCAGATTTTAAAAAGTTGTTTATTGCATAAAAACCAACGAAATCAAGTCTTCATGTGTTTATCGACAATATACATTTTATCGACTCTTGGCAGCACCATTTTTTCGTAGGTATTTTTGGTCACTTTGTGCTTTGGCGTAGAGGATACGAGAATGCGTTTGGGGCGTGGCGGTCAAAAGGTTAAATAGGGCCCGGTAGACTTAATTCACCTGGAGTAAATCACCTAGTACCTAATAGTACCATTTTCATTCCACTAAATGACAAAAATTCAACGGAACCGTTCACCTACGGACAACCTTCACATGTCAGTGCCAGTTCGTGCGTCTGACAAGTGAGCTAGGTAAAGGAATATAACTTGCTTTATGTGAGCTAGATCTTATAGCTTTACTAGATCATGCCCGCAGCTTCGCACGCGTTTTTGGAATAAAACGTAGTCACTGTTACTCACACTTTTACAGAGTAGTAGGAAAATAAAAGTAAATATATTTTGATTTTAAAAAACTATTGGGGTTTTTTAATCTTACACATAGGTACTCGACGCCAAGCAAGTAAGTTTTAGATTTTTGTGTCGTGGTTAGATAACAAATATTTCACATCCAGTTTGGTTGATGTAAAAATAAATATATTTTGGTTTTAAAAAACCCCTACCATGGAATTTGTGTCGATTTGATTTAGAAACTATAATAAATTATACTTTCTAAATAAAATGGACACAAATATTATGTTGACTCAGAACAAAACATAAAAACCTACAGGTACATTCTACTTACCACTCAAAAATCACTTTATTTTCATTCTCTACAATTCTCAAGTGCACTGCAATTTTCCGCCCATCCGTTTAGATTAGCTCGCAGGTGGAACGATTCCTATTATTCTATTCTATTCGTTTCACTAGATAACCAAAGAGAGGATTCTTTTTTCTTCTTTCCTCGACCACGCGCCACTACACGATAGGTTTAAGTTACAAATATCTATGATTGCCTTACTCTATTATTATTTGCAATTGGTGGCCTTTGTGTCACTGCGGCCATGATAGGCCTATTGTGATCGCCGTTGCATTCCTTACATACTTGTACTCACAACTTTAATAGGCCATTTTACTTTAAATTATTTTATAAGGTAAAATGGCACTATGAAGGAGGAGTGAAATTTTTACCTGTAAATTTTAAGTTGTAATTTTTTTATTTTACTTATATAAAATTCGTATATATTCGTATATACATATTTGTCTCGAGTAAACTGCTGCTCTGTTTAGTACATTCTTTAAATTAGTTAGTCGCTATTGTAAACCGCCTCCCGCGATAAGGATTTCGAACCTAGTACCACCAGTAACCTGTAATATTTATGATGTGTGTAAATAAATGCATTGTTTTTTTTTTTTTTGTATCCAGTGAATGTGCACTGAAGAGAACAAAAGGACTCGTTCCACCCTAAATGCAAAGCGCCGTATGTAAGCTCCCAATGGGCCTGTCAGTCAGCTTCGACATTGACAGTTGAGCCAAACGCTAATATAAAAGCACTTTTAGCGTCTGGTCGAACCGACGCGGGACCCAAGAACTGGTAAGTATCTGGCGCAGCGCATCAGCATTGCCATACAGCGTGACAATGCAGCCATCGTGTTGGAGACCTCTGATAGGAATTGATATGGATCAGTTGAGCTATCTCTAGATTGTTTGTAACTATCGGCAGTTAGCTCAACTGTTTCAATTGGAAATACGAACCTAATATGTTTTTATATTCTATAGGTATATTTTTAGTATAGTTTTATTCTTTGTTTGTATTTTTTCTTTATGATGAAATTTCAATGTTTCTGTGACCACATTAATTAAGTACTTGAAAGAAAGTGATCCGTTACTCTATTACTATTACACCGTGGCGCGGCGGGCGAAGGTCCGCCTGCGACGCAAGAGGTTGCGGGTTCGATTCCCGCCTCGGAACAAATTTGTGTACGATCTGAAGAAATTTGTTCCGTTGGCCTGGGTGTTTTCTATGTATAATAAAAAAATATCTATCTATGTATATGATTTATTAAATATATCAGTTATCTAGTACCCATAACACAAGCTTTGAGTAGCTTACTTTGGGGCTAGATAGTGCTGTGTGGATTGTCCAGCAGCATTATTTATTTATTTATTACTAAATGTAACGAATGTTATCCAGAAAATGTGCACGGAAGAGAACAAAAGGAATCCTCAACCTCAACAGCCTGTATTGGTCCACTACTGGACGCAGGCCTCCCCCTGATAAGCGCCTTATTGGCTTTTATCTCATGGGGGGTAATGCCTATAATCCCCACGCTGGGCATGCGGGTTGGGGATCACAGTTCGGTGGTAGAATTGTTCTGCAGGGGGCGTTGCTACCCGCCCACGGTGGTTATCCCTTAGTCGCCTCTTACGACACCCGCGGGAAGAGTTGGGGTGGTGCAAATTCTAAGCCGGCACCACACAGCTAAAAAACAAAAAAAGGAATCGTTCCTTCTCAAATGCGCCGCCGCCGCCGCAGAGAATTGGCCTTAGGTTAGCTCCCAATGGCCTGTCAAACGGAGCTTTGACAGACAAGGCCAACAATATAAAATTATTTTACCTTGGCTTCGTTGAATTTTGTAAACATAAAATATTTGAACAATTTTTTATTAATTCTGAGAGGAGGCAAATATTTGTTAAGATCAAAAAACTTGCGTAGGTTACTGCTCTAAGTTAAATGTTAGAACAATAAATTTGATTTACAATTTCTTTGAACAGTAAAATAAAGATACCTACCTAGGTTATTTATGAAATTACTAGCAAAGGCAAAATAAGGTCAAAAAAAACATACTAGTGAATCACTTAATTTTCCATCTCTCGGTATATAAATAAGTAAATAAATAAATAATGCTGGACAATTCACACAGCATTATCTAGCCTCAACCTAAGCAGAGCTTGTGATATGGGTAGGTACTAGATAACTGATATACTTAATACAATACACTACATAGATAGATATTTTTTATTATACATAGTAAACAGCCAGCGTCTTGGGGACGCTTCCGACTGGTATTGATAAAGATCAGTTGAGCTACATGTAGATTATTTACAACAGTCTGCAGTTAGCTCAATTGTTTCAATTGTAAATACTAATTATATTATAATTTTCTTTGTGAATAAAGGCTTCTGCCCTATTGTAAACATCCAGAACACTCTGAACAAAATATCTGCAGATCGTACAAGCATTTGACCATTTTTCAAAGTGTTCTTTTTACAAACTTCTCTACATTTACATATTTTTCCTGTAAAATATAGAACCATATTTATAAACGCTCCATACATTTTAAATGGATTGCTCTGCAATTTTCGTAGATAAGGGGGGAATGGGTATATAAAAGAATGACACCTACCAAAATTTCAAAAACTATTTTGAAATGTACAACAAACTGATACCTTTCATTTGATATCCCGCATGACCCTGAAGGTATCTTTTAAAATTTCGGCATCACAATATGTATGGAAAATATTTATTTTCATTTTTCATTTATTTTTCTTTTAATCTGTACAGGCGCACGAAATGTATTATTATTTTAAATTTCAAGTTGATAGCTGCTGCAGTTGCTGAGTTATTAAGTAGGGAAAAAGGACACACACAGCGAGACCATAAGGGTGTCGAAACAGATTTTCGATCTCGAAACGCTAAAAACTATAAAAAAAGTCTGCGTTGTTTGACCTCCGTGCCTTGGAAAGCACGTTAGTCATAGTTGGTCCGGCGTCTGTTCTCTCCCCGGTCGTGTCAGGCTGCCGTCCTAACGGATTATGATTACAGGGAATAGAGAGTGCACCTATGTTTTCGCACACACTTGCGCACTCTAGTTATTTGTCCTGCGCACATGGATTGTCCCCGTTAAGACTGGCTGTCGTGGCTGAAATTCAGCTAAGTAACGAAATCATAGGTACACAGATCTCGCAAAAACCCTCCCACCGTTCGTGCAAAATGATATTACGTTAAGATTTAATGTAGGTGGTTTACAAGCCCTACGAAATGTCCAAGATTAAATATTTAAGAGAATTTCCCTTCCTCATCTCTCATATTAAATGAAACGCCAAAAATACACAGAGTTTTATACAAAGTTATGCACAATCACGCTAGGAGTGGTCGTTGAATGAACGAACTGTTTTTGTAGACTGTTTGTTTGCCGTCGACTGCTAGACCGGTTTACAGTCCACTGATGAACCAGTTTACTCGTGAACGACATAAATTTGCATCGCCCAGTCCAAAGTCGAGCGTTGACGAAACTGTTTGTTTCTCGCTCTCTAGCCAACCGTCTATCAAGCATTCTGCTCTCTTCACACTTGCTTGTTTCGCTAATATGACTATCTCTTTTTCGCCATGCGCCAGGCCAGACTGTATATCGGCGGCGGCGGCGTAAGTGGTGTTTTGTAAAAGTAAACTCTATTGCAATGCAATATGCATGTCAATTATCTTCATATGGTAGGTAAGTTGCACTATGCACACAAGCGTAGGTTAGGTACCTAGGAGGGTTATTTATTTCAGATTTTCGGGCATACCTATCCAGGTAGAGACAAACCATTCTAAAAATGCAGGCCCTCTTCATAAAACGTCATAGGTACCTACTTACTTGGCGTGCATTTTTAGAATGCTTTATCTCTACCTACCTAGGTACCTATCCCGAAGGTAGGTAGGTAGTGTAGGTTCCCTAGGTACCTACCTACTGACCTCTGGGATTTTTCTTTTGACGCGTCAAAAAGCAAGAGGCACCGATACTTACATTTTAATACCTACCTACTTATGACAAGTTTAGCACTACTACCTATTAAAAGTAGGCCTACCTATAATAAACTGGTGCTTATGTATTCTTATAAGTGATACGATAACATAACACTATTGCTCCGTGCTATTTCACACTGGCTACTGGTAGAGTTGCCAGATGTCCGGTTTTCGACCGGACAGTCCAGTTTTCTATAAGCTTGTCCGGTCTAGAAAATTTTGGTAAACCGGACAAAGCATTGTCCGTTTGAAAATAACAGACAAACATTTCGGAATGAAAGTCCATATGGCATTGAGAAAAGGCTATCTGTCAGATAATCAATCAAAAGAATTTACTGAAAACGCTCTAAATGGTTACCAAAGAGCACTAGCTTATAATAGAGAAGTGGCAACTTTGAAAATAACAATTATAATTATAAGGCTTTTAGTTGTTTAGATCTTGAAAGTGGAAGATTGCCTACGCTGGATCAATTGATTGAGTTATGGTCCTTATCTCCTTGGAAGCAGCAATCTCCCCCTGAAAACATTTATGAAGAACTGGCTGCACTTCAAAGTGTTTTCTCTTCACTTGAAGGAAACTCTCTTAACATGTGGTGCAGATTTTTTATCAATGAAGCAGCCCCAAATTTATTGAAAATCGTGCAGTATGTTTGTAGTAGGTATTCCCATATCAGATGCTTTTGTGGAAAGAATCTTTAGCGTCATGGGAAATGTATGGACAGACGAAAGAAATCGTCTCACTGTAAACACTGTAAAAAGTGAATTGTGCGTTTTCTTTAATATAATTACTAGTTGCACTGAATTCAAAGATACCATCTCAGGCAAAATAAAACCTTATTATAAGCAGTGACATCGAGTACCTACTAAATATATGAAACAGTAGATACCTACTCTAAATATCGAAAAAATGTATTTATTTTGGTAGTTTTTAGGTTGGTTTTCAGTAAATTTATCTGTTAGTTAATAAAAAAAAAAATTGTCCGGATTTTTATTTCAACAAATCTGGCAACCCTAGCTACTGGCATGGCGATTTGCAAGCGAGTTAACGCCGAAAGACATGGTACCTAGGTAGGTAGGTAGGTACCAAGGTAAGTACATTGTTGAAAAAAAAGCAGTGATCGCGAGGTCTACTGTTCGTAGAACTACTAGATAAATAAAAATACCCAGAACACCCGGAACAAATATTTGCATATCGTATAAACATTTGTCCTAAGGCGGGAATCGAACCCGCAACCTGCGTCGCAGGCGGACCTTTGCCGGCTGCACCACATCGGTCGTCAAAATAGTTCATACGTCGCGTCGTCGATTGGCAAGCGTTTATGATCGTTTTGATTCTCGTCGTCGTTTACCAATCTGTGCATCAACGTTCAACGATCGAACATGTCCTGAACTGAACGGCATAAACTGGTCGAACAGTAGACTGTTTTATGAACTAGTTCATCGTGGACGGTAAACGGTCTCGTTTCGTCGACTGAAAAGAAGTCGACGACCCATTCCTAAATCACGCTAAAACGAATCCATTGAATAATGTACGTTTAATCCCGGAAAGTGCCAACTCGTTTAGTTGACGTAGACACTGTTTTTTTATAAAGATCCTTGATTGAACGATTATTAAATGGAGAGGAGTACCTCCTAGCAATACCAAGTTTAATAAAAAGGACCAGGCGTCTTCACAAACGAGGTCGTGATGATGGGCAAAACCTGCAAATCACGTAGTATCAGTGAATTACCAATTATTTAATGTAAAATTATATACAAAATATATTTATTTGTATTGTATGTATGTATTATATTGATAAAACTTCCCGTCATATGTGCACTACCAACTCTTTATTTACTTATATCTTTTGTTAGTAATAAGATTACCTGTAAGAAATATGCTTTGAGTAATATGGCCGCACATTATACGGTTTTATTTTATTTAGACAAAAAAAAATGACTTATCATTTTTTTTGGATGAGTAGTTCATTCATTCATAACCAATAACCCTTCTGATTCGTAACTTGCCGCATAAAAGTGTTGTGCTACTAACTAAAATATTCAACGCCTGCTTAATTTTGAACTACTTTCCTTCTGTTTGGAAATTAGCTAAAGTTACCGGCAGTCTTCTAATTAATGAGCAATTCGGTTTCCGACAAGGTCACTCCACAGTTCAACAGCTAGCTAGAGTAGCCGAAACCGTGTCACATAACCTTAATTTAAAACAGTCAACCGGCATGTTTCTCCTAGACATAGAAAAAGCGTTTGACACGGTTTGGCACAACGCTCTAATCCACAAACTTATCTCACTCGGAATTCCCAAATCCCTAGTTAAAATAATTAATTCCTATTTGTCAAACAGAAGTTTCCAGGTCTGCATCAACAAAGACACGTCCCATGTAAAACCTGCACCCGCGGGTGTGCCCCAAGGTTCGATTTTAGGACCCTACCTGTTCCTGTTATATCTAAACGACATTCCGGTACCGACACGCACTAACATAGCCTGCTTCGCTGACGATACTGCATGCTTCACAACGTCATCTGATATTGACTTAATAATAAGCCGCCTTCAACTTGCCATCGATCGTTTGTTAACTTATTTTTATAGTTGGAAGCTTAAAATTAATAATACCAAAACTGAAGCGATTCTATATACAAGAAAGCGCACTGTACCATCAAGGACCTTAAAAATCGGAACCCATAGTATCCCCTGGAGCCGATCAGTTAAGTACTTAGGTATGTTCCTGGACAGCAAACTTAACTGGTCCATCAACACTACTAAACTACATATGAAAGGCATTAAGGCAATCAATGCGCTAAATCCTGTCCTTAATAGGCGCTCTAGCTTAAGTTGCCACACGAAACTACGTATATACTGCACCCTGGTTCGACCATGTATTACGTATGCGTGTCCTGTGTGGAGCAGCACGTGCCGCACTAATATAGACAGACTACAGATTATTCAAAATAAAGCTCTTAAATTAGCATATAGTACTCCCTTTCGAACTAATCTTCATAAACTACATTTGCTCATAGGACTACCAAAAATTGACGTTTATATTTACAAGCTATCAGAAAAATTCTATTTTCATAAAAATCCCCTCAGTAAAAACCAACTCGTTAAAAATTTATGTAAAACTCGCAAAAGCAACATTTCATTCATCGATACGTACAACCGATACAAGCTACCCCATCACTTATTCCTAGAGTGCAATGAATAGGCCGCGTCACTCGCGTGAGTTTGCCTAGCTCGCCGCCGTTGCGCGCGAGCCAAACCCAGCCGTATTATCTAGTAATATGTCGGGTGGTATTGGCGTGCGCGCGGGCGGCGTGCTCGTGTGTGTGACTAGTTCATGATCGCTACAACAATGCAAGTTCTTGTCGCTCCTTTACCAATCTACCCGAAATGCACTACTTTCGATTATTAATATTTTTTTTAACAACAAGCTTATAAAATGTAATCGCTATCTCTAAAGCTTACATAGGATTTGTAAAACAATACTGCCAACGCAATTACCGTGTTTAGAATTCGCCTTGTTTACTGATATTAACATCATGGCTATAAGTTTTTTTGATCAAGTAAAATGCTTGCTAAACGACATAACTATCATTGTTTGTGGAGCTAGGATTATTAAAAAAAAATGTACACTAGCTTTTATGTTCATATTGTAACCAGATGTTTTAATAAAGAAATTTTAAATTAAAATTAAATTAAATTAACCAATAACCCTGTATATTAAAACCAATAATTTTATGATATATTTTCCTTAGTCACAGCAACTCATATAAACTTCAGCGGCATGCCATGATGCTTCTGCCGTCGAGTGCAAAAGTCTAATGTACCACAAGATTGTTCCCGGGGTGTTAAAAAGAGTTGTTTATGCAAATTTTTCATCTCGCCGCGATCCACTCCTAATGAAACGTAGCTAGAACCTTTTTAACATTCTCTGGGAGGATTAAATTGGATTCTTTGTTGAATTTTACGCGAAACGTTTATGTTAAATTATAGGGTAAAGGATTGAAAAGGTTGTTTACTTTAAAATATAGTAGGTAAATGAAATATTGAGTCGTAATGACCCTTCTCATTTACATTTTGGACTCACTGCCATTATTTTACTTAGCTTAGAAGGTCTTTGGGTTAGGAACTGTGTGGTGCCGGCTTAGAATTTGCACCACCGCAATTCTTCCCGCGGGTATTGTAAGAGGCGACTAAAGGATATCCTGAGGGCGGGCAACAGCGCCCCCTGTAGAACAATTCTAGCACCGAACTGCGATGCCAAGCGTAGGGTTTTTTTTTAAATAATAAATCGTTAATAAGGAACCAAAAAACATTGGATACATGGTTATAAAGAGAAACGATGCCATCTGCAGAAGTTTAAAAAAAAAATTGTGTCGCAGATGACAACGGCCCAAAGTGAAAGTGAAAAATAGTGGAAATAACAAAACATACGTAAGAAAGCTACTTATTTTAGATACAGACTTATTATCGTTTGTTCTCACTAGTTCGATTCATTAGTTCGACCATCGTACTAGTGAGAAGTATTTTTCTCCATTCGATTCATTAGTTCGATCATCGAAAAAATGAGAATTTTATTGTACAGAATTCTAAGGATAAATATAGTTTTTTTATGTGTGATTATGCGCATTAGCCTCCATGAGATAAAAGCCAATAAGGCGCTTATCAGGGGGAGGCCTGCGTCCAGCAGTGGACCAATATAGGCTGTTGAGGTGAGGTGAGGTCATTATCTAGCTAGGAAAAAGTAATTAAATACTTACAAAAAAAGTAACAATACCATCGCTTAAAAATATAATAGAACTAGTTTCTACCGTGACTTTAAACGCGTTTTTTCTATGGACTAAGTTTATTTTTATCGCATGGGGACTGATTTATGGGATAAAAAGTAAGCCTATGTTTATCCAGGTTTAGGACTGTATGCAAAGTTTCAGGCCGATCAGATCAGTAGTTTTTGCGTGAAGAAGTAACAAACATCCATAGATCCAAACTTTCCCATTTAATTTATTAATGTGACTAATTTCTACCCGCGGCTTTGCACGTTGTTTCTATGAACACTTTTAAAGGGAAGGTGATTTTTATGTCATGGGAACTGTTTTATGGCGTAAAACGAAGCTTATGTTTTGTTCCAGGCTGCCTAAATGTATGAAAAATTTCAGCCCGATTATTTCAGTCGTCATGGCGTAAGAAATTACAAACATTCGTCTGTCCATCAATCCATTCAAACATCCATCATCTATCCATCCATCAGTTAAAAACCTTTGTATTTAAGTTTAACTAGTTTATGCCCGCGGCTTCGCACGCGTTGTTTCCATAAACGTTTAATTAAAGATGATTTCTATCCCATGGGAACTGATTTATGGGATAAAAAGTAGCCTATGTTTGATTCCAGGACTAGAATTACCTGTATGTAAAATTTCTACCCGATCCGTTCGGTCATGAAAAGCTAAGAAACATCCATCCACCTAGACATCCATCCAAACTTTCGCATTTATAATATTAGTGTGACGATAGTCTGATTAGTGTGATGACTTTTGTTTTGGATTTCCAAGTATTCCAATTTACTGTGGTAGGTATCTTCCAATATCGGGGGTAGGACAGGTTACGGAAGAATGGGGTCGGCGAGTGTGTGGAGTGCTGGACTCGCCGGCCATGTAGGTACCTATAGGGGGAAGAGGGGACGCCAGTCGGGCCGTGGAGGTTTTAAATGTTCCCGTGGTTCGGCGAAAATGGCGAGAGAGAGACACCGGAGAGGTTTTTAGTGGGTATTACGTGTTTCTCAGGGCGTCGAATCCCACATAATTCTGGCACCCCCAGACCAGTTTCTTCGCAAACGAATTTCCTCAGCGAATAAAAAAAATAAAAGGTATCTTCCAATAGACCCAGACTACAAAAAAGAAAAGAGGGTAAAACCTGTCCATCATTGTCCAATCAAAAATATCAATATCCGTGGCTATATGACCACATGTGACCATCAATTTTCCACCATCAATGTGATGAGGTATCGAGCGTGGAATCCGACCCAGAAATATTGACAGCAATACAATCACTCAGTTTGGAGTTAAGGTTGTCGCAGATCAGGGCCGCAAAACAGAAAAGTGTGCTTTTAAATATGGGCTTAAATTGTAATATTTAGATGTATTTTATATTGACGGCATCAGATGAAAGACAGCTCGCGGGCAACTCGTTTGAAGGTTGAAGGAAGCCATTTTGTCTTGGTAAAATGTATCTAGAGATGAGTAACAAAAATGTGCAGTTATATATATAGTTGCACATTTCTGTGCCGTAACGATGTTGGATTAATATGCGCAAAGCTTAGAATTGTCCTCAAAATACCCCAGAATACTCACGATTGAGTGTTTTTGAGAATTAAATAAAATTACCGCGGTAAAATCGGTAAAATATCCGATTTAACGACGTATGGGGTTGTTAATTTTAGAAGGATACAACTTCGAAAACACATGAAAATTATTTTAATGTTTAATGTGTATGCTATTGGCATTTTTTTATATCTAGTGCTCATTATTTACTTCTATAGAATGAACCCTAGTATAATTACAATCTAGCCACAACGTGAGCTAATGAGTAATTTAAATTTAACTTAAATTGCTAGAATAGTTTATATTAAGAACGGTGTCAGTAACATCTTTCTTATTGTCTGTATAAAAGATTTATGGTAAGACACTTTATTCTTGTATTCTTTAGTTTGTTTACTCTACATTTTACTAATATTAATTGATTACATTCGCGGGTAGGCGTCACTATAGCTAACATCGTTTTTGTCTAGCTACTTTATAAATATTTGTTATTTAAAGAACCAAAGCTTATTTTGTGTGAGAAAAGTGTGAATCGCCTTTATTTTGTGACTAGGAACACATTGTCACATAAATACTACACATTTCCCATGCACTAAAGTTTCATATTGCATTTACTTGCTGGCTCTAACCTATAAGTGCTACTGTTTTGCCTGGATTTTGGTTGGTAACCTCAACAATGCCCACCCTACAAGATGTAATGGAGACTCAGAAGCAGCTAGAGGAAAGCCTTGGCACCAGGATGGCTAACTTTGAGAGAATGCTGCAGCCCTCATCAAGCTCCGTGAGTAAGTTGACTCAGAATGCGCTGGCACAAGAATTTACTGAGTTCAGGCTGTTTGCGATGGACATGTTCAAGTTACTACGAACACAAATTGAAACACTTACTGTTCAATTGGATGAGATTGATAATCACACCCGTCGCAACGCACTTCTCTTTCATGGTTTGCCCGAGAAAGAAAATGAAGACTGCACTAGCACAATATCGAACTTGATCCAGACTGTGATTAATTTGAAGAGCTTTCAAGCTTCCACTATCTACGTATGTCATCGTCTAGGTGCTAAGAGTGACCAGAGAGCTCGCCCTATTATTGTTCGCTTCACTGACATCAATGTAAGGAACACAGTTTGGAACGCAAAGAAGGCTTTGAAGTCAAGCTCCACTGTGATAGCGGAATTTCTCACAAAAAATAGACACGACTTGTTCTTTAAGGCCAGAAAGCACTTTGGAATAACAAGCTGCTGGACGAGTAATGGAGTGGTTTTCATTAAAACGCCAGATAACACTCGTATCAAAGTCTCGTCGGCGTCGGACCTAGAAAGCATCATGTCGAAGTTTCCCACGGAGAGCATTAGCGGCGGCAGCTCCAGAGCGCAAGACCGGGCCCGTCCCAAGCCGAGCCCTGAGCAAACCAGCGCGGCAGCGACTGCGCCGCAGGCGCATACAAGCAGGACCGCTCCTCCCGAGACGCGTCGGGCGAAACAGAACAAGTAGTTCATCCCCGCCACTTCACCGCGTTGCTGTTTTTTACACAGTACATACATTCTAAGCAATCTATAGATGCCACCCTCTTTTCTAAAATCTGCGTTACTCATACTCTCATTTTCAACTTTTTGTTAAATGGCTTCTGCATCTGGTTTGACACAATTCTGCCAACTCTCATTTTCAATGATTGTTTACGAAATCTTTGTCACCCAACGCTGACACAGTGTTGCCAACCCATACCAAATTTTACCCCCAGTATTTTTATTAAATCCCCCTAAAAACCCCTAAAATTTTTTTTTTCAATTTTCTATTTTGTATACTGCAAATCACTTATCAAATTTTTTCAGAGACATGAGAGCTTAGAACTGTGATCACCTATTTTTCTATAATTTTAGTATTGTAGTCCCCAAAGCCTTAAACTTTGCAAATTATCACAACAACCGACAGAGACGCTTGCATCTATGAATGGTATGCATGTCTTTTTAACCTATACTTGAGTTTCTGTCGAAATTTATTTTTATAAGAGACTCTTAAAAAATAAAAGACGCTTATATTGAAATTGAAATTTTATTGAAAAAATATAACAACAGTATTTTATCTGTTGATTTCTTGTTGATTAACATTAAAAAATGCGAAACCAAACAAACAGATTAATTTGACTCTCTGTCACCAATTTCTGAATTTGGAAAAATAGAAATGCTCCACTATTTATTTAAGGATGAGAACAGTGCTAGAAATAATTAACATCCATAATGAAAGAATATAATGAAAGAAATCAAACCACAACACGTCGTCATAGACAAACACAATTACAAGCACTACATTGTTGTCGGACTCGATCGTGTCATCTCTCTCACTGCCCTGTTTATTCACTATTTGAGTGAGAGGGACGGACCATACGATGTGAAGTTTGAACGAGGCTTTGCAATACCAATACATAATTAATGACATGTGTGATCGTGTCGTGCGATCCGTTCTACGCACGAGACACATGCATGACACGCAGGCTTAGTTTTATTTAATTTAAATGCAGGTTTTGTCAGCCCCCCCCCCCCCCCCCCCCTAAAAAAAACCCCAAATATTTTCTACCCCTAAAATTGCCCCTGTTTACATTTTTTACCCCTAAATTTAGGGGGAAAACCCCTAACTTGTCACCACTGCGCTGACACTTGACACCTGATAGATCGCTTTGACGTTGACAGTTTATTTTCCACATATTGACCTGTCACCTTTTTTTTTTTTTATGATTGAACGTCAAATGCGAATATTACGTTCCATTATATGCATGATTGATTAGCAATACTTTGTTTAGACTACTTTTCGATAACTTTTTGTATTACTTTGTTTTTTTTTTTTTGTTCTCGCTTGATATTCTTTGAGTGTATGTACTGCAATGCAATGCATCTGCATACCTGCTGATAAATATTAGGTTTAATCCGATACTTAACCTCATTACTTAGGTAGGCACTTCATGTGGAAAGCTAATCCGTGGCTGTTTTTTTTTTTGTGTAGCCGGCAAGTTTATGCAGTAATTGTAAGTAGGTACTTAACTGTAATTTTTAATTAAAACTAGTAAATAGACTTTTATTCATAATAGTAGGTTAAATAAGTTTTCTTGTTACTAATTTAGGTAATTATAAATATTTATAAGTAAGGTCCTCTAAGGCATAAGTAAGTATAGTAATAGGCATTTAATGTCTTGTGCTGACATTACTAGCGATAATGATGAAACATTCCTCTCTGCTGCATCCAGCTGTGATACCTCTTTTGAAAGTGCTAGCTCTGGAAACCTCTCAACTCTTGGAGAGATGCTTGTGAAAGTGTTTGCTCCGTACAAAAAGACTCTCAATATCTGTCATATAAATGCCCAGAGCATCCCACAACACCACTCTGACCTTCTTGAAACCTTTAGCTCAGGCTGCGTTGATATTGTCATGGTATCGGAGAGCTTTCTTAAGCCATCTCTTCCTTCTTCTTATTATCCCATTCCTGGTTTTGTAATGGCTCGAAATGACCGTATAGGAAAGGGATGTGGAGGCGTTGCAATGTATTTGAAAAGCCACCTCAAATTTAAAGTCATCTGTCAGTCACCATCGGCCTACAGCAAGGCCGCTGAATATCTTTTCCTAGAAGTTGATATGGGAGTCAGGATATTGCTGGGAGTGGTATACTGTCCTCCAACCGTAGATTACTTTGACAAATTAGAGTCGGTACTTGAGGAACTTGTATCTGACTATACCCATGTGATCATACTAGGTGACTTCAATACTTGTCTCATTACCGAGCGACTGAAATGGAGAGCAGACAAGCTCAGCAACATTATTGACTCGGTAAATCTAAACATTATAAACACCACCCGTCCCACTCATCATACCTCTCACTCTGAAAGTTTACTAGACCTCATTATCACATCTCAGGCTGACCGTTTTTTAACACATGGCCAACTCACAGCACCTGCTTTCTCCCATCATGAACTTCTTTACCTCGCTTACAAAATTAGACCTCCAAAGGCCAAGCCAGCTGTTGTCAGCCAACGCAACTTTTCACGGCTTGACATCGCAAAACTTTCTGAAGCGGCTACTGCAATTGATTGGGGCAACATTTATTCTTACTCTTCTATAGATGATAAAGTGAACTTTCTCAATGCTAACATTATTAGTTTATATGACATCTATGCTCCTATTCACTTGGTAAAAATGAAACGTGCACCAGCACCTTGGCTTGATGAAACTGTCCGGAAAGCCATGGCTAGAAGGGATAAGGCTTTTCGAAAGTTTAAATGTGATCGATGCGAAGAAAATTGGAGCTCCTACAAACAGCTTCGCAATCGATGCAATATGTTAGTTCGAAATGCCAAGAAAAAACACATTATGACACAAATTGAACTTGCTTCACCAGCAGGCTTATGGAGGTTTCTTAACTCTCTGGGTATCGGTAGGCAAAGAACTCATAATGTAATACTTAACACTAATATTAACGCCTTAAACAAACACTTTACTACTAGAGATAAAATAGATCCTCATCTGAAAACCTTAGCTCTATCTGAAATCGTAAATGTAGCTCTTCCAAACAATGACCCTTTCTCCTTTACCACGGTTAGTGAAGATAGAGTTAGAAAGACTTTTCTCTCGTTTAAATCTAATGCAGTGGGCAGCGATAACATTAGTCGCATCATGTTCTCCAAAATTTTTAAGCAACTGCTCCCCACTATTACTCATATCATCAATTACTCTCTCATGTCTTCTCAATTTCCTGACCAATGGCGTAAGGCTCATGTGATCCCCCTTCCCAAAATCCCAAACCCTGTCTTACCCAATCAATATCGTCCAATCTCAATTCTCCCTTTCCTCTCTAAAGTTGTTGAAGCAGTTGTTCATACTCAGGTAACGGAATATCTCTCTAATAGTAGTTTCATTAATCCTTTCCAATCTGGGTTCAGAAAAGGTCACAGTACCACTTCGGCACTTCTAAACATCACGGAGGACATTCGGAAAAACATGGAAAACTCTCACGTCACGCTACTTGTCTTAATTGACTTCAGCAGTGCTTTTGACGCTGTAGACCACGACCTTCTCCTTTCACTTCTTCCCCGATTAAATTTTTCCCCTTCTGTTGTCCGCTGGTTTGCCTCATTTCTGAGTAGCCGTCAACAAAGGATCCGGAATGGTGCTGACTTCTCGTCTTGGCTGGAAATCGTATCTGGTGTACCACAAGGCGGAATTCTCTCTCCACTCCTTTTCTCACTTTTTATTAACCTCCTTTCTCACAACCTTCTTTGTCATTACCATATGTACGCAGATGATCTCCAGCTCTACCACTCTTCCTCTGTAGATGATTTGAACGATGCCATTAACCTCCTCAATGGTGAGCTTGAGAAACTCTCAACCTGGTCCACTCATTTCGGCATTAAGGTTAACCCTAACAAATGTCAGGCTATTTTAATCGGTAGCTCACGTCAACTGGCTAAAGTGGATGGTCAAAACCTACTCTCTCTACAATACGATGGGAACGATATTCCTCTCTCATCCACTGTTAAAAACCTGGGTGTCATTTTCGATAGAAAGCTCAGTTGGATTCCCCACGTAAAGGAGATCTCTAGAAAATTCTATGCCTCAATACACTCGCTTCTACGTCTTAAAAACTTCCTCCCGATTCCTACTAAAATCACTCTGGTAAACTCTCTCCTCATTCCAATTATCGATTATGCAGACGTTGTCTTCCTCGATCTTAATGAGAATCTCCTCAATAAACTAGACCGTCTACTAAATACTTGTATCCGATTCGTTTACAATCTCCGTAAGTATGATCATGTAAGCAAATACCGAGCTATGCTTAAATGGTTACCTATCCGCGAACGAAGAAAACTCAGGATCCTTTGTCTACTGTTTTCAGTCTTAAAAGAGCCTTCGGGTCCCTTTTACTTAAAGGACCGCTTTAATTTCCTAGCAGATGATCACAGTAGAAATCTCCGCTCCTCTGATAATCTGCTCCTATCTATACCTGTGCATACTACCTCCGTCTTTGGAAATTCTTTCTCTGTAGAGGCAGTGCGGTTGTGGAATGACTTGCCTCTGGACATTCGAAAGGCAGAAAACCGAGATACTTTTAAGAAAATGGTGCGCACGCTTTTTCTTAAGAGGTTATACCAATAGTTTAGTTTACACAAATGTTTCTCGTTGGTAGTTGATACTATGCTTATGCTTTAGTAGTATTTTTTTTTAGTTATGTATATAAATATATAATAGGTATATATAATTAGAGTTATTTAGGCTACTTGTAAAACTTAAATTAGCACGCCAACCCCCTGTAAAAACATATGTTTTTGGTCGGCAGGTAGAAAATGCCTCGGCATTAAGCCCACCCTTTGTACATCAGTGCAATAAAGGTTTAAAATAAATAAATAAATAAGCTAAATCAAAAAGTTTTTTCCTTTTGAGCCTTCTTATTAGGTCTGTGTAAATGTATTATTGTGTATGTATCTACTAAGTAAGTATGAACGTGACTAGTAATTATATTTTATTGTATTTGTATGTGTATTTATTTATATTAATGGTAAAGACACGAATTATTAATTGTACTTATTATTATTATTTAACTTGTTTTTCTGTAAATTTTGTAATCTAGCACTACCTACTAAATTATTGTCCACACTACCCAAAGGTTAGCAGGTAGAGAATACTTTCTAGCATTATGCTCGCCCATGTACAACTTTTGTGCAATTAAGTACCTATATTCTATATATCTATTTGTATTGTCTAGGAGCTGGATGGCCTCGACGTTAAGACGAAGTGAGATCGGTTTTGCGAGACAAGGACGAGCGGACGTCGCGCGGGTAGGGCGAGAAAGGAAGGCGAGAGCCGCGAAATGGCCAGCCCGCGCGCAATTTCACTGGTCGTTATTTAGAAATTTGTTTTTTGCTCTAAAATAATACTCTTTCGCGAAAAAATAAAACCATAATCGTCTAAAGTATTTATTAGGGAACACGTAGACGAAATTTTATTGAAATATTATAAGTAAATAGCAAATGAAACTGCTTTTTCCTTAGAAGTATTTGTGCAAAAATTAAGATTTAGAGGAAACTTTGCGATTTTTTGTATCGAGTCAAGTTTTCTCAATCGTGTTACGACTCTCATAACTAACTAACTAGAATCCTAAACTATTGATGCTTATCAGAAAATTATAAAAATCAATGTCTTTTTGCCTTAAAATTGATTTTCCGTACAGTCAAAACGTAGGTTTTGGGACTCACTTCACCTTAACATGATGATGAAACCTTAGTTCATGAGCTTCTGCGTATTTTTTTATATCTTTAGCGACGTAGTCGATAGACGTAGGCTCCTATTTTAATTTTTCAGCATTGTTTATTTATATATTAGGTCATCAAAATCGCCCTACCTATTTAACATATTTTAACTCGACCAATACTTTTCGTGCTGTAAACATGTTGAGTAGTACCTACCTACCTATCTAGCTACCAGAGATAAAACCACTATAAACCTATTCTACTTAATTGGTAGGTCTGTCAATGAATAAAATTCCTGCAAATTTCTTTTGGCTTAGCTTCAATCAAATATAGACTTTATTTCAATGACGAATGAACCATTTAACCCGCAAAACAAAAGTTGTCGAAAATCGTAATTCGTCCGTCGAACCCAGCTGTCATTGCGAAAAAAGTTACATAACCTCACGTCCGTCCGAGGAGGCATCCAGCCTCCGAATGAAGCTACTGGAAGCTATTTTGAGCATATATTGAAAGGGATGTTTGAGTATTAAGGTTGAAATTCTATTGGCAAAATATTATCATTTTTGCAATTACTTCGCTAAACGCCTTACAAAAATGTGTTTTTTGGGTTTTATTATGTTAATGGTTTTATTTATTTAAAACTTTTTACATATTTCTTTTGTTGATAAAATTTCCTTTCATATAGTATTAAAATAATTAATGGTTGTCACTCAAAATATTGAGCATATCGAGAGGAAAAATTTTTTTCTTGTTCTTTCTTGTGATTTTTTTTTTTCAAGATCCTAGATCGTTTTATAAAATATTTTTGTATAAGTCTTTTTTCCATACATTTGACTATACACTGTTTTTTTTTTGGGCTTGTAATATGTCGGAGAACGGCTAACGGTGCGACGAAAAAGTGTACTTTCTACGGTGTCGCTGTTTGGGTAGCGTCTTAAGGTCCCGGTGGAGATCGTCGTAAAATAAGGCATTGATCGAGTGCTTCCCCGTTCGACCCAAGATTTTTCTACCCAATAGGTATTTTGCTCCGTTCAACCCAAAACATTTGATTTTAGTTCCCCTTCGTACCCACACCTACTTATCCCAAATTTCTATTGTCTAAAGTCAAATAAATGACACAGTGAAACACCGAAGTAGATGGGTCAGCAGACAAAAATATGTAGATACTTATTCTAAATATTTTTAGTACTAAAATCAGTCTCGTTCAGATAATAGTCACTCAAATATTAGGAGGTACAAGTTATTGCGTATACTAGGTATAACATCAGAGTTACCTATTGCCTATCTTTATGGTAATTCAGCTACGTTGCCGTGTCCCAAGTGATTTGCATCAGCTGGCGATATTAATTTCAAGTCAACTTGAGTATTAACATATTGAATTGCTTTCATTTGATATGATTCTATTAAATATAGTGTAATTATGTTGTTTTTGGTGACTTAGGTCGATCAGGAAAGATTGCTAAGTACATATAAAAATTACTAGAACGTGATGTTGTGAAGAAAGAAAATTGGAAACATATATCTTGTAATATTACTTAATTTTATAGACATCAGAATACATTTTTATTGAACAACAGGTAACAGAGGCTGCATTTCCACTAGAGATATGCGAGGTAGCCGAGATGTGCGAGGATGTGTAGCGGGCTCTTTTCAGATAAGCGAGCAAGGCTAGGGTAGGGTCACCGTCTAGTGATTGCTATTCTTTCGCCCGCGTGCGTCCCTAGGACACATTCCTCGCACACATCTTTCCCTTGTTTTGTATGTACAAAAACCTCGCTCCGCGGTGCCGTTTCCACCAGAGCTGCGCTGAGCTGGCTGAGGCTAGGTAAATGAAGTGATTATATTGGTTGTTAAAAACACATTCCTCGCTGCGCATTTCTAGTGGAAATTCAGCCTATATTCCAGTCTAGTTTACAGCCGCGTGTAATGTTGAACGCACACCTGTCCGTACCGCACTCGTTGCACTCGCCGCAGTCATTGCATTTTATGAATCTGTTTTATGCAATGGTATGGAACATAGCGCTCCTATCCGCGCCGAACGATTTGCATTTTAGTAAAATCCTGTAGGTATACGAATTTCATAAAAAAAATTCGTCGCGTGCGATGACTGCGGTGCGTGCGGCGAGTGCGGCGCGGTTGACGTCATCCGTTTTCTCGACTCTCGAGTTACATACATAGAATAGAACACGTCACCTAGGTATGTAAAGAAACATAAACGCGATATAGAAGTAGATGCACGTACATCAACCTTAGAGTCATGCAGACAATGCCATTTTACAGCAGCACCATGAATTTATAATTATTATTTAGGTATTTTGTTTACATGACTCTGACGATGCCCATTTACAGCTGATCTATTTATAAATTTACTTATTTTGCATGTTTAGATTCCTAAGTTCCTTGATTATTTTCTGTCTTGTCTGTTTTATGGCTTTGAATTATAATTTAAGCACATCAAATTGTAACCTTATATTTAGGTAAAGTGACATTTCCAAGTGTGCCTTGTGTTCCTACGGAGAATAAATGAGTATGAGTATGAGTATACCCATGATGACTTAAAATTTATTATAGATTTTGCTAATTACCTGCCTGAAGGAAACTGTCTGTTGAAACCTACATAATACCTACTTGCGTTAGAGATCAAAGAGCCAAAACAATTCGCTAAATTACCGGCCAATTTTTAATTAAGTATCGACACCAAGTTTCATTAAAAGCGGCCACAAAGTCATTTTTATTCATAAACAGACCTAATTTAATGAAGTCCCCAGATTAACGAAACTTTCCGGTGTTTGATCGCATTTGACTTTGAAATCTCGGCCCCGAATTTGGAATCTCTCTCAAAATTCGTCACCAAAATGCTCTACCATACGAGCAAGTCAATTTATGGCATTCGCTGAGTGATTCCGGAGTATTTTCGCTGTCCGTTGGCTATATTCTGAATATACCCTGAAAAAGAACCAATGAGATTTATACCATACAAGGAGTTGCCAACAGCGTTGGTTGCGAACACAACTAATATTTAGTATGTCGTTTTGTGACCCGAAAATTTAGTACCGGCCTTTTTATAATTATATTGATGAGTGCTAGTAACAAATACATCTTGTTCTATTCATTTTATATTACACAGTTACAAACTAACCATGCCATGAAAAACGTAAGCCCCACTCAAACAAATGAAATTATTCTGCAAACACATTAAGCCGCTGCCCCACCGCGGCGCACGCTGTGCAAGGAAACTCAGCGCATTTTATCTGCGTTTGGCATCGTTTGTTAGACAACTTACGTTTTCACTGCAGCACACACTATACGTGAAAGTTAAGCCACTACAGACTATTTACAACTGTAGCGCAGAACTGTTTTGACGTCCCACTTCCGGCAGTGAAGCTACAGTCGCGTGTAGTAGCGTTGACAGCTGCGTGGGTGCCATATTCGAGCAAGCCACGCTTGTAGCAATGACGTCATTAATCTCTTATTCGTACGTAGAGTGTTCGTTGCAGTGGACATTATCACATACATTATCTTGCAAAGCGAAGCTAGACACACGTGCGTAGCCTCTCCGTGCGCAGCAGTGGGCAGCAGATTGAAGTCGCTGCTTGGATTGGATGTAGATAGATTTTATGTAGAAAGGTTACATTAAATACAAAATTATCGTTACGAACAGTTGTAAATCGTTCGCCAAGGTCGGGGCTCAAGTTTTTAGGTCGAAGGAAGACTCTTAATTGTGAATTTACACTTTTTGTTTTGATTTGACATTTCTTCGAGAACACTTTTGTCATACTAAAATATATATTACTTGTTTATGCCCGCGGCTTCGCACGCGTTGTTTCTATGGAAACGTTTAATGGTGATTTCTATCCCATGGGAACTGATTTATGGGATAAAAGTAGTTAGAATTATGAGTGTGCAAAATTTCAGCCCGATCCGTTCAGTAGTTTTGGCGTGAAGAGGTAACAAACATCCATCCATCCATCCATCTATCCATCCATCCATCCATCCGTCCAACCAAACTTTCGCATGTATTATATTAGTGTGATTTTTTTTTGAATTACGAAGCCGTCGTCTCGTGTCGGTCAAATGAAGACGGTGCATTAACGTTTTGTTCTGTCGCTGTCGGTAGGTATATAACTGTATCGGTGCCGGGCCGGGCCGGCCAATAAAGAAACGTGTCGTAAGATTTTACTAAAGGAACCAAAGACTTCCTACTATGTATTACTCTACTGCGATGAATCAGTTCCATGGGATAGAAATAACCATAAAACGTGTGCATAGAAACGACGCGTGCGAAGCCGCGGGCTGGAACTAGTTTATAATATTGATGATAATACTGATGATCCTAACAATTTTACGTTGATGACACACAATTTATATATAAACAAGAAATAATTCCTTGTTTATATATAAATGTAAAAATTTAATAATAAGCATTTTAAATTTATATTAATTATGTATGAAAATACAATTTATAAATTAGTCATTAAATAACCCGCCCCTGACCATTCCCGGTGCAAAGGTGCCCATAATGCTTGCAGCATTACCTCGCTGAATAGCGATGGCAATCCTTTGCACCAAGAACGACCCGGAGCGGGAGTCTCCTGTCACTTCCTTAATTCTACGGCCTAATTCTCCCACTAAACACTTCGCATCCACACTCCAACTGCCCAAGGTTTCCACTGCTATAGGTGCAAAATGGTAAAGCTGCTCCAAGGATGCGTACTTATGCCTTTTTTTTGAGCAGGCGTCTTCGGCAGCGGCTGATGCAGAGAGCATGGTGCGACTTAGGTGACTGGCGGCGACAGTGCTGACGCAAGTTGCGTCCCAAATCAGGCACTTCCCATTTTTCCATGGCACCAAAGTCAGCCCATCTGGCCTCTTCCCATCAGCCCTGCTGAGACCTGGGGGCTCAAGCACGCAGGGGACATTCGCCGATATACAAGCTCTACGAACTATGTCGTTCAGTGCATGGTGACGCGGAAACCTCCCAGTGCACCGCCGGCAGCTCAGAGCGTGATAGCCATCGGCTTCCACCATGGAACCGCAGGTGCATATATGAGGTTCACACACCTTACAGCCCAGGCGGAGAGCCACCGCCACACGCAAAGAGTCATCGTCGAGAAGAGTGCCCAGGTGAGGCGAAGGAACCGCTTGTAACCAAGCCCCGGACTCAGGTTGCGATACAGCTCGCAGTCTGGCCTTATCGACTCCTAACGCATCCTCTAACAATTGTTCTTGAAGCCGCTTATCCCAACGTCATCCCACGCCCGCTGAACATGCGTCAATTCAGGAATGGTTGCACCCGAGTTATGGGCTGACCAAGCTGACACAGCTTCCGACACAAAAGGTATGCTCCCCCCGTCACCAGAAGAAAGTAAAACAGTGACTAGGTTGGCAACCCCGTGCGCAGACGCCAGGAAAGCCGGCAGACCCACCTCCTGAGCGCACCGTACCCCAAGACCACCACACCGGACAGGCAGAGCCGCCTGACTCCACTGGGGCCCATCTAGGGAAACATTAAGGACCGACTCCACCACCGATTTTAAGCTTTCATCAAAAGATGAAACTTCCTCAGGACAGAGCCAGGTTGGGGTAGTCCGCAATAAATAGGTGACCTTCGGAAGAGCAAAGCACATGCGCAACAAGATAATCGCCACGTGTGCGGAAAGACCCTTTAGACGTTCGTGAGCGGAAAGGAGAAGATGCTTTCTTGAATTGATGGCCTCAGGGACGCCAGAAAGAAATATTGGGGAACCTAAAAGGTTTAAGTCAGAAATGGTAAATATATAAATTGTTCCTTGTTTATATATAAATTGTGTGTCTTAGATTTTCTTGACTGAAAAATTAATTATTAATTTTTCAGTTTAGAAAATATAATTTGATTGGTTAGAAAAATTAAAAAAACAAATCCCTCTTGAATATGAATTAAGTAAACTCTTATCGTAGTATCTAATGTCTAAAAAGGTAATTCTTTTGCAGTAGTTTAAAGTCTGAATTGCTGCAAAAGAATTACCTAAGTCAGTCCTTAAATAAATAAATAAAAAAGTCCATAAATGACGGAGAAATCAACAAACATACATAAAAAACATACATACAGCCGAATATAAAATCTCCGAATTTTTTCGAAGTCAGTTACAAAAAATAGAAATGAAGAAAGAAGATAACATTATTCCAACCTAACATGTAACCGAAGGAAGGTGGCGGAATAAAGCAAGTACCTACCTACCAACTAATAAATTATGAACTTGCAAACTTGAAGCTTGAATTTTGTATGAGACGCGGGAATTCTCAGAAAGTTGTTTTGAATCTACTGTTTTGTACGAATCGCAGATAGAAGATATTTTTATCTACATTTCTACGAACACTGAATACGGTTTCAAAACTAGGTCATTGAAAGTGCAATTTATTCCTCGTTTAAAAAATACAGTCAAAGGATAAGGTGGAAATAGTTTTTTTTTTTTTTTAATACTGGGAATCTGGCCGAAAGCAGTGCACTACAGTTTACCCTTATTTCCCTACATTAGATAGTCTTGTACAATTTACTTAGGTTTATCTTCTATATTGTTTTTGAATTATTATTATTACCTATTATTATTTTAAGTTGTTTAACTATACTTTTTAATATAAATTGTAGTATTTTTTCTTTAGTGTACTATGTCTGTCAGCCGTGTAGACACGCACGTACCAAAGGTCCTGTCCTGACAGAAAACCAGCGCTGCTCAACATTCTGTTGAGCAACATTGAGCTGAGGTAGGACCTTTTGGTTCACATGGTGGACAAAGTTTTTTATAAATAGTTTTTTTGTTTTATTGTCTATGGTATTTTCTCAGCCAATAAATTTATTTACTTTTTTTCTTTCTTTCTTATTTTGAAATCGGTCCAGGTCAAGCATTATATTCTGTTGCCTGGCTTTGGTGGACAACATTTTCCAAACAAGTGTAGTAAAGCAACATTTCATTTTAATTCATACATCGTTAATCACATAATCACCCATGAGAATGAATAACGTAACCTTTTCCTTCCTATATTTCAATATCCCCGTTATCGCTGGGACCAATTCAATTCAATTCATTTACTTAGTAGTAGGTAGGTAATGTAGGTATAGTTAGTTTGTAGAAGGACATTATCATTATATATAATAACGGAACATTAAAATTATTATAATATTCGCCACACACATTTTGTATTTAGTCATAGCCTCAAACATATTGGATAATTTAATTGTAATTTCACCTTTTATTTTTAACTCCCCCGACGCAAAAAGAGAGGGGTGTTATAAGTTTAACGTGTCTGTCAAACGAAAATCGGTTCATCCGTTTGTGAGCTACGATACCACAGACAGATACACAGATACACGGACAGACACGTTGAACTTATAACACCCCTCTCTTTTTTCGTTGGGGGTTAAAAACAGAAACCAGGGACACCTGCCACTTGTTCTGTATACATAGGTATTTAATTTTAAAATAAATGATTTTGTATATTTGAATTTTGTATATAGCACTACACAGATTTTCCTCTTTATCTATGGTTATCGAAATGATCAAGCGATTCAGCTCTTAGATTCAATACCTAATCGAGTTCTCAAAGTGTGTTAGCCAACTCTAAATCTGTTCAACTAAACTAAACCATTCACGTCCATCGAGTTAGTCTAACTTTATGGTAATCCATCTTACCTATTTGCCATGTCCAAGTGATTTGCGTTGGGAATTGGTGCTGGATTATAGTCGCAATTTGGTAAAGGTCAAGGTCTAAATTTGATTGTGTAGGCTAGTTTGCTAAGACGGTAATTTCGTTTTGATCCGTTAATGTTTCTAGTTTTGGAGTGAGGGAGTATTATGTATTCAAATTATTTTGCAATGTAAGTACTATTTTTTAAGGTGGGGTAAGTCCGGAGAGGGGTCACCCCATGAGGTACCTACTTACAAAATGTGTCTCACTGTCAAAAACCGCAATTTCCGAGTATCACAATCAAATTTTCAGGGACAATTTACAAGTACCACAATCGCTGTGGCGTGGTGACTACATGACAACGTTGTCGTGGTTGAGTGATAATTTGTATGAAAATGAATAGTTTAATTCACACGGACCACGTTTTGCCGTGTAATTCAACCTTGTGGTCTTAACCGATCGCATCTCAACCACAACGCAACCACCAGCCACACTGTGGTGCACTGAACGCCGCCGCCGGCCACGTCGCAACTACTGCGTCAACGCAAGCTCATCGACATTTGACACTATTGACACGTATACAGGGTTATTGGTAATTCACCGACGCTATGTTAACTGCAGGTTCTGCCCACCATCATGAACACGTCCGTGAAGACAGAAGGCCTCAATTTTTAAAATTGATGGAAAGGGAATAATAATATTAGTATGTACCTACCCCCCTCTATTCAAAAAACGTTCACATGTTTCAGGGGTTTTCTTTGAAACTAAACTTAAAAACGGCTCTGCCCTGAATCATCAGTGTGTGTGTTCGGCTGTCGCCCTGCCAGGTTAATGCCACTTAAATCATCTTGCGTAGATGCAAAATAAGCCAATGATCATGATGTGGATTTAAATAGGAGAGGTGGATCGGTATTTACTTATTAATTAGGTTTCGGACATTATTTTTTATGTAAGGCGTTTTACAAAAAAAAAATTAAGACCTGGCGTCTTCAATAACGTGTTCGTCATGATGGGCAAAACCTGCAGTTTAAGCAGTGTCAGTGTATTACCAATAACCCTGTATACCTAACCATTGATTAACCACTTTTTGTCGCTGCGATGTGATCTGGTTATGGTACATGTGAATGAACAGTTCCTATTTGGTTAAGTAAGCAGAAAAATCTATCAAACAACATTTAATGGTGACAATTAGAAACCTGACGCTTTAGGACATTTTGTTAGAGAACATTATTTAATTGTTTTAGGCCCTTCTCCCATTACGATAAGCACAGGCGATTCAAGTATCCTAAAAGTCTCGGAGACTAGTCGCTGCCAAGTATCTCACATACATTTGAATGCAGGCTCGCACACTACGCTACTGGTATACTACGCGTCCGCGACTAGTAAGTACCGCGCGACTCGCCGTGTTGGTCGCTTCTGCGTCGCGTCTCTTGCGCATTGCGTGAAAATAAAAATATAGTATTTCGTTGATGTACTAATGTAACAAGATGCACGTAGGTCTCTTTAGACATTCGGTAGAAAGATAAAAAATTCTTATCATCATGTTGTAGTTCTTGTGCGGCTACAAAAACTCTACAATTTATGTTTCTTTCAATGTATGGATGAATCCAGTATTTTCTACTCTTACGTTGACGTCTTCTGTTTCTATAAAACAGAAAAACTGCAAGTGCTTCTTCATACACAGACATAACGTCCGTTCACAAAAAACGAGTTTGCACAAATGATGAATTTAGTCATTTTTCAGTAGCATAATATGCGAGCGTGGGGTAACGAACAATAGTCCAACTAGTATTCTATTCGAGTATCGTATCCTACAAGTTTTGTAATGGGAGAATAATATAAATGCCCTTACAGGGTTCATGTAGATTCTACCAAAAATGTTAACACCTTATAATGGACATGAATGCAATAAATATATATATAAATAAATAAATAATAACATATAATTGGAATCGGTAGCCGAAGGGCTTTAGTGTTCTCTATCCAATTATATGTGTAACTTTTGTTGTGCGCCTATATTTTGAAAACAAAAAATGGTGACCGATGACTACCCTCCGAACAAAAATCTCCAGACCCCTTTTATTGGGATTTTCAGAAGTATATGTGAGGTTTTTCAGCGGTGGGCCTCGAATTATATCACATCACCAATGAGGTGTAAGGCGACCCTACTTTACCTACCCTTATCCTTACACTACACACGAATAGATTTCAATGGACGTTACCCGAGCAATCTGTTTCTTAACGCTTTCACTGCCCATGAGGCATATGTTGTCCATCACCGTCTTTTAACCACAGATTTTACAGCATGTATAGGCGAGTAAAAACTCACCATGACTCAGTCAACATGCGGATGTGGTATATTTTTCAATTTATAACTAATTGCACTCCAGCCAAATTCCATGTGAAATCTTTGTAAGCAAACCACAGCGTGAAAATTTAAATTTCTACTTGGCGTTCAGTTTAACGCATCATTTGTTGAAGTAAAGATCTAAAATCGATAAGGAATGTATGTTGCGTATAAAATACACGGTAACAAAGTGAATTTTAAGTTACATATGAGCACTTGTTTACAAACATTTCTCATCAAATTTGGCTGGGATATATATATCAATCATCAATCTATATTAGTCCACCGCTGGACATAGGCCTCCCCTAATGAGCGGCATAGCGCCCTGAAATTTCGTGTTATTTTTTCAAAAGGACTATAATGCTGACCGCAGATGCCCAAGACATCGTTACCGGAATTCTGAAATTCCGCGAATGACTCGCTCATTCCATTATTTCCTGTATTCTGACTGAATACACAGAAGAAGAACCAAAGAGCGGTGAAAACCAGCAAGTCACTCACTGAATGACAAATAAAACCGGCCAACATCAGAAACAGAAGATTAGTTTTGTGCACTCACCTGTACAACATTCTTTCTTGACGATCCGCTTCCATATAAATCCTATAGTACATATACAGCATAATAACCCCCGGAATCCAGAAACTAACACTACTGGATATCACTGCGTACACCCTGTTCACTGTAAAACTGCACACTTTAGGAAACCGCCTCCGATAGGCCAGGTGATCTTCCGTCGTATACCAACCCATAAAGATTGGCAAAAACGACACTAAAGCAGGACTGCACCACACTACCGCTAGCATTATCCCCAGCTTCGCGGTAGTCATTATCAACGGGTAATCCAGTGGTTGAACTATCGCGTAGTATCTATCCACGCTGATGCAGCAAAGATGGAGAATACTCGCTGAGGAGAAGTACACGTCTAGAGAATTCCATACGTCGCACATAAAATAACCAAACAGCCATTCTCCGTTCGTTAATTCCACCGAGAAGTTGAAACACATAGCCCAGATTGCAACCAGCATATCAGCCAGGGCTAGAGAAACCACGAAATAGTTCGTAATCACTCGCAGCTTTCTATGCCGCATCACTGACACGATTACTAACAGATTCCCGAAAATGGCCGCAATGATAATAAACAACATAATTAAACATTTTATGACCACTAAGAACACTATAAATGGATCGTCTCTGAATTGGTTGGAAAAGAAAACTTCTTCGGTTGTTTCGTTGTCGAGGGTTTTGTTGGCGAAGCCGTCTGTGAGATACATCGAGGTGGACAGATCACGAAAATCTAATGTCAAGTTGTCAATGCTGAATATCACTTCTTGCATGGTTCATTAGCTCTCACATTTTCGGCTTTAAACTTTTTTCAATAGCGACGATTTTATCCGATTCTTGGCTTAAATTCGAAGGTTCAGCATTTATTTATTTTCATCTTTATAAGTTTCTGATAAAGCACATTTTAAGCTGCTTTTGTGTTCGTTTTCTTCAAGTTTTGAAGTCTTTGAATGGGATATTTTTCTTGAGGTGTAAGCATCGTCGTCTCGCCATTGTTGTACCTGAAGCAAAAGGGATATCTTGAGATTCTTTTGTGGTTTAAGTAAATCCTTGCGGACGAGATTTTGGAGAAATATCCGTTTACAATAGAGTGGGCTTTGGGATATATAAATAACGCTGATACCGTGCTCTAATGATGACATGAGATTCTGATAGTTGGGGGCATACATTGTCATAATAAACATGAACCCAGCTTTTATTTATTTTTTTAAGGGGCCTTTAAAAAATATCTGAGCGCCTGGTCGAAGCGACGCGCGACCCGAGAGCTGATCAGTATCTGGCACAGCGCATCAGCATTGCCATACAGCTGCAGCGGGGCAATGCAGCCAGCGTCTTGACTTGCTTCCGACTGGAATTGATTAGTTGAGTTACCTGTAGATTGTTTGCAACAGTTTGCAGCTAGCTCAATTGTTTCAATTGTATATACTAGTTCTAATTTGTTTCTTTAGTAAATTTATTTGTTATAAAACATCTTTAAAAATACCAAGCAAAACTATGTGAATTAATCGACAACAAGAAATTTTATACTGACCAATATGATAGGATAAAAACACCATCAAAATTTATTTTTATTCGAACTCGATATTTTCGAACATTATGAAATTGAGTTGCAGTTGGCGCACAAAAACAACTGATCCAACAACAGAAAACCAATATATATTAATTGCTCTTTTGAATCAATTAATGAATTACCACTTTATGCACTTTGTTACCTACGCATAAAAAAACAACAGTATGTACCCAGTACAATATAGCGGCCTTAGTTCTAAACGGTTTTTTCTGCATTCTCATGTCTTCTAAGAGCCAGAACCCACCTACGCGACAGGTCACACGCGTTTTCTCATTCAAACCTTTGAACGCGCGGCGGTAATGGGGTTCGCGCCATAGAACTACGTAGAAAATTCCACCACGCGCGACAACACACCACAAGTCGCGCGACATACCGCGCTTGGTTTTTCGAACTGACGTTCATTATTTCTTGCTTATATAACGTTCGAGACCGATTCTCCATAAACAATACATAACTTTTTAGTGTTCACCACAAAATAAAATAAAAAACAGACATTAAGATGAAATAGAAATGTACAATGGTCGCCTTATCGCTTTCTTACAGACAACCTTTGGATGGTTAGAAAATTGAGAATTTAAGAAAGCCAGGGGTACAAGATAAATATATAATAATAAATATTCTTATGCTAGTAGAAATATCAATTAAATTATATGATAGAGTAGTAAAATTTGTTATAAATAAATACATATATACCAAAAATTAATAGAAAGTACCAATATTCACTTTTCTGACGAATAAAAACAGTTAGCGTATAGGTAAAGTTAGCTCCCAGATTGCGTTAAACACTCTGTTAATAAAACTCGAACTCTATTACAAAAGCTTTGAATAAAAGTTTGCCTGTCGTGAACGCGCAAACAATCCTGTTTCCGATTTTACACTCCATTGTACAAATGCCAAAGCTCATTTTACATTGTGTCAACTTCCGTAAGCCAGTTAGAAATATGTTGTGACTTTTTTGTCCTTACCCTTTGTGTTTTGTGTTTTCAGCGTTGAATTTCTGTGTATTTTTGAAGGGGACTTGGGTATATAGATAGAATAGGCTAAGTGGAGCGGGGAATTTTTATAGGGGCTGGAAGGTTACCGAGAAAGGTAGAAATCCAAACTTTTTTACAAAATATTGACGGACAAGTAGATTACCTACCTGATTAAAAGCTGTAGGTATAATGATCGTCTACAAGAAAAAAATTAAAAATTTTAAAAAACCCCTACAGATTTTCATGAAACATGGCTAAGAACACTCGGGATAAAATTATCTATGACACAAAAAAAACTAAACGAAAATCGGTTCATGCGTTTGGGAGCTACGATACCACAGACAGATACACAGACAGACACGTTAAACCTATAACACCCTTCTCTTTTTGCGTCGGGGGTTAAAAACACTACGAGTGCGCTCTAAAATGAAGTTCTTCCTGCTGAAGATTAGCAAGGAGAAGAAAAAATCATATGGAAAAACATAAAATTAGTGATAAGAAAATAGGTACCTACTGCCCTTGTCTCCTTTTCCTTGTCCAGAGTACTTTCGTCGCGTGTTGCATCAATCGTAATACTCTCTCGCAATCATCAATCTAATCTCTCGGATGCAACGACTCGTATAATTATGGTCAAACATCACTTAAAGTAAGTTTTTTTAACCTTTAATTATTTATTACAATGAAATCTAAATTGTAACATACTTTCGTCGCGTGTTGCATCAATCGTAATACTCTCTCAATCATCAACCTAATCTCTCGGATGCAGCGACTCGAGTAATTATGATCAAACTTCAGTTAAGGTAAGTTTGTTTAACCTTTAATTATTTATTACAATGTAATCTAAATTGTAACGCACCTAGTGGCTTAAAAAAATGAATTCCTAAGCGTTCCTCAAATCAAAGGTAGGGAGGTGGCCTACGTGTGCGTAATCTTCCCAGTCTAAAGAAGCTTCAACCGTTCTTTGAAGATGACCCACGACGTGCCTGTCCTTGGTTGCAAAGTCTTTAGAGTCAAATCCTCAATCTCAATCTCTTCGGATGCAGCGACTCGTGTAATTATGATCAAGGTAAATTTGTTTAACCTTTAATTATTTATTACAATGTAATATAAATTGTAACACACCTAGTGCCTTTAAAAATTTGATTTGTGACCATCAAAATCCAAGGTAGGGAGGTGGCCTACGTTTGCGTAATCTTTCCAGTTTAAAGAAGCTACAACCTTGCTTTGAAGAATGTTTGAAGATGACCCCCGACGTGCCTGTCCTCGGGTGCAAGGGCTTAGAGAGATAAAAGCAAACAGTACTGTTGCAAAGAACCGTATGAGGTGATTTTACGAAGATCGGTGATAATGTAGTCATAATAAAGTGCTAGAAATCTTCTAACCAAATGAGCCACATTAATCTTTAACTGTAAAGCCACAGCACGTGCTCTCCCAGCGCAGCACTGCTGCGCTGGGAGAGCACGTTTGTCTAGTTGGATTGCGAGAAAATGTATGTGATGACGTCCACTGGAACCCACAAACACGCTATGCACGAATACGATATTAATGACGTCATTGCTACACGCATGACTTGTTCAAATATGGCGCTCGCGTAGCTCAACGCTGTCAACGCTACACGCATGCTTACTTCCGTATTTTTAGAAATTGTACTACGCTACAGTTGTACACAGTCGTGGGTTAATTTTCATGTATATTGTGTGCTGTGTGGTGCCGGCTTAGAATTTGCACCATCTTATTTCTTCTCACGGGTGTCGTAAGAGCCGACTAAGGGATATCCACCGGGGGCAGACAACAGCGCCCCCTGAAGAACAAATCTATCACCGAACTGCGATCCCGAACCCGCATGCCCAGCGTGGGGATTATAGGCATTACCCCCCATGAGATAAAAGCAAACAAGGCGCTTATCAGGGGGAGGCCTGCGTCCAGCAGTGGACCAATACAGGTTGTCGAGGTCGAGGTTGAGTTGTGCTGTAGTGGTAACGTACACCCACGTTGTCAAAGTACCGAACCCACGTAGCTAAAATTCGCTCGTGGACGTGCACAGCGTTCACTGCAGTGGGCCAGCTGCTTAATCGGTATTAAAACTGTAGGCTACACCGCCCAGATTAGAATGACTGAGGCGAATGGTATAAACACAGAAAGGTCTATACACAGTAGTAAAAAAACAGGTAGGTATTGAGCGGCGAAAATGTATGAGAAATACTCTCACGTATACATCTGAATAGGCTACTGACTCATATCAAATTAGGCCCAATAAATAAATATTTTCTGTTATAGTAAACATAAGAAACCAATATTTATAGATATCAAATATTAAAAGTGTATTTTTAGGGTTCCGTACCTCAAAAGGAAAACAGGAACCCTTATAGGATCACTTTGTTGTCCGTCTGTCTGTCCGTCGACCAAAACCTATCGGGTACTTCTAGTGTACCCAGAATCATAAAATTTGGTAAGAAGCAAGGTCATATAGCAGAAATAACGAGAAAAATCTCAGAATCATAGATTTGTAGTTTATTAATAAAAAAAATATAATTTTTGATTCTCTCCCTCGACCAAAATATACAGGGTACTTCAAGTTGACCTAGAATCATGATATTTGGCAAGAAACAAGGTCTTACAATTAAACGGAAGCCTTAGTGCACGAGTCCGACTCGCATTTAACGTTTTATGTAATTTTTGGTTTGGAACTCTGAAAAACTGTTGTGACGTCATAGACCTTTAAGCTAATTTCATGTCGGATCTTATACGAGTGTAATACGCTATGTAGTCTGTGTATGTTATAACCATGATGAACATGTTCTAATGTCAATTATTGTTAGTTTTCGACCCGTATGACGTCACATCACAGATAAATATGGCTGACAGCGTTTTCACCTCTTTACGAAAAGTAAACTTTTAAAATAAAGTTTTGTTATCGTCTAGGTCCTAAAAATATATGTTACTATTTTTTTCCTCTAATCGAACAATAACTAATACTTTAAGACCTACTTTAAAAAGAGTCAAGTAGCATATTGATCGACCAGAAAGTAACAGATGTAGATAACTAAAGTTTTTAAGAGTGTTGTAAGAACTTCTTGTACTATACTGTAACTTACACGTCTTTTTCTGCATTAAAGCTTCATATTTATTAATTAAAGGCAAATAAAGGTGTGTCCCTAAACTGGACGTCGCTTAACTAAAACGTTCCAATCCACCGAAAAGTCGAAAATGAGTTGAGTATACCAGAGGGGTCGTTAAGGTCTATTCTATCCATTAGAATAAAAAAATTATGAAAAATACATTGTTTTCACATGTTTTTCAGCCAACTATACCAATCCACATGTATGGCAGGCATTAATTTTTAATCAACAAAAACATTCCAGTCTTCCTGGAATGTGGGTTTGGATCATTTTTAATAAATACTATTTTGACTGACACCGGCTCTAATTTAGTTTCACAATAACGTTCCACATAATTAATTATTAGCTATTTACAAGGAAATCTGATAATATAAGTAAAACAATTATCTATCAAAAAACATTTATTATTCTTTACAATGAGTTCAACTATAGGTATTCACTTAAAACGTTAAGACTTAATATTCTTATAGCCAAAAATCAAGAAATCTATTCAAAGATTAACACTAGGTTTTTTTTTAATTCAATGGCAATGACTTGATTTTAGGAGTATTTTAAGAATGATTTTAGTATTCCGTAAAAATAAAGTATGATATTGCATAAATATATTAAGTCTTATCATACAATAACAATAAAACAATCATTTTAAGCAATGACAGATAACAAACTATACCCTCATAATAATCAACTAGGAGTGGTCGTTGAATGAACGAACTGTTTTTGTAGACTGTTTGTTTGCCGTCGACTGCTAGACCGGTTTACAGTCCACTGATGAACCAGTTTACTCGTGAACGACATTTGCATCGCCCAGTCCAAAGTCGAGCGTTGACGAAACTGTTTGTTTCTCGCTCTCTAGCCACTCGTCTATCAAGCATTCTGCTCTCTTCACACTTGCTTGTTTCGCTAATATGACTATCTCTCTTTCGCCATGCGCCAGGCCAGACTGTATATCGGCGGCGGCGGCGTAAGTGGTGTTTTGTAAAAGTAAACTCTATTGCAATGCAATATGCATGTTAATGTATTATTCTATTAGTAGGCATTACCCACTAAACAATTACCTACCTATCCTCATATGGTAGGTAAGTTGCACTATGCACACAAGCGTAGGTTAGGTACCTAGGAGGGTTATTTATTTCTGATTTTCGGGCATACCTATCCAGGTAGAGACAAACCATTCTAAAAATGCAGGCCCTTTTCATAAAACGTCATAGGTAGGTACCTACTTACTTGGCGTGCATTTTTAGAATGCTTTATCTCTACCTACCTAGGTAGGTACCTATCCCGAAGGTAGGTAGGTAGTGTAGGTTCCCTAGGTACCTACCTACTGACCTATGGGATTTTTCTTTTGACGCGTCAAAAAGCAAGAGGCAACGATACTTACATTTTAATACCTACCTACTATTAAAGGTAGGCTTACCTATAATAAACTGGTGCTTAGGTATTCTGACAAGTGATACGATAACATAACACTATTGCTCCGTGCTATTTCACACTGGCTACTGGCATGGCGATTTGCAAGCGAGTTAACGCCGAAAGACATGGTACCTAGGTAGGTAGGTATGTACCTAGGTAAATTCATTGTTGAAAAAAAAGTATAGTGATCGCGAGGTCTACTGTTCGTAGAACTACTAGTTATATACAAATACCCAGAACACCCGGAACAAATACTTGCATATCATACAAACATTTGTCCTAAGGCGGGAATCGAACCCGCAACCTGCGTCGCAGGCGGACCTTTGCCGGCTGCACCACATCGGTCGTCAAAATAGTTCATACGTCGCGTCGTCGATTGGCAACCGTTTACCTATGATCGTTTTAATTCTCGTCGTCGTTTACCAATCTGTGCATCAACGTTCAACGATCGATCATGTCCTGAACTAAACGGCATAAACTGGTCGAGCAGTAGACTGTTTTATGAACTAGTTCATCGTTGACGGTAAACGGTCTCGTTTCGTCGATTGAAAAGAAGTCGACGACCCATTCCTATAATCAACTATAAAAATCTTACCTAGCTTTGGTACATTACTACATACGTTTTATGACAAGATATAATATATCTTGTATTATGAGATCACAATAATTACTGTTATTGAAAGACTAAATTTTTTATTATCATCATCATCACATTAATATAAATATGTTCAATCATTGTACGGTTTCTGTGTCATTTACATCCATGTCATCTTGGGTTTCCAGTATAAAATCTGGTGGTCCATCGTACCCATCTATGTCATCAGTGAGACTGGCATTCCCCTTTAGTGACTTATAAAATCCTAGGCAGTCTTTAGGTATTAGATCGAACATAGACTTTAAATCGTCTAGTTTTGCTTGCGGTATTTCCTTTCCATTTGGCCAGAGGGGAGTAAAGTCATTCTCGGTCTAGTCATGAATTTGTTTAAGCTTCTCGAGGTATACCTCGAAAATACCTGGTTATAAGTTATAAGTCGTATATTTTCAGTCAGACAGTCGCTGTTTTGATGAACTCCCATCCAACTTCAAGGACACTCAAATACCTAGAGTCAGGTCAAACATTTTTCCAAACGACACAGATTTTTCGAAGATAGAAACACAATTAAAGTTTCATGAAAGAATATATACAGCAGACGAATACATTAATGTCATAAAAAGCTGTAAAAAAAAAGATTCCGCTTCAAGTATGTATATCAAATTGAAAAGAAAGACTCTTTGAATACAAAAAATTTAGAGAAAAAAATCGTAAATATACCTAGAAAGTCGTTCGTAAATAAGACTAAAACTAATTAGCTACAAACAAAAGAAATTTTGCTGGAAAAAGAAGCTGTTTACTCGATCTTTATGAAAACGACGTTAAGCACGGACAACTTTCAAGAGCTCAATATCGAAAAGAAGTTAAAAGGGAGTTCATTGGTGATATCCGAGAATGACTTTACTCCCCTGTGGCCAAATGGAAAGGAAATACCGCAAGCAAAACTAGACGATTTAAAGTCTATGTTCGATCTAATACCTAAAGACTGCCTAGGATTTTATAAGTCACTAAGGGGGAATGCCAGTCTCACTGATGACATAGATGGGTACGATGGACCACCAGATTTTATACTGGAAACCCAAGATGACATGGATGTAAATGACACAGAAACCGTACAATGATTGAACATATTTATATTAATGTGATGATGATGATAATAAGAAATTTAGTCTTTCAATAATGTGATCTCATAATACAAGATATATTATAATCTTGTCATAAAACGTATGTAATTTACCAAAGCTAGGTAAGATTTTTATAGTTGATTATTATGAGGGTATAGTTTGTTATCTGTCATTGCTTAAAATGATTGTTTTATTGTTAATGTATGATAGATAAGACTTAATATATTTATTCAATATCATACTTTATTTTTACGGAATACTGAAATCATTCTTAAAATACTCCTAAAATCAAGTCATTGCCATTGAATTAAAAAAAACCTAGTGTTAATCTTTGAATAGATTTCTTGATTTTTGGCTATAAGAATATTAAGTCTTAACGTTTTAATTGAATACCTAAAGTTGAACTCATTGTAAAGATTATTAAATTTTATGTTTCATAGATAATTGTTTTATTTATTTATCGGATTTCCTTGTAAATAGCTAATAATTAATTATGTAGAACGATAATGTGAAACTAAATTAGAGCCGGTGTCAGTCAAAATAGTATTTATTAAAAATGATCCAAACCCACATTTACCAAGATATCTCGAAAAATATGAAACTAATCGTAATAATACTTTAACACCTAAAAATAACGTATAATGTTCTATATAATAACAAATGATAAAAGACCAAAGCAAGGGCAACAAACAATGAAACATCGTTTAAACTTCAATCCTTCATAACTCAAAAGTAACTTCATGTGGATTGGAACGTTTTAGATAAGCAACGTCCACTTTCCTTTCTAACCCCCCCGTCCCAAAAATAGAGTGGTGTGGTATGTGCCGTGGTTGTTATAAGTTTAACGTGTCTGTCTGTGTATCTGTAGCAGTCCCGTACGGCAGCGCGGTCCATGTCACCCATCTCTCGTGTACTCAATTCTCTCCTGGATGAGAGTCCCGATGTTGACTTGTTCGCTGAAAGCTGGACTAAATTATTAAGACCATGTATTTTATTTTGTGAACGTCATTATTAATTTCTTTTCTTTGTATAAATTAATTTATTGTATTGACATTCTCAATGTGTATTGAATATTTTATGTAATTTTTCTTTTAATTAATGTAATTTGTTCAAAATAACCGCGTTAATTAAATAAACAATAAATCTGTATATCTGTATTTGTCTGTGGTATCGTAGCTCCCAAACGGATAAACCGATTTTCGTTTTTTTTTTGTCATAGATAATTTTATCTCGAGTGTTCTTATCCATGTTTCATGAAAATCTATCGAGAAGTTTTAAAAATGTTTTATTTTGTTCTTGTCTTAGTATTTCTGACTTAGTACCTATTCTCCTACTTTAAATAAACGGACTAACCTGACAGATGACAGATCGCTGACAGGTATGTCCACTGGGAAATTAGCCCCGATTACTTGATATTTCTTTGATGAAAACTTTGAAGGTGAGAATTCTAAACAAATTGCTTGAAAGGTTCCTTAATTTTGCACAGTAGATTAGGAAAAGAAATAAAGCAGCAAAAAAATAAAGAAAAAAGTCTAAATCAACGTATTTCACGAGTTACTATAAGAAAATTACAATCTAATAATAGAAATACATTAGAACGCGTTTACCCCAGCGGTTGTCGGTTCTTCGCGAGATATGGCCGGCCCGATGCTACTTCAGCTTGCTAATTCATTGAGCTATGTCGATAACTTTGTTTCTCTGTCGGATTGATTCGTTACGAATTCTATCCTCCGGAAAGACTCCGAGCACAGCTCTTTCCATAGCTCGCTGAGGGACTTTGAATGTAGACCACGACTCGTCAAACATGGTGTAGGAAGCCCTTCGGCCAGATGGGATGACGATCTGCGAAAGACTGCTGGATGCGGCAAGCTAAAGACAGGAAACTATGGTGCTCATAAGGGGAGGCCTATGTCCAGCAGTGGGCTAATATAGGCTGATGATGATGATGGTCCATCTTGGAATGCTTATTCAACATGATAATGCAACCAACATTCTGGGTCTAAATAACACTTGGGGTTAGGTGAAAGTTTTAGATTTTTTGAATTTTTTTTGGTGTTATTAACCATTAATATTTTTAAAGTTTTGATTTAGACGAACGCTTCAGGCCCGATTTCACGGTTGCTATTTAACGCGTTCAATATAATTATGAAAACTTAGTTAAGCGCTTTAAATGAGTTTAGCTTATGAGCTTATGTGCTGGGTAGGCCAGCAGAGGCCGCATTTTTGTGATTTTTAAAACCATCTGAGAAGTAGAAAATAGTGTTTAAAATTCTGAAAAAAGATATATATTACTTCAGGATCTAGTCTAGTCAAAGTCGCATTCAGTTACAAGATCTAATGAACTTCACTCGATAGAAAATAATCCCAAAGTTACCCCTTTTTCTAACGTTTTTTCAATACTATGACTAGCGAACTACTGATATCACACTTTTTTGTACTTAACTAAGGACACTTAATATTTCTAAACAAATTCAGAGTTTGATTTGATGAAATGATTTTCTTAATCACTATGTTTAATTAAATACAAAAAACACGAGCGCGGTGGCTTAGCAGGCGCGCATTTTCCCTTACGCCTACTGCTGCAGGACTACCTGGCCTTAACCAACATAAAGTTGACCCGGCCGGTTCAAACGCTAAACCAAGTTTAAGAACTGTCTTAACATTGAATAGGTGTTACGAATTTGGACTCGATGTATTTAAAGTTAAAAGATGTATTTAAGGTTTTGTTATTGGAGTGCGTAAGCTCTTCCAGTCGGGGTAATTTCTAAAAAATCTAATTATATCCCAAAAAGTCTGTAAAATAATTATGTGTGTTTCATCATTTTTTCTTTGTGTTCTGTAAGCGTAATATATGCACTAGCCAATTTCGATCTGGGATGTTTGGGGACAAGATTCACTTTGTTGTCGTGTATTCTTTGCTTCAATAAATAGTAAAAAATGCTAACAATTATGCCTGAAACGCAGCGCCAAGCTTGTAAATTTTGTTATTTAGTGTAGTTTGTTTGCATGAGTTTCTCATCGGATTTGGCTGTAGTATATATATATTATTAAATAGTATAGGTTTCAACGGTTTATTTTGTCTTCGTTAACATGATCTCTTATATTAATTTTGTTATTTTGTTTGCATGAGTTTCTCATCGGATTTGGCTGTAGTTTATACATTATTAAATATTATAGGTTTCAACGGTTTATTTTGTCTTCGTTAATATAATCTCTTACATTAAATTTTATTTTTGTCAATCCAATCTAGCCCTAGGCTGAAGCAAGTTCCTTCAACGCTTTACTGTTAGGTATTTAGCTGATGCTGAGTGTTTTTGCTTTATATTTTCTGTGCTTCTCATCAATCGAATACATGATACAGATATATTTTTTCCTTCGAGTAAAATGTAAGTAAGTATTCACCTAGGAACTTAGGAACCTAATGTTATTGCCAAGCACAATAGCTCAATCGTTAGACTTATATCAATTGGACTACTACCTACCATATATATTATGCAAGTGGTGTTTACCTATAAGCGGTTTGTGCTCATATCAATAATCTCATAGTTACTTACATATAATGTCCTTATTCTGTAACTCTACTATTTCTTGCTTGTTGGTATTTTTATAAGATTTAAAGATGTAAAACTCTGTGTACGAAACCATTGGCAAACCTAATTAAGAAAATAAATAAATAAAAATAGAGCTATGGCGCTAATGTCCGAAGGAAGTCCGACGACGTCCGTTGACTTTGTGTCACTATTGGTTAGCACATCCACGTGCCTCCTGAGGCAAGGTTACGGGTCATATCGAAGTCTTTTTTTTTATTTGATTTTTTGTTGAACTTAGTTTTGTTGATCTTAGTTTTGGCAGCAAACGGTGAAACTGGAGCTAAGAGCGACTTAAAAATAATTACATTGTTCAACAAATTTTGGGCTATAGATAGATACCCACAATACATATACGGTCTGACCGTATATGTATTGTGGGTATCTGCAATCTGACAAACATTTGTCCCGAGGTGGGAATTGAACCCGCAACCTCCTGCGTCGCAGGAGGACCTTCACCCACCGCGCCACTGAGGTCGTCAATTAATAGACTTGGTGTTTACCGAGACTGATCCACCTACACAATTTGAATGTTAAATTTATTGTAACTACCTTTGAACAATTTACATAATGTTAAACTCTCGCCTACGATTTAATTAAAGGCTCGATCGCCATTGGTTTGTTATTTGCGGTTTTGGGGTTTATTTAGAGGACTAAAACGAAATAAAACGGTAAAGTGTGTGTCGGTCCTCGCGAATTGTAGGGTTCCGTAGTTGCATGATTAATGAATTTATGACCAGTTTTAAACAACTACCAACTTATCTAAATTATTTTCAATGGAATGAATGTTCAATTTTTTTTTTAATTTGTCTAGAACACAAATGTGTTTTTAATATTTATACCCATACCAAATTACAGCTCTCTCGTACTAATAGTCTCTAAGCTAAGCTGCTGATGGACTAACAGACGGATATGACGAAACTATGCGGGTTTGTTGTTGACTACGGAACTCTAAAAAAGTTTTTGATACCTACTACCATGGTTATAAATACAAAATTAAAAGGTGACAAACTTGCAATTAAATCAGTTATTTAAATTAAGGAAACCTCAAACAACATACATCATCTTTGAAAATACCACGTTATCAGTAAGTGCTCTTGATGACAAAAATATGATATTTTATATTGCTACTACTTAAAGCTAAATTCGAATCCCTGAATATTTTCACGGTTTATTTTAAGTATAGGAGACAGATAGTAAATGGGAATAAAGTTTGTTAATGATAGGTACCGAATAAAAGCCACATGTGGGTACATACTACAACATAAAAGACTTGCCGACTGTCGGTAACCGAGAACCTTTTTTGAAGTCGTACCAAAAATACAGCTTGGTGATTTATAATACCAAAGTATTCCGCTTACAGGCACATACATAAAAACCAACCCCAATTATAAGTTATCTTTGAAACGAGGGTCCGACCAGCATTATCACCATAACATCCCACAACTCACAACTTTAGGGTTTCAACTTCGCTCGTCAAAAACTTCGACTGTAAAGTAACCCTAGCTTATCTCTTTACCTACTTACAGTGGCTATCATTTACAGGCAAAATTTTCGAAGTTTACAGGTGACCGGCGCGGTCACCTGTACTCAGTATATCAGTTATCTGGCACCCATAACACAAGCTCTGCTAAGCTTAGGGCTAGACGATGCTGCGTGAATTGTCGAGCATCATTTATCATTGTTATTTATTAACAACGTATAAAATAAATAAATAATAATAATAATGCTGGACTAGGATAAGGTGGACCAACGACCCGCAGGTACCTGCTGATGACCTTTTCCGCGTAAAATTACTCAATTCTGTCCTCATCGTTTTAAATATTCTTATAGTTTCTCCAAAACAGCATTTATTTAGCACAGAGAAAATGAGAATAATAGTAAAATAGAATAATAGTGACGATGTTAAGAGGCCCGACGGTATGACATGGGGGTTGGGTAGGCCCATTGTGTGGGACGCTACATGCATCGACACACTTGCGCCTTCCCATCTTCTGAGGACATCCGTGAGGGCGGGTGCGGCGGCAGATTTGGCCAAGGATCTCAGGAGGCGAGGAGGCAATATGCAGGTCTCGACAGAGCATACACATTTGGCTCTTCGGGTTAAAAATAGTCTGAGCGTCTGGTCAAAGCGATGCGTGACCCGAGATCTGGCAGGCAGATTTCTAATTTTTTTAAATATTAGAAATAAGTATTTTTTTAAGCATGGCTAACTCTTAAATATTTTAGCTCTGCTTCGTAATAATTATTAAAATTGAATAACTTAAAGCATTCAATTTCGGTATTTTTAATAGTTGTAAATTTATTTAGGTGTAAATTTTATACCAAAGATAATAAAATAAAAAACCATACTAATCCCTTAGCTAAGCTACGGCGTAGACCTGCTACGTCGTAGAACTGCTATGACGTAGAACTGCTACGACGTAGAGTCTCTACGCCAAAGACACATTTCGTAGCACTTCGTTTTTTCACGCAGAAAACAAAACCCATTTTAAAAATAAAATGCAAAACTAAGCCGTTACAAACGATATCACTTCAATACCTTCATATTTGAATGTGCTATCGATTCATAAGCTCATTTCATTACCACTGCTTTTAAATTGAACTTTATGTCCATTCCCTTGGGAATAAACTCCAATGCATGGCTTACGTATGCAAGGGGAAATCGGAAATAGCTTTCTACTTTACTAGTTTATTGAAAAAATATTGTTTTGTTCCAGTTATCATCTTTGTGAAGCCTTTGTAGGTTTCACAAGGCTGATAACAAAGTCTCAGAATTGACTAGCTTCTGTCCGCGACTTCACACACTTTTTCCCGGTATAAAAGTTAACTTCGTTTCCGGGATTTTATTTATCTTCCTGGTAAATTTCATAGGGATCGTTACAGCCGTTTTGTTGTTTAAATGTAATAAATAATTATATCTCCCTGACGCAAGTGGTCCGCAAAAGATCTCGTTTATCTATTTATTTTAAAGTAGATATGTTTCCTACGCATTTAAAGTCAAGATAAATTTTTACATGTAGCATGTGCTAAATTGCGTGGAATGTTGAAATGTCTACTTTTTTTTGGGGCAGAAGCCTTTACTCACAAAGAAAATAATAATATAATTGGTATTTACAATTGAAACAATTGAGCTAATTGCAGACTGTTGCAAACTATCTACAGATAGCTCAACTGATCCATATCAATACCAGTCGTCGCGTCCCCAAGACGCTGGCTGCATTGCCCCGCTGTATGACAATGCTGATGCGCTGCGCCAGATACCTACTCACCAGCTCTCGGGTTACGTTGATTCGACCAGACACTCAAATAATTTATTTAAAAACCTGAAGTGCCTCGGTACCCCACGGACCTAGGGTCTCAACTCCACATGTCTAATTAGTATAATTTAATTAATGTCATTAATTCAAGCTTGGGGCTAGATGATGTTGTGTGGAATGTCCAGCATTTTTTTTATTTATTTAATTATTTGTAGTGTGCACGTGCATTACGTCACAAGGCAATTCGTATTATCTATAATTTTATTTGTTATATTATTATAGCTCGAAAAGTGTTTTGTGTACCTTAAAAAAATTATAATTTAAAAACAAATAAAAACACTAAAACTTTATTTTGTCTTCGATCGGGCCTTGTGAGACTTTTTTTCATCAACCTTACCGGTTTTTTACATATATTTCCCATGGAGACAGGACAGGAACCAAATAGAAAAGGTTCTGATAAAAAATGTTCTGATAAGCGAAAAATAAATCGACTTTGTCTACACCATTTGGCACTGAGCTCGCAATTTACTTTTAAATTATACCAAAGGGCCATATTGTAGCTGTTTTAGGCTGCCACCCACTGAGCAATTTTTTGGCGAAGCGTCAAGATTAATTAACAATTACATCACACTTATATTATGTTTTTTTTATGTGAATGTGTTTATATTTAATATTTTAATACTGTTTGTGTGTTATTTTTGGGTATATTTTGTTTTTTTTTGTTACTTTAGACAACGATAAACGCCAAAATTAACGTATACGAGTTTCCAGCTGGTTCTTTCGCGATTACCCTATTTTTGGCTAAAATGAAGGACTGATTATTATTATAATTCGTTCATTATTTCACATCTTCAGACTTTCGCTTTTTTATATCATAGGATTTTTGTATCTTTTCAAAGCAGAGCATGTGTAATGAATCCTAGATAACAGATATAGGGGCATTCCTAACCCAAATCAGCGGCACCACCTACTTTATCTTATGTGGGTAGAGATGCGAAGTTGCTTCTTTTGGCCTCAGTGGTAAGCAAAATGAGCAACTTCACATCTTTGCTACACTTTACAAAATAAAAGTTTTACAGAGGCATAAAAAATAAGCTTATTCTATGTACCACGGAACTGCAAAATCGATTTTGAAAATTCCATCGTTTAACATAATAATATGATAAAATATGTGGTGGCGCTGATTTGGGTCGGGTATGCACCTTAACTGTGAAGACATAATTAGTTTTTTGTAAAAATGTTAATCACACTCATATAATAAATGCGAAAGTTTGGATGGATGGATGGATGGATGGATGTTTGTTACCTCTTCACGCCAAAACTACTGAACGGATCGGGCTGAAATTTTGGATACAGGTAATTCTAATCCTGGAATCAAACATAGGCTACTTTTTATCCATTAAATTAGTTCCCATGGGATAGAAATTACTTAAACTATTTTATAGAAACAACGCGTGCGAAGCCGCGGGCCTAAACTAGTTATAATTATAAATTAAAGAGCTTCTTGCTAGTCGGTGAAATGATGCAATTCCTCCACTTTTCTCTCTCCAATGCAATGTCATTTTACTTCTTTATACAAAACTAGCTTCTGCCCGCGGCTTCGCGCGCGTTGTTTCTATAGAAACGTTTGAAGGTGATTTCTATCCTATGGGAACTGATTTATGGGATAAAAAGTAGCCTATGTTTGATTCCAGAATTAGAATCACCTGTATGCAAAATTTCAGCCCGATCCGTTCAGTAGATTTGGCGTGAAGAGGTAACAAACATCCATCCATCCATCCAAACTTTCGCATTATTATTCTCCATCTTCTGTTTTAAATGGTGTTGATCAAAAATATATGATATGCTCAAGAAATTGCATAATTTCAGTATAACATACTGAAATTATTAATTTTTTTTAATTTAGTATAATATACTGAAATTATGCAAGTTACCACGAAGATAAATAAAATCCTGGAAACTAAGGCGCTGTCGTGGAAAACTAAGACTGTCAGATTGCATGTCAATATTACCAAATGTGGTCAGCAGAGGCGCTTATTTTTTACATAGACTTATGCAAAATTTATCTGTTGTAGAAGAGGCAAACTTTTGTTTTATTTTGGTTGATAGCACAATCACAAGGTAATAATGTAATGTTAACTAACATTTGCCCGCGGCTTTGCTATCGTTGCATGTAAAATACCTTAATAAAACCTATGTCGCTCATTGTAGCTTCTCAATTATAATAAAAATTACATTCATCGATAGTTATTCATAGAAATCAGAAACACTTAAAAAAATAATATCATTTTCATGCGTGTTAAAGTGCCGACAATATCACCGACCATTATGATAATACTTTATACATTAAAAAAATATACTAATTTAGTCAAAACAACTGAGGACTAAATGGATTACAAAAGTGTCAATCGTTGAAGATATTTCGATTTGGTTTTGGAGGGCTTTCTCAATTTTTTTTTTAAATATAAATAATGCTGAACAAGCCACACAACATCATCTAACCCCAAAGTAATTAGAGCTTGTGTTATGGTATACTTATTTTGATATACTTATTAAATACACTACACAGATAGATATTTTTTATACACATAAGACATCCAGAACACCTGGAATAAATATCTGCAGATGGTACAAACATTTGTCCTGAGGCGGGAATCAAACTAACTGTAACCTCCTGTGTCGCAGGTGGACCTTTCCCCGCCGCGCCACAGAGGTCGTCAATCAAATAATCAGATATAAAATGAAATATAACAGTGCTTTATTTCCTTTACCCCTTACAGGAGTCTTGGACACATCAATAAATTCAAATAAGGTTCAAGAGTAAAACTGGGAAATAAAGTGATTACTTTAATTTATTGTTCACTTCAATCTTTTTAAGGTAAAGTAAAGAAGCGAACAAGAATGACCTGTGCAATCTCCGTCTCCCAAACTGCAAAATCTTAACCTATGCTGATGACACAGCTTTAATTATCCGAGGACACACTTGGGAAGAGACTTATCAGGCTGCAGTTTCTTCGTTACGGTTGGTGATGATTTGGATGTCCGCTAACCTACTTACTTTAAATGTAAACAAAACTAAATTTATAACATTTTCGCTTAATTCATCTGGCCAACCGCTCTCCATTACAAGGTTACCCGCCCATACCTGCGCTACTGAAAAATCATGTGACTGTCAATATGTCACCAAAGTAGCTTCTATTAAATACTTGGGGGTGATGATTGACGGTTATTTATCATGGGACGATCACATAACACAAACAGTAAAAAAGGTGAGGAAATTAATATATGTCTTTAAAAACTTGCGACACTCAGCTGACTTTCAATGTCTCAAAATGGTTTATTTCGCCCTTGGACAGTCTATTATATCGTATTGTATAACATCTTGGGGTGGAGCTGCCAAAACACGTCTCCTACGATTGGAAAGGGCTCAACGAGCGGTTCTAAAGGTCTTGAGCTGCAAACCTAGAATGTTTCCTACTATTGATCTATACTCACTCTGTCAAGTCCACACTGTCCGACAACTGTTCATTCTCAACACCCTCTTACGTAAACATGGCCAAGTGCCGTACGACCCTATACCAAGCAGAACTAAACGACGCTTCCACAGAGTATGTGAAATAGTTTCACACAGGACTGCTACAGCCAGTCGACAGTACCCCCACATCAGCTCGATGCTTTATAATACAGTCAATGAAAAACTTAATATACATCCCTTATCTCTGCATAATTGTAAATTTAAATTGTCTGCCTGGCTTTTAACCCTTTCTTATGATGACACAGAAATTCTTATAGCGAAATAAATTAAATTCTCATTTACAGTTGCAAAATTTTTCTTAAATTATATTTATAAATACTATACACTCCCCCAACTTTGATCCCCTCATCGACTGGTATCTAATCGTTGCCCTGACTCTCATGAGACAGGTGTCCTCGAAGGTACCTACTGAAATCCTCAATTAGTATTTATTTATTTATTTATTTTTTTCCTCACTTCACCACTACAACTTAACTGTACAACAGTCGTATGTAATTTTTCAATTTGTATACCTATACGTAATCTACTAACTATAATATTAATTTAGGATAACATAGGCTAAATACTTACCTACTGTAAATATTTTTTATCGTTTTCATCCTGTCCAGAGGAGGGCGATACTGAACGCGACACAGTTTTATACTTTTAGCGTCAGTATCGTTGCATTATGTTTTTAGTTTTTAAATATGTACATGGTATCCAATAAACGATTTGTATTTGTATTTTGTATTTGTAAGAAACCTTTACCTTATTAGGGTGTTAGTTTTCGAGCTGGAGCAATACTATTAGCAATACCCAAGCTTTTTATCCTCTAGAGATAGTCTGATATTTTGTAGTAAGCCTTTTTAACAAAGGATATGTTTGACAAATTGTTTGAAATTATTTTTTGACAACTTTTAACTCTTTTGGAGTTTTGTTGTAGAATCTTATACATTTCCCTTTAAAAGATAATCTATAAATCGATACTATAAAAATATATATTATTTAAATCTATAAAAATATTCGTAAAAATAAAATACGTGAATGTTGGAATGCTGAATGATGAATTTCACGGATATTATTTTGTACACAATCTTAGTACTACTCGCTTACATAATTAATTTTATTTTCCGGAAATAAAACGCAACAATCATGAAGACAGTTTTAGTTTAGATTGTAATTCTACAAAATAATCATAAAAACCACAACAGACCATGCCTTGCCATCCAAATTGATATTCATACCGATATAAAGTATTCTTTATTATGTTGCTGCCTTCCAAGAACTCATGAGTGATTAACATGAGTGATTAACATTAATTTTGACAACTGTCATTGGAAATACAATTGTTTTGCATGTTTATTGCGTTTTTAGCGTCTTTACACATCTCCTTTACTTGACTTCATTGTTACGCTCAAAAAAAAAATTATATTGATGTCAATGTACACATATTGCCAATAACAAAAAAGTTATGACAAACCGCTCCGTTGAGGTTTTTCTATTAGTTATAAAAATTTTTAAGTAAATTATGTTTTTTGAGTATCTGTCCTTTTGAGAATCTCTCTTCTTTATGAGAACAAACCGATAGAACTACGAGTAATTTAAATTTGCCTGTAGTTCTACTGGTAGAACTACGGGCAAAAAAAAATGCAAATGGTTGGTCCTAAGTAAATCAGTTATCTAGTAAGTACCCATAATAAAGCTCTGCTTAGCTTCGGCCTTGGTGATGATGTGTGAATTCATCATCATCAGCCTATATAAGTCCACTACTGGACGCAGGCTCCTATTTTAAGTTTTCAGCATTGTTTATTTATATATAAGGTCATCAAAATCGCCCTACCTACTTAACATATATTAATTCGACCAATACTTTTCGTGCTGTAAACATGTTGAGTAGTACCTACCTATCTAGCTACCAGAGATAAAACCACTATAAACCTATTCTACTCAATTGGTAGGTCTGTCAATGAATAAAATTCCTGCAAATTTCTTTTGGCTTAGCTTCAATCAAATATAGACTTTATTTCAATGACAAATGAATTATTTAACCCGCAAAACAAAAGTTGTCGAAAATCGTAATTCGTCCGTCGAACCCAGCTGTCATCGCGAAAAAAGTTACATAACCTCACGTCCGTCCGAGGAGGCATCCAGCCTCCGAATGAAGCTAGTGGAAGCTATTTTGAGCATATATTGAAAGGGATGTTTGAATAATAAGGTTGAATTTCTTTTGGCAAAATATTATCATTTTTGCAATTACTTCGCTAAACGCCTTATAAAAATGTGTTTTTTGGGTTTTATTATTATTAAAATGGTTGTTATTTAAAACTTTTTTACATATTTCTTTTGTTGATAAAATTTCCTTTCATATAGTATTAAAATAATTAATGGTTGTCACTCAAAATATTGAGCATTTCGAGACGAAAAATTTTTTTCTTGTTCTTTCTTGTGATTTTTTTTTTTCAAGATCCTAGATCGTTTTATAAAATATTTTTGTATAAGTCTTTTTTCCATACATTTGACTATACACTGTTTTTTTTTTGGGCTTGTAATATGTCGGAGTACGGCTAACGGTGCGACGAAAAAGTGGACTTTCTACGGTGTCGCTGTTTGGGTAGCGTCTTAATGTCATTTCACTTCTTTATATAACATGACAGCGACTTTTCCCTTGATCTGACTCATATAGCTAATTCCTGGACTTCCCTTTTCTCGTCTTCCTTCTACTTTTCCTTCTATGATGTTAATTATGAAGTTGTCATGTTGTATAAGATGTCCAATCATTCTCCCTCTTCTGTTTTGAATGGTGTTCATCAAAAATGTAAATGATATTCTCAAAAATTGCATAAATTCAGTATATACAAAACTGTGTGTTCAGTATTTAAACTCTATTTGACATATATAAATAAAGTCGAATTCAGTTTTTGCAGGGCCCTTCCAGGGTGCATGTACTTACCTAGCTAGTGACAACCTAATTAACCATTCACTTAGACCTAAAATGAATGTAAATGCAAGAAAATAAATATAAAGATAAAATGGATTGACATACCTAGAAGTATTTTATCCTAAAAATCGCATGCAAAATAGCAACCAGAGGCTAGTTTGGTTCACAACAAACTTGTTTTCGCACCGTGGGAAGCCAGCTTTTGGTAAAATCAAGAGACGCGTGTAAAATTCACTTATGGAAATCCTTTTTTCGTGCGGAAACCTTTTTTTCGCGGCCATACTTTTTGAAGCGTGTTGAAAGCGTTGCCTTTGTGTAGATATTACGAGATATTACTCGTTTAATATTATGTTTGGATTGGACAAAGCAGGAAATACGTTTTTGGGGTCAAAGCGGTGCTGCGATTTTTTCTTTATGGGTCAGACGGAAAAAATATCTGATGATATTTTTATATTGACAGGCTATCCATATTTTAATCATTTAAAAAACAAAAAACATATTCACATAACGATGGTGTCTATTCTGATGTCGCCAAACTAAACTAAACTCTCACCTCCTCACCTCACCTCAACAGCCTGTATTGGTCCACTGCTGGACGCAGGCCTCCCCCGATAAGCGGCTAATTGACTTTTATCTCATGGAAGGTAATTCCCATAATCTCCACGCTGGGCATGCGGGTAGAATTATTTTGCAGGGGGCGCTGCTGGCCGCGAAATTATAAATATGTTCTAAATGATCGAGATAAAAGCATGAAATAATTTTTAGTGCTTTCATAATAGTAAAGTTTTGATGCAATGTGAATTGATAGGTACAAATAGATTCTTAAACGCAAATGAAATTAAATACATGTTTATAGAATTCAAGTTATAATTTACCATCGACCTCCGCACAAGGCGAAGCCTGTATCACCGATAACAGTAAGGTGCGTTTAACTTGAGTAATTATGGACTATTAGAACAAACATTACAAATTAAAATCTTGAAAACAATGTAACCTAAATGTGATGCCATAAAGGGTAACTGGGTGTAACTGGATGAGAATAACAAAACGTTTATCACTACCAACTACCTATTAAAGAACTATTACAACATTATTACAACTTATTCTGCTACAAATACAATACAAAAACTAGCTAAGACTACACTGAAAAAAAAATTGTTTACATTGATTAAGATCTTGTCTCATGTGATCACGCTCATGAATCCATATGAGCCTGATAAGATCTTGTCTTCTGTGACTATGAGAACTTAGTTAAATCGTCATAGCTCCTTCTGCCAAGTAATGAATTGGCCTTATAAAGTGTAGTTATTTAATTTAATGCAGAGATTAAATGCAAAAAAGTTCTAACGGTGTGCAAATAAATGTTTAATATGAAAAAGTGAATATTTATTTTGACTTAGAGCATTGATATGTCAATGATGTGCCTATTTTTTGTTTAAACAAATTCGATATGTTGCAGCTACCATGCATTCTGGTTTGTATTGAATGAGATATTTATCATTCCCAACAATTTTGACGCCAACTAAGATAAAATGCGTCTTAGTTATAAATAAATACGCGTGTAAAGCCGGATTCAAATACTGGTCACATCACATCACACTAATATTATAAATGCGAAAGTTTGGATGGATGGATAGATGGATGGATGGATAGATGTTTGTTACCTCTTCACGCCAAAAATACTGAACGGATCATGTTGAAATTTTGTATACAGGTAACTCTTACCCTGGAATCAAACATAGGTGACTTGAAGAAGCATTTTATCCCATAAATCAGTTCCTATGGGATAGAAATAACTTTTAAGCCTTTATAGAAAAAACGCGTGCGAAGCCGCGGGCATAAACTAGTCTTCCATAATAGTCTCTTCGTAATAATGGAGCGTATTACGTGACAGACCATCATGTCCCAACTGCCCGCTTCCATTATCTTCATAATTTCCGTCCCTTCAGAGAGATAATCCTATGTTTGTCGACGGAACAATCTGTTGCCAGTTTGAGTACGTCACGATAAAAGCTTTCAGTGTTGCTTAGAACTCATGAGTGGATAGATGTGATAAATTTATAATAATTTAGCTGGTTTTAAAAAAATATAAACCGACTTTTAATTGAGCTACAAAGTTAAAGTTTGCTAAGTTCAAAAAAGATTTCTCAGAATAATACTAAACCTCGATGCAATGGAAAGCTGCAAACCCCACTTTATCAACGAAAATATTATATTACTCACCGGTATATATATTTTAGAAATAAGCATATTTGTGAGGAAAAACATGAACTTCTTTCAAGAATACTCTCGCCCTCAAAATCTTTGCCCTCATAGTAAATTAGTAGTACCCTTTTCTAACCTTCAGATTTTTCATTCCGGAACACATGCTATGGCAATAAACAATATTCCTCAAAATATAAAAAATGAAAGTGACCTTTTCAAATTCAAAGAGGCATGAAAATCATTCCTAATTAAAAAAAACCTTTTATGCCCTGCAGCATACTTTGTGTTATTTAAAGGCTCAATAGTTGTATTTTAATAACGTTCGAATTAAGTATAAATATTTAGTTTAGGTACCTATGTTAAAGTAGAAATATTTTACGATATATTTGCAGTGTCATGTTGGTAGCTGTAATCTATTGTTAAGATCTTTGTACAACATGAAAGCAATAAAACACTTGAAACTTGACACATAAAATTTATAAATGACCAACTTCGAGGTATATTCTTTCCAATAAAAAAAGAATTATCAAAATCGGAGTACTCTGTAAGAAGTTATGCGTGGTCAAACATAACAATCAGTGAGTGGACAATCAATCATCCCCTGTTTTCCTAACCTTAGGGTCGGTTTTTTTTATATTTAAATGGGACTACTTTCGGGGTATAACCCTTTCCCATAAAAAAAGAATTATTGAAATTGGACTACTCTGTAAAAAGTTATATAGCATAACTTGGCGTGGTCATAAATAAAATAAAACGTAAAGTGCGAGTCAGACTCGCACACGAAGGGTTCCGTTTAATTGTAAGACCTTGTTTCTTGCCAAATACCATGATTCTAGGTCAACATGAAGTAGGTACCCTGTATATTTTGGTCGAGGGAGACAATAAAAAAAATATTTTTTAATAAACTACAAATATACGGTTTTAGGATTTTTTCCTTTACTTGTGCTATAAGACCCTGCTTCTTGCCAAATTTTATGATTCTACGTCAACGGGAAGTACCCTAAAGGTTTTGGTCCATGGCGAGAATCAAAAGTATTTTTTTTGTGAATACGCGTCGACTTGAAAACCTCCTCCGTTTTTCGTCAGTTGAAAATAAAGACGAGTTACCGCGGCATCGCTGGCATAAAACTAAAAATCGAAAATATCCGGCATGAAAGTAACCTAAAGATACGGTATTCTATGTCAACAAAAATCTACTTCTTGTTCTAAGGAAACGTTATTTCTATCCCATGGAAACTGTCAGTTTAAACTAACTTCCGCGCTAAATTCTAGCCCGATCCGTTCAGTAGTTTGGGTTTTCTTGTAACTATTGTATATAAGCATAGACTATATCCATGAGAAAAACCGCCGTATCAATTAAGTAACCTACTTAATATGGTGGCATTTTTTGTCGGTTAACTTTGAAGTAGGTATAATGTATTAAACTTCTGTCAAAAACGTCATTCTAATCGTAATTAATAATAATAGTAATGCTGGACAATGCACACACCATCATCTAGCCCCAAGCTAAGCAGAGCTTTTGTTATGGGTACTAGATGACTGATATACTTGTATATTACGTAGATAGACATCAGACGTGCCAAATCACTCAATATCTTTAAAAAACTGCTTCATCAGCATTATCTATCCTTACAAAAATATACTACTTTATTTTTATTTTTATGTAATGTAGGTTATTATGTAGTATGTAGTGTAAGTATTATTTTCTTTTTTTTTCGGGAGCCACCGTATATTTTGTTCTTACATGTCCAGTCCATCCCAAGGTTGCCTGGAAGAGATCGCTCATAGCGATAAGGCCTCCTTTGTACTTCTTCTACTCTTAACATTTATTTCTGTATTGTTATTTGTCTATGTGTGGTACAATGAAGTATTATATATCTATAGATACATAGATATTTTTTATTATACATAGAAAATACCACGAAAACCCGGAACAAATATGTTTTGATCGTACAAATAAAATTATGCTCTATTTTTGATTGAAGAACACATTCTGCGAAGTATTTACCTCGGCAAATACATCTATTGAATATCATTCTCTCAGAATTGATGTTCCCACGCATAGCTCCAATATCGAACACATTATCATAATTGATGTACGTCGGTACAATAATAACCGATACTAATATACAGGGTAATTGGTAATTCACGGACACTGCGTGAATGCAGGTTCTGCTCATCATCACGAACACGTTCGTGAAGACGCCAGTTCTTAATTCTTATTTTTTTTGTCTAAATCACCTCTGTTACATAATTAAATACAGGTTTTGTACGGAACCTAATGAATTACTTAAATCTTAGATCAAATCAAAATTCTTTATTTCCCTAGAAAAGGTCAAATTATAAAATTATATCGATTGATCTCCCACTCACACACTGTTAATTCTGGGCAGAGCCATTTTTAAGTTTAGTTTCAAAGAACGACCATTGATACCATTCCATTCAATACGCATACCAAATATAAGAGTGAAGACCGGAAATACATTCACCAACGTGTTTGTGATGGACAGAAACTGCAGTTCGAGCAGTGTCAGTGAATTACCAATAACCCTGTATATCTAAAGGTCTTCTGTGTTGGTTTAGGTATATTAAATTGTCATAATTATGAACCACCACCACTTCCACTACACGAAATCAACACCAACTGTTATATTCAGATACATTCATTCAAAAAATCATCAAAATCAATAATAATCATAGTAATAATCAATAGGTAATCATTTATTTCGTTCATTTCAAGAATAACACTTCATATTTGTTTTACTCACATAATACAATGCTTACATAATGTCAGTACGTATTGTAGGTACTTTGAATTAACCCAATTTAATGAAAGTCAAAAGATGAGAAATAAATATTGATTCAAGTTATAGGTACACTTATTTTATAACTACACTTTTAACCCTTAATCAAATAAAAGTCATATATGTACCACTTAGTTTGAGAACAAAAAAATACATTTTCTTGTGGTTGGCAGCACTTAATTACAAAGTAATAGTATTTTAGGATATTTTTGCTATCTATAAACTGGCAACATTTTACTAGTCACTTTCACCTGTCAGTGAAAGTCAATGTCAAAAACATATTTGCACCAGTTTTTTTTGGCAGGTTGCAGTTTTGAGTGTCACTTTCAAACTTTTGTGATTTTTGTGTGGCGAAAATTAGGGCAAGTGCTCTAGGAGTAACCAAAAGTAAACTTTATTGTGTTTTAGTGGTCTTACACATTGAATGATGGGATAATTACCGATATTTGTATAGTTTTTGATCGCTCAAAGTAGACACTATAAGTGGTATCTATTTGACCATTGTCCATTCACGTCAAGTTCATAATCGAATTATATACATAAAATATCTGTTAGTATAATAAAAAATTAAGCTAGGTTAGAACGAGCGGTATAATTACAATCAAAAATATGTAGGAAGTTAAGGTAGATAATGCCTATTTTATAGGTATTGAAAGTATTTATTTTTATAATCTCAAATTCATCATAGCTCCCAACTGCAGTCAGGGGAAACAACTAGTCTAAAATTATTAACAGACCGTTACGGATAATGGTAATATAGATACCACCACCGACATTATTTTACAAGTCCTACACGGACAATGGTAATATACATACCACCGAAAAATCACCCCCTTCCACCCCCTTTTTTGGTTTTTTCAAAAAAAAATGTAATCAGAGACCCCAAATTACCTAGAAATCACATCTTGTTTTTAATTACCATTACCAGGGGCTCGCGTTTGTTTAAGGGTTAAATTAAATTCAATAATATAAAAATATTACAAATAGTTTATCTACTAACTCATAAACTTAAGTGTGTGACTGTACTTAATAACCAGTTAAGTGACGTACATATGTGTATGAAATCACAGATAATGGTTTGTTTCAGAGTACAGACGGGGGAGTCCATTTGACGTAAGTAAAGATACGTTATCGATCTCCTTTTAGTATTTATTTATTTTGTTTAGTAACTAAAACGATTTTTATAAACCATTGCACTAGTTATATAAGGTTAAAAAATATAATTTATCTAATTAGTTAAAATTATTGAAAAATTGTAAAACTTTGTAAAATAAATCAATATTGAACCTTGAAAAATTTCGAACAATGAGTCAAATAAATAAATTAATTGATATAATATATAAGATTTTCATAAAATTAACATGATTAAAACAAATTAAAATAATATTAACAAAAACAAACAGGCATCCCTTCAGTCATCATCACTCTCGCAAAACCTCAGGCATACCAACGTTAAACTCTTCCATTCGTCTGCGAAGATATCACAGTCTGGGTTCTGGTGAAGAAGTCTGTTGAGCCAGGCGAGGGTGCCAGGCAGTGGAGAGTTGGCACGAGCAACTGTGGAATTTGCGTAGTTCCCTGTCCACTCGATAGAGGCGTTGTACCGGGTTAGGGTTCATCTGGTCCGAATCTCAAACTCATCCGCGGACGAGATGTCCACTTCACTTTTGCGTAGGGGTATATCTCGTCCGAATCTAAATTCTCTTGGTTTTAGATTCGGATCAGTTATACCCCAACACAAAAGTGAAGGCCAAATGGTATGGAAAAAAGAGACCTCGTTAACGTCAAATAGACTCGCCCTAAGTTCACCAGACAGCGATCTGCGCTATCTATAGCTCCGATTTCCTTTCAAAAGCCTCATTCGGGTTCATTTCCTATTCATACAGTCTGCTTGGGTATATTTGGACAGGGTGCTTCAAAATAACGTGTTCTAAAATAACGTACAAGGTTACTCAACTTTTATCACGCCGCGCGAGCAAAATGGCAACGAGAGACGAACTTATTTTAAGGCTTTATTATTTATACAATATTAAAATCTATATTATACAAGGCGTCTCAAGGCAATGCCACATGGAGGGAAAGTATCTTAAATATTGTAGATAGAAAATTTTAGTGAATAAAGATTTCATTTTGATTTTAATAACAATTTAAACTGTATTCAATGATTTTTGAATAAACGCCTGTCTGAACCGGGAATCGAATCCGCGAAACTGTAACAAAAACACCCGTAATTTTACGGTACCGATCAAAAGTCTCAATCGTAATTGGGTGGAACGCTACATGCCTTGACACACTTGCGCCTTCCCATCTTTCGAGGACATCCATGAGGGCGGGTGCGGCGGCAGATTTGGCCGAAGATCTCAAGAGGCGCAAATATGCAGGTCTCGACAGAGCCTACACATTTGCTCCCTGCTGACGTGATTGTTAATAAAATGGATCAGTTGAGCTACCTGTAGATTTCAGATAAAATTGTTATACATAAATATTGAGCTATAAAATATCATGACCTATGCGACTTAAGGACAAATCATTATTGTGCTTTTCATCCGTAAATAGAACGAGTGAAGTATAATATTATATTTTCTGTAACAGCAAAACAACCCCCGCCATCTTTCTTTTTAACCCCCAACGCAAAAAAAGAGGGGTGTTATAAGTTTAACCTATCTGTCTTTGTATTTGTGTATCTGTCTGTGGTATCGTAGCTCCCAAACGGATGAACCGATTTTCGTTTACTTTTTTTTTGTGTCGTAGATAATTTTAAACCGAGTGTTCTTAGCCATGTTTTATGAAAATCTGTCGGCTGGATTTTAATTTTTTTAATTTTGTTCTTGTTTGAAAACGCCTCATTGAAACCCGACTTTAATTATTTAAAAACATATACTGTCATTTTTTTATGCTAAACAACATAAACAGGGAAATTAATAGTCCAAAACATAGATTCACCTTGTTGTATCCGTTCCAATTCAAGTCTAATTTTGTCCCCGCCTCAAATAGGTCAACCGGTAAATTTTTCGAGATAAATTAGATTCTGTTGAATATTTGAGGGCTGACCCAACAGGGTTCTAAAAATATAATTAAAGCTTTCAAGCTTTAAGTAAAAATTATATTTTAGGGTAACCTATATGCTCTTCAAATATCTTGGTAAATAAAATAATAATAATAATCCTAGCCGAATTTCGACCACGGCGGCGGCCATTCTAATCGTCGTGTAGGTCGTGTCGATCTCTCGTCCCATCGGATTATGAGAGTGCACCTGTGTTTGTGCACACACTTGTGCACTATAATATGACCTGCGCATCTGGCAAGTCTCCGATGAGACTGGCCGCCGTGGTCGAAACTCGGTTACGAGGAAATTATTATTATTATTTGACATATTTGGATCCTTTATGATTATTTGTATCATACATAATACTTATTTAGTTCATCGTGTTTTTTTGTCCCACGGCGGGAATCAAAGTCGTGACCTGAGTCGCGATGACGATAATAATAATAATAATAATAATAATAATAATGCTGGACAATCCACACAGCACCATGCAGCCCCAAAGTAAGCTTCTCAAAGCTTGTGTTATGGGTACTAGATAACTGATATATTTAATAGATTATATACGTAGATAAATATATTTTTTTAAACATAGAAAACACCCAGACCAACGGAACAAATTTCTGCAGATCGTACACAAATTTGTTCCGAGGCAGGAATCGAACCCGCAACCTCTTGCGTCGCAGGCGGACTCTCGCCTCTCGCTTAAAGAAAATCTTATAGTTGTCGAGAGTTTATAGCCATTTTCTTATTCATCTGAGCTACAATGTGGTTAAAAATAGCTACACATCAAGACCAGAAATTGCTTTTAGACAATCCTTAAAGAAAATCATATAGTGGTCGAATTTATAACCGCTATTCTATCCATCTGTGCTACAGTGTAGTTTAAAAATAGCTACACATCAAGACCAGAAATTGCTTTTAGGCAATGCTTAAAGAAAATCATATAGTGGTCGAATTTATAACCGCTATTCTATCCATCTGTGCTACAGTGTAGTTAAAAAATAGCTACACATCAAGACCAGAAATTGCTTTTAGCTTGACACGTTATTTTGATGTCACTAGGCCAAGTTGAGACCGAGGAGGCTTCAGTTAGTCTTGAGTCTTCACTCTTCCCGAGTCCCGTCTAGTTGGTGTAAAAATAGACAATTGTGGAAGCGCAAAGACTATCCAATATATTATTTTTGATGAAAGAAAATAATAAACACTGTCGGAAATACTTTTGTACTAATAATAAAGCTAGTTAATATTGAGAATAAATAATTTGATGTCTTTTACAAAAAACCAAAAACCAACTTCAAATTAACTGTTTTGTTTTACGGGATAACAATGTACTTGCCATTTTTAAAAGCATCCACCGCTTTTAAAAAGTAAGGGAGATATATTTTTAGAACAGGGAATGCTTATTAAATCTAATGATAAGGAAAACATTGCAGAATCTAACTTCCTCTCCAATCTTCTAAATGTGACTGAAAATACCCGTCGATTATTTGAGTTATTCACTAACTCGACACAAGAGACCGGACGCACGTGTGTCCAGTTGGTGAAACTAAAAATTAGTATCACGCCTGGACACGCCAAGATTTTAAGCGTGTCTAAATAGTTTTTTTTTATTTATTTACTTAGGGCAACCAACTAGAGACAACACATGGAATACAAATTAGTAAACAAAATACTTAAAACTAAGCTCTTTAAAATACAGGTAGCCACAACATGCGTATATAGCAAGGCAACTCAACTTAACATTTATTTTTTGACGACGTCTGTGGCGCAGCTGGCGAAGGTCCGCCTGCGACGCAGGAGGTTGCGGATTCGATTCCCGCCTCGGGACAAATGTGTGTAAGATCTGCAGATATTTTTTCATGGTGTTCTGGATGTTTTGTGTGTAAAAAAATATCTATCTATGTAGTGTATTGTATTAAGTATATCAGTTATCTAGTACCCATAACACAAGCTCTGCTTAGCTTGGGTCTAGATAATGCTGTGTGAATTGTTCAACATTATTTATTTATATTTAAACATGTTTTCGCGAACTGGGCACACTCAGTTTTATTGAAAAAAAAGGGTACAGTCCGGTTAATATTTTCATGAGTCTCATCAAAACATAGGATCGGTGCAAACGCAAACAAAAACCTATAGTGTTGCCACCAATTCTTTTAATATCACTAGACTCATCATCATCAGCCCCTAGACGTCCACTGCTGAACATAGGCCTCCTTCAAATGACGCCACGAATAACTGTCCTCAGCAGCCCCCATCTCGGGTTTGTAAGGGAATGTTATTAGCGAGTCAGCCGAGTACCTACCATCGAGATAGGTTTGACTAAAATAAGATAAGTGGTTCTTTATGGGTTCCTTTTTTCCTTTTGAGGTACGGAACCCTAAAAAGTAGTACTAAAAGGCATTTATTGTTCTAGATATCCACTTGTGAATAGTTAAACCAATAATTTTTAACAACGATGTAAAATAGTATTTCGAGAAGTGAAATAGGTACTGTAGCACCGGTAGCACGTATAAGAAACAAAGACCAAAAATAATGAAACATGATAGTAAGTTTTAAAATCAATTATGTACTCGTATTGTAGCTTAATTGTTAAAACGAAATATTTATGGGTAAACCATAATCATGGACCATAGAGATAGAGCAGAATTTACGTGTTTGAAGGCAACATATCTTACTTCTCAACAAATTCCTTACCCGTAGTTTTATCCATTTGTAAACTACCATAAACCTTTGTCAATAAAAATAATGAAACATTTTATTTTTATTTTATTATTCCGCGTTCTGGCAAGTGCTCATAAAATCTCTGTGGTGTTTCCCGCTTGCACCACCGTAATATTCGTAGTAGGTAAGTATCTATTGGCAGGACGCGGACGCCCCGCTAAATTTATCTTTATTATCGGAAGCCATTATTAATATTCTATCATTAATACGACTGCCAAATACAGCGGGGTGATAAATCATCGCGAAATAATAAAGCATTATATTTATTATGAAAATAGGAGCATTAGCTTCTGCCGGCGGTTTAGGGCGCTACCTCGACCACCACCGTGGCCAAAAATAGCAATTTTGCATCTCTGCCTACACTATACAAAATAAAACTTTGACAGAGGCATTAAAAAATCTTATGATAAGTATCACAAATTGCCCAATGGATTTTAGAAAATTCCTTTGTTTAACATAAGATATAAATATATGTATAATATAAATAGGTGATATAAATATAAATATGTGGTGGCGCTGATTCGGGGTAATGCTTTAACACGCTTTTTTGAGATAAAAAGTATGGTCGGGCAAATCTTCTTGAATTCTGTGAACATAGCTGCAAATACGAAACTGCGCATGGCTGTATCATGACATTATAGTACCTAATCATTCAGTCCTTTTGACACCTTAAAATAAGATACTGCTCAGCCACTTGCGCGTACTTCCGAGAATTCATAAAGATTTGCGCGTATTATATCTAGGCTTTTGATGATTATGTAGGTACTCCTATTTTAGGCGCTCTGTGTCAACGGTGACTAGCAATATGCGCAGGCTTTCAATGGTAAAACAATTTTTCGAATCGATTCAGTAGTTTCGAAGCCTATTCAATACAAACAAACAAACAATCACATCTTTCCTCTTTATAATTTTAGTAAAGTATAAAACTCAAATATTCATAAATCATGCTAAATATCCCGTTGTAAGCGAGGATAATGTCTTACAACATGATCGATACCAACTGCTGCAAGTGATCATGATGGGGAAGATACAGGGTAAAAGAGCAGTTGGTCGGAGGAAGACTTCCTGGCTACGCAACATACGGCAATGGACTGGCATTAAGAAGGCAGAAGACCTATTCAGGTTAGCCCTGGATAAGGAAAAATTCAAGAGGATGACCGCCGACCTTCAGTAATGGAGAGGCACTATAAGAAGAAGAAGAAGAAGTGAGGATAAATGAAAATGGCCTCGGAAAATCGTTGACGATGCTGCTATGAATTTTCATGATTTTTGATTATTGAGAATGTTTACGATCAGATACAAAAGCCTTATTTATCCTTAACCTTATTTATTTATGTTTTTTTTTTTAAGTAAAAAGGCCGCCAAACAGGGATCATCAGTAAATAAAACATACCAACCAACTCTTTTTTGTAAACTCCAAATGGTCAGCTACATTGTCAGTAGCCGGGTTCTGACTAGGCAGGCACTGCGCGAGGCAACTGGACGAGGCAACGCCGTGCTATACAATCTCTCTGGACGCAGTATGTCTGTGTCATAGTCATTTATTATTTTTACAACAAAGAACTAACGAATTCATTATGAACGTGAGCGGGTCCACTACTCACCTTGAAGATGCCGATATGAGCCTTATCACATTGGCGATTTCAAAGCGATTTTAAAGCGAGGCGACTGCGCAGTGAACACGGAGCGACGACGCCGCGGGCACGCAGCGAGCTCACCGCGATTAGCAATAAATGAATAATGCTGGACAATTCACACAGCATTATCTAGCCCCAAGCTAAGCAGAGCTTGTGTTATGGAGACTAGATAACTTATATTCTTAATACAATACACTACATAGATAGATATTTTTTATTATACATAGAAAACACCCAGATCAACGGAACAAATTTCTGCAGATACACAAATTTGTCCTGAGGCGGGAATCGAACCCGTAACCTCCTGCGTCGCAGGCGGACCTTCGCCCGCTGCGCCACGGAGGTCGGCAATCGCAGCTCGCTGTACACTCGCTTTGAAATTGCTTGCAAATCGCCAGAGTGATAAAGCTCTGAGGGATGAAACGTTGATGTTCTTTCAACACAAACAGTCGACACACAACACAAACAGTCGACACAGAACACAAACAGTTCGTAGCAAGCTCATATCCATTTATTCCTAGTTATTTTAATATGAATAGCGATACTTTTATCACTAACTAGCAGCATTCTTACCACCCGTTGTCCTATTACCCGTTTTCTCGCAGGAATGAAGTATTTTCCCGCGGTAAAAAGTAGCCAATGTTCATCAGGAATAATGTGGGCTTCTAATGGTATAAGATTTTTTCAAATCGGTCCGGTAGTTTCGGAGCCTATTCAATACAAACAAACAAACAATCAAATCTTTTCTCTTTATAATATTAGTATAGATAAACAATGATTAGAGAAATAAAAATCCGTCATCATTAACGCGACAGAAAAACCGTAAAGGTGGTTAGGTACCTTATTATTTTGGAATACACGACATGGAAAAAAGTAATACATCTTGCAAGAATGAATGAGCTCAGAATAGATAGGGGGATTATCGTAATTAATTACTGTCTTTTGTTCGCTGCTTTGCTTTATTTGGCTTCTAGAAAAAGAACAATAGGTACCTAATGTAGGCAGATAATACAAGGTGCTCCATCTTAGGCCACATTTTCACTTACTTTAGTCATGTAGTGGCCAAACGCTCGAACGATTTCAACAAAATAAATTCCTCAAAAATTTGTCATGCGATGTGTGGACGCATTTTCAACAAGATACCTAATGATATTAAGGAATTACCAAAGCAATAAAGTTAATAAAATGCCTTATTGACGAATCATTTTATACTGTTATATGAATTCCTTAACTACCGAGATTGACATTTTATAAATTCACTGACATTCTAATATTAACTAAATGCATATATTTTTCAATATAAATAAATAATGGACAATACACACAGCACCATCTAACCCCAAAGTAAGCTACTCAAAGCTTGTGTTATGGGTACTAGAGAACTGATATATTTAATACAATACATAGATAGATTTTTTTTTATTATACTATAGCAAACACCCAGACCAACTGAAAAAAAATTCTGCAGATCGTACACAAATTTGTTCTGAGGCGGGTATCGAACACGCAACCTCTTGCGTCGCAGGCGGTTTATAAATCAATTTTTATGCAATAAAGTGATTATGATTAAAGTCAAAGTGTGAGGCAGCTCAGCAGCGAGATTCCTGAAGAAGTCTGTTGTCATATAATAAACACAGGTACAGTCAGCGTCAAATTGATATGTGCGTCTAGAGTAGTCAAAATGATCTGAAAAACATAAAAGCAATTTGATATACCTACGCCGTTCGAATCATCATATTGCTGTCAGCAGCCAAGGTGTTCAAAATATCTTACTCTTCTCTGTATGGCAATGCTGATGCGCTGTGCCAGATACTGACCAGTTCTTGGGTCACGCGTCCCTTCGACCAGTGTCAGTAATATACCTCAGTGGTAAATAATAAGAAACGGTTTAGCTTTGTGATATTGTATTTAAAAACTCTAACAAAACAAACAGAAATTCAAAAATGCAGTAGGCAATTTTTGTTTATAATAAACCACCCCTTTCACGACTTTTTTCCAACTAAAACTTTTAAATCTCTCGTGGTTAAGTCATATACAATGGAATATTTACCATGATTTGAGTTTTGAGCTTTCCGCACAGTTTCAAGCGCCATGATCAAAACTCAAAACATGGTAAATATCCCGTTGTAAATGACTTTTCTCCAACTGTCGTGGTTTCGGATTTGGCCATCCTATCCCAGGTCAAAAACCCACCATGAAGAGTTGTATCTTAGAAAGGTGCCGTGTATGTCCATTTTAACAAGATCACGATACGACTAATGTATTTTAAATAGGATTGTTATACCACAATAATATTATTACTTTTATAGAATTGTTCCCTTCACGCCGATTCCGCCACGTCGATTCCCTTAGCGACGATTAGAAGTAGGTAAAACCATCTCAATGCTGTCTCCATATCCATTATCTGCCGTCGTTATAATGAAATAGAGACTATTTGCGCTGTCTATTTGCCGAGGTATTTCAGTAGATAATATAGAATAATAATAGTTTATTGCTTTGTCTGAATCCAGTTTCAAGTGGGTGTTATGATCGTCATAGTATCTAAACTAAATGATTTATATACACCAATATTTTGATATAAAATCAGATTTAAAATAATCATAGATGAATCATCGTTATATTAAAATCCAAAAAAAGCGACTCAACTTTTATGGAAATAAATTAAAACCTCAACCTCAACAGCCTGTATTGGTCCACTACTGGACGCAGTCCTCCCCCTGATAAGCGCCTTATTGGCTTTTATCACATGGGGGTAATACCCAGAATACCCACGCTGGGCATGCGGGTTGGGGATCGCAGTTCGGTGGTAGAATTGTTCTGCAGGGGACGCTGCTGCCCGGCCCCGGTGTATATCCCTTAGTCGCCTCTTACGACACCCGCGGAGAGAGTTGGGGTGGTACAAATTCTAAGCCGGCAACACACAGCGAACGAAAATTAGAACTAATATATACAATTGAAACAATTGAGCTAACTGCAGACTGTTGCAAACATTTATTTCTATTATTTTATTGTAATTTTCGTTCTCAACGTTTTAATTCTCTATATTAACGCTTTCACTGCCCAGCCCTAGTAGTGCTCGCGTTGCTACGTATTACGGTGCCACATACAGACCTGTGTTACAGGGCGCAGCGATACAGCGAGTGTTCGTGCAGTCAGTTCGGGGAAAGAAGACGCTCGCAACGAACAACGACTAAGATTTTAGCACACGGCGTAACGTTTCTTGCTCGCTGCGAACAACGCCCCGTAACAACGGTCAATACCCGGCCTAATATGCTGTTCAAATACTGTATTCCAGGAAGAAGAGACTGTGGAACATGTGGTACACTGCACAGTCACAGAGGACGCCAGACGGGATACGGGACTGAAGACTCTCATAGAGGAATCAAACCCGTCCACGCCTACAGAAAAGCTGAAACGAAGCTGTCAATCGCCAAAGGTCCTGCTCCGATATTTTAAGGACAAATACACTCCTATGCGAGATGTCAGTGCAGATCCCAGTTCCCCATTCATCAGAATCAGACTACATGTGTGTCATAGACCCATCACCATTATCATCAGCCTACGGTAGTAGTGGACTGGGTAATATGTCCAGCAGTGGATGGTAATAGGCTTCCCCTAATTAGCACTATATTGTCCTGTCTTCAGCTTGCCGCATCCAGAAACTGGCAGCAGTCTCTCGCGGATGCTCATCCAAACTAGACATAGAACATCCTACACTATGTTTACCGAGTCGCGGTCTAAACTCAAAAACACGTTGAGCCCAGCGGTTATCGGTTTTGCGGTCAAACGCACGCTATGTTACAGTCAAACAAAACAGGTTGACTATAACCGGTTCTAATAGCATGGTCTTTAAACACACGTGGTCCACGTAGACTGAACAGCAGATCAATTCATATACAGGGTTATTGGTGATTCACTGACACTGCATGAACTGCAGGTCCTGCCCATAATCCGGAACACGCTCGTGAAGACGCCAGGTCTTCATTCTTCATTATTATTTAATCACCTGTGATCAAAATGTAAAAAAAAATGTCGGGTACCAAATTATTTACTATAGAATAGACCGATCTTCTACTCCCATCCCACACTCACTGTCTATTTAGGGCAGAACTGTTTTAAAGTTTGATTTCAAATAAAGCCTCTATAAAGAATGATAATTGAATAGAGGAGGGTACCTACTATCAATACCAAATTCAACAATTAATACCTGGCGTCTTTACAAACGTGTTCGTGATGATGAACAGAATCTAGAGTTCACACAGGTCAGTGAATTATCAATAACCCTATATACATATTCATATTATGAGAATGAGATAATTTTTCTTTGTAACTCAATTAACAAAAACAAATATGATCACTACAACATAGTATAACACAAAGTTCGCTTCCTGTCTGTCTGTCTGTCCCTATGTATGCTTAGATCTTTAAAAATATGCAACGGATTTTGATGCGGTTTTTTTATTAGATAGAATAATTCAAAAGAAAGGTTTACATAAATAATACATTCATAATATACCTAGTAGAGAAAAACTGATAATTTTAGAGGTTTCTAATGTGATGTCGTTAATAAACACATGATTTTGAGCTTACATTGCAAACGCTGGCTTAACCCTACGAGATAGATCAAAATAATGAACTACAGTATTGTACGCTTTACAAAAGTCTACAAAAACATCTGCGATAGTATTTTGTCTATCTCTTAGGGATAACCCAAAATTACCATTTTTTATCCTTTACTTTTTACGAGAGATAATGGCTTATTAAAGAAGCGATTTTAAGCATTAATCCTTATTATTATAAATACAATTAAGTACATTAAATACATTGTGCATCTAATATAGATCAATATGGCTCTTTACAGCATGTTATTTAAATGAATATTTACGAAGATATTACAGATTTAAAATGCAGGGACATAGCGCATTTAAAACGCAGGCCGGGGGGCTGATTCTGTAGTATATTTAGTAACAGCATTGCACCCCTGCGAAGCCTGGGCGAGTCGCTAGTTTATTTAGAAATAAAACACAAAGCTTCTGTTGATTTGACTCACAAAACGGTCCTCTCAGCATAAGCTAGCTGTAAACTCGTTAAAACCAACGTTGGTCTTCCGACAGAGCCGTTTGGTGACATCACGGAAGATAATATGTGTGTGAGTGCATCGTTCATACTATTCTCGCCACTCATTGGCTGCATTTTAATCACGAATACAAAAAAAAGCAATGAGAAAACGAACTAATGAGCAGCGAAAATAATCCAAGTAAAACACTCACAAATACATTTGAATTGACCAACTGGAGGCGTTATAGCTCATACATTTTGTACATCCCCGTGCCTTGCAAAGCACGTAAATCCGTTGGTCCAGCGCCTGATCTCTCCCCGGTCGTGTCAGTCTGCCGTCCCATCGGATTACGAGGGAGGGAATAAAGAGAGCACATTTGTTTGCGCACACACTTTTGCACTATAATATGCCCTGCGCACCTGGCTAGTCTTCGTTGAGACTGGCCGTGGCCGAAATTTCGGCTAGAGTACATCATTTTGTATAACTAGATCTGCAGCAGAGCTGTATGTATAACATTACCCCCACGCGATACGATGCGATTGAAGTTGCCACCCACACACTTTATACCTACTAACACGGCGGTAGAGTAGTGGTGGCCATTAGCGCCTTTATTAATTAGTATTTCGTTGTCAATTCAGATGTCGCCAGAACAAAACTAACAAAATAAATAAATAAATAATGCTGGACAATCCACACAGCATCATTTAGCCCCAAGCTAGGCAGAGCTTGAGTTAAGAGTACTAGATGACTGACATACTACGAGAGACTAATTTGATAGCACTAAAAATTATGTTATCGTTTTTATTTTTAGTCCTGACCAAATATTTGACTTTACTTTTGGCGACTTCTGAATTGACTCATCTTGTGCAAGAATCTATGGCTATGTGGCTAATTTGCACCACCCTAACTCTTTCCGAGGGTGTCGTAAGAGGCGACTAAGGGATATCCACCGGGGGCGGGCTGCAGCGTCCCTGCATAACAATTCTACCACCGAACTGCGATCCCCGCATGCCGTGGTGATTATGCCCCATGATTACCCCCCAAGAGATAAAAGTCAATAAGGCGCTTATCAGGGGGCATCCTGCGTCCAGCAGTGGACCAATATAACCTGGTGATTTGAGGTGAGGTATAAAGTGGTACAAAAATCGCCTTTTGTAATTAGTTGGACAATACCTGACGTGTCCAAGAGTCCTACGAGGTCTAAAGGAAATAAAGCACTTGGACTTTAGACTTTAAAGCAATTAACTCTCAGGGGCGCATGGTTAGAATAAGTTCTACATTGAACTAAATTTGCATCAAATCTGAGTCATCATCATCAACCTAAATTAGTCCACTGCTGGGCATAAGCCTCTCCTAATGAGCCGTGTGGTGCCGGCTTAGAATTTGCACCACCCCAACTCCCGCGGGTGTCGTAAGAGGCGAGTAAGGGATATCCACCGGGGGCGGGCAGCAGCGCCCTCTACAGAACAATTCTACCACTAAACTGCGATCCCCAACCCGCATGCCTAGCGTGGGGATTATGGGCACATGGGGGATCCATGTGACAAATGCCATTAAGGCCTTATCAGGGGGAGGCCTGCGTCCAGTAGTGGACCAATACAGGCTGTTGAGTTTGAGGTAATAAGCGCCATAGCGCCCAGTCTTCAGCTTGCCGCATCCAGCATCTGCCTGCAGTCTTTCACAGGTCGTCATCTCATCTGGGCGTCCTACACTACGTTTGTCGTTTGTCAGCGGTTGTCGGTTCTTCGCGAGATATGGCCGGCCCACTGCCACTTCAGCTTGCTCATTCTTTGAGCTATGTATGTCGATAACTTTGGTTCTGAGTGTCAATCAATGAGAGTTCAATCAAAAAAACATATTGACGAATAGGGAACCGCCTTTTTTTGAAGCCAGTTAAAAATAAAGGTAAGTGATCACTCATCTGGTAGTTAAATTAACCCATAACTCAAGTAAGTATATTTTTGTTGGTGCTAGATGATGATGTGTGAAAATGTTGATACATCATTATTTATTGGTCACTATAGAATAGCTAGATTTTTTTATCCCCTATAATTTAAAAGACTGCGTCTTTGGTATGACTATTTATGTCTGTCCCGTATTTTAACAAACAACTTATAGCACATCTATGTACTAATTCCAGTTCATCTTTTAAAAATCTACAATCGACAATCAACGTTAGCATGTTTAAGGCGTTACCGAATTTATATAAATTTTAGGTACCGTACTCAGCATTTTTTCAAGGCCCACCTTAATTATGAATGGAAAAGCGATACGCTTTTTGTGATATCTGTTTCCATATCTGTCATCAATCAATTTCACACCTTCAGGCTTGTGAATAAAACACAAAAATGATTATCTTCACACAATGCCTTTACAGGTAAAAGAAAATAAAATATCTGTCTACTTACATAAATAATAAAGTATCTATTAAAGGTTTTGTATTTGAAACGTTTTCTCCATGGCCATTGAAAAAATTATGAACTATCTATTCTTCAAGTATTAGGTATGGAACATTACTAAAATATTAATAGTATTTTTACAGTTCTTCCAGAAAATATTTTATTATTTTTAGACATTTTCCTCTACTTACCAATTAATGAGCCAATTGGACCAATCACAACACGAATACACACACACTCACTGTTCCGTTAACTTCAAATCTCAAAAAATCCAACAGCGTGAGCACACGACCGCCCTCGGCAACGCGCGAGCCGCGACTGAAATAGCGATGGGCGATTATTACTTTATTTTATCGAATCAGTCGATTGTTCGGTTCAGTCGATAGAAGTCGATAACAATCGAAATTAGTCGATTGTTATCAACTGACGGCGCGTACGGCGGGCGACAATGACTGACACCAACTACTTATTTGCCGCGCAACGCACTTAGTACTATATTCGTACGAATTATTAAATCAGTAATTACACAAGATGTTGCGTCGGGCGTGCGCTACGCTACAAATCTATAGATTAAAAGTCCGCGCGCCGCTACTTACTGCAGTTATTATGCGGTTGGAGCTAATAGATTATTTTATAATCTAGTAATTAATCTATCGATTTAGGAAACATCCATTCGTTCGTAATTTAATTTGTTATACAGTGTAACAAATTACGAATAGACGGGTAGGTAAAGAGTTTCCAACTAAGGAAAACGCAAAGACTAGAATAAAAATTACCTAAGTAAAAAGGTATAGATATTTATTTGAATTACTTTCTTACAGAAAATCAACTTTTAACTAGAAATCTACCTTGTAACATAATTTTGGTAAGTACCTATACTTTTTATTTGACATGGTCAATTTTACATTTCTATAAAATTTGTATTCATAATTTTAAAATATACTACGTGTTAACATTAAATACAATTTTTTGGCAAGAGTTATAGAAACAATCGACGCAACACCGTCCCGCCCCGGCATGCACCGCCCCGCGCGGCCTTCCGCAGTTCACGCACGCACACTTGCATGTTTAGCAGTTAGTAGTTTGTCGATTGTTATTCGAATAATCATGGTGAGGAACTACTGAATCGACAATCGAATGCGCAATAGCACAATTTTCGATTCAGTCGATTGTTTTTTTTGAAGCAATCGCCCATCGCTAGACTGAAAACCCTGCAGTGGAACGAATACGAAAACCAGATAAGGCGCAGATTTCGAAATTCGAGCGATGCAGTATAGTACCGGGAATTTTCGAGGTATATTCATTAAAAATGGCGGAAATGGAGGCATTTTGAATATTGGATCACAGGAAATAATTATATCGAGATTGCAAAGATTCTAATGAAAACTTGAAAAGGAAATGTAAACGTTTTTCCTGTTTTTGTGATTTATACGGATTTATTTAAAGGGATTCTTACGGTTTCGGGATAATGTGATAGGTTGATGGAAAATCTGGGACATTTTTACATTTTACGTATTTTTGCTGTTAATGCAATTGTTGTATGCTGGGACGTAAATAAAAATAAATAAATAATGTTAGACAATCCACACATCATTTAGACCAAAGTAAGCAGAGCTTGTGTTATGCCTACTAAATAACTGATAAATAAATGGGTGTCTATAGGTACTTAATGTAAGTATTAAGTACCTATAGATACCTATTTATTTAGGTTATGCTACTGCATATCTATGTACTCGTACATAGATATGCAGTAGCATAACCTAAATAAATAGGTACTCGTACCCATGTACAATTTATTTTAATGTAACTATCAGTTATATTATAAATCGGTGTAAAAAACTTATCGCATAATTTACATCACAACTGTTAGATTAAGAAATTGAAGAAGTCGTGGGACTGGCCTCAGTTTAGGTCCAATTTCACTTTTTTTTTTTTGCTGCTGCCAAAACTAAAGATCAACAAAGTTTACCATCATCGTTTTGATAGGTATCATATTTGTTTAAATTGTGGGCTGTGGATTTTGTTTCTGCAATAAATAAATAAATCAGCCTTTACTAGACCACTTTTCTAAGTGTACATTTATTGTTTTTATGGAAATAAAGAGTTTTTGATTGATTTGATTTGACTGCTTGACCATACCTTTCTGAACAATGCTAGCATAAAAAATGCTATTCACTTCAATCAAAGACTCGATAAGACAGAAGACTATATGTATAAATACAAAATACAAAAAATACAATATACAAAAATATTTACTTCTTAAACTTAATGTACTAATAGTGTAACAGTGTTTCAGTTTCCCTTTTAAGAAAAGAAAATACCTGTGATAGGGAATCTCGCTCTTCCAAAACAAGTTACATATAATAGGTAGAGTAGATTAAGTTATTTAAAGTAACTATCTAGTATTAAATGAGAAAGTTAAAATAATAATAAATACATCATATACAAACCTCTGCTTGTTGTTTGTTGTTTTTCGAGTTAAAGCCATGAATCTTTGTCATGAGATTATTTTATTCATGGCTGAGATTATTTTATAAATAACTGCAAACCTAAATGGCCTGTTAACATGCTCATAAAAGGTACACGACCGAGCGTACGATTACTAAAATCGTAAAAATGCTAATACATTTAAGTACCCTAAATATACTGCTGCTATTAAGGGCCTAATGTGAGTTCAACTAGCGACAACCATTATTAAAATCGCAAACGCGAACTATAAAGGCTGAATTTAGGGATGGGATTGGATGGCCAAATCCGTAACGAACAGAGATAGAGAAGAGAGAGAGAGAGAAGTGATGAAAGGACTCATGGGCGTTCCATTTATGAGAAAGTTTTTTTTGCAGAATTTCATTCAACTTTATAAAATAAAGATATTTTTATTTAGCACATAGAAAATTACCATAACAGAATAAAACAATTATAACTAGTATGTACACTTATATCTATTTCTTAAAAATCTAAGACGTCACCAGAAGGGAGAGTGCCCAGAATGCTGGCAGCATTACCACGTTGAATGGCAATGCTAATTCGTTGACTGAAATAGCCAGCATTCCGGTCACCTGTGCACTCTATAAGAAGGTAAGATCTTTAGAAATTGCGCTTTACAAAATAAAATATTATTTATTTATCGATGTATTATCGAAGAATCTTTTTTAGGGTTTCGAGATCGGTTTCGAAACTCTTAAGGTCTCGCTTTGTCTGTCCTTCTTTCCCTCTTTAATATCTCAGCAACTACAGCAGTTATTAGTAACTTGGAATTTAAAATGATAATACATTTTGTACACCTCTACAGATTAGAAGAAAAAAAAACGAAAAAATATAAAATGAAAATGCCCATTTTCCATACAAATTGTGATGTCGAAATTTTAAAAGATACCTACAGGGTCATGTGGGATATCAAATGAAAGGTATCAGTTTGTACGTTTATAAATAGTTTCAAAATTTCTGTAGGTTTCATACTTTTCGAAATATTTCGAAAAAAGTTCTTGTTTTATTGTCAATAGGTCTTCGTTTGACCACAATCTCACCTGATGGAAATTGTCGATGTAGCCGACGATGTCACACAAAGGTCTAGAAGGTACCTATTCACACTTGTCTTGAAGATGAGGTTGTATTGTCCGGAAAACAGCAATAGTTTGCGTTTTCCAAACCCCAGCGGTACGAATGATGAAGATGGAGGAAAACCATTTAGTGCGAGGGGACGGTATATCGACCCTGTAGGGATGGTATTGCGCTGTGCGTCTGGTGGTCCTGGAGTGGAAGGTGGGTGGTGGAATCACGTCATGAAGTTCCTGTGAGCATTCTCCGAAATGTATCCTTATAAAAGATCGAGAGACAAGCAACCTTGCGGTGGTTTTCAAGACTTTGGACCTTAGTCTCTGCAAGGTACTGCTCGTCAATGAGTCAGAAGGCTCTAAAAATATAAGATAAACCCTATTCAAATACATCCTGGCTAGCGGCAAGAAAAAAAAATGAAAACAACAAAAAAACACAAGTTGTTTGAAATTTTTAATTAAAATTTTCACATTGCTTTTTGAGATAGCAAACCACCCTGTATACCTGAATAGTTATTCCGTATCTTATCTATTGTACCGTATGCATATGCATATCTATTTTTCCATATTTGGCAACTTGGCGGGTTCATTCACTCGTAACTTTTTATTAAATTATGATATCCAAACTTTAGTAACAAAGAAAGATTCAGCTTGAATTAGACTTTATGAAAATGGAATAAAGTCGCATTCACAAAATGTGTTGGTTATTTAGTTTTCCAACTATAGCGACATATATTACGACGATATAGGCTGATAGCATGATTAGTATTCAATGCCTCTAAGACATATGTTCTTTTAAGAGATAGTTTTGGAATTACATTTTGAAGCGCCATGTTCACAGAATCACTTTATCATATAATAATTAGATTTTTCCGTGGATTTCAGCAACAAAATTTTTATGCAAGAAAATTTCTCAAGAAAAACTCTTGGATTTCATCAATCAATATTTCTATGGAAGACATAAAATCGACGCAGTGAGCCCAGAAACGCGGCGGTATCCGCGGCTCGAAACGCCTTCACCCTGAAAAATTAAACGTTGGTGTTCTTTTGTATTGTATTTATTTATTTACCATTTATAACATAGGTCGTTATACAAGGCATGTCAGAAATTGTACAATTTGAAATAATAAAACATACTTAATTCACTAAACAAAATTAAAAAGTCTTAAATAAAAGCAAATTTCAATTAATTCCAGATCATAAAATTCAATGTCATGTTTAGGTGTTATTTAAAGAAAGGGATTGAAATAAATTAGTACTCATAAATTCACTGATGCTATAGAATGCATGGCTTTCAAAGAAATGCTTGATTAAGGTTTTAAGACGTTCAAAATTATCAATGTTCGTTACGTTAATTGGTAGTTTATTATATAATTGTATTTTGATATATTCTCCCTGCTTTTGTACCTTTGCAAGGCGTACCGCTGGTTTGACTAATTTTTCCTTACATCTTAAATTATAGTTATGAGTGTCTTTTTTTTGTAGATAGTTTTTTTGTTACTAGGTATGTATTTCTAAAAGACTTTTATATATATAGAGTGATACCACAGTCATTATTTTATATTTTTCAAAATATCTCTTAGCTGGCGTTCTCCTGTGTAATCCGCAAATTTTAAAAAATTCTTCCAACACAAATAAGGTTTGTAGTTAACCCGTTTACATCCGTAATGAATTCGTCAAACTACAATAGTTTTTATATTAAAATTCGCAAAAACCATAGCGATAATAAACTCGCTGCAGTGACTGAATCGTGGAACGGATATTGAAATCGGCCGATAGGACCCAACATTGATTTATAGAAATGCATATTGGTAGTTCGATGCAAGCCGTACAAAATATGTTTGAATAGAATACTATTCAAACATATTTTGTACGGCTATTGTATCGGGTCTGTATGATATCTTCGAAAATGATATCATTCATCCCATTCTGATGGCGCACGGACTGATATGGAAAAATTGAGCTAGCTATCAGTCAAAATTAAAAATACAGCATTCCTCCCCCGGTAAAAAATTATTATAAATTCCCAGATAGCATAAAAGCCGTGAAAAAATACCATGTTGAAAAAAGAGCTGCTTATAAAAAAATGTTTTTACAAACTCGATGACTTTATCTATTATACTTTTAGCGAGTATAATTATGTAAATTAGTAAGGCCAGTCTTCCACCACCCTAAATGGATACGTACGTACAGTGACCAAATTCAAACTCAATTCACCCAGTCAATATGACCTGACGGCAATAAATAAAAATACTAAATACTGAAAACCTTTATATTATTTGCAACAGTCTGCAAATAGCTTTATTGTTTCAATAATTCTAAATTGTTTCTATTTTTTGATTGTAAATTTCTTTGTTAATAAATACATAAAGTTTAGGTATCGTTCATAATGTTCATTATATTTAGAGCAGGTATTAATACCCCGCGGCAGAAACAGGTTAAGTGGACTTTGCTCGCTGAGACGGAAGACAAATGCTATCGGTGCAAAGCCTTACGTTGCCTGCGTGTCTACGTGCAACGTAGATTTAGAGATTTGTGTGATGTTATCCTGGTACAGCTCAAACAAAGGCGAAAGTTTGCGAGGACTTATGTTAATATGTTTCCTAATAAAGATATCCGATCGCACACCAATATTTAAACAAGATCCGTCAAGTGCGAGTGTAACTCGCGCGCCGAGGGTTTTGAACGTTTGTCAATAAATATGTACCAAAAGTACCGGTTAGAGACTTCGCAATTTAACGAATACCTAAGAATAGTAGGTTCCAACCTACATTTCAGATAGATCTCTCTGCATGCTTCGGATTAATGGGTGGTTCGGTTAAGGTAGGTAATGGTAAATTTTTCTACTTTTTACGAAATATTTCAAAAAGTATGAAAGCTACAGAAATTTTAAAAACTGGTTTGAAATGTCCAAACCGATACCTTTCATTTGATACCTCACTCGGCGGGGTAGCCCCCCTTTTGAAAATTATGATTTTTTGACCATTTTTCAAAAAGTGTTCTTTTTACAGACTTCTCTATATTTTTCCTGTAAAATATAAATCCTTATATACAAACGCTCCATACATTTTAAACGGATCGCTCTGCAAACTTCGGAGATAGGGGGGGGGGGGGAATGGGTATTTTTTCGACTTTTTTCAAAATATTTCAAAAAGTATGAAACCTACAGAAATTCAAAAAACTGTTTTGAAACCTACAAACCGATACCTTTCATTTGATACCCCACTCGGTGAGGTAGCCCCCCCTTTTGAAAATTATTCCCCCCCTTTTTGACCATTTTTCAAAAAGTGTTCTTTTTTCAAACTTCTCTATATTTTTCCTGTAAAATATAGATCCATGTCTATAAACGCTCCATACATTTTACATGGATCACTCTGCAATCTTCGGAGATAGGGGGGGGGGAATGGGTATTTTTTCGACTTTTTTCGAAATATTTTAAAAAGTATGAAACCTACAAAAATTTCAAAAACTGTTCTGAAACGTACAAAATGATACCTTTCATTTGATACCCCATATGACTCTGTAGGTATCTTTTAAAATTTCGGCATCACAATTTGTATGGAAAATATTCATTTTCATTTTTCATTTATTATCATTTTTTTTTTCTCGAAATCGGTACAGGCGCACGAAATGTATTATTATTTTAAATTTCAAGTTGATAGCTGCAGTAGTTTTTGAGTTATTAAGGAGGGAAAAAAGGACAGACAAAGCGAGACCATAAGGGTTTTGAAACCGATCTTCGATCTTCAAAACCCTAAAAACATAAAATCCTGACTTTGCCGTGCTTGTATATTTTAGAGATGTGTAAATTTGTCAAATCACATAAAGAATTATTTGAAACTTTTGAACAGGTATATAAATTTAGTTCTAGGCATAAAGATCGATTAGCAATACCCGCAAAAAAACGCAATTGTATAGTCGTAACTGTTACAACATGGCTGTCAAAATTTATATCAAATTGCCAAACAATGTAAAAGAACTGAAGGGTCCCTTATTCAACAGAAAGTTGTTTAATTTATTTGTTGAACATTGTTTTTATTCTGTGGAAGATTACCTTAATTTTAAGTTTTGACCTAGTGAGATCAGCAGACAATTTATTAATATTTGCGTTTATATAATCCAATTAATTCAATGACATCTAATTGTTTATGATTTGTATAACTAGTTAAGTAGTATTTACTCCTAAAATATTCACGTGCCTGTACTCGGGCGAGATATGCAGCTCTACTGTATTATTCCACCAATGTTTTTGTACCATGTCTTGTGTGAATAAATGTTACTGAATTACTGAATTACTGAATTACTGATCCCGAGGTGAAGATGCACAGTACTACCAAATCAAGAACAAAATTCAAAAATTTAAAAACCCCCCCTACAGATTTTCATGACACATGGCTAAGAACACTCGGGATAAAATTATCTATGAAACAAAAAAACTAAACGAAAATCGGTTCATCCGCTTGGGAGCTACGATACCACAGACAGATACACGGACAGACACGTTAAACTTATAACACCCCTCTCTTTTTGCGTCAGGGGTTAAAAATACCTTCCATTGCCATTCAACGTGGCAATGGTGCCAGCATTTTAGGCACTCTGCCTTCTGGTGACGGCTTATATTTTTAAGAAATAGAATAATATAAGTGTTTTATATTAGTTGTAATTGTTTTATTCTGTTAGTATTATTTTCATTACCTATAAAAAATGTAAACTCGTTTAATGCTTTTAAAACAAAACTAACTGAATATGTGGCAGATAAATATTTTTGGATGCATTGGATGGGTAAGTACCTATTTTATTTACGAAAACGACCTACCTACTCATTTTATATCTTTATTCACAAAGAAAATTACAATCAAATAAATTTAAATATATAAGAACTAGTATTTACAATAGAAACAATTGAGCTAACTGCAGGCTGTTGCAAGCAATCTACAGGTAGCTCAACTGATCCATATCAATACCAGTCGTCGCGTCCCCGCTACGCTGGCTGCATTGCCCCGCTGTATTGCAATGCTGATGCGCTGTGCCAGATACTCACCAGCTCTCGGGTCACACGTCGACCAGACGCTCAGATATTTTATTAAAAACCCAAAGAGGCTCGGTACTCCAGGGACCTTCTTGACTCCGAGGGGAGCAAATGTGTAAGCTCTGTCGAGACCTGCATATTTGCGCCTTTTGAGATCCTCGGCCTCAATTTATACCTTCTTTAGAATGACTGTTAGACTGTTTTTCTCATGTAAGTGACATTGTGTCTTTTTGAAAATAAATTTCTCTAAAACGAAAACCACTGAACAGATCAAATTAAAATGACAATTGATGAGTTATGATTTTGATTTATTTGTTATATAATGTGTATTTGATTATGTTGCTATCACACTAATATTATAAATGCGAAAGTTTGGATGGATGGATGGATAGATGGATGTTTATTACTTCTTCACGCCAAAACTACTGAACGGATCGGGCTAAAATTTTGCACACAGGTAATTCTATTCCTGGAATCAAACATAGGCTACTTTTTATCCCATAAATCAGTTTCCATGGGATAGAAATCACCTTTAAACATCTCCATAGGAACAACGCGTGTAAGGCGCGGGCATAAACTAGTCAATTAGATAACACTAAGAACCGATAAAGTTATAGGTAAGTTCCTTACAATTTTTTTCTTAGTACCTACTATAGTTTGGGTCGCGAGAGCGATAATATCGCTGGGGTCTCACATACCGCGGGCAGGTAGTTACGATGAACGAACGATCACAATCTGGATTGAATGCTTAACAGAAAGATCGCGAAATCGAAGGAAGACTGTGTCGAAATTTTCGTCAAATTTGTACGTTGGTTTTGTTATCTTAAGATACAGATACAAAATTAAACAATCAAATTATTTTGAAATAGGCTTGTATGTCCTTAAGGTTCACTTCTGTCTAATTTTGAATTATAGGCGCTGATTTAACGAACTTACAATTCAAAAAATTTCTCGTTTCCGTCTTAACCGCTAGATTAAAAAGACTTGGGGCTGGCCTAAACCAAGAGGATGATGAAATGTTAAGGTGAAAACCTATTTAAAATCGCTTATTTTTAAAAAATAGGTATTTTTGTTTTCAGCCAGTTATACGCTTTTTTAGGGTTTTGAAGATCGAAGATCGGTTTCAAAACCCTTATGGTCTCGCTTTGTCTGTCCTTTTTTCCCTCCTTAATAACTCAAAAACTACTGCAGCTATGAACTTGAAATTTAAAATAATAATACATTTTGTGCGCCTGTACAGATTTAGAGAAAAATAAATGAAAATAAATGAAAAATGAAAAAAAAAATTTTCCATACAAATTGTGATGCCGAAATTTTAAAAGATACCTACAGAGTCATATGGGATATCAAATGAAAGTTATCATTTTGTACATTTCAAAATATATTTTGAAATTTTTGTAGGTTTCATACTTTTTAAAATATTTCAAAAAAAGTCGAAAAAATACCCATTCCCCCCCCCCCCCCCCCCTATCTCCGAAGTTTGCCGAGCGATCCATTTAAAATGTATGAAGCGTTTGTAGATATGGATCTATATTTTACAGGAAAAATATAGAGAAGTCTGTAAAAAGAACACTTTTTTAAAAATGGTCAAAAAGGAATAATTTTCAAAAGGGGGCTACCCCACCGAGTGGGGTATCAAATGATAGGTATTGGTTTGGACATTTCAAACCAGTTTTTAAAATTTCTGTAGCTTTCATACTTTTTGAAATATTTCGAAAAAAGTCGAAAAATTTACTATTACCCACCTTTAACCGAACCACCCATTTAACCGAAGCATGCAGAGAGATCCATCTGCAATGTAGGTTGGTACCTACTATTCTTAGGTATTCGTCAAATTGCGAAGTCTCTAACCGGTACTTTTGGTACATATTTGTTGACAAACGTTCAAAACCCTCGGCGCGCGAGTTACACTCGCACTTGACGGATCTTGTTTAATTGTATTATCATCTCACACTTTACGTCGTTTATTAGGGGAGGCCTTTGTTGAAAACGTCTAATGTATCATTCATTAGGCTAAGTTATCAACATCTTCACACACTAATACAATAGAGGTCTATTAAAATTAAATACAAAAATACTATCGCCTTTAAAATCAGAATTTTTAACATTTTTTCACAAGGCTCACCCTTAAACCAAGGAAAAACTTAATTAGTAACACCAAATGCTTCAATTTCGTGAGTTACGAGTTTGCGAAATGCGAAATTTTTCCTCTCAAGTTTTCCGACAAAATGTGGGTAGAGTTTGCGCTATTTTTATTAACGGCGATGTCGGTGAGCACCGACCAGCGACCTATATAAAAATAAGATGGACTTACTGGAGTCATATTTTGCAATGGAGCAGTATATGCGTACCCATTTCGTTGGTTCCCCATTCGTTGGTTTAACTTATAATTATATTATTTTTTGTATTTTGTCACTGTCAATTCATTTTCTGACAAGGCCTCTATACAGCTGATAATCTTGTTTTGCAATTATATGTGTATATTTATTCTGTTAGTTTATCAATTTCAAGTCAAGTTAAGTTATAAATTATTTAGAATTAGTATTCATTGAAGAATGAAGCAAAAGTGTGTTTTGTGGCATTACAACCACAAACAAAAAATATATGACGATTTTAAGGCAACATTTGGGTAATTTTCAAAAAACGCTTGGAAAATCAAATCACAGCAACCTTTACTTTAAAAATTATGTCGGTCGCAATACCAAACACCCTGTATAACCTGCTTCTGACTGGTATTGATATGGATTTATTTATTATTATTTATCAGTTGAGCTACCTGTAGATTCTTTGCAACTGTCTGCAGTTAGCTCAATTGTTTCAATTGTAAATACTAGTTCTAATTTATTTCTATTATTTGATTGTAATTTTCTTTGTGAATAAAGGCTTCTGCGCTATACCCTGTATAATAAGTTATTTAATAGCGCTTCCGGGCGTTGTTGCAGCCGCCTCGCTGGTGCAGTGCGTCGGGCATGCTTGCTGACGCGGGCATGGACAGCTTCCCAGATGTGATACGAGCTCACTGCGTCGCAAGCCTGGCAGCATGGCAGAACACCTGGGCCGAATCGTGCTTACCAACCGCTTTACTATCACAATAGTTTCGTCACGCTTGTGTTATGGGTACTAGATAACTGATATACTTAATACAATACACTACATAGATTGATATAAATAAATATCTATTCTATTCTAAATAGACTCACCCCTCCGGAAGGTCACTGCCTGCGGCACTGTGTAGGAGTGCATTCAGTTCTTGCAACCTATACCAGGCACTGAGTGCATGCCTGCCCATATCAACAAAGTAATTTTTTTCTTTTTCTAAACTGTCTGTGCTAAAAATTGTGTTACTTTTATGTGATAAAGGGAATTTATTAGCAAAAACGTGTGTAAACCAAGATGGTTAGTAAATTGTGACACATGTTTGACCAATTTATATTGGTAGGCAAAAAATGCCATACGGCATGCAGATCTAAATTTAACAACTGATTTAGTATATTGGTATTGATATGGATCAGTTGAGCTACCTGTAGATTGTTTGCAACAGTCTGCAGTAAGATCAATTGTTTCAATTGTAAATACTAGTTCTAATTTGTTTCTATTATTTGATTGTAAATTTCTTTGGGAATAAAGTATACACTACATACAACTTTACAACTATACTTGAAAAAATCATACAGATTTAATACATTATCATAAACAAAGTAGAAATTATAAGAGTACTGATATTATTATTGTTTTTTGTAGTTTAAAATATAAATATTGCGTTATGGACTACTGATCTGAAACAAAAGATTTTTATTTTATTTTATTTATCCAATAAGGATAAAATATATATTTTTATATCCTAGACGGCATCTAAGAATGTGATAATCACAGTTTATTTAAAGCCTCTATTAAAAAGGAATAAAGAAGACTTGAGACAGCTCGTAAGTTAGAAATGAGCTATTTGATTGTGTTTTATGTATATTTTTATTACGTTTTCTGTAGCTTCCTACTTATGTTATTGCTAAACATTTTTTTATTGGGGAAAACGTTGTACAATCCTTTATGAGATAGGGTACTGTTAACGATTATGCGTTTCCGCATAGGAATGCTGTCCGCTTCATTGTTCAGACGGAATGGAACAAAAATCCTACTCTGGTCACATAATACACCAAATAAAAATATTTTATATGAAAATATTAAATAAGAATATAACAGTTATAACTAGTATATATAGTATATACACTATATATTTAATAAAAATCTAAGCAGTCACCTGAAGGCAGAGTGCCCAGAATGCTGGCAGCATTGCCATGTCGAACGGGCAATGCTAATTCATTGACCGAAATAAAAGCCAGCATTCCGATCACAGGTGGACTTTTATTTGCTCACATATACCACAAACACCACAAAAAATAACACGTTATAATAAACGAACAAAAAAGCCTACCCACATAAGAAAAATTAAACAAAAACATAAGCAGTTTAGTAGCATTGTTCATATGTACATCTAGTCCAGCCACATATCTCTCAGGTTTCAAGCGTTCTATTTTCCTGTAGGCTAGCTACGAAAATAGAAGTTAAAGCTCTTGCTAATCCTGAAATAAATGGTAGCATAATAAAAACAAGAGGAATGCCAAAGAGGTAAATAAATAATGGTGGTCTTTTCACACAGAATCATCATCATCAGCCTATATTAGTCCAATGCTGGACATAGGCCTCCCGTAATGAGCGCCATAGCGCCCTGTCTTCAGCTTGCCGCATCCAGCATCTGGCTGCAGTCTTTCACAGATCGTCATCCCACCTGGCCGGACCGCGTCCTACACTACGTTTGCCGAGTCGCGGTCTCCACTCAAGAACACGTTTACCCCAGCGGGTGTCGGTTCTTCGCGAGATATGGCTTGTTCTTTGTTGGCGAGGATTCTTTGAGCTATGTCGATAACTTTGGTTCTCTGTCGGATGTATTCGTTACGAATCCTATCCTTCAAGAAAGACTCCGAGCATGGCTCTGTCCACAGCTCGCTGAGCGACTTTGAACTGGTGGACCAGCCCTACCGTGAGTGTCCACGTCTCAGCTCCGTAGGTCATGACGACGGGTAGGACGCACTGAAACCTGAAAACTTTGATTTTCAAGCATTGCTGTATGGATGACGAGAAGACTCGACGTAGTTTCCCAAACGAGGATTAGCTGAATTTCGACCACGGCGGCCAGTCTCAACAGAGACCAGCCATGTGCGCAGGATATGGTGCACAAGTGTGTACGCAAACACAGGTGCACGCTCTATTCTCTTACTGTAATAACCCTATGAGACAGCAGACCAACGCCACTGGGGAGAGGTCAGGCGTAGGACCGACGGTTTACCGTGTTTTAAGAGTATAGATTAGTATAGTACACTAATAAAGCAAAATAAAGAATATTATGTACTTAGCTATTTTACAAGTCAACAAACACATGTCTTCCAATCAATATCTCTTAAATAAATAAATATAAATTAATATTGACAAAGAAGAAATAAGACAAATTCACACAGCATTATCGAGTCCCTAGCTAAGCAGAGCTTGTGTTATGGGCACTAGATAACTGATATACTTAATACAACACACTACGTAGATAGATATTTTTTATTATACATAGAAAGCATCCAGGACACCCTGAACAAATATCTGCAGATCGTACAAACATTTGTCCCGAGGCGGTAATCGAACCCTCAAACTCCTGCGTCGCAGGCGTACCTTCGCCCGCTGCGCCACAGAGGTCGCCAATTATGTTTTTTATTCACAGATTTCTTATAGGTACGTCGTCTTTGGTCTTTTATAAAATAACCAATCAAATTTTCTGAAACATTTGAAACAGAAAATTCAAAAGCTAACATAGGTACTTTAATTGATTAAACAATCTTGTTTCTCAAGGCTTAGAAATTCCATTCAGCAGAAAAACAAATAAAATTTACAAAGAAACTCAAGCCTACAGAATTGTTACTCCATAACTCCATTGAAACGTTTGAAAAGTAAACAGTTATGGTTGAATACACAGAGAGGGGAATTTCAGAGTACATGTTCGAAATAATATGGTACAGCGAGCAGTACTTTCATGAAATGTGTATAGAACAGAAATTAGCTGAACTTACGACTACCACCGGACCAGTGTTAAGAGTTTGGTATCCTATACATATATAATTATATATTATTAATTAATTTATATATTTTATTAATTAATTTATTATTTATTTGATCATAATCAATTTTTTTTAATTTTTTTTTCTCAGTCATGTCTGTCTGATTTTTTTTTCTTTGTACCTTATGGTGTTTCCTATAGCGAAATACATGTGTGTTATTGTTTAAGAATAAAATATAGAATGTAACGAAATCAAGTGTAACAATAAGTGTACCTACGATGGAAATAAATACAATTACAAATACAAATACAAATATACGTCTGTATACAGGGTTATTGGTAATTCACTGACACTGCGTAAACTGCAAATTCTGCCAATCATCACGAACACGTTAGTGAAGACGACAGGTCTTAATTCTTATTTTTTGTAAATCGCCTCACATATAAAATAATGTTCGAAACCTAATTAATTACTAAATACCGATCTCCCATTCCTATTTAAATCCACATCATCATCATTGGCTTAATTTATATCTACGCAAGATGATTTGAGTGGCATTAGCCTGGCTGGGAGACAACCACTCACTGATAATTAAGAGCAGAGCCATTCTAGGTTTAGTTTCAAAGAAAACTCCTATAATGAACGATTTTTAATGGAGGGGTTTACATACTAAAATCATTCCCTTTCCACCAATTTTAAGAATTGAGACCTGGTGTCTTCACGGACGTGTTCATGATGGTGGGCAAAACCTGCAGTTAACATAGTGTCAATGAATTACCAATAACCCTGTATATAGAGTCTGTATGCATAAAGCCAAAATGCGTCGGTAGTCGGAGGCACCCACCCTCTTATACCTGGGGTACAAGTAGGAACAAAAGTCTCCGACCACCTAAAAACCAAAAAAATTAGAGAAAATCGGTGAACAAGATTCAAGATTCAACAAAGGTGAACGCTTGTTTACTTTTAACTACCGTATTTTTTCGTTTGAGTTAAGGCATCTTTTAGGTTTGAGAATCATTTGAAAGACTTATGTAACTGTAACGACGCTTCAAATTTTCGTGTTAAATTGGAAATTAATCTTTTGTTCATTAAAATTAAAACCTATCTAGCGACACCTAACATGATAGGCTAAAAAACAATTTGGTGACAGACTGACATGGCGACATGATATAGATTTATACGAGTTTCTTGAAAGATTCAAAAGCACGTCCCAGACAGATGTGACATGCGGTGGCGGCTAGTACAATCTTTAACGAAAATTGTACTGGCCGCGTGTGTCTGTGAGATCCGTCAAGCCTTGTAATTTGCAAGCAAATATAACTGGCCACTACCTCAGGCGGCGGCTTTCTGGGTGAGGTAAGAATAAGTAAATGTTAAGCGTTTTAAGAGGGCACTATGAGCGCTCTTTTGTGGAAAGGGTAAGCATAGGATTTCCTTGTTCATAAGAGCGGGACAGACCATACGTTTTTGGAACGGCGTAAGCGCAAAAATCAAGTTTTTGCTTATTTACAAGAAAACTATGCAATGAAGAAACTGGTTCAAGGAACCAAATAATTAGTAATTACCTACGAATCATAGCATTAGTCATTTCAATGCAGGGTTCCTGGGATCTCAACCAAATTATGGGCGAAACAGTGCACTAACATGATTTTATTGGTATTGTTTTTGCTCAGTCGTATTTTCACATTTAAGGAACCAAAGAATAAATGTTGAATTTTATGTTATTCGAGTTCTTTACCACGAAGTACTGAGAGTAGCCCATCTCAGTACACACGGGTCCCGTGAGTACTCAGATGTAGGCCTAATTTGACAATCAAACCCGTTAGGTACGCCTCTTAAAACGCGGGCTATCGTAAAGTGCGTACAAAACTCGTCGGTCATGGACATAGACACCCAAACGTACGCCTTCTACGTATTAAAAGCGTAGCCTACATATACTCAATCTCAGGCAAAAAAGCTCTATAGTTAATGGTTTAATCGGGTATTTATCGCGTACCTTTTGTTATTATATCCCCTACATTTCTACCGCGTTACAGCGATCGTGGTCACGGGGCGACCAGATGTACTCGGAGTTACAGCCAAGAATTGACGGCAGTATCCACAACTATCCTCAATTCGTTTTCAGAATCAGAAATGTCCAAGTTCACATTACGACACACTATACTGACCGTGTCCGATTGCAGTACAGTCGGTTCACGACGCGCACACATATTAATCACAGGATTCTACGAGGAAGAGAGACGAAAACCATCTTCACGATTCAAATTCGGGTGTTTCTTGATCTCAATCGCCTCTCGAACCATCCTTTTATAAGATAAGGTAAGATAAATTTATTGGTTCACAAGAAAATACAACGATAAAAAAGAATTAAAAAGAAAAAACATCGTGAGACCGGCAGGCTGCCACTCAGCATGTGCTGCAGAAGCTCGGGGAGCAGCTGCAGCGCTGGTCTTCCGTGGTACCTTAGCGTAGAGCGCGTCACTGGCTGACACACTCTTTACAATAAAATTTGGTATTCAGCTAACATAAATTACATATCTATTTAGATTTTATAAAAAGAAAACAAAAAAATTGCGAGTAATAAATTTATAATAGTGGCGTTCACGGGATAGAACTTTTGGGTCATGTAACCATTTAAACCAAGTTTAAACAAGATCCGTCAAGTGCGCGTGTAACTCGCGCGCCGAGGGTTTTGAACGTTTGTCAACAATTATGTACCAAAAGTACCGGTTAGAGACTTCGCAATTTAACGAATACCTAAGTAAATAGTAGGTACCAACCTACATTTCAGATGGATATCTCTGCATGCTTCGGTTATATTGGTGGTTCGGTAAATTTTTCGACTTTTTTCGAAATATTTCAAAAAGTATGAAAGCTACAGAAATTTGAATAACTGGTTTGAAATGTCCAAACTGATACCTTTCATTTGATCTCCCATTCGGCGGGGTAGCCCCCCTTTTGAATATTATTCCTTTTTGACCATTTTTCAAAAAGTGTTATTTTTACAGACTTCTCTATATTTTTCCTGTAAAATATAGATCCATATCTACAAACGCTTCATACATTTTAAATGGATCGCTCGGCAAACTTCGGAGATAGGGGGGGGAATGGGTTTTTTTTCAACTTTTTTCAAAATATTTCAAAAACTATGAAACCTACAGAAATTTAAAAAACTGTTTTGAAATGTCCAAACCAATACCTTTTATTTTATACCCCACTCGGTGAGGTAGCTTCCCCTTTTGAAAATTATTTCCCCCTTTTTGACCATTTTTCAAAACGTGTTCTTTTTTCAAACTTCTCTATATTTTTCGTGCAAAATATAGATCCATATCTACAAACGCTCCATACATTTTAAACGGATCGCTCTGCAAACTTCGGAGATGGGGGGGGAGGGGAATGGATATTTTTTGACTATTTTCAAAATATTTCAAAAAGTATGAAACCTACAGAAATTTAAAAAACTATTTTGAAACGTACAAACCAATACCTTTCATTTGATACCCCATATGACTCTGTAGGTATCTTTTAAATTTTTGGCATCACAATTTGTATGGAAAATATTCATTTTCATTTTTCATTTATTTTCATTTATTTTTCTCTAATCTGTACAGGAGCACAAAATGTATTATTATTTGAAATTACAAGTTGATAGCTGCAGTAGTTTTTGAGTTATTAAGAAGGGAAAAAAGGACAGACAAAGCGAGACCATAAGGGTTTTGAAACCGATCTTCGATCTTCAAAACCCTAAAAAGCTCTAGTTATAGTTGACAGTTTATTCGAGTTTTACATCTGTATTAGGTACTTATTTCTCTAGCAAACTTTGCTTGCTATTGCTACGCTCCAATGCTACGCACAACTGTGTAACGGCGTAGCACTGCTACGGTGCTACGAGCTACGAGTAATAAAACTAAAATGGTTGTAATCAATGAGTTTACTTTAAGCTACTATAATAATAAATAAATAAATAATGCTGAACAATCCACACAGCATCTTCTAGCCCCAAGCTAAGCAGAGCTTGTGTTATGGGTACTAGATAACTAATATTACTTACTTCATGGGTTGTAATAAATAAATCAATCGATGAGTTTCAGATGAGAGAGCAGATATATTAGCCTATTTATCTAAAGTGTGTGTGTTGGTTAGCACATTCCCGTGCTGAGGAAAGGATGCGGGTTCAAGTCCCGTCGAAGTCGAAAATTATTGGGATATTATTTGATTTCTTAGAAATTACCCAGAGTGTGAGGGGTTTCGCACTATAATAACAAAAACCTGAGAGACAACCAATTTTTTATTTCTTCCATGGAGACAACCGTCAGACGATCCAAGAGAGAAAGAGGACAACAGATTAAGGCCAGGTATTCCTCCAGCAGTAGGCGTAAGGGAAAACGCGCGCCTGCCAAGCCGCCGCCGCGCTCGTGTTTATTGTAGTTAGGTATTTAAACATGGTGATTAAGAAAATCATTTTATGAAGTCAAACTCTGCGAATTTGTTTAGAAATATTAGAAATAGTGTCTTTAGTTGAGTACAAAAAAAGTGTGATATCAGTAGTTCGCTAGTTATAGTACCTATTGAAAAAACATTAGAAAAAGGGGTAACATTGGGATTTTTTTCTTTCGAGTGAAGTTCATTAGATTTTGTAACTGAATGCGACTTTGACTAGACTAGATGACTGATACCTGAAGTAATATTTATCTTTTTTTTTAATTTTAAACACTATTTTCAAAGTCTCAGATGATTTTAAAATTTACAAAAATGCGGCCTCTGCTGGCTTACCAAACCTTAAGCTGGATTAGGATCGAGATGCAGGAGGGACCTGGGGAGGCCATTGCCTAACAGTGGGACAATGCCTAATTGGCTTGGATGAACGAAATCACCTTTACTAATCGAAGTAGAAAGCTTCGGCAAACCTGCGCGTCAAACACGCGGGACGCAAAGAGGGAGCGTCAGCCGTGCGGCGACATATGCGACCAAGACGCGGGAACTTTTTGAGAGAAAAGTTTCGCGTTATTGACGCTTTGCGTCCCACATACAGCGTCTTTGACGCGTGGATTTGGTAGAAGCTTTATTATACTCCCTGGTCGGAGTTCATTGGCACACACTTGTTTCAAGCTTACGGATATTCGAGCTGTTATCCAAAACAAAACCATTTGTAAAAAAACTTCTAAGCTACTCTGGGCAAAGAGAAAAACTTGTTGGACTCTAATATCAACTGCTTTTCTCTTTGGTTGGGCTATAAGGCTATAGAAGATGAAGCGCATTTCCATAGACAAAGGATAAGATAATGTTTATTTACGTTCTATACTTTTTGGTTAGTTTTGTAGATAAGTTTTATTTCCTAAGGTTTTCATTCTTCGTAATATTGTATTCTCTTTGGTCTGAATTAAAAGAGAATACAATACTACGATTGTATTTTTATGTAAACAAGTGCAGTAATTTATAAAGTAGTTAGCCAGATTTTAGTTTTTCAGTTACTACAATAGTACACGATAGGTAGTGGTTAGATCAAATTCGGGTTTAGCTAGACATGGGCTAGACCTACTTTTCAGTAATTCCCTTCCGCTTTTGGATTTATAAAACAAAATTATGGGCAATAAGTAAGTACAGAACCAACAACGGTACATTATGTGCTTTGTATATGCTATTGTAAAGGAGAAATTTTGTGCCGTTGTGCAGATGTTTGGCCGAAGACAACGCCAAAACTACTGAATGGATCAGGCTGAAATTTTGCACACATAATTATTTCGGAAACATGCGTAGGCCAGAAGCTATTGCTATTATATTTGCTGCCGAGATGTCCATCATTGAATAAATCATTGAATTATTTAGTGTGTTTTTTCCTATGGCTTAGAATCATCTTAGAATAAGCACCACCCCAACTCTTTCCGTGGGTGTCATAATGTGCGACTGTAGGACATACGGGGCGGTCAGTGGGCACCCTGCCGAATAGACCACTGTACTGCGATCGCCAGCCAAATAAGTTTTTTTAACGCTACTATTGTTATGTTCATACTATTCTTTAACTTTATAACGTTTGCGCTTATACAATCATCGATATATATGTACTACGCACTAGATTTCGCGATCAGAACACTCACTCTGTTCGACTGAACTGTACTGCAATCCGTACACCTGACATTAGTGTGGCTTCGACATGCATGCAGCTTGGACGCATATGGAGCCGCGCTAATAATACGAAAATCCAAATCTAAGTGTGACCCTGGACGTAAATAATGAAAAATAACAACCCAGTAGTCAAGTAAGTAAAATTATTTGTTGTATTATGTGAATAAATAGGTAATTATATCGTAATACCTCAACAGATAGAAATATTTTTTCATAAATATGCACGCCATTGTAATCATAGACTAAAACATGCAGATGTTTCATTTCAAAACCGGTTGTAGGTAAAAATAATGTGATTGATGGAAGACAGATAGGGTGACAGACTTGACGCGGTGTTTTTTTTTTTTAATGATTGAATTTTTTATTGTTGATTTTTAACCAGTTTCATATTTTTAACCGACTTCGAAACAAGGAGGAGGTTCTATGTTCGGCTGTATGTAGTATGTTTATAAGTATGTTCGTCGATTTCTCCGTCATTTGATTGACTGATTCCGGACCAATTTCGTGATCTTTTCAGTTGTTTATAGGTGCTCCCAAGGTGGTGCCAATATTTTATTCCCCAGGGATTTCTATTGCAAAACTTAAAAAAACAGTTTAAAACTAAGGGATTCGAAGTCGGTTTTAAGTTTTTTCAAAACTATTTAATTATTACATTTTCAAAGAAATCAAATTATTGAAAATTTTATTATTTTTTTTCCTTTCAGAACATATCAAGTTATGAACAAAGTTCAGAAAATATAACGACGTGCGCACTCTTAATTCAATGAAAAGTATGAAGAACACAATAATTCTCATTAACTGCGCCCGCGCCCCGCGCGCGCCGTCGCTGCCGCCATAGCTTGGAACATGGCGGTGGAGATTCGCGTCATAGGCAATGGAAGTGTTAAATTATTGTATTAAAAAATATCTTAGGACAAAATGTACTAATTTATTTGTTTTCTTATTTTAGTTGATTTTAAACTATTGCTTACATGTTTGAATAAATGCATAACAATCCATTTTTTTTTATTTTCTACTATTTTTGCAAACAAAAATTTTTGAAATAGGGAATAAATTCTTACTTAGTTAAGTAGGTACAAAATCTGTGTCACCTCTGCGCGGTGTATAATCTATAGGGGTGACATGTTGTCAGAATACGTTGAGAAAACAATACTCTTTAAGCGATCTAGAGCGGAATCTTTTAATTGTTTGGTTAGACGACTTAGTTAATGTTTTAGCGCTGCAGCGCTTGCCGCGCCCAGGCCACCGCTGTCATGAGAATGAGACGTTTTTTGTTTGAAATTTCTTCTCTAGGTACATTTAACTCAGTGTATACAATGATGTATCAGAGTATAAAGCCGCTGCCCCACCGCGGCGCGCGCTGTGCATGGCCACGCGGCACATTTCTACATTTCTGCTACTAGGGTTTGTTTGTTTCACAACGTGTGTCTACGTTTCCACTGCAGCACACACTAAACATAAAAATTAACCCACGACTGCACAACTGTAGCACAGCACAGTTTTCAGGTCCCACTTCCCTCAGCGAAGCTATGTACGCGTGCTACTTCGTGTGCATAGCGTTGACAGCGCTGACCTGTGTGGGTGCCATATTCGAGCAAGTAACGCGTGTAGCATGACGTCATTAATCTTGTATTCGAGCGTAGCGTGTTCGTGGGTTGCAGTGGACGTTATCACATATAACTTAAGCGTAACCAATCGACTGGCGTCAAAATAGCGTTACATTCATGACCTGATGGCCATGAATGTAACTAATAAAATCAATTAATAGAATCTTTAATGTCGTGATCGACATTAAAGATTCTATTAATTGCTTTTACATATCTACAAAATAAAAATCATTTATTACAAAATTAAATATATAAAACAAGTCCCTTATCTCTGTTTTAGTTTATTTTAAACTGTATTATAGATAACCAGTTTTCCCTCCTCCGGTTTCTAAATTAAATTATAAAATAAGCAGGAAATAATATACTAAAAGCAACACTACACAATACTTACTATCTAAAATAAAAGGTTAAACTGCAGTTAAGTTATCTAATGGTATTTGAGACTATGACTAAATACAAAATATGTGTGCCAAACACTAAAATAATTATAATGTTTCGCTTACGTATTATTATTAATAATTTTTAAGTAAGGATAGGTTAAGCTTACTAAGAAACAGAAACTATTCAATTTAATTTTTCAAAAAGTCTGATCTCCTTTCCATTCTGCTCGTGTGGGAAGCTAGACACACGTACGTAGCCTCTCCGTGCGCAGCGGTGGGAAAGCAGCTTTAGACTCGCTAAAGAAAGAGCTTAGACAACATGCTGTCACGTCATCATGATTTGAAATAATACTCCTTGGAATTTGTGTGTTGTTTAAATTTTACATTGTTTTTGTCCACTGCTTCCAGGGTCTCCCACTGTGAATGCTGCAAAGACTGGATAGCAATGGAAGAATTTCAGGAGAGACCAAACATGTACACTCCGATAGACCGCCTCGGTTATCCAGGGAGATGCTGCTATTGTTGCTGCCCTAAAGCCGCAACTATCTTCACCTGTATTCTGTCGCTAGTGAGAAATAATGAGATACTTCATCATCACCGTGTACCTACTAGTCCATTGCTGGATATAGGCGCCTAATGAACGCCATAGCGCCTGTCTTCAGCGTGCCGCATCCAGCATCTGCCTGCATGCAGTCTTTCACTAAAGGTTTTCGCAGATTACAGCACAAAATGCACACTCATATTTGGGAGTTAGGTACTCGTATATTCTCGTCATCCATACCGCAGTGCTTGAAAACCAAAGTTTTCAATGAGTGCGTCCTACCCGTCATGACCTACGGAGCTGAGACTTGGACACTCACGGTAGGGCTGGTCCACCAGTTCAAAGTCGCTCAGCGAGCTATGGAAAGAGCCATGCTCGGAGTCTCTCTGAAGGATAGGATTCGTAACGAATACATCCGACAGACAACCAAAGTTATCGATATGGCTCAAAGAATTAGCAAGCTGAAGTGGCAGTGGGCCGGCCATATCTCGCGAAGAACCGACAACCACTAGAGTAAACGTGTTCTTGAGTGGAGACTGCAACTCGGCAAACGTAGTGTAGAACGCCCTCCGGCCAGGTGGGATGACGATCTGCGAAAGACTGCAGGCAGATGCTGGATGCGGCAAGCCTAAGACAGGGCGCTATGGCGCTCATTAGGGGAGGCCTATGTATGTCCAGCTGAGGACTAATAAGATTAATATAAGATATGATGATGATGATATGGGAGCTAACTTATATTCTTAGATTTATTTTATATATGCTGCTGCCCGTGGCTTCGCACGGCCGGACAGACTTAGGCTACTTGAAAAGTAGGCCTACATGATTCCCTATGATACCATTTACCTCCCTGCCACATTTTATTAAGATCCGTTCAGCCGTTTAGGCGTGAAAGGGTAACAGACAGACGGTAGACAGAGTTACTTTCGAATTTATTATATACCGAAAATACACGTGCGAAGCCGCCGGCAGAAGCAAGTTTAATGATAATTATTGCAACTCACTTGGAGTTTTGTTTGAATAAATAAATAATGCTGGAGAATTCACACAGCAACTACCTCACTTAATTGTTCAACGTGTAATGTAGTCGATGATGTTTACCATGTATTGACGGAATGTGTACAGAACTCGCAAGAGAGAATTAATTGTAATTTAGAGTTTTCTTTGATTGGTATTTGCAACAGTATTCTTTCAGATCCATTATCAGATGATGCCAAAATTGTACCTTCTAGTAAGCGATTAAGCAGTAGTAGGTAATTAGTTAAGTTAGAGGTTTATTTTGTTTATATAAGTTAATTTAATTATCAGGGTGCCTTATTCGCTTTAGCGAACAAACCCTTTGTAAATAGATGATAAAAAAAACAAATTATCTAGCCCCAAGTTTAGCAGAGCTTGTGTTATGAGTACTAGAAAACTGATATACTTAATACAATACACTACATACATAGATATTTTTTGATATACATAGAAAACATCCAGAACACCCTGAACAAATATCAGCAGAACGTACAAACATTTGTTCTGAGGCGGGAATCGAACCCCCAATCTCCTGCGTCGCAGGCGGACCTTCGCCCGCCGCGCCACAGAGGTCGTCAGTGATTCTTATTTCTAGTATTTGTATTATATATGTCGCTATTTTTAGGGAATCGATTGATATTTCTATGAGTGTACAGCAAGTTTTTATAAATACCTATATTGACATGGTACGGTCATAATGTTTATATCTTTTTGTTTCAGTTATGGTCAATCCTGGAATTATGCTTGACACAACGATTCCTAACATCCTTCCTATCAAAAGAAGATGACCTGTTCTCCGTTTCCAATATAATTTACCTTGTGCTGTGCGCTGTCTTCTTAGCTGGGAGTGCTATACTCTTCCTTGGCATTATTTTGGTTAGTCCACTTAATATTTCGTCAAAAATATGGTCTGTTTATTAGCAAGTTCTTCCTAAGACACGCAACGGTTTTTCACGTGGTTTTCACGAATAATGGGCAAATGGCATTCCTCTCTGTATGTACCTACCTATACATTTCTGGACATAAGCCTCCCCCATACGACGCCACAAATGGCGATCTGAGATGCCTATTTTAATTCTCGGAAATACGCAATTGATTGTTTCGTTTCATTTTTAGGGTTCCTTACCTCACAAGGAAAAAAGGAACCCTTATAGGATCATTTTGTTGACCGTCTGTCTGTCTGTCTGTCCGTCTGTCAATCCCCGTTTGTTAGGAACGCGTGGAAGTATCAAGATGAAATCAACATCAAATACTCAACACCGTAACCTCTTGAAGCCTCGATATAAATAAAACTTCTAGGTCAACGCAAACAAAAGTTACAGCCATTTACCTATTGTAGTATAGTTAACTTATTGCAGGTAGAATCATGTATTTGCCTACCTACCCACAAGGGAATCAATAAACCAGTGTTCATTCAGCAAGCCTTGTTTTATTACATGGTGGCAGCGGTGGGATGGTCTTTTAAAGCGAAATTCAGAATGGGTATGGGACACGGAGCATGCAGAAGCGGTCAGGTTGCTCAAAGAAAAACTATCTTCTGCGCCAGTGTTATCACTATATTCACACAAGATACCTATAACGCTATCGGTAGACGCGAGCGCACATGCGCTAGGTGCGGTATTGTTACAGGATGGGAGGCCGGTAGAATTTGCTTCGTTAACTCTGACGGACACACAGGGTAGATACGCGCAAATAGAAAAGGAATTACTAGCTATTGTATTTGCATGTGAAAGATTCCATCAATACATATTTGGTAGAAATGATATTACAGTGCAGTCAGATCATAAACCGCTAGAATCAATTTTCAAAAAAGCTTTGGATTCAGTTCCTGCCCGCCTACAGAGAATGATGCTCAGAATTCAAAAATATAATATAAAAGTAGTCTATACGCCGGGAAAGTATATGTATATAGCAGATACGTTATCGCGTGCAGCGTTACCGGAGTTAATGCATGACCGAATGAACGAGGAGGTTGAAGCGCAGGTTTGTTTCATGCTACAGCAGGTACCGTTCAGTGACGAAAAGTTATCCTTAGTAAAAGAACACACGGCTAGAGATAAGGAAGCTCAATCGTTAGTTCGGCGGATTAAGGACGGGTGGCCCAGGTCCAAGTATGAAGTAGAGGAAAATATTCGCGGCTTTTGGTCATTTCAGGAGGAATTACAGTATGTTGATGGGATAATTCTCAAGGAAAAATGTGTTTTTATACCTAAATCGTTGCGAAAGGAAATGCTCATTCGCATTCACGAGGGGCACTTAGGTATAGATAGGTGTAAGAGGCGCGCGCGAGGGGTATTGTTCTGGCCGGGCATGTCACGTGACGTGGAGAACATGGTACAGAGTTGCATCACCTGCGCCCTACATGCTCCTGCGCCGCCCAAGGAGCCTATGATACCTCATCATATACCTAGCATTCCGTGGGCTAAAGTAGGGTCGGACATTTTTGAATATCGGAAAAAATGTTATTTAATATTGGTAGACTATTTTTCGAACTTTGTTGAGGTTAATGAACTAGGTTCAATAACAAGTAAGGCAGTAATAAAAGCTATGAAAGAACAATTCGCGAGGTACGGCATACCTAGCGAGCTAATGAGCGATAACGGGCCGGCATACATTTCGAAAGAATTTGCTAGGTTTATTAAAAGCTGGGAGATAAGACACATTACGTCATCGCCTTTGTACGCTCAATCAAACGGCAAGAGTGAACGAGCTGTCCGAACAGTCAAGAGTCTACTTAAAAAATGTATAGATTCCGGTCATGATTATTATGTTAGTCTATTAAACTTCCGTTCCACGCCTAGGGATCAGTTAGACTCACCGGCAGAAATTCTAATGGGCAGAAAACTTAATACTCGGCTGCCGGTGCATAAGATTTTGCTGGAAGGGCAAGTTGATAGGAAAAAGAATTACCAAGCAATTTTATTACAACAAATGAAACAAAAGATTTGGTATGATCGCTCCTCCAAAAACCTCCCTCTTTTACAAGATGATGATATGGTAATTGTACGGGACGGAAATCAGCAGAAATGTATGAAAGTACTACAAAAGGCTCCTGAACCTAGGTCGTACATAATGCAGGACGAGTTAGGTCGTAAATATCGTCGCAACCGTAGGCATATTGTGCGTAAGTTAGGTACCACTGATAAGACTGACGATGGCGGCAGCGACGGCGGCGCCAGCAGCGCAGTGGACAAAAGCAACCCACCGGTATCTAACGAGGGGGGAACAGATAACACACAGGCTCATGCTAGCACCAAAGGTTCTTCTTCTGTTTCTGTAACAATGTCAGATACAGCAACGAAAACCGACGGTCCAGATAACGTCTATGATGACGATGAGTCTAGTCGTATGACCACCAGAAAAATGTTTAAAGCAGCCTTATCTGATCTGGATAAAAAGATGTGGGATTTAAATATAGATTAACTTTTATTGTGTTTAATTTTAAGCGCCTGCCTTGGGCTGTTCTATTTTCCTAACTTTTTACTATGTTTCACCGTTTGTTAAAAAGATATGGGATCTAAATATAGATTACCTATATAACTGTTATATGCTGTGTAAATTTTCCAGCATTATTAATATTATTATAAATATAATGTTTATTTGTAGCGCCTACTTTAGGCTGTGCCACTTACTTAACTTTTACTAAGTTTTCACGTGTGTTGTACCTATAGTTTCGTTAGATTCTATTAGTAACTAGGATCATTTATAGTTTGGATGCTTATCTTTATATTTTATATAAGGGAAAAGATGTAGTATAGTTAACTTATTGCAGGTAGAATCATGTATTTGCCTACCTACCCACAAGGGAATCAATAAACCAGTGTTCATTCAGCAAGCCTTGTTTTATTACACCTATGTCCGAACATTTTGAAATTTCCCAGGGAATCACATGCACACAAAACCTTTATGGTACTTCCCGTAGAATAGAATAGAATAGAATTTATAGATTTATAGATCGTAGATCTAGAATCATAAAATTTTGCAAGAAGCAAGGTCTTATAGCACAAGTAAAGGAAAAAAACAGTAAATTTGTAGTCTATGTAGGATTATATACAGGGTGTTAGGGTAAACAGTCTTATCCTTGAAACCACGTATGTACACCCCTAAAATAAGACGATACAAGTTATTAATAGTATATAAAGCTCGATTACCACTGACTGACTGACTGACTGACTGACTCACTGACTGATTGACACAATTGTTCTCCATGATGGTGGAGGGAGAGGTATGTTTTTTTTTGCAGAATCGTGTAGGGGGGTGGGGGGTGACTTGGGGAAAATTCCGACTTTTTGAGATTTGCCCCCCCAGAGCCCACCCCTCCCCCCATTCTTTGCCACAGAGCAATTTGGTTAATTTTTTTTATAAGGGGTGTATAGAGGAAGACAAGTGATTTCTATTGCGAAAAAAATATAACCCCCCCTTGCCCCCCAGGACCCCCCCTTTCGAGAGTGCTACGAGATGCCGTCGTGATAGAGGAGTTTTGATTGCGGGATCGTATAGAGGGTATCTTTTCAAATTGGAAGAAAAAAAAATAACCCCCCCTCCCTCCCCAATTTTCACCCCCCCTTTTGATATCTCCCAAACTAAGTACGATAGAAGAAAATTTTTTTCACGTTTGTGTAGAGGGTTTATTATAATTTTTAAAAATTTTGCCCCCCGCCCCTCTGGACTCTCCGTTTTATTAAAAAACTGAAATTTTGCCATTTTTAGCCTATATTTTGACCACTTTTTAGGGTGGAGCAATGCGGCGAGCGAAGCGAGGCGCAATGCGACTACGGGGAACAGCAAGGCGAGCGAAGCGAGCCGCGCTGTGCCCCCCCCCCCTTTGCCCCCCGGAAACCCCTCCCCCTGAACCCGGGGGAGCATTGCGGCGAGCGAAGCGAGCGGCAATGCGACTACAGGGGAACAGCACGGCGAGCGAAGCGAGCCGTGCTGTGACCCCGGCGCCCTGCCCCCCCCCCCCCGAACCCCGCCCCCATCAAAAAATCTGATATGGGTATCGTTTTCGACTAACATGGGGGCGAGGATTACGAATTTGACGACGGCGGGCGTGTGTCGGATTGCGGTGAGCGAAGCGAACCGCAATACGTCACACTGCAAGGCGAGCGAAGCGAGCCTTGCCGTGTGGCAGCACGAGCGGGGACGTATTGCGGTGAGCGAAGCGAACCGCAATGCGACTACAGGGGAACAGCACGGCGAGCGAAGCGAGCCGTGCTGTGACCCCCCGCGCCCAGCCCCCCCGAACCCCGCCCCCATCAAAAAATCTGAAATAGGTATCATTTTCGACTAACATGGGGGCGAGGATTACGAATTTGATGACGGCGGGCGTGCGTCGGATTGCGGTGAGCGAAGCGAACCGCAACACGACTCACGTCACACAGCAAGGCGAGCGAAGCGAGCCTTGCTATGTGGCAGCACGTGCGGGGTCGTATTGTGGTGAGCGAAGCGAACCGCAGTGCGATTATAGGTGAACAGCACGGCGAGCGAAGCGAGCCGTGCTGTGACCCCTCACGCCCAGCCCCCCTGAACTCCCTCCCCCATCCAAGAACTTGATATGGATATCGTTTTCGATCAACTCGAACTCGGAGATTACGAAAAAGATGTCCATTTCAAAATCCAAGATGGCTGACATTCTTCAATCGCAGTCTCCACTCTTGGTTATCAATTTCGAAAAAATCAAAGACGTAGGTTACGAAAAGGGGAATACAATTAAAAACGTACACTGTGACAGCCACCGACGCGAGCTGCTTGCAGCTCGCGCACTTATAAAATACTAGTTACCCTAATATATATAGCTGCATTACCATTGACTGACTGACTGACTGACATAATTGTTCTCCTAGATGGTGGATGGGGAGGTATACTTTTTTTGGTACCATCTCGTAGATCGGTTCAATCATGACGGGGGAAAAATCGTACTTTTCCGGATTTCCCCCCCCTTCCCCCTGAAAAGGGGGTCCGCCGGAGGGTCGTTTTTCATACATTTTTTCGGAAATGTGAATTTTTTTTAACGGTGGGTGGTAGCAGAGCGGCTCGCGAAGCGAGCCGCTCTGTTCCCCCCCCTCTCGGCCGCCCCCCCACGCAGTGGGGGGCGAAGCGAGTTTTTTTTTCAAAAATTTTGTCAAAAATTTTAATTTTTTTTTTCGGATAAACAAAGCGAAGCATCTCTTAAATTGAATCGATCTGTTGTCCCCCCTCCAGGCTGCCCCCCCGCAGCGTGGCGAGCGAAGCGAGGTCGTTTTTCATACATTTTGTTGAAAATTTTTATATTCTATCGCGGAAAGGGGAAGCACAGCGGCTCGCGAAGCGAGCCGCCGTGTTCACCCTTCCCCCGAACCGCCCCATCACTGCGTGGCGAGCGAAGCGAGGTCATTTTTCATACATTTTGTTCAAAATTTGGATTTTTTGTCTGATCGAGTGATTTTCATGGTTTTTCTCCTAGATGGTACATTTATTTCGCTGAAACGATTGAGGGTGTTCAATCAGACCCCGGTAAAAATCCAATTTTTCTATATTTCCCCCCTCTTCTCCCTCAAAAGGGGATACGCCCGTAAGTCGTTTTTCATACATTTTGTCGAATATTTTGTTTTTTTCTCGCAGAAAAGGATAGCAGAGCATCATGCAAGAAGACCGATCCGTTCCTCTCCCCCCAGGCTGCTCCGCAACTCAGTGGCGAGCGAAGCGAGATCGTTTTTCATACATTTAATTGATTTTTTTTATTTTTCGATTTATTGACTGATTGACATAGGTTATTCTCCAAGATGGTGGATGGAGAGGTATCGTTTTTTTTGTAGAAACGAATGAGAGTGTTCAATCGGACCCCGGAAGAAATACTTTTTTTCCGGATTTCCCCCCGCTTCCTCCTCAAAAGGGGGTTCGCCCGAGGGTCGTTTTTCATAAATTTTGTCGGAAATTTTGTTTTTTTTTCGCGGAAATGAGTAGTAGAGCTGCTCATTAATCAAGTTGTTTGTACCCCCTCCTCCCCCCACTGCATGGCGAACGAACGGAGGTCCATTTTCAAAAAAATGTTTTTGTGGTTTATCCCTTAGAGATAGGCATTTATCATGGAGGACTTTTTTGTAGACCTTTATGAGGGGTACAATACTGTAGTACATTATTTTGATCTTTCTCGTAGGGTTCAGCCAGCTTTTGCAATTTAAGCGCAAAAAAATGTGTTTATTTACGACATCACATTAGAAAGCTATAAAATTATCAATGTTTCTCTACTTTAATATGCATGTATTATATATATAAACCTTCCCCTTGAATCATTCTATCTATTAAAAAAAAACGCATCAAAATCCGTTTCGTATTTTTAGAGATATAAGCATAGACACGTAGGTACGTACTACGTAACCGTACCTACTTTTAAAGATCTAAGCACAAACAGCGGGAGCGACCTTTCATTATTATTATTATTATATTTTAGGTAGGTAATTTGTTGTGTAGGTAAGCTAATGCTTGCTTGTGGTAACTTGTGGTAACCTGTAAATATTAGGTAGGTACCTACCTTCCTACTGCTGCATGAAGATGCAAAAAACTGATGGTTAATGTACATTTATATTTTAGATTTTAGCACGAACGCAATAAAGTTTATTTCATCTTGTACTTTTCCGTCAGACAGCGCCAAATGGTTGACAGCCGTCAATCTGCTTTGAAATAGAGGGCATCTCTTTCTACACTATGCAAACTGAGCGGGACTTCACACCTGCGCGAGGAGTTTGGTAGTGTTGCCATTGAGAACCCATTACGTTTCATTTTGATAATCATTCGAAATCGGACTGCGCCATATTTTTTGAATTTTATCGAGTAGATCTTCTTGTTTGGAATTGTAAATGTAATACCTATTTGAAATATGGGTAGATATAGATACTTACATTGCATGAGATCAATGACACAGTGGGAAGGTCCAAGAGGGAAGACCATATGATACCTACACACGACGGGATATGGTGGACGGCAGGGCTGCAGTGGCTTCAAGTAGCCCGGAATAGGGAAAATTTACAAGGCTTTGGAGTAGGCCTTCACCTGATATTTTTATTAGATTTAAGGAAAAACTTAATAAGTAGGTATGAGCTCCACCTGCTACTTATGATACGTTATCATAGGTAAAGGTATTCATTTATTAGTTTAGTTGCATTATAAGGGCAAAAAATTTATGGGTTTTTAATATTATTTATTTTTATTAGAATGGTTTTATGAAGAAGAAGTCGGAGGAGGGTTACTTATTTCGTACCTTATTTTGTATCATCTCATCAAAGAAAGTGCCTAGGTAGGTAGTGTAGATACCTACTTTACAATTAGCATAAGCCAGTGAGGTTCGAAACATTGCAAGCACAAAGCACAACTCTGTTTTGCGGGTGTGTTGATATTATCATGTAGGTAGTTTGTTACACAGATACTGCGTGGAAGCCATTTTACTAAAATAAAATTTAAGAAAAGAGTTGCGGACAAATTATTATCGTTGTTTTTTTTAAATAATTTGGCTGGTTAGCCAAAAGTTTTTATGCACGCTGGCAACACTTTTTTCTCTTCAAAATTTCCAACAGAAACTTTGTCGTAAAAAATTTTCTTTGGTTATATAAAAGCTTTCGTGTCGTTACACTGTGTTATTTCGGCAAGGATAAATCATGAAACGTTCCAGCACCACGCAAGTGCCCAAGCGAGCGAGGCGAAGTCGCCTTTCTGATGAAACCACAACAGTCGCTGTAACAGCAGGTGAGTCAATTCAATTCCTACAATAAGTGGTGTTTGTGTTGTTACCTGCTTTATTTGTGGGAGGCACGTTCAGCTGTGGACATAGGAGGAGATTCCTCGATTAGCATGTGATGGCGCGAAGGCGCTATTGATAGGTAGGTACATAAGTACCTAGACGTGCACACCAAAGCCGGCGACACAGGCCGGCCGGTTGGTGCGTCGGAAACTATCCACCGCCACGTCGCGCCACCACCCCCGCGCCGCCCCTTGTCCATTAGTCGGCGCGCCGACCAGCGACCAGACAAACAATCTATCTATCAAGTCTTCTTAGTGGCACTTCTAGCTTAGTTTTTGAATCTGGCGCAGTGAATCAAGAGTGCTGGAGATGTTTGGTAACAGCAACCACAGAATCTTGTAGGAAACGACATTATTAAGGAAGGAAAAGGACTTAATTCTTGGCGAGTTTTGAACAGATTCTCTGGTGTGGTCGCTGGTCGGCGCGCCGACTGATAGAGATGGCGGCGGGGCGGTGCGGGCCAACAGCGGCGCGGCTCGCACGTCTACTACCTACTTATTGTCAGAACAGTGTGTTTCTCAGGCTCGCGTAAGGGCTTGTCAGTTATTGTAAATTATGCTCCATCGTAGCATAAATCAGTCACTCCATTCAAGGATATTGTCCAATGCAATACTTACGACCTATCTTCTATCTTAATGACCTATCAGATCTCTGATCCTTTATCACTATATTATCAGGCAAAAATATTTTCTACATGTTGAATTTATGACTTGGTATGTTTCTTTGCTTTGGTTCAATGATCAACGTTCGGCCTCTGCTTCACTATGACAATGGTACATTCTGGTATTTTACCAAAAACTTTAGATGAAAGAAACTAGGTACACTACACACAAACTACGGATGAGAATCAAATTAAAAGAAAACGTTGAAACTATTACATCATTCTCTCTGTGTAAATAGAAGTCATCGTAAAGTGATCACAATCATCAGAATTGGGCTGCAAAGTTTATGTGCCTTGCCGTTGCATCTATCATCATAGTGTGTGTTTTTGTGTGATGATTTGACAACTTAAGTAATATAATGGTGAGTTTCATTTACATTATTTCTTCATTATAATAACAACCAGCAGTGTGCTGGTTTGCTTTAGAAATATGTACCTACTAACTATTAGCAACAATAACATAAGACTTTAATCATCTGTACTGCAATCAGTTTGAAAAATAATCAACATTAAGTTTACATCGGTGAAATTAAACTTTAAGAGAAAATGTTGTTTAGTATGAAAATGAATCAGTATCACTTAAATTTAGATTGTTAATATAATTAAATGTAAGTAATTTATTAATTTATATGTTAATTAATTTGGTTTGTGTTTGAACAATTCTAAATCACTTTTTTTTCTATAATTGTTTATAAGGAACGGTAGGTGTCTTTGAAGCCATTAGCTGAGATTGGCCAGAGCTAAGAAGTGCAGATGAGTGTGTGTGTGTGTGTTTATAAGCCAGCGAGCGCATAACAGCCTTGCTTAGGACTTTTAACTAATACAAGAGTTTGTTTTGATTGTATTTATAATACTATTTATATGTCTCTCACAATTACTAAAATAAGTTGCTATAATACATTAGTACAAGTACTTTCAACACAAATAATATAATCGCTACCATTGCGAGAGACTGTTGCTGCTGTTTCGGTGCTTCAGAAAAACCAGAATTAATTGTGTATTTTATGTGGGTGCCTGTACATCTGGTGTCGTGGGTGTAGAATGTTTGTGTTACGACAGTGCTTACTCCTGAGGATACTAGCATTCATAGGAAAGCGTGCAACAGGAGACCACTATTTTTAAAATTTTATTTACATAAATCTAAATAGTTATTTTTTATAAGTAGGTACCTAAGTGTAAGTTTTTACCTGTTGATATTTATTTTTTGGCATTTTCAGAACTGAAATACAACACAAATTTGCTGTCCGACCCAACAAGCCTTAATGGAAGCATAAGATTACAAAAATATAATTATGTACCTATCCAACTCATGTAAATAAACATAATTATTAATATAAAATGACTTTTATTGAAACTGTTGAATAAATGTTTGATGATTTCTATGGCTCTGATGTACGGTTGCCATCTCTAAAATATGGCCCCGGATAAAACCCCGGATTTTGGAGGCCAGAACCCAGACATGTCAACAGGTTCTTTTAAACATAGTTAGTATTCTAAAATTAAAACGTCAAGTGCGAGTTGCACGGGTTCCGTATACTTATAAGACCTTGTTTCTTGCCAAAAATAATGATTCTAGGTAATTTTTTTCCGGTTCCGGCTTCAGGTCCATTACGGACTAGAGTATACCTCCACGCATTCCTTAGAAAAGGGGGTTGCCAGATGGACACTAAAGTTCTTTTTTCCTTTTGAGGTGGGGAATCCTAAAAACTGTTGAAAGTGTCATAAATCAACTTTTTATTTATTTTCCGAAATCATACTTAATTAAATTTAGTGATCTTTTACCATCATTGTAACAAAACAGAATCTAAGTACAGTTTGTTTTAATAATCTTTCTATATTTTGAGGGTTTTGAAGATCGAAGATCGGTTTCAAAACCCATATGGTCTCGCTTTGTCTGTCCTTATTTTCCCTCCTTAATAACTCAAAAACTACTGCAGCTATCAACTTGAAATTTAAAATAATAATACATTTCGTGCGCCTGTACAGATTTAGAGAAAAATAAAAGAAAATAAATGAAAAATGAAAATGTATATTTTCCATACAAATTGTGATGCCGAAATTTTATAAGATACCTACAGAGTCATAATGGGGTATCAAATGAAAGGTATCATTTTGTACATTTAAAAATATTTTTGCTGCCGTGCTGTTACCCCCCACGCCCCCCCGGCTCCCTGAACCCCCTCCCCCATCAAAAAATCTGATATGGATATCGTTTTCGACTAACATTGGGGTGAGGCGAAGCGAGCCTTGCCGTGTGGCAGCACGAGCGGGTACGTATTGCGGTGAGCGAAGCGAACCGCAATGCGACTACAGGGTAACAGCACGGCGAGCGAAGCGAGCCGTGCTGTGACCCCCGCGCCCAGCCCCCGCCCCCCGAACCCCGCCCCATCAAAAAATCTGATATGGGTATCGTTTTCAACTTACATACGGAAGAGGATTACGAATTTGATGACGGCGAGCGTGTCGGAATGCGGTGAGCGAAGCGAACCGCAATACGTCACACCGCAAGGCGAGCGAAGCGAGCCTTGCCGTGTGGCAGCACGAGCGGGGACGTATTGCGGTGAGCGAAGCGAACCGCAATGCGACTACAGGGGAACAGCACGGCGAGCGAAGCGAGCCGTGCTGTGACCCCCGCGCCAAGCCCCACCCCCCAGAACCCCGCCCCATCAAAAAATCTGATATGGGTATCGTTTTCGACTAACATGGGGGCGAGGATTACGAATTTGATGACGGCGGGCGTGTCGGATGGCGGTGAGCGAAGCGAACCGCAATGCGACTACAGGGAAACAGCACGGCGAGCGAAGCGAGCCGTGCTGTGACCCCCGCGCCCAGCCCCCGCCCCCCGAACCCCGCCCCATCAAAAAATCTGATATGGGTATAATTTTCAACTTACATACGGGCGATGATTACGAATTTGGTGACGGCGAGCGTGTCGGAATGCGGTGAGCGAAGCGAACCGCAATACGTCACCGCAAGGCGAGCGAAGCGAGCCTTGCCGTGTGGCAGCACGAGCGGGGACGTATTGCGGTGAGCGAAGCGAACCGCAATGCGACTACAGGGGAACAGCACGGCAAGCGAAGCGAGCCGTGCTGTGACCCCCGCGCCAAGCCCCACCCCCCCGAACCCCGCCCCATCAAAAAATCTGATATGGGTATCGTTTTCGACTAACATGGGGGCGAGGATTACGAATTTGATGACGGCGGGCGTGTCGGATGGCGGTGAGCGAAGCGAACTGCAATGCGACTACAGGGAAACAGCACGGCGAGCGAAGCGAGCCGTGCTGTGACCCCCGCGCCCAGCCCCCGCCCCCCGAACCCCGCCCCATCAAAAAATCTGATATGGGTATCGTTTTCAACTTACATACGGGCGAGGATTACGAATTTGGTGACGGCGAGCGTGTCGGAATGCGGTGAGCGAAGCGAACCGCAATACGTCACACCGCAAGGCGAGCGAAGCGAGCCTTGCCGTGTGGCAGCACGAGCGGGGACGTATTGCGGTGAGCGAAGCGAACCGCAATGCGACTACAGGGGAACAGCACGGCGAGCGAAGCGAGCCGTGCTGTGATCCCCGCGCCCAGCCCCACCCCGAACCCCGCCCCGTCAAAAAATCTGATATGGGTATCGATTTCGACTAACGTGGGGGTGAGTATTACGAATTTGATGATGGTGGGCGTGTGTCGGATTGCAATACGTCACACCGCAAGGCGATCGAAGCGAGCCTTGCCGTGTGGCAGCACGAGCGGGGACGTATTGCGGTGAGCGAAGCGAACCGCAATGCGACTACGGTGGACAGAACGGCGAGCGAAGCGAGCCGTGCGGTTACACCCCCCCACGCCCCCCCGGCTCCCTGAACCCCCTCCCCCATCAAAAAATCTGATTTGGATATCGTTTTCGACTAACATTGGGGTGAGGATTACGAATTTGATGTCGGCGGGCGTGTGTCCGATTGCGGTGAGCGAAGCGAACCGCAATACGACACACCGCAAGGCGAGCGAAGCGAGCCTTGCCGTGTGGCAGTACGAGCGGGGACGTATTGCGGTGAGCGAATGCGACTACAGGGGAACAGCACGGCGAGCGAAGCGAGCCGTTCTGTGACCCCCGCGCCAAGCCCCCCCCCCCCCCCCCGAACCCCGCCCCATCAAAAAATCTGATATGGGTATCGTTTTCGACTAACATGGGGGCGAGGATTACGAATTTGATGACGGCGGGCGTGTCGGAATGCGGTGAGCGAAGCGAACCGCAATACGTCACACCGCAAGGCGAGCGAAGCGAGCCTTGCCGTGTGGCAGCACGAGCGGGGACTACAGGGTAACAGCACGGCGAGCGAAGCGAGCCGTGCTGTGACCCCCGCGCCCAGCCCCCGCCCCCCGAACCCCGCCCCATCAAAAAATCTGATATGGGTATCGTTTTCAACTTACATACGGAAGAGGATTACGAATTTGATGACGGCGAGCGTGTCGGAATGCGGTGAGCGAAGCGAGCCGCAATACGTCACACCGCAAGGCGAGCGAAGCGAGCCTTGCCGTGTGGCAGCACGAGCGGGGACGTATTGCGGTGAGCGAAGCGAACCGCAATGCGACTACAGGGGAACAGCACGGCGAGCGAAGCGAGCCGTGCTGTGACCCCCGCGCCAAGCCCCACCCCCCCGAACCCCGCCCCATCAAAAAATCTGATATGGGTATCGTTTTCGACTAACATGGGGGCGAGGATTACGAATTTGATGACGGCGGGCGTGTCGGATGGCGGTGAGCGAAGCGAACTGCAATGCGACTACAGGGAAACAGCACGGCGAGCGAAGCGAGCCGTGCTGTGACCCCCGCGCCCAGCCCCCGCCCCCCGAACCCCGCCCCATCAAAAAATCTGATATGGGTATCGTTTTCAACTTACATACGGGCGAGGATTACGAATTTGGTGACGGCGAGCGTGTCGGAATGCGGTGAGCGAAGCGAACCGCAATACGTCACACCGCAAGGCGAGCGAAGCGAGCCTTGCCGTGTGGCAGCACGAGCGGGGACGTATTGCGGTGAGCGAAGCGAACCGCAATGCGACTACAGGGGAACAGCACGGCGAGCGAAGCGAGCCGTGCTGTGATCCCCGCGCCCAGCCCCACCCCGAACCCCCCGCCCCGTCAAAAAATCTGATATGGGTATCGATTTCGACTAACGTGGGGGTGAGTATTACGAATTTGATGATGGTGGGCGTGTGTCGGATTGCAATACGTCACACCGCAAGGCGATCGAAGCGAGCCTTGCCGTGTGGCAGCACGAGCGGGGACGTATTGCGGTGAGCGAAGCGAACCGCAATGCGACTACGGTGGACAGAACGGCGAGCGAAGCGAGCCGTGCGGTTACACCCCCCCACGCCCCCCCGGCTCCCTGAACCCCCTCCCCCATCAAAAAATCTGATTTGGATATCGTTTTCGACTAACATTGGGGTGAGGATTACGAATTTGATGTCGGCGGGCGTGTGTCCGATTGCGGTGAGCGAAGCGAACCGCAATACGACACACCGCAAGGCGAGCGAAGCGAGCCTTGCCGTGTGGCAGTACGAGCGGGGACGTATTGCGGTGAGCGAATGCGACTACAGGGGAACAGCACGGCGAGCGAAGCGAGCCGTTCTGTGACCCCCGCGCCAAGCCCCCCCCCCCCCCCCCCGAACCCCGCCCCATCAAAAAATCTGATATGGGTATCGTTTTCGACTAACATGGGGGCGAGGATTACGAATTTGATGACGGCGGGCGTGTCGGAATGCGGTGAGCGAAGCGAACCGCAATACGTCACACCGCAAGGCGAGCGAAGCGAGCCTTGCCGTGTGGCAGCACGAGCGGGGACTACAGGGTAACAGCACGGCGAGCGAAGCGAGCCGTGCTGTGACCCCCGCGCCCAGCCCCCGCCCCCCGAACCCCGCCCCATCAAAAAATCTGATATGGGTATCGTTTTCAACTTACATACGGAAGAGGATTACGAATTTGATGACGGCGAGCGTGTCGGAATGCGGTGAGCGAAGCGAGCCGCAATACGTCACACCGCAAGGCGAGCGAAGCGAGCCTTGCCGTGTGGCAGCACGAGCGGGGACGTATTGCGGTGAGCGAAGCGAACCGCAATGCGACTACAGGGGAACAGCACGGCGAGCGAAGCGAGCCGTGCTGTGACCCCCGCGCCAAGCCCCACCCCCCCGAACCCCGCCCCATCAAAAAATCTGATATGGGTATCGTTTTCGACTAACATGGGGGCGAGGATTACGAATTTGATGACGGCGGGCGTGTCGGATGGCGGTGAGCGAAGCGAACCGCAATGCGACTACAGGGGAACCCCCGCGTGACCCCCCGCGCCCAGCCCCCCGCCCCCCCAAACCCCGCTCCCATAAAAAAATCTGATATTGGTAGCGAAGCGAACTGCAATGCGACTACAGCCGTGAGCCGTGCTTTGACCCCCGTTCCCAGCCCCCCCCCCCGAACCCCATCCCATCAAAAAATCTGATATGGGTATCGTTTTCGACTAACATGGGGGCGAGGATTACGAATTGGATGACGGCGGGCGTGTGTCGGATTGCGGTGAGCGAAGCGAACCGCAATACGTCACACCGCAAGGCGAGTGAAGCGAGCCTTGCGTTGTGGTAGCACGAGCGGGGACGTATTGCGGTGAGCGAAGCGAACAGCAATGCGACTATAGGGGAACAGCATGGCGAGTGAAGCGAGCCGTGCTGTCACCCCCACGCCCAGCCTCCTGGACCCCCTCCCCCATCCAAGAATTTGATATGGGTATCGTTTTCGATCAACTCGATTTCGTAGATTACGAAAAAGATGTCCATTTTAAAATCCAAGATGGCTGACATTCTTAAATCGCAAAACCCACTCTTGGTTATCAATTTCGAAAAAATCAAAGACGTAGGTTACGAAAAGGGGAATGCAATTAAAAACGAACACTATGGCAGCCACCACCGCAAGGCAGAGCCCTACTAACGCGAGCTGCTTGCAGCTCGCGCACTTATAAAATACTAGTTACCCTTATATATATAGCTGCATTACCATTGACTGACTGACTGACTGACATAATTGTTCTCCTAGATGGTGGATGGGGAGGTATACTTTTTTTGGTACCATCTCGTAGATCGGTTCAATCATGACGGGGGAAAAATCGTACTTTTCCGGATTTTCCCCCCCTTCCCCCTGAAAAGGGGGTCCGCCGGAGGGTCGTTTTTCATACATTTTTTCGGAAATGTGAATTTTTTTTAACGGTGGGTGGTAGCAGAGCGGCTCGCGAAGCGAGCCGCTCTGTTCCCCCCCCTCTCGGCCGCCCCCCCACGCAGTGGGGGGCGAAGCGAGTTTTTTTTTCAAAAATTTTGTCAAAAATTTTAATTTTTTTTTTCGGATAAACGAAGCGAAGCATCTCTTAAATTGAATCGATCTGTTGTCCCCCCTCCAGGCTGCCCCCCCGCAGCGTGGCGAGCGAAGCGAGGTCGTTTTTCATACATTTTGTTGAAAATTTTTATATTCTATCGCGGAAAGGGGAAGCACAGCGGCTCGCGAAGCGAGCCGCCGTGTTCACCCTTCCCCCGAACCGCCCCATCACTGCGTGGCGAGCGAAGCGAGGTCATTTTTCATACATTTTGTTCAAAATTTGGATTTTTTGTCTGATCGAGTGATTTTCATGGTTTTTCTCCTAGATGGTACATTTATTTCGCTGAAACGATTGAGGGTGTTCAATCAGACCCCGGTAAAAATCCAATTTTTCTATATTTCCCCCCTCTTCTCCCTCAAAAGGGGATACGCCCGTAAGTCGTTTTTCATACATTTTGTCGAATATTTTGTTTTTTTCTCGCAGAAAAGGATAGCAGAGCATCATGCAAGAAGACCGATCCGTTCCTCTCCCCCCAGGCTGCTCCGCAACTCAGTGGCGAGCGAAGCGAGATCGTTTTTCATACATTTAATTGATTTTTTTTATTTTTCGATTTATTGACTGATTGACATAGGTTATTCTCCAAGATGGTGGATGGAGAGGTATCGTTTTTTTTGTAGAAACGAATGAGAGTGTTCAATCGGACCCCGGAAGAAATACTTTTTTTCCGGATTTCCCCCCGCTTCCTCCTCAAAAGGGGGTTCGCCCGAGGGTCGTTTTTCATAAATTTTGTCGGAAATTTTGTTTTTTTTTCGCGGAAATGAGTAGTAGAGCTGCTCATTAATCAAGTTGTTTGTACCCCCTCCTCCCCCCACTGCATGGCGAACGAACGGAGGTCCATTTTCAAAAAAATGTTTTTGTGGTTTATCCCTTAGAGATAGGCATTTATCATGGAGGACTTTTTTGTAGACCTTTATGAGGGGTACAATACTGTAGTACATTATTTTGATCTTTCTCGTAGGGTTCAGCCAGCTTTTGCAATTTAAGCGCAAAAAAATGTGTTTATTTACGACATCACATTAGAAAGCTATAAAATTATCAATGTTTCTCTACTTTAATATGCATGTATTATATATATAAACCTTCCACTTGAATCATTCTATCTATTAAAAAAAAACGCATCAAAATCCGTTTCGTATTTTTAGAGATATAAGCATAGACACGTAGGTACGTACTACGTAACCGTACCTACTTTTAAAGATCTAAGCACAAACAGCGGGAGCGACCTTTCATTATTATTATTATTATATTTTAGGTAGGTAATTTGTTGTGTAGGTAAGCTAATGCTTGCTTGTGGTAACTTGTGGTAACCTGTAAATATTAGGTAGGTACCTACCTTCCTACTGCTGCATGAAGGTGCAAAAAACTGATGGTTAATGTACATTTATATTTTAGATTTTAGCTCGAACGCAATAAAGTTTATTTCATCTTGTACTTTTCCGTCAGACAGCGCCAAATGGTTGACAGCCGTCAATCTGCTTTGAAATAGAGGGCATCTCTTTCTACGCTATGCAAACTGAGCGGGACTTCACACCTGCGCGAGGAGTTTGGTAGTGTTGCCATTGAGAACCCATTACGTTTCATTTTGATAATCATTCGAAATCGGACTGCGCCATATTTTTTGAATTTTATCGAGTAGATCTTCTTGTTTGGAATTGTAAATGTAATACCTATTTGAAATATGGGTAGATATAGATACTTACATTGCATGAGATCAATGACACAGTGGGAAGGTCCAAGAGGGAAGACCATGATACCTACACACGACGGGATATGGTGGACGGCAGGGCTGCAGTGGCTTCAAGTAGCCCGGAATAGGGAAAATTTAAAAGGCTTTGGAGTAGGCCTTCACCTGATATTTTTATTAGATTTAAGGAAATACTTAATAAGTAGGTACGAGCTCCACCTGCTACTTATGATACGTTATCATAGGTAAATTTATTAGTTTAGTTGCATTATGAGGGCAAAAAATATATGGGTTTTTAATATTATTTATTTTTATTAGAATGGTTTTATGAAGAAGAAGTCGGAGGAGGGTTACTTATTTCGTACATTATTTTGTATCATCTCATAAAAGAAAGTGCCTAGGTAGGTAGTGTAGATACATACTTTACATAGCATAAGCCAGTGAGGTTCGAAACATTGCAAGCACAAAGCACAACTCTGTTTTGCGGGTGTGTTGATATTATCATGTAGGTAGTTTGTTACACAGATACTGCGTGGAAGCCATTTTACTAAAATAAAATTTAAGAAAAGAGTTGCGGACAAATTATTATCGTTGTTTTTTTAAAATTATTTGGCTGGTTAGCCAACAGTTTTTATGCACGCTGGCAACACTTTTTTCTCTTCAAAATTTCCAACAGAAACTTTGTCGTAAAAGATTTTCTTTGGATAAATAAAAGCTTTCGTGTCGTTACACTGTGTTATTTCGGCAAGGATAAATCATGAAACGTTCCAGCACCACGCAAGTGCCCAAGCGAGCGAGGCGAAGTCGCCTTTTTGATGAAACCACAACAGTCGCTGTAACAGCAGGTGAGTCAATTCAATTCCTACATTAGGTGGTGTTTGTGTTGTTACCTGCTTTATTTGTGGGAGGCACGTTCAGCTGTGGACATAGGAGGAGATTCCTCGATTAGCATGTGATGGCGCGAAGGCGCTATTGATAGGTAGGTACGTAAGTACCTAGACGTGCACACCAAAGCCGGCGACACAGGCCGGCCGGTTGGTGCGTCGGAAACTATCCACCGCCACGTCGCGCCACCACCCCCGTGCCGCCCCTTGTCGCGCCGACCAGCGACCAGACAAACAATCTATCTATCAAGTCTTCTTATTAGTGGCACTTCTAGCTTAGTTTTTGAATCTGGCGCAGTGAATCAAGAGTGCTGGAGATGTTTGGTAACAGCAACCACAGAATCTTGTAGGAAACGACATTATTAAGGAAGGAAAAGGACTTAATTCTTGGCGAGTTTTGAACAGATTCTCTGGTGTGGTCGCTGGTCGGCGCACCGACTGATAGAGATGGCGGCGGGGCGGTGCGGGCCAACAGCGGCGCGGCTCGCACGTCTACTACCTACTTATTGTCAGAACAGTGTGTTTCTCAGGCTCGCGTAAGGGCTTGTCAGTTATTGTAATTTATGCTCCATCGTAGCATAAATCAGTCACTCCATTCAAGGATATTGTCCAATGCAATACTTACGACCTATCATGTATGTATCTTAATGACCTATCAGATCTCTGATCCTGTATCACTATATTATCAGGCAAAAATATTTTCTACATGTTGAATTTATGACTTGGTATGTTTCTTTGCTTTGGTTCAATGATCAACGTTCGGTCTCTGCTTCACTATGACAATGGTAGATTCTGGTATTTTACCAAAAACTTTAGATGAAAGAAACTAGGTACACTACACACAAACTACGGATGAGAATCAAATTAAAAGAAAACGTTGAAACTATTACATCATTCTCTCTGTGTAAATAGAAGTCATCGTAAAGTGATCACAATCATCAGAATTGGGCTGCAAAGTTTATGTGCCTTGCCGATGCATCTATCATCATAGTGTGTGTTTTTGTGTGATGATTTGACAACTTATGTGATATAATGGTGAGTTTCATTTACATTATTTCTTCATTATAATAACAACCAGCAGTGTGCTGGTTTGCTTTAGAAATATGTACCTACTAAGTATTAGCAACATACACATAATCATCTCTACTGCAATCAAAGTTTGAAAAATAATCAAAATTAAGTTTACATCGGTGAAATTAAACTTTAAGAGAAAATGTTGTTTAGTATGAAAATGAAATTAGTATCACTTAAATTTAGATTGTTAATATAATTAAATGTAAGTAATTTATTAATTTATATGTTTATTAATTTGGTTTGTGTTTGAACAATTCTAAATAACTTTTTTTTCTATAATTGTTTATAAGGAACGGTAGGTGTCTTCGAAGCCATCAGCTGAGATTGGCCAGAGCTAAGAAGTGCAGATGAGTGTGTGTGTGTGTGTTTATAAGCCAGCAAGCGCATAACAGCCTTGCTTAGGACTTTTAACTAATACAAGAGTTTGTTTTGATTGTATTTATAATACTATTTATATGTCTCTCACAATTACTAAAATAAGTTGCTATAATACATTAGTACAAGTACTTTCAACACAAATAATGTAATCGCTACCATTGCGAGAGACTTGCTGCTGTTTCGGTGCTTCAGAAAAACCAGAATTAATTGTGTATCTTATGTGGGTGCCTGTTCATCAGGCGTCATGGGTGTAGAATGTTTGTGTTACGACAGTGCTTACTCCTGAGGATACTAGCATTCATAGGAGAGCAGGCAACAGGAGACCACTATTTTTAAAATTTTATTTACATAAATCTAAATAGTTATTTGATATAAGAAGGAACCTAAGTGCAAGTTTTTACCTGTTGATATTCTTTTTTTGGCATTTTCAGAACTGAAATACAACACAAATTTGCTGTCCGACCCAACAAGCCTTAATGGAAGCATAAGATTACAAAAATATATTAATGTACCTATCCAACTCATGTAAATAAACATAATTATTAATATAAAATGACTTTTATTGAAACTGTTGAATAAATGTTTGAAGATTTCTATGGCTCTGATGTACGGTTGCCATCTCTAAAATATGGCCCCGGATAAAACCCCGGATTTTGGAGGCCAGAACCCAGACATGTCAACAGGTTCTTTTAAACATAGTCAGTATTCTAAAATTAAAACGTCAAGTGCGAGTTGCACGGGTTCCGTATAATTATAAGACCTTGTTTCTTGCCAAAAATCATGATTCTAGGTAATTTTTTCCGGTTCCGGCTCAGGTCCATTACGGACTAGAGTATTTTAAGTTAATTTCAACAAGATACCTCCACGCATTCCTTAGAAAAGGGGGTTGCCAGATGGACAATAAAGTTCTTTTTTCCTTTTGAGGTGGGGAACCCTAAAAACTGTTGAAAATGTCATAAATCAACTTTTTATTTATTTTCCGAAATCATACTTAATTAAATTTAGTGATCTTTTACCATCATTGTAACAAAACAGAATCTAAGTACAGTTTGTTTTAATAATCTTTCTATATTGTTAGGGTTTTGAAGATCGGTTTCAAAACCCTTATGGTCTCGCTTTGTCTGTCCTTTTTTCCCTCCTTAATAATTGAAAAACTACTGCAGCTATCAACTTGAAATTTAAAATAATAATACATTTCGTGCGCCTGTACAGATTTAGAGAAAAATAAATGAAAAATGAAAATGTATATTTTCCATACAAATTGTGATGCCGAAATTTTAAAAGATACCTACAGAGTCATAATGGGGTATCAAATGAAAGGTATCATTTTGTACGTTTAAAAATATTTTTGCTGCCGTGCTGTTACCCCCCACGCCGACAGGCTCCCTGAACCCCCTCCCCCACCAAAAAATCTGATATGGATATCGTTTTCGACTAAAATTAGGGTGAGGATTACGAATCTGATGTCGGCGGGCGTGTGTCGGAATACGTCACACCGCAAGGCGAGCGAAGCGAGCCGTGCCCCCTCCCCCATCCAAGACCTCCTCCATCCAAGAATTTGATATGGGTATCGATTTCGACTAACATGGGGTGAGAATTACAAATTGAATGACGGCGGGTGTGTGGCAATACGTCACACCGCAAGGCGAACGAAGCGAGCCGTCCTGTGACCCCACGCGCCCCCCCCCCCTAACCCTGAACCCGGGAGGCATTGCGCAGCCGCACTGCGATTACAGGGGAACAGCACGGCGAGCGAAGCGAGCCGTGCTGCAACTCCCCGCGCCCCCCCGCCCTCCCCCCCCGGTACCACCCCCATCAAAAAATCTGATATGAGTATCGTTTTTGACTAACATGGGGGCGAGGATTACGAATTTGATGACGGCGGGCGTGACGGATTGCGGTGAGCGGAGCGAACTGCAATGCGACTACGGAGGACACCTCCCCACGCCCCCCCGGCTCCCTGAACACCCCCATCAAAAAATGTGATATGGGTATCGCTTTCGACTAACATCGGGGCGAAGATTACGAATTTGATGACGGCGGGCGTGTGTCGGATTGCAGTGAGCGAAGCGAACAGCAATACGTCACACCGCAAGGCGAGCGAAGCGAGCCTTGCCGTGTGGCAGTACGAGCGGGGACGTATTGCGGTGAGCGAAGCGAACCGCAATGCGACGGAGGACAGCACGGTGACCCTCCCTCCCTTGCCCCCCCAGAACCCCTTCCCCTGAACCCGGGGGAGACTACGGAGGACACCTCCCCACGCCCCCCCGGCTCGGGTATCGCTTTCGACTAACATCGGGGCGAAGATTACGAATTTGATGACGGCGGGCGTGTGTCGGATTGCAGTGAGCGAAGCGAACAGCAATACGTCACACCGCAAGGCGAGCGAAGCGAGCCTTGCCGTGTGGCAGTACGAGCGGGGACGTATTGCGGTGAGCGAAGCGAACGGCAATGCGATTACAGGGGAACAGCACGGCGAGCGAAGCGAGCCGTGCTGTGACCCCCGCGCCAAGCCCCCCCCCCCCCCCCCCCCCGAACCCCGCCCCATCAAAAAATCTGATATGGGTATCGTTTTCGACTAACATGGGGGCGAGGATTACGAATTTGATGACGGCGGGCGTTCGCTCACCGTAATTCGTCACACCGCAACGCGAGCAAAGCGAGCCCTGCTGTGACCCCCGCGCCAAGCCCCCCCCCCCGAACCCCGCCTCATCAAAAAATCTGATATGGGTATCGTTTTCGACTAACGTGGGGGTGAGTATTACGAATTTGACGACGGTGGGCGTGTGTCGGATTGCGGTGAGCGAAGCGAACCGCAATACGTCACACAATACGTCACACCGCAAGGCGAGCGAAGCGAGCCTTGCCGTGTGGCAGCACGAGCGGGGACGTATTGCGGTGAGCGAAGCGAACCGCAATGCGACTACAGGGGAACAGCACGGCGAGCGAAGCGAGCCGTGCTGTGACCCCCGCGCCCAGCCCCCCCCGAACCCCGCCCCATCATAAAATCTGATATGGGTATCGTTTTCGACTAACATGGGGGCGAGGATTACGAATTTGATGACGGCAACGTTTCGGAATGCGGCGAGCGAAGCGAGCCGCAATGCGACTACGGAGGACACCTCCCCACGCCCCCCCGGCTCCCTGAACACCCCCATCAAAAAATGTGATATGGGTATCGCTTTCGACTAACATCGGGGCGAAGATTACGAATTTGATGACGGCGGGCGTGTGTCGGATTGCAGTGAGCGAAGCGAACAGCAATACGTCACACCGCAAGGCAAGCGAAGCGAGCCTTGCCGTGTGGCAGTACGAGCGGGGACGTATTGCGGTGAGCGAAGCGAACCGCAATGCGACTACAGGGGAACAGCACGGCGAGCGAAGCGAGCCGTGCTGTGACCCCCGCGCCAAGCCCCCCCCCCCGAACCCCGCCCCATCAGAAAATCTGATATGGGTATCGTTTTCGACTAACATTGGGGCGAGGATTACGAATTTGATGACGGCGGGCGTGTCGGATTGCGGTGAGCGAAGCGAACCGCAATACGTCACACCGCAAGGCGAGCGAAGCGAGCCTTGCCGTGTGGCAGCACGAGCGGGGACGTATTGCGGTGAGCGAAGCGAAGCGAACCGCAATGCGACTACAGGGTAACAGCACGGCGAGCGAAGCGAGCCGTGCTGTGATCCCCGCGCCCAGCCCCCGCCCCCCGAACCCCGCCCCATCAAAAAATCTGATATGGGTATCGTTTTCAACTTACATAGGGGCGAGGATTACGAATTTGATGACGGCGAGCGTGTCGGAATGCGGTGAGCGAAGCGAACCGCAATACGACGGAGGACAGCACGGTGACCCTCCCTCCCTTGCCCCCCCAGAACCCCTTCCCCTGAACCCGGGGGAGACTACGGAGGACACCTCCCCACGCCCCCCCGGCTCGGGTATCGCTTTCGACTAACATCGGGGCGAAGATTACGAATTTGATGACGGCGGGCGTGTGTCGGATTGCAGTGAGCGAAGCGAACAGCAATACGTAACACCGCAAGGCGAGCGAAGCGAGCCTTGCCGTGTGGCAGTACGAGCGGGGACGTATTGCGGTGAGCGAAGCGAACCGCAATGCGATTACAGGGGAACAGCACGGCGAGCGAAGCGAGCCGTGCTGTGACCCCCGCGCCAAGCCCCCCCCCCCCCCCCCCGAACCCCGCCCCATCAAAAAATCTGATATGGGTATCGTTTTCGACTAACATGGGGGCGAGGATTACGAATTTGATGACGGCGGGCGTTCGCTCACCGCAACACGTCATACCGCAACGCGAGCGAAGCGAGCCTTGCCGTGTGGCAGTACGAGCGGGGACGTATTGCGGTGAGCGAAGCGAACCGCAATGCGACTACAGGGGCACAGCACGGCGAGCGAAGCGAGCCGTGCTGTGACCCCCGCGCCAAGCCCCCCCCCCCCCCCCCCCCCCCCCCGAACCCCGCCTCATCAAAAAATCTGATATGGGTATCGTTTTCGACTAACATGGGGGCGAGGATTATGAATTTGGTGACGGCGGGCGCGTCGGATCGCAATACGTCACACCGCAAGGCGAGCGAAGCGAGCCTTGCCGTGTGGCAGCACGAGCGGGGACGTATTGCGGTGAGCGATGTGAAGCGAACCGCAGTGCGACTACAGGGTAACAGCACCGCGCCCAGCCCCCGCCCCCCGAACCCCGCCCCATCAAAAATTCTGATATGGGTATCGTTTTCAACTTACATAGGGGCGAGGATTACGAATTTGATGACGGCGAGCGTGTCGGAATGCGGTGAGCGAAGCGAACCGCAATACGTCACACAGCAAGGCGAGCGAAGCGAGCCTTGCCGTGTGGCAGAATGAGCGGGGACGTATTGCGGTGATCGAAGCGAACCGCAATGCGACTACAGGGGAACCCCCGCGTGACCCCCTGCGCCCAGCCCCCCGCCCCCCCAAACCCCGCCCCCATAAAAAAATCTGATATGGGTAGCGAAGCGAACCGCAATGCGACTACAGGGAAACAGCACGGCGAGCGAAGCGAGCCGTGCTTTAACCCCCGTTCCCAGCCCTCCCCCCCCGAACCACATCTCATAAAAAAATCTGATATGGGTATCGTTTTCGACTAACATGGGGGCGAGGATTACGAATTTGATGACGGCGGGCGTTTCGGAATGCGGTGAGCGAAGCGAACCGCAATGCGACTACAGGGGAACAGCACGGCGAGCGAAGCGAGCCGTCCTGTGACCCCCGCGCCAAGCCCCCCCCCCTGAACCCCGCCCCATCAAAAAATCTGATATGGGTATCGTTTTCGACTAACGTGGGGGTGAGTATTACGAATTTGATGACGGTGGGCGTGTGTCGGATTGCGGTGAGCGAAGCGAACCGCAATACGCCACACAAGGCGCAAGGCGAGCGAAGCGAGATTGCCGTGTGGCAGCACGAGCGGGGACGACCCCCGCGCCCCGAACCCCGCCCCATCAAAAAATCTGATATAGGTATCGTTTTCAACTTACATAGGGGCGAGGATTATGAATTTGATGACGGCGAGCCGCAATACGTCACACCGCAAGGCGAGCGAAGCGAGCCTTGCCGTGTGGCAGCATGAACGGGGACGTATTGCGGTGAGCGAAGCGAACCGCAATGCGACTCAGGGGAACCCCCGCGTGACCCCTCGCGCCCAGCCCCCCGCCCTCCCAAACCCCGCCCCCATAAAAAAATCTGATATGGGTAGCGAAGCGAAACGCAATGCGACTACAGGGGAACAGCACGGCGAGCGAAGCGAGCCGTGCTTTAACCCCCGTTCCCAGCCCCCCCCCCCGAACCCCATCCCATCAAAAAATCTGATATGGGTATCGTTTTCGACTAACATGGGGGCGAGGATTACGAATTGGATGACGGCGGGCGTGTGTCGGATTGCGGTGAGCGAAGCGAACCGCAATACGTCACACCGCAAGGCGACTGAAGCGAGCCTTGCCTTGTGGTAGCACGAGCGGGGACGTATTGCGGTGAGCGAAGCGAACAGCAATGCGACTATAGGGGAACAGCATGGCGAGTGAAGCGAGCCGTGCTGTCACCCCCACGCCCAGCCTCCTGAACCCCCGCCCCCATCCAAGAATTTGATATGGGTATCGTTTTCGATCAATTCGAACTCGTATATTACGAAAAAGATGTCCATTTGAAAATCCAAGATGGCTGACATTCTTAAATCGCAAAACCCACTCTTGGTTATCAATTTCGAAAAAATCAAAGACGTAGGTTACGAAAAGGGGAATAAAATTAAAAACGAACACTATGGCAGCCACCTCCGCAAGGCAGAGCCCTACTAATGCGTGCTGTCACCCCCACGCCCAGCCTCCTGAACCCCCTCCCCTATCCAAGAACTTGATATGGATATCGTTTTCGACTAACTCGACAGTGTAGATTACGAAAATGATGTTCATTTCAAAATCCAAGATGGCTGACATTCTTTAATCGCAGTCTCCACTCTTGGTTATCAATTTCGAAAAAATCAAAGACGTAGGTTACGAAAAGGGGAATACAATTAAAAACGAACACTATGGCAGCCACCACCGCAAGGCAGAGCCCTACTAACGCGAGCTGCTTGCAGCTCGCGCACTTATAAAATACTAGTGATAATATATAAAGCTCGATTACCACTCACTGACTCACTGACTCATTGACACGATTGTTCTCCCTGATGGTGGATGGGAAGGTATGTTTTTTTTTGCGGAATCGTGTAGAGGGGTCGGGGGTGACTTGGGAAAAATCCCGACTTTTTGAGATTTGCCCCCCCAGAGCCCACCCCTCCGCCGCGAGCTGCTTGCAGCTCGCGCACTTATAAAATACTAGTATATAGATAAAGCTCGATTACCACTCACTCACTGACTGATTGACTGACATAATTGTTCTCCCTGATGGTGGAGGGGGAGGTATGTTTTTTTTTTGCAAAAATGTATAGAGGGGGTCAAGGAGACCTAGGGAAAATTCCGACTTTTTGAGATTTGCCCCCCAGGACCCCCGCCCCCCAAGGGGGCTTCGTAACGGAGTCATACTGATCAATAATTTTAAAGGGGTTGTATAGAGGGGGTCAAGCGATTTTGATTTCAAAAATAATTTTACCCCCCCTTGCCCCCCAAGACCCCCCTTTTGAGAGTGCTACGAGATGCCGTCGCGATAGAGGGATTCTGATTGCGGGATCGAATAGAAGGTCTCTTCTCCAATTGAAAGTAAGAAAAAATCACCCCCCCTCCCGCCCCCTTTTCACCCCCCCTTTTGATATCTCCCAAACGAAGTAAGCTAGAAGAAATTTTTTTTCACAGTCGTGTGAAGAGCTTAACACCATTTGGATTGCAAAAAAAAATTTTCGCCCCCAACCCCTCTAGACCCCCCTTTTTATAAAAAAACTGAAATTTGGCCATTTTTAGCCTATATTTTGACCACTTTTTAGGGTGGAGCATTGCGGCTCGCTTCGCTCGCCGCAATGCGACTACGGGGAACAGCAAGGCGAGCGAAGCGAGCCGCGCTGTGACCCCCCCCCTAGCCCCCCCAGAACCCTCTCCCCCCAGGGGGGCTTCGTAACGGAGTCATACTGATGCATAATTTTAAGGGGGTTGTATAGAGGGGGTCAAGCGATTTTGATTGCAAAAATAATTTCACCCCCCTTGCCCCCAAAGACCCCCCTTTTGAGAGTGCTACGAGATGCCGTCGCGATAGAGGGGTTCTGATTGCGGGATAGTATAGAGGGTCTCTTCTCCAATTGAAAGAAAAAAAAACGACCCCCCTTCCGCCCCCCTTTTCACCCCCCCTTTTGATATCTCCCAAACGAATAAAGGTAGAAGAAAATTTTTTTCACAGTCGTGTGAAGAGCTTAACGCCATTTGGATTGCAAAAAAAAATTTTCACCCCCAACCCCTCTAGACCCCCCTTTTTATAATTTTTATATAATTTGGCCATTTTTAGCCTATATTTTGACCACTTTTTAGGGTGGAGCATTGCGGCGAGCGAAGCGAGCCGCAATGCGACTACGGGGAACAGCAAGGCGAGCGAAGCGAGCCGCGCTGTGAACCCTCCCCCCCCCCCTTGCCCCCCAGAACCCCTCTCCCTGAACCCGGTGGAGCATTGCGGCGAGCGAAGCGAGTCGCAATGCGACTTCGGAGGAACAGCACGGCGAGCGAAGCAAGCCGTGCTGTTACCCCCCCACACCCCCAGGCTCTCTGAACCCCCTCCCCCATCAAAAAATCTGATATGGATATCGTTTTTGACTAACATTGGGGTGAGGATTACGAATTTGATGTCGGCGGGCGTGTGTCGGATTGCGGTGAGCGAAGCGAACCGCAATACGTCACACCGCAAGGCGAGCGAAGCGAGCCTTGCCGTGTGGCAGCACGAGCGGGGACTACAGGGGAACAGCACGGCGAGCGAAGCGAGCCGTGCTGTGACCCCCTGCGCCCAGCCCCGCCCCCATCAAAAAATCTGAAATGGGTATTGTTTTCGACTAACATGGGGGCGAGGATTACGAACTTGATGTCGGCGGGCGTGTGTCGGATTGCGGTGAGCGAAGCGAACCGCAATACAACTCACGTCACACAGCAAGGCGAGCGAAGCGAGCCTTGCCGTGTGCCAGCAAAAGCGGGAACCCGGTGGAGCATTGCGGCGAGCGAAGCGAGTCGCAATGCGACTTCGGAGGAACAGCACGGCGAGCGAAGCGAGCCGTGCTGTTACCCCCCCACACCCCCAGGCTCTCTGAACCCCCTCCCCCATCAAAAAATCTGATATGGATATCGTTTTTGACTAACATTGGGGTGAGGTTACGAATTTGATGTCGGTGGGCGTGTGTCGGATTGCGGTGAGCGAAGCGAACCGCAATACGTCACACCGCAAGGCGAGCGAAGCGAGCCTTGCCGTGTGGCAGCACGAGCGGGGACTACAGGGGAACAGCAGCACGGCGAGTGAAGCGAGCCGTGCTGTGACTCCTTGCGACCAGCCCCCACCCAAACCCCGCCCCCATCAAAAAATCTGATATGGGTATCGTTTTCGACTAACATGGGGGCGAGGATTACGAATTTTATGACGGCGGGCGTGTGTCGCATTGCGGTGAGCGAAGCGAACCGCAATACGTCACACCGCAAGGCGAGCGAAGCGAGCCTTGCCGTGTGGCAGCACGAGCGGGGACTACAGGGGTGCTGTGACCCCCTGCGCCCAGGCCCGCCTCCATCAAAAAATCTGATATGGGTATCGTTTTCGACTAACATGGGGGCGAGGATTACGAATTTGATGACGGCGGCGGGCGTGTGTCGGATGTCGACTCACGTCAGCAAGGCGAGCGAAGCGAGCCGTGCTGTGACCGCTCACGCCCAGCCCCCCTGAACCCCCTCCCCCATCCAAGAATTTGACATGGATATCGTTTTCGACTAATTCGACAGTGTAGATTACGAAAAAGATGTCCATTTGAAAATCCAAAATGGCTGACATTCTTATATCGCAAAACCCACTCTTATGCTTATAAATTTCAATGAAATCGATTATGTAGGTTACGAAAAGGGGAATACAATGAAAAAAAACAATATACACAGCCGCCGCGAGCTGCTTGCAGCTCGCGCACATATAAACAACTAGTTATACTATATAAAGCTCGATTACCACTCACTCACTGACTGATTGATTGACATAATTGTTCTCCCTGATGGTGGAGGGGGAGGTATGTTTTTTTTTGCAAAAATGTATAGAGGGGGTCAAGGAGACCTAGGGAAAATTCCGACTTTTTGAGATTTGCCCCCCAGGACCCCCGCCCCCCAAGGGGGCTTCGTAACGGAGTCATACTGATCAATAATTTTAAAGGGGTTGTATAGAGGGGGTCAAGCGATTTTGATTTCAAAAATAATTTTACCCCCCCTTGCCCCCCAAGACCCCCCCTTTTGAGAGTGCTACGAGATGCCGTCGCGATAGAGGGATTCTGATTGCGGGATCGAATAGAAGGTCTCTTCTCCAATTGAAAGTAAAAAAAAATCACCCCCCCTCCCGCCCCCTTTTTCACCCCCCCTTTTGATATCTCCCAAACGAAGTAAGCTAGAAGAAATTTTTTTTCACAGTCGTGTGAAGAGCTTAACACCATTTGGATTGCAAAAAAAAATTTTCGCCCCCAACCCCTCTAGACCCCCCTTTTTATAAAAAAACTGAAATTTGGCCATTTTTAGCCTATATTTTGACCACTTTTTAGGGTGGAGCATTGCGGCGAGCGAAGCGAGCCGCAATGCGACTACGGGGAACAGCAAGGCGAGCGAAGCGAGCCGCGCTGTGACGGACGATAAAGGTAGAAGAAAAATTTTTTCACAGTCGTGTGAAGAGCTTAACGCCATTTGGATTGCAAAAAAAAATTTTCGCCCCCAACCCCTCTAGACCCCCCTTTTTATAATTTTTATATAATTTGGCCATTTTTAGCCTATATTTTGACCACTTTTTAGGGTGGAGCATTGCGGCGAGCGAAGCGAGCCGCAATGCGACTACGGGGAACAGCAAGGCGAGCGAAGCGAGCCGCGCTGTGAACCCTCCCCCCCCCCCCTTGCCCCCCAGAACCCCTCTCCCTGAACCCGGTGGAGCATTGCGGCGAGCGAAGCGAGTCGCAATGCGACTTCGGAGGAACAGCACGGCGAGCAAAGCGAGCCGTGCTGTTACCCCCCCACACCCCCAGGCTCTCTGAACCCCCTCCCCCATCAAAAAATCTGATATGGATATCGTTTTTGACTAACATTGGGGTGAGGATTACGAATTTGATGTCGGCGGGCGTGTGTCGGATTGCGGTGAGCGAAGCGAACCGCAATACGTCACACCGCAAGGCGAGCGAAGCGAGCCTTGCCGTGTGGCAGCACGAGCGGGGACTACAGGGGAACAGCACGGCGAGCGAAGCGAGCCGTGCTGTGACCCCCTGCGCCCAGCCCCGCCCCCATCAAAAAATCTGAAATGGGTATTGTTTTCGACTAACATGGGGGCGAGGATTACGAACTTGATGTCGGCGGGCGTGTGTCGGATTGCGGTGAGCGAAGCGAACCGCAATACGACTCACGTCACACAGCAAGGCGAGCGAAGCGAGCCTTGCCGTGTGCCAGCAAAAGCGGGGTCGTATTGCGGTGAGCGAAGCGAACCGCAATGCGACTAAGGAGAAACAGCACGACGAGCGAAGCGAGCCGTGCTGTTACCCCCCACGCCCCCAGGCTCCCTGAACCCCCTCCCCCATCAAAAAATCTGATATGGATATCGTTTTTGACTAACATTGGGGTGAGGTTACGAATTTGATGTCGGTGGGCTTGTGTCGGATTGCGGTGAGCGAAGCGAACCGCAATACGTCACACCGCAAGGCGAGCGAAGCGAGCCTTGCCGTGTGGCAGCACGAGCGGGGACTACAGGGGAACAGCAGCACGGCGAGTGAAGCGAGCCGTGCTGTGACTCCTTGCGACCAGCCCCCCCCCCAAACCCCGCCCCCATCAAAAAATCTGATATGGGTATCGTTTTCGACTAACATGGGGGCGAGGATTACGAATTTTATGACGGCGGGCGTGTGTCGCATTGCGGTGAGCGAAGCGAACCGCAACACGACTCACGTCACACAGCAAGGCGAGCGAAGCGAGCCTTGCCTTGCTGTGTTAACCCCCACGCCCCCAGGCTCCCTGAACCCCCACCCATCAAAAAATCTGATATGGATATCGTTTTCGACTAACATTGGGGTGAGGATTACGAATTTGATGCCGGCGGGCGTGTGCCGGATTGCGGTGAGCGAAGCGAACCGCAATACGTCACACCGCAAGGCGAGCGAAGCGAGCCTTGCCGTGTGGCAGCACGAGCGGGGACTACAGGGGTGCTGTGACCCCCTGCGCCCAGGCCCGCCTCCATCAAAAAATCTGATATGGGTATCGTTTTCGACTAACATGGGGGCGAGGATTACGAATTTGATGACGGCGGCGGGCGTGTGTCGGATGTCGACTCACGTCAGCAAGGCGAGCGAAGCGAGCCGTGCTGTGACCGCTCACGCCCAGCCCCCCTGAACCCCCTCCCCCATCCAAGAATTTGACATGGATATCGTTTTCGACTAATTCGACAGTGTAGATTACGAAAAAGATGTCCATTTGAAAATCCAAAATGGCTGACATTCTTATATCGCAAAACCCACTCTTATGCTTATAAATTTCAATGAAATCGATTATGTAGGTTACGAAAAGGGGAATACAATGAAAAAAAAACAATATGCACAGCCGCCGCGAGCTGCTTGCAGCTCGCGCACATATAAAATACTAGTTTTTAAAAATAAAAGTCAATTAGTTTCGATGGAATTTCATAATTCACTTCTCTGCTATCCTACTTGATTTCATGGACACCCTAGTGACCTTATCACGCCGCGCCGCCCGCTCTCGCCTGTAGCCGGCCGGTGGTGTAGGTATCGAACCACTCGAATTGTAGGTACCTACAACTTGTGATGGAACTTTCCCTTCATACTTTTCCTGGCTTAGGACAGGCAAAAATAGCTACTCTAACACATTTGCCAGTAAGTAGGCTAAAGTAAATAGGTACTTTTGGCGTATTTAAAACGTTCATCATCAATCAAGTTTCATGTACAATTCAATTAAAATTTACAGCTTTATGTACAGTTTGATTTACTCACATTAGGCATAAAATGTTTTGAACTGGCCGTAGGCACGTAGCCTATGTGTAGCCGCTAGGATCGTTTCCCGGCTTGGCACACGTTGTTCTGGGAACCGCTCTGCGTACATCGTACGAGCCAAGTTCATGTTGTCACCAGCGATGGCATAAAGTCGCACCATTTCAGTCCACTGTTCATTTGTGAACGACATCGTCACTTCTCTACTTAACACAATACGCGAACAAATCGGCACATCACCAATTAGCACGGAACGCGTCGTGGCGTGCTCACTACCTAGCAGACGGGCCGCGACTGACGAGCGCGCGAGCGAGCGGCGGCGTCTTTGTGCGGCGCGCGCGGCGTAGGTATGTAGGCGGCGCCTTTAAGTCGGCGCGCGAACGGGTCTTTGTTTGAAACCAACAAAGCAGGTGGCGTAGGTATAAATGTAGGGTGAAATGCTTTTATGATGTATGAGGATATTTTTTTCAAAATTATGTAAAGAAAAAAGTTTAGTTTTTTCATCAGTTTTGGACTCTGCTCATGATTCTGAACTTCTGGTTTCAAGGATAAGACTGTTTACCCTAACACCCTGTATATATATTATATATATATTAGTAGGATAAGCTATTAAAAGGGTTTGGTCTCTCGAGTCTTCAATACTTGTGGGATTTATGGAAATTTATTTCGTGGAAAAGTGACCATATAAATTGGTTCAAAAATTATTGTTCAAACAAACGCTTCAACTGTGAACGCACCATGCTCACTAGACCACTGCGAAATTGTGGACGTACCTACAATCCGCATTCAGGCCGCGTCAAATGATATCTCTCGGTTTTTGAAATATTCAAATTGAAAATCTGAATTCTGAACTTTCCCAGTGGATGCCCTGTATAAAAGTTGTTTCTAAAATAAGCTACAAACCATGAACTTAGGCACACACAAATTCAGGTCTTATTTTGAACTTAGGTACTTAGCAGCTACTACCAGTTTGGGAGCAACCTCAGGCAGATAGGTAAATAAGACTTCTTTTAGAGGGGGCAACCCCATCTTTTGTGGCTTACTTTTCGTGGCCTTTACCTATGTAAGGACCACCACTTTTATATATTCTTTGGGGGGACTTAGCAAATCTCGACTTCATTTAGCTACCTTCTACTATTCGTCGAGTTGTTTGGTCATATTGTCGTAAGGAGATATCTATGTTTTATTTTCTCGTTGGACGTGATGAGTAAATTATCAAATATTTATTTAAATCCTAAATCGGGGGCGAAGCCCTAAAAAATAGCAAAGCCAATTGCTTAAGTTAGGCTACGTTCTAAATGTATCCCAAATTTCATCTGGATCTGTTCAGTAGTTTTGGAGGATACCTAGAAGAGTTAACAAAAATTTCACATTTCACAAACTTTTGCCTTCATAGTATTAGTAGGAAAGGATATTAGTAGGATTATTAGTAGGAAATATGATTAGTAGGATAGGATTAATAGGATTGGATTAGCTGGATGGATATTTGTAGGACAATACCATGTTTGAAGCAATAAAATTAAAAAGGGCAGAAGCCTTTATTCACAAAGAAAATTACAATAAAATAATAGAAATAAATTAGAACTAGTATTTACAATTGAAACAATTGAGCTAACTGCAGACTGTTGTAAACAATCTACAGGTAGCTCAACTGATCCATATCAATACCAGTTGGAAGTGTCCCCAAGACGCTGCTGACTGCATTGCATTGCATATCCGATCGGCGGCCCTAGTACACGATAATCCGTGATGACCAAGCTGTTATAAAATTTAATAGTATTTGTATCTTAATTTTCCAGAAAAGATACGAACTAATAACCGTGTACGTGTGGTCAGCGTTTATATTTTATAACTTGTACATCCTAATCAGCATCAGCTCCATCGTTTATAAGGCGGTGATATTAGAGACGCTGACTAAGAAACGGGCAATCTTGAAATTGGTCGTCCATGTCGCGTGGGGATGCAGTAAGTGTCTCAAATTCTTAATATTACACTTTGTATTTAATTCAACATAGTACCTATAGATAACAGTAATGGATTTATGTAGGTACCTATGTAGTACCGACCTAAATATTTCATTTTAAAAGTAAATTCATTGTTAGAAAAGGCTAGTGTTCGCGAAGTCTCTCTTCGTAGAACTATGTACTAGTTTTATAAAATATGTTTTATTTGTTTTAAATCTAAAGGATGGTCAGAACCTGCAAAATTTATAAATTTATAATTTATTAAAAATTTATAATTTAATTTATTAAAATTTAATAATTTATATTGTAGTGCTCGCTGCGATTTTAAAATAAATGTTAGTTCCACCCTCATACAAAAATCTTCAAACCTCTTTATATAAATAAATAAATATACTTTTTATATTTATGAAAGGTACCTAGTGACTGATATTTTTCTTTTCAGTGTTTATCTACTGCCTCATAATGGTGAACAGCTATAGGATAACGTTATGGTATAAAATTTCTTTGATAATACATAAATCGATATACCTAAACACCTTCACTTACCTAGTTTTTTTTCTATCTTGACTCGCTAGAGGTTTCATTTTTTAACTGTTTTATATAAGTTTTGGTATTGTTATATCTACTAGGCACCTACCTAATTATTACCCACCTAAATATTTCAGTTTTTTTATTTCTTTGCAGGTTTATAAATATTGGTGCGGTTTAAATGTTCGTAGATTTTATAAATTCCACGTGGACATAGACAAACTGTGGTTATAACCACACTAGTTTTTTTTATACACTCAGCAACCCTAATCCTTCATAGGTAGGTAAATAAGTAGGTAAATAAGTATATTTTTCTCTATGGTAGGCAGCGGCAGGACCATGTAGTATTATTTATTAATATTTAGGTGCCTAAAAATTTAGTTATTTTGAACATAGGACTGTTTAACGATCTTCTTTTCTAAGTTTGAATCCAAAAATCTGATACGTGGGATAAAATACCAAGGAGATTATGTCCCTTTGGTAATTTGAAGTATACATAAATAGACGGATTATTTCTATAATGCATCATCAATACACAAAACAATTAAAAATACTAACTATATCTATAAAATGTGGCACAATCTGCCTTATCGCTAACAGCGATCTCTTTCAGGCAACCTTTGGATGGATAGAATCAGTACGTATTGATGCTGACGGTGGCGTTATTGATGATGTATTAAAATAAGTAATAAACAATAAAATAGATACCTTACCTAGCTTTAGAAAATAGAAATGTAATAATTTATAAAAAGATAGCAAACAGACACAAAAACAGGAATAATTAACAAAATAAATAAAGAATATCAGGAAGACAATCAAGAATAGACAGATATGTTGATGAACCATACTTTTGAAGATGGGAAGGGATTTATGAGAGGAAAGTCTTTAGGTTCATTTTGTGTATTTTAACACATCTACCTGCATTCACCAATTCTACGGCCAAGCGTGGTGATTATGACAAGAATCCCCTCGTTGGGAGTAAGTAAGAATCAAATTCCTTCGAAAAATCTAGGTACCTTTTTAGATAATAACTCACTTCGGGTGGCCACCTTTGCGTTTAGGTTCTCCTTGCCTAGTTGCACACCGTTGTCAGTGTGGTGAAACCGTCGACAAGTTTGGTCACCATGCATTGGCATGTGTCTCTAGTGCAGGACGTGTGTCCCGTCATGGTTCAATTAATGACATCATCCGTCGGGCTTTTACCAGCGTCAGTGTCGCAGCTACACTCGAACCACGTGGCCTTATGCGAGATGACGGTAAAAGGCCTGACGGCATGACTCTAATTCCATGGAAGATGGGTCGGCCTTTAGTTTGGGATGCCACGTGTGTAGATACCCTAGCGCCTTCACATCTTGCAGGGATATCGGTAAGGGCCGGTTCTGCAGCAACATCAGCGGAGTCCCTTAAACGGCGAAAATACGCTAACCTTGACCGAGGTTACCTATTTGAGCCGTTTGGGGTAGAAACCCTTGGTCCTTGGGGTCCTCGGGCCCACGCAAATTATAAAGATCTTACCAAACTTCTTATAGAGTACACAGGTGATCGGAATGCTGGCTTCTATTTCGTCAACGAATTAGCATTGCCATTCAACGTGGCAATGTTGTAAGTATTCTGGGCACTCTGCCTTCTGGTGACGGCTTAGATTTTTAAGAAATAGATATAAGTGTATATATTAGTTGTAATTGTTTTATTCTATTACTGTAATTTTCTATATTATAGATAAGTCATTAAGATTAATATGTCAAGTACTTATGGGAAGAAGCTGTTCGCCTGTAACACAACTACATTGTAGCTAGTAGCTACCATAGGAGACAGTGTTCCAAATCCACTGGTACATAATAAACATATATTTTTGAAATAAAAGTTTAATTATTTTATTTGTCATTTTACTGGGTTCTGGACGAACGTCTTTTTACATTTTGTATAGGAGGTGATTTAGCCATTTACATAGGTAATAGGTATATAACATTTAAATAAGGAGTTACGACCTGGCGTATTCACGAACGTGTTCGTGACGGCTGGGGGAGAACCTGCAGTCCACGCAGTGTCAGTGAATTACCAATAACCCTGTATACAGCCTTGGCCAAAAGTATTAGGCACCCTAAAATTTACTGACTTTTTCGTGTTTAAGGTGAATAATAAAACTAAGTAGGTACCTAATTTGTTTTTCAAATTACTATAGTAACATAAAATTACAATAATCACTATCACACGATAAAGTATACAGATTACTTATGGTCCCCGCACAAGGATCAGAACCTGTATCGCGGGAGGCCGGTTTACAATTGAGTTTTAACAATAAAAGGTAAGTACTAAACGAGCAGCAGTCCACTCGTGGCAATAACAATGTACGTGTCGAGATATCCATGTTTGCCGGGGTGCCTAAAGTTTTTAGCCAAGGCTGTCGATACACTCAGCTGCCGTCAAAACGTGTTCAGAACCACAGATTATAAATCTGAATAAAGCTATCAAAACAAGCAACCCCTGCTCCCCGATTATTCTCGAGGAAGATAATCTACTGAGCCAACATAATCTTATTGAAACTCTGAATGTCAACAATCACTAACTTTTAGATGGCATTTTGGGTTTTACTTAGTACCTTAGCTGGAGCTCTTCGGCAATAACCTAACCTCACCCAATGACAAGGTTAGCAAAGTTTAGACTCCCGTCAGACCTAAAACTAGATTAATTTACCTTCCTATCTACCTACTACTTAATCTGGTGAGGTCAGGCCAAACTGGGAGATATTGTGGTTAATTAGGTGCCTACTAGGAAGGTACGGTCAGAAAAGAGCTTAGTTACTGCCCAATTTTAAAAACTCAGTAAGTCTTACAATACAGTGATACAGTGTGCCACGAAAAGGGTCTACTAAGCGGAAAGGGTGATTCTGCACAGCGGGGGATCAACTTGTGAATAGCGATGTTTTGATTTTTATTGTTGCGCAAAGTAAAGGTGTTTTTCTTTCTATTCGTGTTCTTTAAGACGCACTCTTGCATTATTTAACATTACAAAGAATTTCACAAATGTTTTTGCTTGTTTTTTCAGCAAAACCATTGTTTTGTCATGAAATTATTACAATAAATTGATGAAAATCCTATAAAATTTCAAAACAAAAATAATAATATAAGACCTCACGTAAAAGAACAAGAATATAAATAAAAGCGACTCGTGAGTTTTTTTACTAAAAGAGTAATAAATAACTAAAATTAAATAAATCATAGAACAAACGTTGACCCCCTCGATATCCAAAATCACCCTTTTGGCTTAGTACACCCTTTCCGTGGCACCCTGTATACAATTATACAGGCTTATTCGTAAATCACTGACACAGTGTGAACTGCCGGTTCTGCCTCTGGTATCATAACGAACACGTATGAGAAAACGAACGACAGGTCTCAAATTTTGGTATTGGAAGTACCTACTACCAAATTTTGAACGATTTTTGAATGGATGGGGTTAGGTACCTAGGTACCAACGCCCCTTCAAAACTCGTTCTTCAGAGAGGCTTTATTTAAAACTAAATTTAAAAACGGCTCTGCCCAGATTTAACAATGGGTGTGAGGGTGATAGATCTGTCTTGAGTACCTACTAAGTAATTCATTGGGTTTCGGACAAACGTGTTTTCTCATTTTGTATCAGAAGTGATTTATGAAAAAAAATTAAGAATCAACACGTCTACACGATCGTCTTCGTGATTTTGATGGGCAGAACCGTTCACATAGTGTCAGTGAATTACCAATAACCCTGTATAATCAGAGTATTTTAGGAAGTTAACCCTGATCAGTGATTTTATCCGTTATATCCATGTCCGGATGCCGGATTTTCGCCAAGTATGGCTGGGGCCCTATTTTTCTAAACCAATGTCCTCACTCATCCGTCTAATATAATAATAGGTAGCGTCGCGTAATCGCCAGCATAGACACGTTTTGGTATTCTACGTAGCGATTCTCGGACGCGACTATTGACATAGTAAAGCGATAGGCTTAGTTATCAGAACTGGTTCCCTCGTGTGGCCCTAAGTCCGGATCGATAAAATGTGGTGCAACCCTAACTTTCATAGTTGTGTCCCTAGCAGTTACCAGACAATCACTTATCAAGTTCCGATCTGAGACACTGAAGCATGAACATGGGTCATATGTTGGTTTAGCCACAGATTACAGAGTAGGTACTAACTTTGGCTTTATCTTACGTGCTCTAGTTTTGAACTAGGGTAAGTTGGTTGGGGTTAGGGTTGCCATACGTCCGGAATTTTCAATACAGGTCAGCAGCAGGTACAAATACAGGTCTTTGTCCGGAATGCGGGGGAATTCAACCGTCCGGAATTTGTACAATTAAAGTAGAGTGAAATAAACCATAAAAAGAATCTAATATTTTTATTATAAATCAAGGTACTAATCAACATTAATGTTGCACAATATTTCAGGGAGCATTATATCAGAATACCTGTGGAGTAGTAGGAAGTAGGTACGTTTTCAAAGGCTCTCATACATTTTGAGAATTATTTCAACTGCCGGGAAAAAGGCTCAGTCACCTTGTCTTGCTGTGTGACACGAGACTTCTCATAATTAACTTCAATGTAGTCGAAAATGGCTTTCCCGGTTTAGTTCACAGTCACACAAACCGCGCGCGCGAAGGAGAAATTAGAAAATTTGCTGCGTTTATTCATAAACACGATGTTTATCAACATTAATAATAAATTTATCAGAAAATCTCATCGAATGTCCGGCACTTTCTCCGGAATTTTGATTTTTTGATCTGGGAACCCTAATTGGGGTGAACGTGTTCTTGAGTGGAGACCGACCGCAACTCGGCACACGTCGTGTAGGATAAGCTCGCGCAAGTAGCACCTCAACTGGAGCCGAGCAGTATTCTTTGTAATAAAATACTTAATTCCCTATTAACTGACTAACCTCTTTTGGTTTTTGCAATCTAGCGATCCGTTTCCGTTGATTATGCGACGACCTTTAGATTAAAATGTCTTTGCCTGTAGATCACCTATAGGTATCCTATACCTTGCTTCGATTCTTTACCATGTCTTCTTCACTGCTGCATCACTTAAACAATAAGGTGTTTTTATTATTTGGAAAATGCTTCGATTTTGATGATTTAGGTCTGTTGGGTCCACCACTAGTCTTGTGTAGTTCAGGAATGATGAACTAAAATGAATTAGTTCCCACTTGTGAACGAGTAGGAACTATTCAGCATAACTCGTTCCTAGTAGTTCTCTAGTTCACTTGCTCTTCAGTCACGAAATCTCGGAACCACTATACTAAAACGACCCTATTTTCTATGTCATAAAGTTTAAAATCTGATAACATGAACAAAAAGAACTATTAGGAATAATTAACGAAGGACAGAGATAGACAGCGCATGAATCCGCGGTACTAAAAGAGACGGAGATATGCATTTTGATCTTTAGTTCAGTAGTATCATACTAGTACATGTTTCCTTTAGTTCACTATTCCTCTGTGTGTGACCTGACCGACTGAATTGCAAAACAAACACAGAATAGGAAAAACAAAGACATACAGCGATAATCCATTGTAGTGCTGTAGGGATTCCATAGACCGATAGTGTACACGATAAGGGATACATCGGCTCGACACAGCCGAGGCATTCATCAGCTCATGATGATCAGCTCGACCTCCTCCGCAGTCGGCATCTGTTCGCCTGTCAACCCGGATTCCCGCCTTCTCGGCTATGTCCGTCTGACAAGTGACATTGACAGCTGATTTGCAACACCTCGACCTACGAGACGATGTATGTAGACCATGGTTTTACCTGGACATACACTACATCCCTCCCTTGAGGATAAATTTAAAGTCACACAACATGGTGTGTTGAACACATCAAACATTATTTATTTTACACTACAAAAATGTATGGCTATAGTTAAGTATCTTTTATTAACCACATTACACTAGTAAGTTATAAAGTTTAGCACAATAATTTAAGACCAATGTGAGACACAATTTCATTTTAACACTGAATTATTTAATTTTGGTAAATAGTGCTTGCTTATCACTCAACTCAAATTCCACCCGAAATCAGTCTAATTTGTTCATTACAGATTGCTTCTTGGTATTCTTTAGCCTGTTTCTGGTGGGTCCTGGGAAGCCGCTTCTTCATCTGGATACTATTTTCAGCTGTACGACATTCCTTTTCAATGCTTGATCTGTAAGATGTTTTCGCACTGTGACATGTCGATAGACCCAACATTTATTGCCTTTATCAATTACTTCAACATAAAACTTGTCACCTTCCACTAAGCTTGATTCAGCGACTTCTCTTCTTCTGTCTCTACACTCTTACCCTCTCTCTTCTGTTTTTTGCTTCCATATATTTATCACGGATTGTATTTTTAACCCCCGACGCAAAAAGACAGGGGTGTTATAAGTTTAACGTGTCTGTCTGTGTATCTGTGGTATCGTAGCTCTCAAACGGATGAACCGATTTTCGTTTAGTTTTTTTTTTAATATATATAATTTTATCGAGTGTGAGATGTTTCAAGAAAATCTGTCGGGGTTTATTGTTTTAATTTTAAATTTTTCTTGTTATTATAGATGTGACAAAAGCTAATATGGACACCTAAACTTTTTTGTGCCATTATTTGTCGTTGTCTGAAATAAACGCATTAAATTTAATATTTCTATACAATATCTAATAGTCAGTATCATACTCGGGTATCTTATCGCCTTTGACAATGAATAATTCTCAATAATAGCAGTAATTCAAAATAGCATGTGGTCTTGTTTGCTCCACAATTTCATGGAGGTAAATAGGAAATATCCTTTTTAAAACTTAGATCAGAATTCTTGCCAAAGAAGTATGTTCGAATACTCTAGTGAAGTTGTAGTAGCTTTACGTGGTGTGCACTTTTGTTTGTGGAGTTGAAGTTCCTTCAAATAGGTACTCGCAAACTTCTTTTCTTTCATTATTTACCAATGAAAATACCCCTGATGTTCCATATAAGTACCCTTCAATTATATCTCAGTCAAGGAGGACTTGATTTTCGTTTCCAATTTCTTGGCGCATATTTATGAGAGCTATTCTTTGTCATGGTTGGTTATCCTGGTTAAACATTGTCACTTAGAGGAATTTCTTTCAGAGGATGTTCTTCACAACTGCGTAGCCCTTTAGTAGCTTATGCACCAGGCACCTAGGTTATAAAATCTTCACAGTCTCGTCTTTGCCGTACGAATAGTGGTGCTTCCATCTCTCTTATTTGCAGCATACGCAAGTTTTGTTGTCCTCTGACCCTTATAGAGACACTGCACTATGTTTTAAGTTTTGACGGAGCAATTGAAGTAATATCTCATTAATAAGCAAAAAGCACTTCATACTTTGTAAGAAATACGTAATAAGGTGTTCATTTGAACTATCAGCAATTATCCCCGATTTAATGAAGGAATACATTTTAACTACAAAACATTTTAAATTAAAAGGGGAGGACATGTCCACCAATTTATATTTATAAGAGGGTGTTACTTTGATTTACCATTTCAATTTAATGGAGGTTATGCCAACCAATTTCAACTAAATGAGGATATTCATTTGAACTACAAAACCAATTTTAATTGAACGGGGACTATGTCTACCAATTTTAATTAATGAGAGTATTCATTTGAACTACTGCGCTACTTCCAATTTTAATGGAAGGCATGTCGACCAATACCAATTTAATGGTGGCTTTCATTTGGACTACCAGACAATTTCCAATTTAATGGCGGTCTTGTCAACCCCGTGGCATTCATTTGAACTACCAGACAATTTCCAATTTAATGGCGGTCTTGTCAACCCAGTGGCATTCATTTGAACTACCAGACAATTTCCAATTTAATGGCGGTCTTGTCAACCCAGTGGCATTCATTTGAACTACCAGACAATTTCCAATTTAATGGCGGTCTTGTCAACCCACACCGACCTATACTCGAACAAATAATCAATTTCCACACATGCGCGGAAGCTTAAGCAATTACCATACCATTACCATTACCATACCATTACCATTACCATACCATTTAATATTAACCGCGTAAGCTTACCTCAGAACCCGAAATTATGTTTTGTTTTATACGAATAGTTACATGACGAACCAATCCGTGCACGGAAGAAATCGTCAATCAACCAGGCACATCAATAATGAATATAATGATACAATTTATAATAAGCTCGATAATTGTCACATTACTACTTAATTTTTACCAAAAAAGTTGCAACCCACGAAGTCTCAAAGATGAAATACGATTATTCGTCCTACTATACCTCTAGGTACCTACCATGCTCCCTCTAGATTGCTTGTAACAATAATTAATTACATTTTTTTATTAAACTATTCACTATCAGGTTCAGTTATCAATTTACTTTTGGGATAGTCATTACTTCTACTTAGCTTGCAGCTCCGTGCCTCGGAAAGTACGTAGGTAAAGCCATCGGTCACGCGCCTGACCTCTCCGCGGCCGCGTCGGTCCGCCGTCCTACCGGACTATGAGAGTGCGGGAACAGGGAGCGCACCCTGGTTCGCGCCCAAACCCGTGCACCACAACATGTGCCGTGCATCCCGCCAGTCTTCGATGAGACCGGCTGCCGTGGTCGCAATTCGGCTAGGAGGAAATCATCTTGCTGGTATTATTATTTATTCTCGACGCTGTATAAATTTTCCAGCACTAACCCTTTATTTACTCCATGTTATGTAGGTATATGGGCTACTTATATTGATGATACCAGCTCTTTTATAAGTTTTTTTTTTTAATAGTTACATAATAAAGTGATTTTTAACTGTTTGTAATTATAACCCAACAATCCTACCTCATTTTTACTTTTTTAACAGCATCGGCTGTTTGTTAATATAAGAAAACAAATCATTTTATTTCTTGTTTCCAAACGATATAATAATGTAGATAATTTTTATTCAAGGAAAAAATAAGAATAAATCACTTTTAACGGCCCAAATAGTAATAATATAAACCTTTATTTAACTATAACCGTACTTTGTAATATCATCACCATAAATGAAGGTTTTAGGTTTTATACACGCGCATCTGTGACAGTAACCACCATCTTTTTAATAAGTATTAAATGCAATATTATCCAAAAATCTTTTGTTGACTTTCGGATTTCGTTGTCCGCAAAAGGCGCATCGACAATAAAGTCTGTGTTATATAGCATAGGCAACTCTTTTTTTAGATATCTATGTGTGAGTGCACTCATAACTAGTTTATTGACCTTCCAATCACAACTATACATGTGGGTACTTGGAAAAATGCTGATGAGTACCATACTACCACTTGCCCTGAATTATCCATAACATGAACCCACCATGATATGCAACAGTAGGTAAATTTGCTATGGCTCCGTCCATAAATTACCACAATCTAAGACTATACCTACTACCGAATTAGGATTTTAGAAAGTCAAGAATGATTATTTCATACACTATTCATGGATTTATAGTTGACAAAGATTATTCACCACCATGACATTTATTTTTGTAAATTGTTTATCCCATATCTATCAGTTTTTTTTTTTTTTTGATTTTCAATTGCCAATTCAATTCAATTTTCACTTACATGGCCCACGTCGCACTTGCCCACCTCCAGCTCCTTTCGGCGCGGCGCACCGCCAAGGCTGGGCAGCGAATGCGTTAATTTCAATCATAATAACTTGTTATACAGACATTGCACACTGCAAAGGCAGGAAGGAGTACAATGATTCATCATAACACCTGTAGGTATCTCCATGTATTTCATGCAATAAATGATACCTTAATTTTCAACGGTTAGGCACTTTTGCACAGATCCAAATAAATTTTTTTTTCAAGGTTGTACTAATTTACCTATGTATGAGTAAGAATATTGCAGTTTATGATAGGCACATAAGTACAGTTTTAAAAGTAGTTCCCCATCTGTTACAGTAGACATTGTCGATTTAGGATCTTAATTTTGACAATGCTATTTTATAGCAGCTCAGTACCGACTTGACCTTTGATGATGCACTGCACATCCATAGCAAATTTAATTTAATTCTGTTATTTGGTCTACCAGCTGGTGTTCCAATAATTCATCTTAAGATAATACAAACCTAATGAAATAGCTTATTGCACAACCGACACTGCATGGTAAATCAGATCCATTTATTTGTGTTTTAGTGTTTACCTTACCTTTTACCTTTTACCTTTTACTTACCTTTTACTTACCTTTTACCTTGTCTTTTTAATTGCTTTGAATATAGCTTTGTACCGAGGTAATCTCCTTTGGTTCCGTTTAGGTATTTTATAATATTATTAGATTCTTATACTATTTATAATTTGATGGAACCGAGTACATTTAGCTCCTATGGCTCCTGCACATTGTGTGTGTAGGTATCTGTATTTATCCACTATCCTAAGTACTTTTCTTAATTACAAGACACTTTAATCACAGAAGGTTTGTCTAGAGCTGGTGCTTACAGCACATTGCCACATATTATTTGACAAGAAGTTATAAATAAATGTGTTATCTATCATAAACCAAATAAAATAAATGGGAATGAGTTCTATTCATATTCCTATTGCAACATTGTTTCATAAAGAAAGTCAACTTTATACTGAACATAAAATAAGTACAATAATGGTATAAATTAACTCGGGACAATATTAGATTTTAGTAGGTATAGGTAAATGAGAATGTACCTACTTACACATATTTTTACCACCTGGATACCATAATTGGTACCTATATAACATGACAGACTGCTGTTGCCATTCCAATCCTTGCGTTTCTTGGTCCATGCTTGGTCATTTGATTACATAGAAAAACAAAAAGTAGGAAGCAAGTGTGCAAGTTTGTGATACTGTATTAAGGCGTTTCCTTATGTTTATCTGTATATTTTACTTTGATAAGATAGCAAGGAACTTCTACGAGAGCATTTTGCATTGTAACTTTCAATCTCGTTGGTGTCCCTCCCTTCCTTCAAGTACTAATAAAATATCTTACCTTTTATCCCATCCTCGTCGCCATTTGTAGGGATTCCATAGACCGATAGTGTACACGATAAGGGATACATCGGCTCGACACAGCCGAGGCATTCATCAGCTCATGATGATCAGCTCGACCTCCTCCGCAGTCGGCATCTGTTCGCCTGTCAACCCGGATTCCCGCCTTCTCGGCTATGTCCGTCTGACAAGTGACATTGACAGCTGATTTGCAACACCTCGACCTACGAGACGATGTATGTAGACCATGGTTTTACCTGGACATACACTACAAGTGCAAAAGAGATGGAGATATAATTCGACGTTTACAATCGCGGACTGGAACGCGCAATGGACCTATGTCCATTGCGTACAAAAAAACACGACAGTAAATCAAATTTTAGGTTACCTAAGTATAGCTGGTTTGTTTACGAATATTTCGCATCGAATTTGGCTGGACTATAATATTTGCAATAATACCTAGATGTAATTTATTTAGCTTGATAAAGGTACAATAGGTGATTTGTATGACTCAAAAATGTTGGTGAGCGAGGTACTAAATGTACTAATAGAACTAGTAGTCCGAACTAGTACATTAATGCAAATGTACTAGAACGGAGCGATCCTGTCACTGACCGAGCAAGAACAAGCCTATCCACCACAGAGTTCCACACCTTGAAATGAGTGGAATTCGGTACCTACTTATTTATTTATGTTTTATGTACCACTCCTCATAAGTGATTTTATACGTGCGTTGGTGTTTACTGTGTTTAGTTTCGCAGTTGCCGCGCAATTTTGTACCGGTCTATAACTTCGTGCCTATTTCCGGCAATTGAATCAACCACCACTTTAGGTTAGTGGTTGTAAGGGAAAGTGGTTGTAACATAAAAAGGCCTTTTAAACAAAACTACCTATAAGTAAGTGCAACCTTGAGTTGACCTATGCGTGATTGCGCCCTACGATTAAGTAGGGTAGGTACTAGGTAGTAAACCATGGTTATGGTAATCAATCGAGATATTTATATACCTACCTAATACTTGGTTTTCGTTGATTGATTGAAGGGATGTGATTGCAGGAATTGTGAGCAAAACAAGCGTGACTTCCTTTTTAACACCCCCCGGCTGCCCCGAAGCCATATTTCTGCATGCCGGTTCCGGTACGCTGTCAGAACCGGTTTCAGCTAATAATACGATTTAAAGATTTTTGACGATTAAAATAAATCATAGATTATTAAAAAGAATAAGTCATTTTCTGAAAGCAGGTGAATCACCGGGATTTAAAATCCTTCAGTTGTTGTTCAACTCCATTATTCCCGAGGGACAAACGCCAGAGGCGTGGATTAAGAGTGTGGTACTTACCACACTCCTGTTCTGACTGTTCCATAAAGAAAGGTGACAATCAGGACAAAGTTTGAAGAAGTTTCAAAGAAGACCTTTCATTTGATACCCCACTCGATGAGATAGCCCCCCTTTTGAAAATTATTCCCCCCCATTTTGACCATTTTCAAAAAGTGTTCTTTTTACAAACTTCTCTATATTTTTCCTGTAAAATATAGAACCATATCTATAAATGCTCCATACATTTTACATGGATCGCTCTGCAATCTTCGGAGATAGGGGAATGGGTATTGTTTAGACTTATTTCGAAATATTTTAAAAAGTATGACACTTACAAAATATTCAAAAACTATTTTGAAATGTACAAACGGATACCTTTCATTTGATACCCCACATGACCCTGTAGGTATCTTTTAAAATTTCGGCATCACAATTTGTACCTACGGAAAAAATTCATATTCATTTTTCAATATTTATGTATTTTTCTTTAAATCTGTACAGGCGCACGAAATGTATTTTTTTTTATTTCAAGTTGATAGCTGCAGTAGTTGTTGAGTTATTTTGGAGATCCCAGGTAACAAACATTTCACACTTCACAAACTTTCGCATTTATATTAATAGTAGGATATAAGTAGGTTATGGGCCGTAGTTTTTAAGTATTTTACATCCTGTACTAGACTAACGTTGCCTGAAATAAATGATTTATTAATAATATAATATGCTAGTTTATGCCCGCGGCTTCGCACGCGTTGCGTCTACGGAAAGGTTTAAAGGTGATTTCTATCCCATGGGAACAAATTAATGGGATAAAAAGTTAGAATTACCTTATTTAGTGTGAAAAATTTCAGCCCGATCATTCAGTAGGTTTGGCGTGAAGAAGTAACAAACATCCACCCATTCATCCATCTATCTATCCATCCATCCATCCAAACTTTCGCATTTATAATATTAGTGTGATATCCAAGTGTTGAAGTGTTTGGCACGGCCGCAATGTCTATCCAGATCCAGTCCGCAAAGACATTTACCTATTTAAGATCTTAGTCTGGGACGGATATGGCATCAATATCAATGGTGATTACAACTGTGATCTTCGGCTTGCAGACAAGTCATTTTATGGCCGGTGGAAGACCTTAGCGAGATGCTCAGGGACCTCAAATCCCGAACTGAGCAGAAAAATGTTCGCATCGGCGGGCTCACTGCGGCGACTGCGCAATTTTCTCCCGATTTCCACTAAGGTTACTCTTGCTCAGTCCCTTTTGCTTCCCATTCTCGATTACGCCGACGCCTGCTATCCGGACCTCACTGAAGATCAATTCAACAAGCTTGAGCGCCTCCAAAATTTCAGTATCAGGTTCATATTTGGATTACGCAAATATGACCATGTTTCCGAATATCGCGCTAAACACAAGTGGTTGCCCATACGACTTCGCAGGAATACTCACATACTATCTCTCTTGTACAGTATCTTGTTCTATCCTCCGAGCCCTTCCTATCTCAAGGAGCGCTTCGAATTCCTCTCAAACTCTCACTCGCTCTCTTTGCGTTCCTCTGAAACCCTCATCTTAAAAGTCGCTGCTCACACTACCTCTTTCTATGACAAATCTTTCACTGTACAAGCTACCCGTCTATGGAATGCTCTCCCTCTGGACTGGATCAGACGTGCAAAATCACTCCCTATTTTCAAAAAACTGCTTCATCAGCATTAGGTATATATCCTTGTAAAGAGTTAGACAACCTTATTTTATGTTTATATAAGTTACTAGCTGCTGCCCGCGGCTTCGCCTGCGTAGTTCCCGTTCCCGTAGTAATTCCGGGATAAAAAATAGCCTATGTCCGTCTCCTGGTTCTAAGCTGCCTCCCCACCAATTTTCAGCCAAATCGGTTCAGCCGTTCTTGAGTTATAAATAGTGTAACTAACACGACTTTCTTTTATATATATATAGATTAATCTTTGTAGGTATTATGGTAGGTATGTATGTAGTGTATTTGTTTCCTTTTCTTTAAGTAGGTATCTATCTATATATATATTCAGTGCCACCGTCTATTTTGTTCTTTCATTTCCAGTCCATCCCAAGGTTGCCCGGAAGAGATCGCTTTTAGCGATAAGGCCGCCCTTTATACTTCCTTTTTTCTAAGCATTTTCTTTGTATTGTTTCCTGTATTTGTGTGGTATAATAAAGTGTTTTCTATCTATCTATCTATCTATCCCGACAGGTAGGTCTTAAAATGATAATGGGAAAAAGGAAGCTCATGTCGAATGGCCTCGCACCCATACCGCTCCATGTTGGAAAAGTTGTTAATCACTATGTCTACCTAACTAGACCAAATGGTCGAACTAGGTAAATCCAACTATGGTAAAGTGATCAGCTGACGAATCCCAACTCAGATGTGCAGGAAGCTTCGCAATATACCTAATTCTCGTAACAGATATCAGTTGCCAGTAGGTAATGGATGACCTATGGACCTGAGACGTGTGGTAGGTACATACCTACCTAAATAAGTTCAGAATAGCTCAACAGCGAGCTATGGAGAGAGCAATGCTTGAATTTTTTCTACGGGTTAGTCCACCTATACTATTAGTTATACGATATCACAAAAAACCGGAATGCCGAAAGCCGTATTAGAACCGAAGGCACAGACTTAGCTACAGTAGGTACAATATCTAGAGGTTTGTAATAGAAATTATCAGAAGTGGAGGCAGTCAGCCTTGTGTGGAGGATTAGAATAGGTAGGTAACGATAATTTCCTTCACGACCCACCTTCACACTTAGCCTTTTCCCGTCGTCATTCACACTGAGTTCCCCTCCATAGCACTAGTATGAAGGCCGGGATTTCTTTCACACTGGTGTTAAGGCGGGGCATTTAATTTCCCTACCTTAACCGTAGAAAGAGTATGCTATAGAACCTCTGAGTACTGAAACCAATGGAGATGGCATACCTACGAAAAAAACGTGTATACCTAAAGTTCAGAGGAAACAAAAATGGCTCCTTTCCGTAGTGCTGCCCTATTGTATATCGATATATTCATCGACACAGATACTTTGGTGACCATACTTTATCTTATTGATTTAATTTTCACCTCGATCATGTGAAACGGAATTGTATAGTATAAAAAAATTTATGCACAAATTACAGAGACAATGTGTACGTGCATACATGCACCCAACCATGGCTCGACCGCGCTCGTGAGATGCATCAACTTGTTACTAAGAAAGTGCAATTTTATCAATGTTTATTTAATAAAATAGGTACTGAAATAAAACAAAAAGCTACATAATTGCGATAATATATTATTTTTATACAACAAAGATTTTAATGACAATATTGAACCCGTTTTACTAAGTAGGTACCTATGTAGTGACTATAAAAAGTTTAAATGATATAATTTTGAATAACACACTTGTAAAACCTTCACAATACAAATCTCAGATACACAATCGCTTATGTTTTCATACAATTTTCCAAACAATTCAATCAGTCGCATTAATTTACAATCACAAAACCTTAAACAATCGCATTTGGTGAATGCAGAAAATATTAAAATCTTCTGCATTCACCCAATGCGATTGATTTAAATCTTTGATAATATTTGAAAAATCTACAATTTTCTTTTTTTGTCTTCTTACTTTTTCATTTAATGTTTTTTGTTGTAGTTTTCAGATTTTAAATTTAATTGTTTAATAGTTTCCAGTGTTGCATCCGGTACCTGTAAATCAAAATAATACATAAATATCCCAGTGCTAATATATTGAGGACAAAAATAAGAACCAAGAATGTTCTATACAGCTTTTCATTCAAGTCGTCATGTCTTTATATAATATAAATCGACTGATGAATTACAATATTTTTTGTCATTAGCATTTTACAAAGCTGGTTATCAGTTGTCTTCTTAAAAGAATCAGAGCATGAAATTATATTTGACTGAGTGATTGCATTTTCTGCATGTCTGCAGTGCAATGAATTCCTAACCGAACTCTTACGAAGTCAAGAAGTGTTTTTTTTTATTATCACTCTAATAATGCGAAAGTTTGGATGGATGCTTGTTACCTCTTCACAACAAAACTACATAACGGATCGAGCTAAAATTTTAATACAGGTAGTTCAAGCCTGGAATAAAATAAAATATAAACCATTGTCATTTCATATACATACCGGTAAATTTGAGATACTCTCATTGGACGTACTGGGGATTCGATCTTGACAATTTATGTGTGAACTCACATTTTTAACCTGAAAATTAAGGTTTTTAGCATAATAATTGTTTCTAGTTTTTTCCATCATAGGCTTAATTGTTTTATATTGAAATTGAGATGTAGAGTACTTGGGCCAGCTGCTTTTATTTGTACAAGCTAAAAAATAAACAATATACGGCAGATCGTGTGCCATAAGGTAACTGGGGTAGGTGAAACCAAGTGCAACAGCTTGGTGGATTTTTTAAAAACGGTAAGCCGCTCGGCTGTTTTAAGAATTTTTAAGTTTCTTTAGATTTTTTCCGAAATTTTAACTATTTAGCTGTAACTTTTTTTTTTACGAAATAACATGTATTGCATGTTTTTAAGACATCTAGCATGTTAGCCCGTACTATTAATATCAATATTTACATGAGTTCTAGGTAAATAAAGTAGCTATGGGCATTCAAAGTGTTGAAATATATAAATTAAAAGTTTAGCGTTCAACTTAGGATTAAATAAAAAAAAAACTAATTGTAAAATAATTTCAAACTTAAATTTTACATCACTAAATAGTTCAAAATTCCGAAAAAATCCAATCCTTGAAAAAACAAAAAAAGCCGCAAGCTATTGCACTCGATTCCACCTACACCAAGTTACAGTATGGCACACGGTCTGCCGAACACCCTGTATAATAACTACGGTTTATTTTATAGTATAATATAAATATGTAAGGAGTAAAGCGAGTGATAAATAAAGATATTCACCTCATCTGACGCATCACATAGGTATTTTATAAGTAGATGGAGTCTGGTTTGGGTCTATTTCTGATAAAGTACTGGATGTACTCGATCGGGCTGGAGGCTGAAACATCATGACGGAAGAATAAGTATAAAATAAAACATTATTTGTCAGCCAAAACTAATAGACTCTAGAAAGCTGACGTTTAGGAAGTAAATAAGTTTATTTTGCAAGGAAATAATTTGCTGGGACAGGTTTTTGTAAAAATACATGTTAAAAGGGATTTGAAGTATGGGCTATAATATTACTTTGGGTCAGATTTATTTACTAACTTAATATTCATTAATAGTTAAATTTAACCCCTTTGGAAAAATGAAGGTGGTAAAGTTTGTAAATATACACGATGAAGTTTATGGGAGTAAGGGTCAAGTACGAGTCAAGTAAAATACTTACTAAAAAGATTCGTGATGGTATGGTATCCTTTCGCAATGTCGTGATATTTAAAGTTCTATTGAAACACGATTGGTTCGTCAAAATGAAGAGAGCAAACGAAAATCGTTTTCGTAGGAGACGTTAAATTTTCCACGCCTATTGTATCCAGTCACATTTTTCTTCTACGTTCATTTTTGGGCAGCCTAAAACGAAAAATACCATTTAAAAATTAGTACACTACAATTTACACTTGAAAACATCGTTAAGAAAAATGCCTTGAAGGACAACACTATCGCCAAACAAACATTTTTATATTTTATTGAAAAACGCTATCAAAACCCACAAAAATAGGTAGTACAGGTTTCATTCGGTATTAATTTTATGTATACTATTCATAAGAAAGCCAAAAGATGAGGCATTTGTGGTATTTTTGCAAAATAATAATACATACCGGTGTAATGTAATGTTTGGACGATTTTCGCTTTTTCTGATCCCGCAACCTACCACACTGCATTTAGGCATGTTCCTTGTTGCTTTCTTTCACTTATTAGATAAGTATTCACTAGATAAATCACGAATTCAAATAATTTTTGCACAAAACACAGCAAATGCATCTCGCGTTGACAGCTAACATACCTATACCATAAACATTGGGAAACTAAAATGGCGAACCGGCCTCAAACATGCATTGCTATGACGTCACATTTTAATGTTGCCAAAAATAGGTAAAGCAAATATATTGTTGTCTCTTTTTACATGTGGTATTGTAGGTAAGTTAAAACGAGATAGCTACAAGTTTATGAGTACAATGTCGATTTAGATCATATTTGTATAACCTATGGTTCATATAGAACAATATGCCCTCTCCATTAGTTTCAGTACTCAGAGTATAGAACACGCGCAAATGCTATCGCATTCACACATAAAGAGAGAACGACTTATGCCTATAACCTAAGAAGAAATGAGATAGAGCGAATGGCTTGCTATCACTTTCTCGCGTGCCGGTTTTTTCATTGAAAAGCAACTCTAGTTGCTAAACAAATTTCCTACACATCGACGGAGCTCGAACGAGAATCATCGAAATTGTTGTAAAATTTTGATTTCTAAGTATAAATGTGAATAAAGTGTTCCTGTGGACATTCCCGCACCTAAAAACAATAAAAACTAAAGGCAACAATGGTGCGGTGCTGTGTTTTCGAATGTACAAGTGACAGTGAAGCAAAAGTGCCGAATTTATCATTCCACTCGTAAGTACAAGTTCTTTTGACTACAAAAAGGTTCAAAATTTACAGATTCATAGATTTACATGAACAATTAAGAGGTACAAGGCTCAAAAGTTATGTTTTATGAAAATTTTAATTAATATAACCTAACATTGCGAAAATTTAGGGTTGCCTGCACTAGACAATAAAATTCCCCAAATGGCGCGTTGAAATATATTTGAATACGTACATAACGAGAAACATTATCTTAAAACTAGTTTATGCCCGCGGCTTCGCACGCATTGTTTCTATGGAAACGTTTAAGGGTGTGATTTCTATCCCATAGGAACTGATTTATGGAATAAAAAGTATTTTAGAATTAGATACCTGTATGCAAAATTTCAGCCGATCCTTTCAGTAGTAAGTAGCGTGAAGAGTTAAACATCCATTCATCCATCCATCCAAACTTTCGCATTTATTATTTAAGTGTCATGTTTTTATTTGTTACAGATTTCCTGCAGATAAACATCTACGTTTGCGTTGGAAAGAAGCAACGGGTTGCAAAGATTGGGGACCCAAAATATAGTCCAAAATTTGTACCTAGTAAACATTTCTATGAAAATTTATTAATAAAAATGAAACAGCGAACTTACCTTTTCCCTCATGCTGTTTCAAGGCTGGTACGTAATATATATAAAAAGAATGAAAGTCTGTTTAAGACTCTGAGAAAGTTTGTCATACCTACTTTGTATTATAATCTACCTTCCAAACAAATATAGAAATAACCAATCAAAATATTTACATATAGTATTACTTTTATATAGGGTGTAACAAAGAGTAAGGACCAAACTTTAGCTTCGATCAAAGAACACAGGAAAATATGAAAATTTAAAACAAATAAATAAAAACGAAATTATCACTAGACTGGGTAATGAATGAATGACTGTTTTCATTTGCTTATTATCATAGAACCGAGGAAAAATGCATTTGTAAGACCTACCTATCACATCTAAGAGGCGTTGTCCGCTGCGATGACGTCGCGGGTCGTTGAACTCCACGGTCAACGACCCACGACGAAGGTGTTTTGTGTTTTAATGGAGTTGTAAAGAGGTACGTAGGCCTTTTTAGTTTATTTTACCTGAAAAGAAGCACAACATTTAGTTTACTTTTTTTTCGAAACTATTCGGAAATTTTTCTTCGGTTCTATAATCAAGTCGGAACCCACCCATGAAAGTTTAGTGCTTACTTTTTGTTACAACCTGTATATTATTTATAATCAATAATTATGATTCAATATTCTTATACATACCATAAAATAGATTTAATTTGAGAAAATTAAATCTGAGAATGTAAAAGAAATGCAATCCAGTATAAAAAATAATAAATTTTATTTAACTAAAGACTATTTGATTTGATTAAGAACATATTGAAATAATCGTCTTAAAGACTGATCATACATACTTATTAATTATAACAGAATATAAATATTTGGATTAGTAGGCAGGAATGTTGGTAATATTGTGGTGTAAAAGTGTCATTTAATTTTGTTGTATTTGCACTTTTTTCTTTTTAGCTGCATAATAATTTTAAAAGTGCCATTAAATTTCGTATTAAAGGTTACCTTAGCAATATCTAAACCGTAAGATTTAATTTATTAGGAGAAATGTGATTTCGAAGTCTGTTGGCTAAGCCTGGTTAACGTGTAAGAATTTAATTCCCTAATAAAAATGTTATTTAATTACTATTAACATAAAACTATTGATATTATTTTACTATAATTCTAGTGTTTAAAATTATTTCTACTCGTATCGTAATAAGTGAATATACCTACATAACAAAACAAAATTGATAGGTTCCTAACTAAACGTTGTTTCCTTTCTAGGCTTAGTTAAATTAAATGTTTACCTATTCCCACATTCGTACCTAATTTAAGTATATACTTATATATTTATTAACTAGAAAACTAATAACTTTACTGGAACTGGAACGATTAAACTTAACCAAATACACAAAAAAGTTAAAAGTTTGCTTTAAATCCTAACAGAACAGGATCAATAGGTTGTAAGTGCGCAAGTAATAAAATAAGACCTACCGGACCGAGGAATACCCGCAGGCTGTAACAAAAAGTAAGGACCTAAACACACCAGTACTTAAAACATTCACTACAAAGGTCAACCAAGGTTTGGTGGAATTTCCTGTTCTGAATTTGAACACCCAAATTTATGAACTGGAAAATCGCAAATCCAATCCACCAACAGAGACATGAAATAAGAAACCTAAAATCGGGGTAATAAAATTGCATGGCAACACTTTCCCCCCACCACCTTGCAATCTTTGGTCTTGCTCATCAGCACGCTTGCCACACATCTGGTTATATTTAATCTGTGACCTTAACACTGGTGTGAAGGCTCAGTGTGAAGGTGGGTCGCGAACCCTCTCAGAATTACTGAACTGAACTGGCAGCGGGCTGGTCATATAGCTCGTATAACTGAAAGTAACACCTTCAGGGTATTATTTTTAGCTGTTGTTTGTGCACCCTAAGTAAATGTTGTGCATGCCTGGTTAGAAGCACACATTCTATACTAAGAAACTTTATACCTAATTGTTATAAAAGAACGTTTTATTATGTGTATTGTTGGCATTGCCTTATAAATAAATAAATAAATAACTGATAACCGCATTACCCTGAGATAAAAGCCAATGGCGCTTATCAGGGGGAGGCTGGTGGTTGAGGTTGGGATGTGGCAAATAACAAATTAAAACAACAGACTAAGTAAATACCTTGTATATTTTATGAAAGCGAGCGAGATGCTCAGCTAAATTATTTACATTGTACAATTGCTGACATCCAATCATGTGCTTAGACATTATATTTCCATGGGCAATCACCTTCAGAGCTAACCAGTTGGTTCTTTTTACATAAAAAATGGAGACTTGAAAAATTCACGCTTAAAGATTATGATTAAAATATAATTTGTAAGGCTGCTGGCAGCCTGATGATGCAGTCCCCGATGATGTCATCGATGTAAGTAAAATTTGGGAGATTGGGTACCAGCTACTCGAAAGTGAGGTCCAATTAGGTCCACCCACCTATGTCCGTATTGTCTCGGTCGAACTTCGGTCTAGGTACGTCTTTCCATCTTTGTTGTTCATACTGTAGGTATATTGAATAAGATTGGAAATAGCGTGTCTTTGCGTTTAGGTGTAACACAACACAGGCCATGTTGAGTTAGCGCTGGGAGAAAGTACCATATCTACAGAATTTTACTTATATCTATGGCTGGAGCTAAAAGGTAATTGGAGAGTTAGCAGCATCGTTGATTAACTTAGATGTTTGTATAAAAACTTCTCTCAAAAATAGTTAATGATTTTATCGGGTATTTCTCGCGTACCTTTACTACCGCGTTAGTGATCGTGACCCCGTGACCACGATCGCTGTAACGCGGTAGAAACGTAGGGGAAATAAAAACAAAAGGTACGCGATAAATACCCGATAAAATCATTAACTATGTTAACAAATCGCGAAAGTTTAAAAGTTCCCGACAATATCTTTGAAGAATACACGTTTAGGACGTTAATGATTAATTATTTTTCTAACATGTCAGTAAAAATCACTTTGTATGAAGTTAGACCAACTAAGAAACTCATTATAACTAAACATAATAATACAACTATTGCAAAATACAAAAGATTTGGCATTAAATATACTTTTGAACGTAATTAAAACTATGATTTCAAACTTATAAATATAGTAATAAAGGTTCACTATCCATTTGATTTAAAACCACTGATCTAAATAGGCAGTGTCTTTTATTCTAGTTAAAACTATTATTTACAATGTTTAATCGTAATAACATAAAATTAAACTACAATTTACTCGTTTTGTCGATTCTATAATGAATGTACAGGTGTGTTTATTTCCTAGAGCCCAGATGTTTTTCAGCAAAAACTAAATAAAATATTTCGTTCATTTGCCGACAATTTAATGTGCAAAGCTATCATACCTTAAATCTGTACAAAAATATTAGTTAATGTGAGAAAAATACACAAAAAACAATGTCAAAGCATAAAATTGTCCAGCAATAACTAAAATAAACTTCAACATAATCAGGGATAAAGTTTTTGAACATAACTAAATATTTAGTAGGATACACAGCACGCTTGGCGCTTTAATATAAAAACTAAGTGTACTTTAGCTTGGTAACATGATTGATACTATATTTCTTTAACATTCAATTTTGATCCATACATACACCTAACTTTCAAGAAACTTAAGGCTTGGTAGTCCAGCAGAGGCCGAAAATTTGTGTTTTTTAAAATCATCTGAGACTTAGAAAAAAGTGTTTAAAATTCTGAAGAAAGATATATATTACTTAAGTAGTCTAGTCAAAGTCGCATTAAGTTACAAGATTTAATGAACTTCACTCGATAGAATAAAATCCCAAAGTTACCCCTTTTTTCTAGCGTTTTTTCAATATTTTGACTAGCAAATTACTGATATTTTACTTTTTTTTGTATTTAACTAAAGACACTTAGTATTTCTAAGCAAATTCGCAGAGCTTGACTTTATAAAATGATTTTCTTTGTCACTATGTCTGAATAGCGGCGGCTTGGCAGGCGCGCGTTGGCCCTTACGCCTACTGCTCCAGGAATACCTGGCCTTAAGTTAGTATTTTGATGTTTCCCTCCTGATGTATTTCCCTCCATGTATCGCAAATAAGTCAATATAACATTACAGATGTATATGTAGAATCAGATAAAATTAACTAATGTTGTGTCATAGGATAGTTATTACAGTTTAAAAATCTAATATAACGGCCAACGTCACCATTTTTAAATTTACTTTTCTGACGATCTGTTTATAAAACTTCTTGCACACAGAAATCTTTATAATTCACTTCAGTCACCCACTTCTATTCTTTCATCACATTTAAGTCTTTTAGCACAAGGTTCATTATTCATTACCACGGCATCCATTGTATTAGAAGCTTTCCTCTTTACTGCTTTTCTTTCTATACTCTCTTTCAATGGAATAGAGTCGATTTTCTTTTGCAATTTAGGTTCTATGCCATTCAATATTCTAACTTCTTCCGTTGTATTAGGGTCTAGTTTTGTTTTTAAGACTTTATCCTCATTAGATATTGTACCATTAAATTTTGGGGCTTCTTTTGCATTTGTTTCTTCGTTACTAAATACTTCACTCTCTGTGTTTGAAATAGCATCTTGTACAGTTGTATTAGAGTCTTTTTTCTTGTCATCAACACAACTCGGTGGTCTGGATTCGTCACTATTCGGAGTTGCACTTTTGATAATAAGCAGGTCTTTTTCAATTTCTGTGAGTTCCTTCGGTGTTTTCTCCTTCCGCGGTCTCCCTAAGGGTCGTTTATTCTTGCTTTTACTCGTGGACGGCGAATCTTCTATCTCTTTCCTTTTTGTGTATTTTCTTTTCCCCGTCATGCCATGTTTTTTTCGTTGAGATTCATCCTGTAACAAAAAAAGTTACATGTAAATTTTAACACACTTCAGGCCATAGAAGTCAGTATAATAAATTGTTGGTTCGATATCTTTATTTATCGCAAGATGGTCCCAATCGATTGCTTTAGGTCACGGCCGCACTGCAAGTGCCTAGGTTGGCGTATAGCTTAGCAACAAGCCAAAAGAAAACAAACGGAAATAATAAAAAAATATACAGGACCAGCCACACTGCATGCATCTAGCATAGCAAGTCGCCTAGCGTGTAGCGAGGTAATGTCTATTTTCTATTTTTGTAGTAAACAAAAACCCATCATTATCTGTACACGCTAGTCGTGGCGGTCGCGTAAGAATCGACTCCTCTATCTCATCCCGTGGATGTCGTAAGAGCTGACAAAGGGAACCCCCTACCAGAGAAAGAGCAAGAGTTTCCTTCTGTATATTTTTAACATTTCAACGTCATGAAGTCATTTACAACGGGATATTTACGATGATTTGAGTAGTAGCAGTAGTAACGTTTGTAGCAAAAGACAAAAAACGCGGGTAGATCGATATATCTGCCAATAACAACTCACTCGCAGTGCCATCAGTTATTCTGTGATCATGGCGCATGTAAGTGCGCCGAAATATTGGAAAGCTCAAAACTCAAATCATGGTAAATATCCCGTTGTAAATGACTTCAGTGTTAATAACCATGATGGATTTATTCCAATATTTATAATTAATAATAAAAAGTTTTATTTCAACGTGATGATCACGTCTTGTTACTAACGTCAAAACCCCTAGAAGACAATAAGTTTGACGATTATCATAAGGGGAACCGAAGCGATATAAATCAAAAATATCACTTTATTTCCATGTCAGTGTTTAGTTTTATTAATTTGACCTTTTCTAAGTGTTTATTGAAATATTTATGGAAATAAAGATATTTTGATTTTGGAATTGAAAGGGGAACTCACCAATTGCTTAGGCTTAGCCCCGATATACCCGGAGCAGCGTTTAGCGCCGCACATGCATCGCTTCTTCTCGATCCCTGTGCATTCCAGGTTGTAGTTGAAAGTCACTTCGCTATTCTGTAACCAGAGAAGACACATTAATGCCTTGGATGACTGCCTCCGAAAACACGTAAAGCAGTTAATCCTGCGCCTGACCTCTCCCCGGTCGTGCCGGTTTGCCGTCCCATTGTATTATGAGAGAAAGGGAATAGGGACTTGTGTTTACGCACACACTTGTGCACTATAATAATATCCTGCACATATGGCTAGTCTCCGTTGAAACTGGCCGCCGTAACCGAAATTCGGCTAGGAGGTCACCATCATTAATAATAATAATGTTGGACAATTCACACAGCAATATCTAGCCCCAAGTGCCCAAGCTAAGCAGTGCTTGTGTTATGGGTACTAGATAACTGATATACCTACTTAATACAATACACTACATAGATATATTTTTTATTATACATATCAATGCCTCGCATTTTACTCGTATTTTGACGTCCGCTATCGCCATAGCGAACGTCAAAATACGAGTAAAATGCGTAGTAGACTACTTTTCTTGTAGTTTAATTCCCTGCAGAATTCAGAAAACATTAAAAACCGCTAAAATATTTGAATTTTGCGCGAATCTGTGTCGATGGATCGGTAGCGGAAAGTCAAAATAGCCCATTTGGCCCAAATTCGGCTAAGACGAGATGACGTCATCATAATCATCAATGCCTGTGGCGATGACCTCGCGACTTATAAAATTACAAGAACATCTGCCAGATAGCGCTAATCGAATAAAAGTGTAATGGAGTTAGATTGTATCCTAGTGACGGACACAAGATACTTTTATCCTAGTAAAGCGCGTGTGAAGCCACGGGCAAAGCCGAGTTACTTAGAAGTAAACCTACTTAGAAGTAAACCTACTTAGAAGTAAACCCAGTTACTTAGCAGTTAACCTCGTTACTTGGAAGAAAACCTGGTTACTAAGAAGAAAACCTAGTTACCTAGAAGTAAACCTAATTACTTAGAAATAAACCTAGTTACTTAGAAGAAAACCTATTTACTTAGAAGTAAACCTAGTTACTTAGAAGAAAACCTAGTTTCTAAGAACTCAACCTAGTGACGTAGAAGAAAGCTTAGTTACTTAGTTACTTTCTATGGAACCAAATACATACCGCCTTAATATCGTCTATTGCAAAAAGCCCCACTCTGACGTCACCCAGCACGGTCCATTTTTGCGTTTCACAGTTTGGCTCGCAGCAGTGATTCATAAACCTGGAACAGAAGTCAGTTAGTATCAAATTTTGACAAGATGTCCCTACAAAATAATCAAAAATCTATATGAATTCTCTGAACATAGCCTCGAATGCGAAACTGCGCATGGTACAGTAGAGTGCGTAATCAATCATTCATCAATTAGTAGTAAAGTAGCACGCACACTAACTCACGGCGTTTGCAGGGCGCGCATTGGTATGCGGCGCGGGGCGTGTGGCCTGTGCTCGCCCCTTCTGCATCCCTCTGACACCTTAAAATAAGCTACAGCGCAACCACTCGCGGGTTCTTCCGAGAATTCATAAAGGATTGCCATTAATTAATTAATAAACCATTAATTTATTTATATTTATTGAGGTAAGCCACAGCATTACAATGTCTTTTTCTTCTTTAACCTTTTGACCGCCACGCCCCAAACGCATTCTCGTATCCTCTACGCCAAAGCACAAAAGTGACCAAAAATACCTACGAAAAAATGGTGCTGCCAAGAGTCGATAAAATGTATATTGTCGATAAACACATGGAGACTTGATTTCGTTGGTTTTTTATGCAATAAACAACTTTTTAAAATCTGGGATGTTTTATTACCTTTTGAACGCCACCTTATAATGATAAAATCTAACTCTCCAAGCCATCCAAGTTACAAAAAGAAGGGCTTCAGGTTAGAAGCACTTCCTTCAATTTTCGAGTTTTACTTGATACCAATTTACTCTATAATATATTAATTGTTACGCCGCAGTTGCCGATGTTTGCCTATATAAAACCAGAAATCAGATCGACAACAAATATTTTCAAATAACAACAGCACATCACTATTCACCCACGTGACGTCTTCTGTTGTCGTGAATAGCCGACATAGGCGCGGCTGGCACGATGTTTGAAAGCTTGCTTACATCTGAGGTAGTGATGTGGTAGGTTATAGTCGCTGATTATCGATAAGGGCAAGTAGGTATATACCTGTCCACTCTTGAAATGAAACTAAAATGGACATCACATCTCATGCATTGAATGCCAAATAACTAGTTGGGTACCTACCTACCTACCATGTAGTAACTGTCAAACCACTAAAGATTGAAGACACAAATAATATTATCACTACACAATGCAGAGAAAGAAACGGTACCTACCTACCTACCAGTTATACCAACATACCTAGTCCCTACCCATCAGTGTAATAAGTAGGTAGACGCAATAATAAGTACCTACCTACCTACCCTAGTCAACTGCACTTAGGTACCTACCTAGGTACAATACAATACAATACACTTTATTGCAAACCAAGAAAATACAAAAACAAAACAGGGAAAGAGAAATAACAGCATTGCAGAATGGGCGGCCTTATCACTAAAAGAAGAGAAAAACTAACAGTATAAGACTAAAGAAAGAATCCCCGTATCGGGTGAATGTTGTAATATTAGGTATTATTTAGTGCTAGAATTTGTGTTCTTGGTAGGTAGGTCGAAGTAACGGTCAATGACCTTTCTAACCGTTATTGTACCATGAATGCTATTAAAGTATTTTATATTTTATTTTATTATTATTAGATATTTTATACCTAATTATCTTCCATGCTACTTGCAGAATTTCTTCTCATTAATTATCATTCATGCATGGTATGGTACAAATTCTTGCCGCTTTTTAGGAAATTTCACTAGGTAGGTGTTATTTTATTTCCTTCATTCTTCATTCATTGTAAATTTTCTACGCATTACCTATCCATCTAACATCTTTTATTGATTTTCTGTCCACGTAATTATTTCCTTGAGTCGGATACCTATCTCATAATCAAACCGATTTAGGTACCTACACTACCTACTTACCAATGATGAAAGTACCTACCTATCTAGTACACAAAAATTTATCCCGTTCCCAACGTAGGCAGGCACCTACTCTAATCTTACAAGAAAGAAATAAAATGTAGGTAGGTATGTACCTACCTACACACCGAACTACAGGGAACCTGTGTGCTTCGAAGCAGAAACATGCTTTTGTCGAAGTTTTAAACAAGAGATCTATGAACCTACAAATACCTACATTTTACCTATGAATCCAAAATCAATAGCAGATCGGACATACTTGGAATGCACTTGCACGTCACTACCATTGTCTTGTTACGCTGATGACGTCACTTACGGTCGTGTAGTCCCGACCGTGGCGTACGCTACACTGCTAAGGGATGATGAACCAGTGATGTGCTTTGGTGGGGATTATGAATTATCGATCCTGCTCATGGATCATTTTATTTTCATTATGCGTTTGCAGAGTTAAAGTTTGGGTTTATTATGATATCATAATAGATATTTATTATTTATATCATGAGAATGAACATGAAATAATTAATAAATATCTTGTTTAAATGTAAATTGTCTATTTTTTATCACCTTCGCTTGGTAGCTGTATACCACAACACTAGCGGTCGTCTCCTGCCGACAATGGCGTGCGAATCACGCCCGCTGACGGGATTTTATTTCAATGTTTCATCATCGAAATTTTTATACAACTAGGGGTTTTTCTTATAAACCTTTAATATAGATGTATAATAACTAAAACAATGTTCCTTTTAGGATAAATAAAACGCAGAACTAACAGTTAAAAGATTGTGTATTTCGTTTTTTTCTTGGAGCAGTTTTGGTCGTCTAATAACGACACTGGCGTAGTAAGCACAATTTGAAATGTCGAGTATAGACGACGGTGGCGGTCAAAAGGTTAAATGGCGGTCGCGACAGAATATTCAGAGCCTAGTGATTTTGAATATATGTGAAAGATGATTTTTCTTGTAGGTGTAGTATAAAGACGTATCAAAACGGTTTCGCACTACATCCGATCCGAATCTATGTTATTGGTATTATCCTTAGTTTTGGATCGTCAACATCAAACAGCGTTGTAATTACCCTTCCCTTGTATGTAAAGATGAGCGGCTCGTTCAGCCTTAAGCCTTAAATAACACCCTCGTTATTATCGGTTACTTTCTCCTCTTGGTGAACAATATACTGTTCTGATAAACTTACCTTGCTAAGTTCCCCTTCGGTCCAGCGTCTATCATCCTCTCTTTGTCCAGCGTGAGGAAATAGAAGTTCTCGTCCCGTATCTCGTGTTTCCTCTTCATCCGCCACTGGAATTCCTCTTCATCTATCAGCTCGCCCACGTATTCTATCACGAATTGTCCTGTTGCGGGAAAAAATGGTTAGTAAGTTTTTTTTTTCATGCATGGATTATGTGGGACAGGATGGTATAATAGCATAATAGGGAGGCCTGGAGGGCGATTACGGTGTGGTAAGGCACGGCATTACGGCTCAAACGTTAGCAGTTGAAACGTTAGGGTGCGCGTTCACAGGCCGGCATCGGACAATCCGCACTAGCCCCAGCAATGGATTGACATAAAAAAATCCGTACCGCACGGAGCGGACTGTCGGCAATGCCGGCGAGAATTCTTGAAGGCAACTTTTTCGTTTAATGCGAATGACGTCATTCGGATTGCCGATCAGTGGACGTACCTTGTCAGCGGATTGTCCGAATCCGGCCTGTGAACGCGCACCCTAACGTTTCAACTGCTAACGTTCGAGCCGTAATGCCGTGCCTTACCACACCGTGATCGCGGCCCTGGTATCCAGCAGTGGGTGGTCATGGACTGAGTAGATAGTATTTTTGACCTCCAACAAAAAAGAGGAGTGTAAAGCTTATCGCACACCTGGAAATCACCGCTGCAGTAGAACACAAAAATGTACATTCAAATATGGGTTTATTTCGTACGTAATATTTAGATGAATTTTATATTGACGACATCAGATGACAAACAGCTAGCGGACCACTCGTTTGAAAATTGTGGTAAGTCATCTTGACACTGTAAAATGAATCTAAAGATAACGAGTTTAAGCCCATATGATGAATGCACGTTTTGTGGTGTGTTGTAGCGATATTGGATAAATAAGCGCAGAGCTATATAAGTTCGATATGTCTACCTGTCTGTGGCATCATAACTTTGGTTTTCTATAAATTTTGCACATATTTTCTTACAAAGGCACCATTATTATAACTGAGCGAGTATATTTGTTTTTCTGTTCTGATTGTTTTGTAATCGCAGGGTCCTGTGATTGTTCTAGTTTTGGTATGGGTAGCAACAGCGCCTTCTGTTCACAACAGTTGCCATTATGCTGAGTCTAGGCCCATTTGCAACTGCAGCTGACATAGGTTACCTACCTACTTATTCCTACATATTGTTAACATCGTTTGTTAAATGTACCTACTGTACTTGTGTTCATAATTATTTAATTTAAGATAAAATATAATATTTTTAATGTGTTATGTAAATGCGTGTGTTGTGGCAAATAAATAGTATGTCCATGTCTATAGTACAAAACATACTTTATCCTCATTAGCAGGCAGACGATACAAACATACCAGCTTTAATCATCGTTCAGGTTCTTTAAGCCCCAACGTCCGATACCGCGTCAGTTTTGGATACTGTGCGAATGTGTAATACTGAGTGGAAGCCAGAAGACGTCTGTTGAGGGTGGCATATCCCCTAAAGGTCGCTGTTTGGAGGCCCCCCAAACACGCTTGACAGACGGATTGGCGAACGCAATTCGGTGATGGGTTTGTTCTGCAGGGGGCCCTCCGGTAGATATCCCTTAGTCGCCTCTTACGATATCCGCTGACTGACACTTAATTATAGGGATCGATGCTTACAACATAGTGTAGCACGCCCTCCGGCCAGGTGGAATGACAACCTGCGAAAGACTGCAGGCAGATGCAGGGCGCTATAGCGCTCATTAGGGGAGGCCTATGTCCAGCAGTGGATCAATATAGGTTGATGATGATGATTCCCGCCCCGGCTAACACAAACATACCAGCTTTAATATCGTCCAGAGTCTTCAAACCCCAGCCTCTATGCGATGCCCGATACGGCGTCAATTTCGGATACTGTCGCTTCTCGAACGCGCGGTTGTTGCAGCGTTCACCCGCGCGGCAGGTCGGCCCGCATTCTGTTAGTAGTACCCTGAAATTAAGAGGCATATAGAATAATTAAGAAGTACTTTTAGAAAAGAAAACTGTAGCTTCTGCCATGTCTTTTGGGGATGAAAAGTAACTTTATTAGGTTATTAAGTTATTGATCCGGAATTTCATGTGTGCAAAATAAAAAACTGATCTGTTCAGTAGCTTTGGCGTCGTCTAGTGACAAACACATGTTTAAAGTCAATTACAACATGCTGGACAATTCACACAGCATTATCTAGCCCCAAGCTAAGCAGAGCTTGTGTTATGGGTACTAGATAACTGATATACTTAATACAATACACTACATGCATAAATACTTTATTTATTATACATAGAAAACATCCAGAACACCCTGAACAAATATCTGCAGATCGTACAAACATTTGTCACGAGGCCATGATTTGAGTTTTGAGCTTTTCAATATTCATAACTCTAATCATGGTAAATATCCTGTTGTAAATGACTGTGTTAATAACCATGATGGATTTAAAAGCACATGTCTTCTCAAAAATAATCTCAGCAGTATAGGTAAAGTAGGTCCCGCCTGACAAGCTTGGTGATTATTATAAAATTCCCCAAACATGGGGTATTTTGCCCCATGTTCAACGGTCGACGTAGTAGGCGAGCTGAGAAGGGTTAGTAGAATTTGCGCTAAGGCTAGTAACGTGGCGAGCACGAATGATACCTACAGCTTTCGATGCCATTTTCCCGACCCTTGAAGCCTATACAACACTACGAAATCGGACTTACCTATTGAGACACTGCGCGAGTTTGGTCCACAAGGCTCGATATCCGCGGGGTAAATGATGAATATAAAGCACATCTTATGGTACTTATCTTACTTATTGAGACAGATTTCGATCTATAATGTAGTCTTTCCTATTGAGACACTGCGAGTTCGGTCAATAATGTACTCTTACCTTTTGAGACACCGCAACTTCGGTCCACAAGGCTCGATATCCGCGGGGTTACATTCGCACTGCGTCAGCGATAGCGAGGGATCCTTAACCTTTTGACCGCCACGCCCCAAACGCATTCTCGTATCCTCTACGCCAAAGCACAAAATGACCAAAAATACCTACGAAAAAATGGTGCTGCCAAGAGTCGATAAAATGTATATTGTCGATAAACACATGGAGATTTGATTTCGTTGGTTTTTTATGCAATAAACAACTTTTTAAAATCTGGGATGTTTTATTACCTTTTGAACGCCACCTTAAAATGATAAAATCTAACTCTCCAAGCCATCCAAGTTACAAAAAGAAGGGCTTCAGGTAAGAAGCACTACCTTCAATTTTCGAGTTTTACTTGATATCAATTTACTCTATAATATACTAATTGTTCGCCGCAGTTGCCGATATTTGCCTATATAAAACCAGAAATCAGATCGACAACAAAATATTTTCAAATAACAACAGCACATCACTATTCACCCACGTGACGTCTTCTGTTGTCGTGAATAGCCGACATAGGCGCGGCTGGCACGATGTTTGAAAGCTTGCTTACATCTGAGGTAGTGATGTGGTAGGTTATAGTCGCTGATTATCGATAAGGGCAAGTATATAGGTACCTGTCCACTCTTGAAATGAAACTAAAATGGTCATCACATCACATGCATTGAATGCCAAATAACTAGTTGGGTACCTACCTAGGTAGGTAGGTACCCAACTAGTGTAGTAACTGTCAAACCACTAAAGATTGAAGACACAAATAATATTATCACTACACAAAGCAGAGAAAGAAACGGTACCTACCTACCTAGCAGTTATACCAACATAGTCCGTACCCATCAGTGTAATAAGTAGGTAGAAGTAATAATAAGTACCTACCTACCTACCCTAGTCAACTGCAATTAGGTACAATACAATACAATACTTTATATACTTTATTGCAAACCAATAAAATACAAAAACAATACAGGGAAAGAGAAATAACAGAATTGCAGAATGGGCGGCCTTATCACTAAAAGAAGAGAAAAACTAACAGTATAAGACTAAAGAAAGAATCCCCGTATCGGGTGAATGTTGCATTATTATTATTTAGTGCTAGAATTTGTGTTCTTGGTAGGTAGGTCGAAGTAACGGTCAATGACCTTTCTAACCGTTATTGTACCATGAATGCTATTAAAGTATTCTATACCTAATTATCTTCCTTGCTACTTGCAGAATTTCTTCTCATTAATTATCATTCATGCATGGTACAAATTCTTGCCGCTTTTTAGGAAATTTCACTAGGTAGGTAGGTAGGTACCTAGGTATTATTTTATTTCCTTCATTCTTTATTCATTGTAAATTGTCTTAAACAAATCATTTCTACGCATTACCTATCCATCTAACATCTTTTATTGATTTTCTGTCCACGTAATTATTTCCTTAAGTCGGATACCTATCTCATAATCAAACCGATTTAGGTACCTACACTACCTACTTACCAATGATGAAAGTACCTACCTATCTAGTACACAAAAATTTATCCCGTTCCCAACGTAGGCAGGCACCTACTCTAATCTTACAAGAAAGAAATAAAATGTAGGTAGGTATGTACCTACCTACCCACCGAACTACAGGGAACCTGTGTGCTTCGAAGCAAAAACATGCTTTTGTCGAAGTTTGAAAAAAGAGATCTATGAACCTACAAATACCTACATTTTACCTATGAATCCAAAATCAATAGCAGATAAAATCCAAAATCAATAGCAGATCGGACATACTTGGAATGCACTTGCACGTCACTACCATTGTCTTGTTACGCTGATGACGTCACTTACGGTCGTGTAGTCCCGACCGTGGCGTACGCTACACTGATAAGGGATGATGAACCAGTGATGTGCTTTGGTGGGGATTATGAATTATCGATCCTGCTCATGGATCATTTTTATTTTCATTATGCGTTTGCAGAGTTAAAGTTTGGGTTTATTATGATATCATAATAGATATTTATTATTTATATCATGAGAATGAACATGAAATAAATAATAAATATCTTGTTTAAATGTAAATTGTCTATTTTTTATCACCTTCGCTTGGTAGCTGTATACCACAACACTAGCGGTCGTCTCCTGCCGACAATGGCGTGCGAATCACGCCCGCTGACGGGATTTTATTTCAATGCTTTCATCATCGAAATTTTTATACAACTAGGGGTTTTTCTTATAAACCTTTAATATAGATGTATAATAACTAAAGCAATGTTCCTTTTAGGATAAATAAAACGCAGAACTAACAGTTAAAAGATTGTGTATTTCGTTTTTTTCTTGGAGCAGTTTTGGTCGTCTAATAACGACACTGGCGTAGTAAGCACAATTTGAAATGTCGAGTATAGCCGACGGTGGCGGTCAAAAGGTTAATCTTGCGGCCTAGCAGAGAACCAATCGGTTTGTTGCTTTTTAACTTGACGTAGTGTGACTGTCTTATGTTTTGGTAACTGTGTTACCTACTGAGACACTGAGTTTGGTCTACAGGGCTCGATAACTGCGGGGTTACATACGCACTGCGTCAGCGATAGCGAGGGATCCTCAATTTTGCGGCATAGCAGAGAACCAGTCGGTTTGTTGCTTTTTAACTGGACCTAGTGTGACTATCTTATGTTATGGTAACTCTCCTACCTATTGAGACACTGCGAGTTCGGTCCACAAGGCTCGATATCCGCGGGGTTACATTCGCACTGCGTCAGTGATAGCGAGGGATCCTCAATCTTGCGTCCTAGCAGCGAACCAGTCGGTTTGTTGCTTTTTAACTTGATGTAGTGTGGAGGGAGCAGGGATGAGTTGATTTCGAGGGATTCTTCTTCGTCGGGATCAGCGCCTGCAAATGTTTACAACCAACAAAAATACTTAGGCCCGTTATGAAAGCTTGTTCAGTCATAGCATTTCTATGTCGTAGTCTATACTTGAGTGACGTTTAGATAGAAAGGTAATATTTTTATTCTACCATCAATACTTTCTAAGCGACAAGGCCGCCCATTGTAGATACTTGTCTTATGTAATGTCTCCTTGTAATGTTATTTTTATGGTGTACAATAAAGCATTTTTGTATTGTATTGCAATACTTATAAAATATCTTACAAACTATTAATTAAATCTAGTATGGGCATTGGCGGCCTTATCGCGGAAACCGATCTCTTCCAGGCAACCTTTGGATGGACAGGATCGGTTAGTGTAGAACTTGACGGTGGAGTAAATGATACGACAGAAATAAATATTTCGGCTAGATTAACATAAAGAGAATGTAGGGGGAGTTCCCGTAACACCGGACGGCACCTAGTTTCGGACACTCGTACTATCTCGGCAAGTTACAACATGTTCGATTCAAAAACCGGTAAAAGGGGCGCGGGGGAGCATATCGATGCCCGGCCGCGGGATGCGGTATGCCAGGGACGCGCGTGGCCAAGCTGGGAGAGGTTGTTTCTTGCTTTTGGCGGGTATACAGTGCGTCACATAAAATATAAGTGACTGTTATTGCTATGTGTTTGTGTTTATGTGTTTATAGTTATTGTTATTATACTAAGTGATTCATGGATATTTGATATTTATACAAGTTTTTGTTCATTTGCAAAGAAGTTTTGACACAAATGACGTAATTTTGGGGAGTTTCTGTCCCGTGGTACCGGACACAAAGTCGTCCCAAGGCCGGACAAAAAATAAATTGTATTTTCTCAAAAGTAGGTATTTATACTTATTATGGCAGATGTTGTACGTTGTTTTAGATACTAGAAGAACGAAGAGAAATTGTAATGGAGGAGAATAAAAAGAAAGGATGATGATGAAAGCATGATGGAAATGAGAAGAACGCAAAGGACAAAAAGAAAGAAATGGGAAATATCTATAAAATAGCGATAGAAGAGAAGGGGAATAAACAAAAGGTGTAAAGGTCGAAGGAAAAAGTGGAGATAAAGCAAAGAAAAAGGAAACGATAACTGAAATTAATAATACTAGAACTACTTTGCGTAGCGTGCTTAGAAGACCATGACAAAGACTGGATACAATGTTCCAGCTGCCGTGAGTAGTCTCACGAAGCTTGGGCTGACATCCCTGAATGTTCAGAAGCCTACGTATGCGATAGCTGCATGATTTTTTTAAGATGTCTGGTGCTGGGGGTATGACGTTAATTCCGTCCGGTACTAGGTGCCACTTGCATTTTTCTTTACCAAAGTTTGATTTAAGTTTTAGTTAATGTTTTTGTAGAGGTTGCATTTTTGTTAATTTATTTTGATTTTAAACTTTGTTGACTTACTTAATTAATAAATAAATAAACGTTTTTGAAAACAGTTTCTTTTTTATTGCCTGAAAACCTTAGGTGTCCGTCACTAGGGGACTTCCCCCTAATTAATGAACGTTTATTCTTTCTTATTTAAATATTTTACTCATTTGACGACGATTCGATGTCATTAAGTATATATTGTTTTTTCATTAAAGAAAATTACTTAACGATTTATTTAACGGCTAAATGCCCGATAAATAAATCGTTATGTAGTTTTCCTTAATAATTTTGTTCTATAAATAGCGCGTACCTTGTGTTTTTATTTCCTCTAAGAAAAAATAAAGAAAACTTATTATTTTTACCCACACACATTCATAATGTAGACTTATACAGTTACTAAATCTACAATAAAAAACTACATTCAAAACAATAGAGGTTAATAAATACAGGTTTAAAAATAGGGTAAAAAGGGTCCCTCGACATGCGGCCAAGCTCGATACCTAATACGCTGATTTTCAGGTGGAACCCTACGTTTTCATCGCCTTGCAGCGATTATGGTCACGGGGCATTTTCTTAAGAAAATTACAATTTAGGATATCACACAACCACAACAGCCTATATTGGTCCACTGCTGGACGCAGGCCTCCCCCTGATAAGTGCCTTAGATAAAAGCCAATCTCATGGGGGTAACGCCCATAATCCCCACACAGGGCATGCGGATTGGGGTTTGCAGTTAGGTGGTAGAATTGTTCCGCGGTAGGCACCGCCCCAAGTGGATATCCCACAGTCGCGTCTACGAGCGTGGGAAGAGTTGGGGTGGTGCAAATTCTAAGCCGAAACCACACGGCAAAATTAAGTTAAAGATTTATAAAGAGAAACAAATTAGATCTAGTATCAACTTTTAAAGCTTATTATTTTCTATTTAACGGAACTTAATAAATAAATAAATAATGCTGGACAATCCACACAGCATTATCTAGCCCCAAGCTAAGCAGAGCTTGTGTTATGGGTACTAGATAACTGATATACTTAATACAATACACTACATAGATATATTTTTTATTATACATAGAAAACACCCAGACCAACGGAACAAATTTGTTCCGAGGCAGGAATCGAACCCGCAAACTCCTGCATCGCAGGCGGACCTTCGTCCGCTGCGCCACGGAGGTCGTCGTCACTTAATGAAATTTGACAGGGAGGTGAAAGGTAAAGAACGTGCGAAGCTGCAAGCAGCAACTAGTGTAAACATAAGCGTTCCCTAGAATATCCTAGATGATCCCAAAGTGTAATAAATAAAACTTACTTTTCAATATTCCGTAGGCTCTTTGCGCATGCTCCATAGCTGTTGTAAAAGCGGCGTCGATCTTAGACTTTTGACCCGACACTCTGCCGGAATCGCCTGAAAACAAATAAAATACTGTTGTATTGTGTTGGCCGATGTGTAGTTATCAGAATATTGTTAATGAGAGAGATGGAACTCTCTCTAGAGTGCACCAGGGTTGGTGCACACACTTCTTCTACAATATGTCCTGCGTACATGGGTAGTCTTCGTTGAGACTGGCCGCCGTGACCGAAATTCGGCGAGGACATAATCCTGCTATAATATGTCCTGCGCACGTGGGCAGTCTTCGTTGAGAAATTTGGCTAGGAGGACATCATCCTGCTATAATATGTCCTGCGCACATGGGTAGTCTTCGATGAGACTGGCCGGCGTGACCTAAATTTGGCTAGGAGGACATCATCCTGCTATAATATGTCCTGCGCACATGGGTAGTCTTCGATGAGACTGGCCGGCGTGGCCTAAATTTGGCTAGGAGGACATCATCTTGCTATAATATATCCTGCGCACGTGGGTAGTCTTCGTCGAGACTGGCCGACGCGACCATTAAAATTCGGTGAGGACATTATGAGATAGCAAAAAACACTGTGCTGTCTTTCTCATTTCAGTCTATTAGAAAAAGCCGATATGTTTCTGAAGCTAAATTGTATTACATTACAGTATTATCAATTATATATAAATTTGTAAATACTAGTTCTAATTTATTTCTATTATTTTATTGTAATTTTCTATGTGAATAAAGGCTTCTGCCCTTTTAAAAATTATTTATAAATTGACATCAGTGTTCGGTGTATTAATGTTTAAAACCGAAGTTACTTTTTACTAAGCATTATTTTGATGTGTTCAGCATATTTTGCGACTTTAAAACATCGAAGATGATTAAAATACTAAATGAAAACATTTAGAAATTTGCCAGAGTGTGAGGCTTACGCACTATAAAAACAAAAACTTTTGAAAAAATTTAGTATTTTAATTTATCTTCATGTCCCGCGGAAGAACCTTTTAGTACTTTACATAGCGTAGGTCTGTTCGTGACGTCATTTATACAGGTTCTAACGGAAATCCCGCTGGTCTTTCTAGACTTGTCTAAGCTTCTTACGAGAGCTTAGCCAGCATTATGCTGAGTTAGGGCCTTTATATAACCACTTGATGTATGTACCTATCCTATAATAATATTAAAGAACAGATAAAATTTGCAAATATCTTGACTTGGCTAACGAGGTTGTCAGCATGTGGGATGTTGATTCAGCGATTATCGTTCCGATATAGTTGTTTCGGTTAACGTCGTAATAGCGAAGAGTCTCGATCAACATCTCAAGAGACTCTCACTAGGAAGTTGGATCAAGGGCCAGATTCAAAAGGCGGTAGGTACTCCTGGACTCGGCGCGCATCGCCAGGAAGTTCCTCTCTCTGCAGCCCCAGTCACCAGCCGCTTGAGCCTGGCTTCGCGGCCGGTGATTCACCGTGCCGATATATTTTTTACTGTAGAATAGTTTTATAATTTTTTATTTTCTATAGTAAAAAAATTGTTTTATAACGAGATTTATGAATAAATGAGTGTATAATAATAAATAAATAAGTGTCTTGATTTTAAAAGTTTTTTTTTTGTATTGTTGTTATAATTTAATTGTCTTTTTATTATATTCTAACCAACAAGGCTTACCTTCTTGATAAGGGAACACGCGGCCCCTGTTCACCCAGTAGTGATCGTACTGTCCAAAGAATCGAACCACGAATTCCCCCAGTCCGTGTTTGACCGCCATTATGTTGTCTGGGATCTCTGAAGGGTGGAGGACTACGCCGGGCCACCATCTGGAACATATATTTTACATGCCTTTAGCGAGCGAAACCGGATAGATAGTGACAAGTAGCGACAAACTGGTATCCTAGGTACAAACAAGATCCGTCCAGTGCGAGTGTAAGTCGCGCGCCGAGGGTTTCGAACTTTTGTCAATTATACAAATATGTACCTACTAAAGGTACCGGACTTCGCTATTTAATGAATACCTACCTAAAATAGTAGGTACCAATCTACATTTCAGATAGATCTCTCTGCATACTTCGGTGATAGCGGACGTAATGGCAAAAATTCTTGACATTTTCAAGATATTTCTAAAAAATAAATTTTTATAGTAAAATATTTCAAAAAGTATGTAACTTACAGAAATTTCTTAAACTGTATTGAAATTTACAAACCGGTATCTTTCATTTGATACCCAATTCAGGCATCAAAATTTGTATGGAAATTTTTGATGGAAATGGAACGCATCCGAATTAGTTTTTAACTTGTGTACCACCCTCTGGTGGCGCTACTGTACTTCCGTCCCTTATGTCATTTTCATTACCTGTGAAAGTTGCCTTTTGTACTTTGATAATCTTTATAATTAAAACTCAGTATAAATTACAAATACTCTTTATTTGATAAAACCCTACATGGTAGCAGAGCGTGGTTCAAATAAAGAGATCCGTCGTAATTCCGGAAATAAGTTTTACCGCAGAGTGCAAAGTCAAAGTGAGGTTATATACACATGGTCAGCGAGGTTACGCACAGAGCGTAAAAACGATGGGCTCAAATATGTTTAACATTGAGAAAACAGAGATTAAAGAAAAGAATGAGCAAGAAAGTTTTGTTGCAGCTTTTTCAGCCTTTTCAGCTTTTCCAGATAAAAATAATAAAAACTGGTATATCGACAGTGGATGCTCGGCGCATATGGTCAGCAACAAAGATTTGATGTACAATAATAGAGAACCATCAATAAAAACTATCACAGTGGCAAACAGAGAGCCATTGACTGTGGAATGTGTTGGAGATATCAGTATTCAAATTTCACAACAGGAAAAAATTCAAGTAAGAAACGTTCTCTATGTACCTGGATTAGCAGCAAATCAAAAGCGTATTGTCAGTGAGCACTATAACAAAGAATGGATATAAGGTATCATTCAATGAGAAAGGTTGTAACATAAAAAATGCAGATGGAAAATTATTGTGCTCAGCCAGTTTATTAAATAAATTATATGTGTTAAACACATTTTCAAATGAAAGTGCCCACTTGGTGTCTAGTAAAGTTGATCCGGGTGATATTAATTTATGGCATCTACGGATGGCCCATTTGAATATTTCAGCTTTAAAGAAATTGCCCAATTGTGCTGAGGGGGTTATGTTGTCGGCGAGTTCACAAAAGGATGTTCAATGTTCCACTTGTTGTGAGGGAAAACAAGCAAGGTTGCCTTTCAAGCATGCAGGATCTAGAGCAACAAAGCCATTGGAAATAATTCACTCCGACTTATGTGGGCCGATGGAATGTGTATCTTATGGAGGTATGAAATATTTTATTTCTTTCATTGATGATCACACTAGAATGGTTCATATCTATTTCCTAAAGGATAAACAAAACATATTAGAAGTTTTCAAGGATTATAAGAAGAAAGTAGAGAATCAATTAGATCATACAATTAAAGTCATAAGAACCGATAATGGCAAGGAGTATTGCAACTCCAATTTTGAGAAATATATGGCAAGTTGTGGGATTACACACCAGACCTCCACCCCATATACCCCGCAGCAAAATGGCCTTGCAGAGCGCATGAATCGCACTTTAGTGGAAAAGGCAAGGTGCATGATGTTTTATACAAATTTAAAAAAACCTATTTGGGCTGAAGCTGTTGCCACAGCTGCATATATTGTTAATAGATCACCAACCAAAGCACTAGGAGATACTACACCTTATAAAATGTGGACAGGAAAGGAACCCAGATTGAATCATATTAGAATATTTGGTTCAAAGGTGATGGTCCATGTCCCAAAGGAAAAGCGGCTAAAATGGGACAGGAAATCAACAGAGAGGATATTCGTGGGTTACTGTGAAAACACGAAAGGATATCGTATAATGAACCCACTAACTCATCAGGTCACAAAGAGCAGGGATGTAATTTTCTTTGAAAACATGAGTCAGACTAATGAAAACTCAATTACAGTAGATCCTATTGAAAATGCGTCAGTCGAGTTGGAACATCATGCTTGCTCAGAACAAAGTCAGCAACTGAAAGAATCAGTCATCATTACTCAGTCAAGCGGATCAGTTATTGAGCCTAATTTGAAAGGAAGCGAAGATGAAGATTCCAGTGACTATGAAACTGACCAGGGTGACCCTGATGACAGTTACCGGCCTCCGAGATCATTACAACAGCATAACCAAGAAATAAGTAATGTAACACTAAGGCCACGTAGAGGAATTCATGAAGACAAAATGGGATTACTTTGTCTGTACACAAATATTTCAGATCCACAAAGCGTGCAGGAAGCTCTGTCATCTTCACATGCCAGTGAGTGGAAAAAAGCCATGAATGAGGAATATAACTCCTTGATGGAGAATAAAACTTGGCAGCTGGTTGACCTACCCTGTAATAAAAAGGTATTGCCAAGTAAATGGGTATTTAAAACTAAAAGTGACCAACAGGGAAATATTATTCGATTTAAAGCAAGACTTGTTGTAAAAGGCTATGCACAAAAGAGAGGTATAGATTACCAAGAAGTCTTTTCTCCAGTAGTGAGGTATACCTCCATACGCTACTTATTTGCTATGGCAGCACAGAACAATCTCCACATAGAACAAATGGATGCTGTATCAGCCTTTTTACAAGGAAAAATAGATACTGACATATACATGCAACAGCCAGAGATGTATAATGAAGGTGACCAGGTATGTCACTTACTCAAGTCTCTCTATGGGCTCAAACAAGCGAGCAGATTGTGGAATATGAAGTTAAGCAAAGTCTTGAAGGAGATGGGAATCGAGCAATCAAAGACTGATCCCTGTATTTATTATAATATTAATAGAGGAATTTATATTGCAGTTTGGGTTGATGACATAATAATATTTAGCTCTAAACCAGCAATTACTGAAGAACTAAAGAAAGATCTATGTGTAAAATTAAATATGAAAGATCTTGGTGAAGCAAAACAATGTGTGGGCTTGAATATAAATAGAGAAAAAGATACAATTACATTGGACCAGGAGAAGTATATAAATGAAATACTGTCAAGATTCAACATGACAAATTGTAAGCCAGCAAAAACACCCATAGAAGTTGGTTTGAAATTTGATGACAGCGATGAAGTTCCATATGATTGCCCTTATCAGCATGCCATAGGCTGCTTACTGTATGTAGCTCAAGGAACGAGACCAGACATCTCATATGCTGTGAATGCACTCAGTAGATATAATAAAGAACCTAAATCTGAGCATTGGGCTGCCGTAAAAAGAGTAATCAGATACCTACAGGGCACTAAACATTATAAACTTATTTATACCAAGAAAAGTCAAGAAGAAGATGAAAAAATCACAGGCTACTGTGATGCAGATTGGGCGAGTGACACTCGTGACCGTAAATCATGCACGGGATACATTTTTATTTTGCAGGGTGGCGCAATATCATGGGGCTCACGCAAACAGCAAACCGTGGCCCTCTCCACAGCAGAGGCTGAATACATGGCCATGGCGGCGGCGGCGCAGGAGGCACTGTGGGTGCAGCAACTGGAGAGAGAGCTTGGCGGGCAGCATGAGCACACTCTTGTCATCTACAGCGACAACCAAAGTGCTATCAAACTCACCGCTAATGATTGTTACCTACCGAGGTCCAAACATATAGACATAAGATATCATTTTTTAAAGGAACATGTTAATAATTTAAAGCTTAAATTTTGTTATGTAAAAGGTAAAGAAAATGTTTCTGATATTTTAACCAAGGGAACAACTATAGATAAACACCTGTATTGTGTATTGAAGATGGGATTGCGTTCAGGGGTGGATGATGGAAATGGAACGCATCCGAATTAGTTTTTAACTTGTGTACCACCCTCTGGTGGCGCTACTGTACTTCCGTCCCTTATGTCATTTTCATTACCTGTGAAAGTTGCCTTTTGTACTTTGATAATCTTTATAATTAAAACTCAGTATAAATTACAAATACTCTTTATTTGATAAAACCCTACAATTTTTAAATTACATATATTAATTTTTTTAACTGTATGGCCGCACGAAATACATTATCATTTTAAATTTCAATGTGACAGCTGCGGTAGTTGCTGTTTTATTAAGGAGGGAAAAAGGACAGGGTTTTGAACCGATCTTGAATACCCTTAAAACGTTGCAGAGGGATACACTGAAACGATGGAGATGATGCGATTGAAATAGAAAAGATAGTTGGAAAACTATGGACAAAAACCGCAAGAAACCCGCTCTGCGCGAACCTTAGGCTTAGCATGAAATTTAAGTACATAATAATATATAAAGCTCGATTACCACTCACTGACTGACTCACTGACTGACTGACACGATTGTTCTCCCTGATGGTGGATGGGAAGGTATGTTTTTTTTTGCGGAATCGTGTAAAGGGGTCGGGGGTGACTTGGGGAAAATCCCGACTTTTTGAGATTTGCCCCCCCAGAGCCCACCCCTCCCTGTGACAGCCACCGCCGCGAGCTGCTTGCAGCTCGCGCACTTATAAAATACTAGTTCATTTATAAAAACAAAAATCGTTTAGCTATCTTTCAACAACTCGTATATTATAGGAAAATAAAGCGTTTTTTATTATAAGGAGCCCATGACGGCCGCGCGGAAAATTGTGGACAAATATTCCGAATTTTTATGAAAAATCTCACTTTTTTTTTAGTTTTTTTACGAATTTAAGTAAAATTATAGCTTGTTTTAAAATACATCTTACCGATAATGTCCAAGTTTAACCCACACCATCTCGCCGTATAGCGGCAGACGGCCCGTTTCGCAGTCTTCGCACATGTAATTACCTAAAAATAAAAATAAAATGTTAATTTTAGTCATATCCCATTATTAGCCACGCGTCTTATCCTGTGTTTATATGAGTGCAGAATTTGTCGATAACTTATCTTCTACTTTATCTATTTTTCGATTTTAAAAAGGAATAAAACTATCCGAAAAGTAGCGCAACTTGTAAACCATTTTCTAAGGACCTACAATAAATAATTATAAATAAATATTGCTGGACAATACACACATCATCTAGCCCCAAGGTAAGCAGAGCTTGTGTTATGGGTATTATTATTGCTATATTAATAACTAGATGTACCCGCGACTTCGTTCGCGATTGCCTCACCTGCCGACTAATTAAGTTCACATTTAACCATAGTCTCTCATATTATGAAACGCCGCCGTGCAAAAAATCGTGTAGTGTCTACGGGGGATAGCATGTTGTCATCTTCAATCCCATTCTTTATAAACACGACTTTTAGCTACGACTCGGCCAGCGTCAGTGTTAAGAAGTGTCATACTCGTTTCACTTCTTACTGATGGTTCCGTTCAGCTGGGGCCCTATTCTGCTATACTAATCACTATGACAGGGGTATCGACACAGAATGACACGTTTGGGTATTCCACCTCAGATGAAAGAAATTATGATGAATGCAGATGGAGAGACGTGCGTCAAGTTTGAAACTATTAATTTATCTCGCACGCACTATCTGGAGTTTTATAAATCTAAGGATTCGACGTGATGATGCTGCGACGGTTCCATTGTCATACTGAAGCAATTGTATTGCAGAATTGGGCTCCTGATCCATTTGACTGGACCACCGTAATTTTAACTGTACCTACCTACTAGGTAGGTATAGTTGGCTGTGTACCACAGTAAATATATTTTTCTGTGGTCTAGTTAGTTTAATTGGACCACTTACTGCAACCAAACTTCGGTAGTACAGTTAACTGGACCAGCTAAACCACCATATATCATGTAAGGTAGGAACCTAACTTATTTTTCCAAGACGCCTCAGTAGGTAGGAACCTAACTAATGGGTGCGTCTTGGAAAAATACATAGATAGGAACTTACCTACCCTCTATCTACTATTTTTTTTTCTTCTAACTCCAGATTATTTCATCAATCTACTGATTTTCTACTCGACTTTCTACTGATTTAGTCAAATTCGATCTTGCAACACTGTTTCTAACAAAAAGAATGCATGAAATCGGACGACGCGTAGACCCGTCGTGATGCACGGTTAAAGAATTCTACTTTTTCCTCTCTCCCAGGGGAACCTTACTGAATTCCAGGATAAAATGTATCCCATGTCCTTCCTTGAACTCAAATAGTACCAATTCAGTCCAACTCATTCAGTAGTTTCGGCGTGATGCGCGGTGAAGGAATTTTACTTTCATCCCTTCTCCCAGGGGAACCTTACTGTATCTTTCCTCATAGTATGAAATCAAATTATGCCGAGTTCCATTCGAATTCATTCAGTTGTTCCATCGTGATGCGCAGTTAAAGAATTTTACTTTCATCCTCTCTCCCAGAGGAAGACATAGACATAGACATAGACATATTATTTATTTGCCACAACACACACATTTACATAACACATTAAACATAAAACATTATTATCTTAAATTAAATAATTAAGAACACAGGTACATTTAACAAAATAAGTACGTACATAGTACAAAGTAGGTACCTACATTTAACAAACTATGTAAACAATATTTAGGAATAAGTAGGTAGGTAAACAATGTGTGCTGCAGTAGCAAATGGGCCTAGGCTCAGCATAATGCCAACTGTTATGAGCAGAAGGCGAAGGAACATGACTGAATTCCGGGATGAAATGTATCCCATGTCCTTCCTCGTAGTATGAAATCAAATCGTGCAAGGTTTCATTCCAACTCATTCAGCACTTTCGGCGTCATGCGCGGTGAAGAAATTTTACTTTCATCCCCTCTCCCAGGGAAACCTGACTGAATTCCGGGATAAAAAGTATCCTATGTCCTTCCTCGTAGTATGACCTAAAATCATGCCGAGTTTCATTTCAATACCTTCAGTAGTTTCGACGTGATGCGCGTTTAAGAAACAGACAGACAGACAGACATGAATGAAAAAAATTACAGTTTTGGCTTCAGTATCGATAATAGAGTGCCCACCAAAAAAAATTTTCAAAATATCTTCAATGTACAGAATTGGACCTGTTACAGTTTTATTATAAGTATAGATTTACATCCATATACAGATTTTTTATTATATATAGAAAACACCCAGAATACCGGGAACAAATAATAATAATAATGCTGGAGCTTGTATTATTGGTACTAGATGACTGTTATACATACAATGCATTACATAGATAGACATTTTTATTATACATAGAAATACCTAGATCACCCGGATAAATATCTGCAGACCGTAGAAATATTTACCCCGATGCGGGAATCAAACCCACCTCATGCGTTGCAGGCAGCCTTCGCCCGCTGCGCCACTGAGGTCGTCATTCCATGTAAACAAACTTCGTACTTTTGACAAATGTACAAAGATTGTTTACATGGTAAAACATTGAATTTCACGGTATCATCGTCAGTAATAAACTTAAGAAATATCGTCAAAACTTACCTTCCGGTGGTTTTATGTTCAAACACTCGGCATGGAACGAAGTCGGGCAGTATTCACAGCAGATAAGGGAGCCTCCTAGTGCACAAATGAAGCACCAGCCTGTGTTCACGTGGCAAGGGACTTTGCCTGGCCTGTGGAGGGATATGAAAGAGATAAGGTTCATTATTCTGTATGCGACTATGGGAATCTTTCGTAAAAGGCGACTATGGGAATCTAACCGCCTGCCAATCGATTATGGCAGCTACACCCTTATGATGGCTACTATTTGTGTCATTGCTAGGGGACATCCTTTGCTCAGCAATGAACGTATATGGGCACTGCTGGGTAGGATAGGCCTCCACACTTTCCCACTTCCAACGCCCCTGCGCTAGCTCATCCAGATTCGTCTGAATAGTAAAATAGTAAATAGCAAATAGTAAAATAGTAGACTTACCTATGCTCATAATGCCTCGGACAGATGATGAACGACGCCGTCAAAATCTGCGTACCCGCCGGCAGACATTTGTTGAACGAATGGTAGGTCGCCGGGCACCGTACGCACTTCGCTAACTTATCACCGCTAAACCGAGTCTTGCAACCTCTCGGGTCATCCGATACACAAGTATGACATACGTGTCTGGGGCAGGTCAAAGCTTCTTGCTTCAAGGTGTCGGTTTTCGTTTTCGACCATTCGCCCGCGTTGAATTGCGTTTGAGGCCAGTGGTTTAAGCATTCGAGGTGGTAGTAGCTATGGCAGTGAGCTACGTTACATTTCTGTCGGACTTTAACGCCGGTTTTGGAGACGGCTGATTTACACACGAAGCAGATTGGCCTGTCGTAAATTGAACAGTTGTTGCATTTGAAGTTTGAAATGTCTATGGGAGGGCTTCGTTTCTTTAGTTTTACGTCGACTAGTTCGCATTTTCCAGGGATAGTTTCTGTCCAGTCTATACCCTCGTCGCTTGAGTAGGAATCGTAATTGATTTGCGTTTCTTTCTCCATGATTTCTTTCATCTTGGCTTCAAGTTCAGATTCGAGCGTCACCGCGTCTATCGTCAAACTTTCCGTTTCTTCGATAGATATATTATCTTCTGAAATATCATGGTGCTCGTCATTCGATTTTCTGCCGTTCAGTGGTTTTTTCTTCTTCTTTCTGCCTCGTGTTACGCACGGTTTTTCCGTATCGGTTATTTCAACAACTCTATTCACGCATTCATAGTGAAACATTTCGTGGCATCCTTTACACTTTATCAGGTTAGATATATCTTCGCAAATGCCACAAACCTTTTCACGCATTAGACCTTTGAAAACGCTGGGTTTGGGAGACACTAGCTGCTTGAAATAGAGTTCAACATCGTCCAGCGTGTTGACTTCCTCGCATATATCTTCAACTTCGTCATTTAAAACTTCGGATTTCGTATCAGTTTGACGTTCTTTCTTAGGAGAATCTGGTTTCGATACAACGGTAATTGCCGTCTTTTTGGTCTTGAATATCTCGAACACTTCTAATTCATCTTCAACATCAGAAAGAAGTTCTTCATTATAATAGTGCGATAAAGTTTTTCGCTTGGGTTTTTCTTTGAGAATTATTTCATCTAGGTCAACTTTCTCCATTTTGAGTTTTCGCTTTGTCTTCCGCTGCGGTACAACTGGTTCCGGATTTAGGCCTTTGACTAGATTTGACGACTGAATTTCATCATTCTTTTGTATATCTGATTTAGAATTTTTTTCATAAATCCACGTTTTGTACAAGTATGCCGTTATTTCATTGTGCGATAAGTGAGGATTTTCATCCATCAAGGCGTCTTGTTTCATTTCCATGTATTTCATAAAGTCCGCATCGTCGTACGAACCTTCAACGCTTTTGTTTTTCGCTGGTTTGATTATGGGTTCGTTCTCGGAACTAACAGGCGCTGTGTCTTCGACTTCATCTTTCAGTTCTAAGATTTCTTTTTTTAATGCGTTGAATTGTTTCTCCTGAAGGGCTTTAGATCTTAATTGGCGCAAAGGAACTACACCTTCTGAAACCGTCGATTCCGGTTCAGTATCTTCAGGTTTTGTTCCAATAACTGCTACATGCTGTTTTTCATTAACTGCTTGGCTTTTTTCAACTTGTTTATTTTGCTGAATAGTTTTGTTAACGTCTGTTTTATCTTGTTCATTATCACATGGAAGGGGTTCAGGTTCTCTTTTCAGTGTCATATGTTTTTTCATAGGGCTTATTACAACAACTGGCACTCTTTTATCCGTCGAATTATCAATTTTCATTGTCAAATTAGACTCGGGACTTATTACGACGACAGGCGCTCTATTTACTATATTATTGTCAATTTTAATTGTAATTTTAGACTCCGGACTTATTACAACGACGGGCATTCTTTTATCTATCGAATTATCAATTTTCGTCGTCATTTTAGACTCACTTCCCAAAACTCTAGGCGAAATAGTTTTCTTCCGTAGTCTCTTTGGTGTTATAGGTGAAAGTGATTTGTTCGTTTCATTTATTACTTCAATTTTGATTTCTTTAGTCACTTCTGTTAAGTCTTTAGGTGTTATTGATTTATTTCTTCTTTTAGATACGGGCGTGTAGACTTCATTACTATCTTTGCTATTTCCTAAGCCTGAATCTACAGGTGAAACCAGCAGGGTTTCTCTCTTAGGTGTTACTTGTTCATTGTTTACAGAAGGTCCAGCGTTTTCTGACCTTCCCCTCTCAATTTTTGTACTCATGTTGATTTTTGCTCGGAAAAAGTTTTCTATAGTATTCTTAGGTTGCTCGTGTTTTTTAGACTTCTTACGTGGTGGTGTTGGTGTTTCTTGTTTACCTGTTTGATTTAGTTTTAGAGGTGATTCTTCCAGTTTGACTTCAGTTTGCAAGTTCTGTGAGTAAGTGTAGGTCTTATAAAGATACAAAACTATGTCGTCTCTGGTTAGGTCAGGATGTTCTTCCATCAAATCATCTAGTCTTAGTTCCATGTAAGCTAGGAAGTCTGGATCTTCTAATCCAACTTTTCTATCAGGTTTTGACCTTAGACTTCTTCTAGCTGGTATATTGTTATGCGGTAGGGAAACCTCGCTATCTTCTGAGCTTACAGACGCGTTGTCGATATCAAAATCGACATCTTCAATTTCAGGAGTAACTATTTCCTTTTTTAATTTATATTTTACTATCCCGGGGATGCAAACTTCCCCGTTTTCAATCGGAAGTCTCTTGGGTTTGCTCTTTATTATTTCTTCTATTTGGTCTATGGTTTTATACAAAGGATTAATAGTATTTTCATTGACCATAGAAGCTTCACATTCATCTAAACGTTCAGTTTTTAGTTTATCTTTTTTCAGAGACAACTTGTATCTCTTTTTGTCGGATGGGGATTTTATGTTGGTTTCTACTGAATTCGTGACGTCGGCGATGCTTTCTAGAATTTCAGCTTTAACCTCTTTATTTTTAGACATTGCAGTGGTTGGACTAGATTCAAGCTTGTCGCCTTCGAGACTGAGCTCTGATAGAATTGGTTCATCATTGAGTGTTGTATTTGTTGTGTTAGTGGTATTAGCTATATTAATTTCTAGAGACTGTACGTGACTGATTTTGCAAATATTTGATTTAATATCGTAAAGTTTGAATTTTGATTCCTCAAGTACAGCAATATCATTGCAGACTTGAGCCAGTTGTGCATCATCCTTTCTGTCAGTTATGTTACTTTCAATACATATCATGTGCTGTCGAAAATCCTCCTTTATTTCTTCTTCTAAAGGTTCAAATTCTGGTGAAGGTTCATCGTCAGAGTCTTCAGCATAGTCACTATTACTTTGATCGATTTTATCATCTTTCTGACAAGCAGTCAAATCTGGTGGTTTGTTCATATCTTCAGCGCGAAAAAAATATTCCCTACTGACTATGGCTGAGTCAACACAGTCAACATTGCGACTATCATCTAAAAAAGGATTCGTAGTATTGCGTTTATTTGAGTTTTCAAATACTTTATTTTCAGATACTTCAAAACAATCTTCAATTACACCTTCGGTTTTACTGTTTTTTGGCGATAATGCATAACCAGCCGGTAATGGGTTATCGACAGGTTGATTAATCAAACCAATTATTTCACTGTCAATTTGAAGGATAGATGCTGAATCACCACTTCGATTTAGCAAAGCTTTCTCAGTCAAAGAGTCATCTTTGTCTGCGATTTCGTCAAAAGACATATTATGCTTTTCTTTTGGTTCATCATCCTTTTCAATTTGGTCGTCTGTTTTCTTAACTGAAACGTCATTAGTAACATCGTCATTAGGTCTCTGCTGCTTATCAGTCGTATCTAGAACATCATTTTTTAAGGTTTTAGTTTTATTAATTAGATCCATCTTTGTTTGTTCGGTCAAAGTATAGTTACTTTTAGTATGTTCAAGATCTACTGATCTACGGTTGGCTTCATCAAATGACGCCACAGAGTTACTTTCATCATCTGTCAAGGTAATGTTTTCAGGTATTAACACCATTTCATTGTTTTTGAGGGGCGATGATTTCTTTTCAGGAATAATCGTAGATTTTTTAGTTATTTCGACTTCATGTGTAGAATTCGCATTGGACTCAATCGATACGTTGGTTTCGATCGGTCTCTCAATTTTAATTGAACTTCCTTCGTTTAAAGAATTAGTATGTAACTTACCGCTTTCGAACGAACCATTTTCTTTTGCCAAGTTTGTAAAAGTTGATTCTTTTTCAATTTTGACTGGACTATCAAGAACAACAACGATTTCCGTATCAGTAGATGATTTAACTGCAACTTGAACGTCACTTTCTTTGTTTACATCCACGTCCATTACTTCTGGTTTTATTTCTATATTAACAAAGTCGACTTTTGCAGTTATTTTTTTTTTAGACTTAGTTCTCGGTGTAGATATTTTCTTGCCAATTGTTTGATTATTTTTTTCTGATGTAGAATCTTCATCTGATACATTTACTACGTCCATAGCTTCATCGTTATTATTAATTCGATTTTGTTTGGGTTGCTCGGTTAAGTTTAAATTGTTTTCAGCATTATTAGCTACTTCTTTTTTCGTAAGTTCATCTGTAACTGTAATTGTGTCATTATCAGCAAGGATATTATTTGATTTATTTTCAGATTTTTGTATAAATGAATTTTGAGGTTCGTAGGACCTTCTGAGGCCATAGACTTTTGTAATCTTAACCTCTTTTGGAGGTAACTTTCTTTTTTTATTGTTTTTCAGGGGTTTTTCTTCTTTACCGCTATTATTGTGAACTGCAAGTGTTACAACATTTGGGGCAGCAATATTATCGATAGGTTCTGTTTTAGGAATGACGATAGGAGTTTTTACCGGGGTTTGATCGTTTTTTGTTTTTACTTTCTCCGGCGTTTTAGATTTAGCTTTTTGTAGCCATCTATCCATATGAGACTGCCTTTGAATTTTGATGTTACCTGTCTTAGCCGCCATATTGTCTAAGCATGCAGTAACGACTTCAGATACATCTAGCGACAAATTTCTAGTCCTATTCCTCGTGCGGATTGAATCATCTTTGCTATCATCTTCCGAAAACAGCGTATCGTATAGGCTTTCGCTCAACGACACATCGCTATCAGTCCTACTAGATACTTTGCCGCTTTTTTGTTTTTTCGACTCCCTTGACTTATAAAGTATGTCATAGAAAACGTCTACTCGAGTTCTTTTAGGCTCGCGGTTTATCATTCCTGCTTCTTCTACAGACGCATTCCAGAGGCTTTGTTTCTTCTCTGAGATGAAGAAGGCTGCATACAATCTTGGATCTTTTTTCTTGTCCTGGAAAGTTTAGTTTAACTTGATTAACAAGATATGCAATAATGTTTCACACAATGTAACTAGATGGCGCCACGAGCAGAGAAAAATATATAGAAACTACCTATTTCAGAATCATGTCGTTGTGTCGCATTTAAGCCATCTACTGACTCAAAACTGTGCCATGTCTACACTTCGCTTGTAATCTCACTAAACAGATTTCACCCTGACAAACATACTTGTTCAGAGATTGAGATTGCTATGGATCTTGTCACGTGTCTTTATATGAACACAGAACATGCTTTTACATACGCATGCATGCAGCAATGTAGAGCAAATCTAACATTCAAAGGATTTATAGTGCTGGACAATCCACACAGCATCAGACGATGCTGTGTGGATTGTCAAGCACCATAAATTATTTATTTATGTAATTGTCGTAGTTTCCTCCTTACATTAATTCCATAAAGTTTAACATCTATGACAGAAGTAAAAATGTTCCAATCTTGGTGTCTTCTTTTTCTGCTAGTAGGTACTTCATGTAATTAAACCTTTGAACCTTCATTACCTTTCATTAACTATAAAACTTATACCTATAAAAACCTTATATCTTTGCTTAGCTTTGGTCTATCCCCAAAGCTATTATCATAAAAATAAATAATCTGTTTAAATCAAATAGATTTATTAAAAAATCTGTTTGATTATAAAAACTTATACAATTTTAAAAACTTGATTAAATTGATTTATATCAGATTTGATGTAAATCAAATGAATCGGTTTTTTTTTATGTCCTGTTACTCATCAACCCTGATTTAATTCAACCACTGACTTATGCTGCACCATGTTATTTATTTATTTATTAGGATTTTTACCTCAGCAGTGAATTTTTTCCTTGTAGAGATAAACTCATCAAGACCTTTGTAATGTCTGATCATATTGTCAACCACCCAGCTTCGTCTGCCGTTGTCAGCGAAGAATGTTACATGAAAGATATTGTGTACCACTCGGCCAAACACTGGAAAAAGAAAAATATGGATTTGTATTTAACTTTCAGACACTTCAATAGTGCAATGTTTATTACAGAAACTAAGTAATCTGCAGTTAGCTAAATTGTTTCAATTGTAAATACTAGTCCAAATTTATGCGCCTGCGACGCAGGAGGTTGCGGGTTCGATTCCCGCCTCGGAACAAATTTGTGTACAATCTGCAGAAATTTGTTCCGTTGGTCTGGGTGTTTTCTATGTATAATAAAAATATCTATCTATGTAGTGTATTGTATTAAGTATATCAGTTATCTAGTACCCATAACACAAGCTCTGCTTAGCTTGGGGCTAGATAATGCTGTGTGAATTGTCCAGCATTATTTATTTATTTATTTATTTATTTATTACTTTTATTTTATTGTAATTTGCTTTGTGAATAAAGGCTTCTGCCCTATTAAAAAAAGATATATGTAGATACAAGTAAAATATGTTTTTTATAGAAATCCTAAGCATTTTTTATAACCCTTTGCAGTAATATATTTTATTGTATTCTAGTATTTTTAGCCTTTGCCTTGCAGTGACTATGATTTATAAATCTAATTTCAAATTGTATTCAATTGCAATATATATATAATATATATATATCATCAGTAAATGTAGAATTTCAAATGTACCCTCAGTTTTAAGTATGTAGATGTTATAATGTTGATTAGTTTATCAGTAACATGAAAAGGCTCAGCAGATAGTTTCTGCTAAACATATATATAAAAATTATTAAATTAGGCATAAGCCCTCACACTCATATTAACAAAAAAACCTTACACATTAAAGATGTTTTATTCTTAATATACTTACACTTTTTTCGTACAAACATGTTGCTAGCTGGATCCCTAGTTATAATGCAGGGCCAAAAGGGAAAGGTGCCCATACGGGCCCAAACTAAGTCTCCTACTTGGTATGGGCTCGCTGCCTCTATTTCAAATAGCTTATTAGGAGCTGGCTTTTGATCAATCTCATCTTTCTTCTTTTTGTTACCAGTAGAGTCACTTTTGTTACCATCAGAAGAATTTTTGTTACCATGATTTTGTTTGTCATTGATAGAATCAGTTTTGTTTCCATCAAAATCTAATGCTTTCACAACTGATGCATTTTCAACATTGACACATGCAATGTGCCCATTTTGTTTTTTGGAACTTGATCGAGTTTTTTCTGAAAATTGTAATGGTTTTATTTGTTTTCTATTAGATTTTGGAGTACTCTTAGATGCACTTTTAGGCGAAAACAGATCTTTGATTAGGATAATATCATCATCATCATCACGGTTTTGGATCAGATCTTTTTGTATGTAGACTTTTGGTGACTTTTTCGCTAAACTTTTTGCATCATTCTTCGTGTTAAAACGACTTAAAGTTTTGTTCTCTTCATAAATGTTGTCAATATTGTGGAAGGAATTCTCAATTGCCTTCTTAGATGGGTCTGTCTTGAAGGAGATTCTGTCACTCTTATTGGCAGTAGACTGTCTCACAGGAGATTGCTTGACAGGAGTGTTCTCGGAAGTGGGAGACTTCAATGATTCTATAGAAGTATTATTATCATCCCAATTTTTTATGCGACGAGCTCGTCCATATCGACTAGTGCTTAAACCATCAGCTACAGAGACAGGTAGAGTTATACGAGCTGTCATGTTGGTCTCAAGTTCACGTTCCACCAAGGAACGCTTCTTTGGTTTCTTGACCGCAAACGGGTTAAGAAGTTTTTTTCCATGACCTGTATTCATTTTCCCATTTGTGTCATCCATTTTGATGCAATACAGATCAAATGGATCCGTTGATATGGCGTCACCGTAACGCTAGACACATCGTAAGTTGTAGACTGAAATAGGAATATTTCATACAAAATCCGAATTTAATGTGAGAAGTAGTAAAAGTTGGTATTATCTATGAACGCAACACTCTATTTATAGAATCCAACCATCAAAAGTCTGGTATCTTGCCCCACTGAAACAAAAGAATCAAAATGAAGTTTCGTTTTGCAAGGCAAATAGGTTAATCCAATATTTGTATAAAAATCTCTTTGTGTCGCGAAAAACTATCGATATTATGAATTAGAATCATTTACAGAGGTCTTACCGATGCGTTATGTAGATTGATAGCGTCACAAGGCGTAATTTGCACTCGCCAGTAGGTACGATAGGCAAGCAACCACAGCTCAGACCAATCGTGATAAATCGAAAACTTGGTTTCTTTTTTTACACAAAATTCATACAAGCTGGGTCGATTACAACCACATTTCTAGAATCCTCATAGAATACAGTTCCAGAAAACTTAACTCGATTCTACAGCGTCCGAAATTCGCACGAACAAAGTCCCAATTTCAACGAGAATGCTTCCAGTCACTGGTACAGTCAAACGCGCGCCATTTTTCTTACAGCATAACATAGAGTAACTTTGCAGCATATTTGTACGGATTTTTGAGCTTTAAGCCCATTCTACAGAGGGTAAGCAGTCGATTAATTAAGGCTTCGAATGTTTTCACAAATCACAAGAAATAAGTTTCAGAATTTCATAATTCCTTCATTTTTTTGAGTTCATTCACAGACGCTCACGACACAATGACACAAGTACCGCGAAAACACACACAAACAAACAAATGTCAAAGGAGATTATGAGTGGTTGTGTGAGTTTACATGATAATTAAACAAATAATACAAACGCGCAAGTTTAATCTGTGCGCGCAAGCGTGTGAGCTCAATTTAACGTTGTTTTTGGGGTTCCTTTCAATCACAAAATCAGCCTCGCGATCTACAAAAACATTACACGGGTTTGAAAGCGTTGTGTGTGGGCCACACACAAAGTGTTTTTTTTTTTTTTAAATAGCCGCGCTCAATAAAGCTAAATATTATCTGGAAAGAGGGCACAAAAAAAATAAAAAACCGACGCAAAAAATATGTGTAATAATATTCACAGATGAAAATAACTACATTTTTTAATCGGGTAACTATTTATAAAAGTTACATAGGTATATATTTAGATAGAGGACCATAAAAAAATTAAAAGTGTGCTCTAAATGTAAGACATAATGTCCTAAAGTGTTTCAGGATAAAATATTTGAATAGGTAGGTATGCATTTTTCTAATATAAAAAATAAAATGGTGACCGATGTCACCATCCGCACAAAACTCACAATAAATAATAATAATATAATAATAATAATAATAAATAATGCTGGACAATTCACACAGTATTATCTAGCCCCAAGCTAAGCAGAGCTTTAGTTATGGGTACTAGATAACAGATATATTTAATACAATATACTACATAGATAGATATTTTTCAATGTTTATTTAGATAGAAGACACTAAATCAAATAATTAAATTCTATAACATCAAAATGTCCTAAAGCGTCAGGTTTCTGAGATATTCAAAATAAGAAGAAAACATATCTATAGTAATTATTTACATCTGTAACCATCTCAGAAACATAACACTTTAGGACTATTTTACTAGACATACTTATCATTTCTTGTAGTGTCTTATAACTAAATCACACTTTCACATCACACTAATTATATTATTAATGCGAAAGCTTGGATGGATGGATGTTTGTTTCTTCTTCACGCCAAAACTACTAAATGGATCAGGCTCTATGGGATCAGGCTGTGGCATACAGATAAGTCTAACCCTGGAATCAAACTTATGTGACTTTTTATCCCATAAATCAGTTCCCATGGGATAGATATAACCTAAAAAGTCGTCACACACTAAAGCTGGAGGCGGAGCGGTAGCGGACGGTAGGCAGCCGTTTCAGGCGTGGCGTTCGCGGTGCGGATGTCTTCACATTGCTGCATTGCAGGCGTGCGAGAGCCGTAGCGTCGTCGCGGATGCGTTTTGGAGCCTTGTGTGTAACGGCGTCGCACTATTGTACAGATGACCTAATTTTATTGTAAAGATGTGATTTTTTATAATCTTTTATACGGCAGTCGTCTATACAACGATGGGGTTGAACTAGTAGGTACTATAATTTTTTCGGTATACTAGTTCATTTTATTTAGCGCCTTAATCGGCTAAGAGGCAGCTAAAGATTTGGAAATAAATACAAGTCAAAACTCCGCTAGTAACACGCATCCGCACCGCGATGCGTGGCGTGTGCTCTGTATAAAGACACTCCATAACTTGCTGAATTACAACGCTAACACGCCACGCCTCTGCCTCGCTACCGCGCCGCCACGGCTCCGCGCCGCATCGCGCACTGTTGGTGTCGCTGAACCGGCGGCCCGCCACGGCCGTGCACCGCTTAGCCACCGCCTGCGGTGTGTGTGTAGTCTTTCATATAAATTCATATGATACAACTCGCACGCCTTCGCCTCCGGCCCGGTCACGGTTTCTATGTGTGGAGGCTTTAAAACGTTTCGATAGATACAACGCGTGCGAAGCCGCGGGAAGAAGCTAGTATTAATATATACAGAACTTTTATTGTGCGTGGTCATTAAGAAGGAAAAAATCGTGAGCGATGTTAGGGGCAAAATCTTCAAACCCCTGTATAGAAAAATAAAACAACAGCAGCGATTGCGGGAATATTGATACCTATATTCCAGCCAAATTTGATGTAAAATATAGTTTCAGATAAAAATTGTTAGCAATATTCACTCAAGAAAAGATCTCAGATTGTCTAGCAATGTAAATACCAATTGGTTCAAAAATGTATGGCAACAGAGTTTTAGGTACAGTATCTAGAAGCGGTTTGATAAACAAACATTTCACTTCAAATTTGGCTGGAGTTAATATGATTTTAGACATTAACCCTTTACCGCATACTGTGACAAATTTGGAACACTCAGCTTTTGGTGTAATATATTACTGCCTGTGGCATCTATTATTTTTCTTGGAACTAATTCGAAAGCAAGGAGTGCAATTCACCAAAATATGTGCCAGTGGCACGTCTACAGGATGCATAGTTTTAATATATTGTCGTTCACAATCGAAGGTTTCATCAGTCGATTGCCCAAATTCGACAGATTGTCAATTCGCAGACTTTCAATTCGATATTTACGTGGTATTTTTGCATTCGTGGTATCTAAGAAATAAAAGTTATTCATCTGATGGAACATGGAGCCAGGAGCGTTTTACGGTAAGATAAGTAAGTCCAAACCATTACAATGTAGTGAATAATATCATTTCAAAAATGTTCCAAACCTGGAACACTATGCATTTGTGAGGTTTATTGTAGTGCCGAATATGCAATAATATGCACTCCAGTCAATAACTTACGAGTTCCAAATTTGGAACGTTATGCAGCGTTAGATATTTTTATACATTTTATTAATACTAAGTAAATGTATCGCATACATAAAGTTTATTTAAATTATTGTATTTTAGGATTAACTTTTTATAGCAACTTAACATACTTATAATATTACCTATAAGTGTGTTTTTTGTTTCTAATGCCGTGTACAGATCTGCGAACCGCGCCTGCAATGCAAGGCAGATGATATGTATACTGTGGCAAATGTTCCATTCGCAGATGTGGACGTGCGCGCCGGAACGGAATGCTATACCTACGAACAACCTAAATACCTACAAGTTTCTGTTTCCATCGTGCGCACGAACGGAGCCAGTGTTGCCGTAGCGACTTTATCGTTAGATCTAGATGATTTATTAGTGCTTTGGCGATTATTTTTCTGATATCTGAAGAAGAGAGGTGGAATTTGAAAAATTCTCTACACAGTTCTAAGTTTGCGTTTTCGACGACGACGACACTGACTGAACGGGGTGTGTATAATATATATAACCGCATCCAGGGTCACCTACGGCCCACTACCTAAATAGGTAGGTACCGTTTTTTATGATGGGCAACAAAAACACAATAGGTAGGTAGGTAGTTAGGTATAGGTATCTTGTGAAAAAACTATCTCTCATACAATCTAATGAGTAGTAAATAGGTACCTACCTAGCCTACCTACTAATAAGTCAGTGGACAGAAACAAATTTCTACACATAATAATTCATCATCATGATCATCAGGCTATCTATTCCAAATCTATTCTGTACCTACTCGTCCACAGCTGGACATAGCCCTCCCCTAGTAGGCCATAGCAGCAGCAGCCATATCGTCATCCCACCTGGTCGAAGGGCGCATCCTACACTAAGTTTGCCGAGTCGCGGTCTCCACTCAAGAACACGTTTAACCTAGCAGCTATCGTGGATTCTGCGCGAGATATGGCCAGCCCACTGCCACTTCAGCTTGCTAATATTTCTGAGCTATGTCGATAACTTTGGTTCTCTGTCGGATGAAGCTTCATCCGACAGAGAACCAAAGTTATCGACAAATAGCTACCTATTTGTTACGAATACTTTAATATCTATATTAAGAAGTCATAATAATAATAATAATTAGGAAGGTAGGTACCTACTTAGGTAGGTAACAAAGAAAATTACAATTCAATAAATTATTTAAGACTAGTATTTACAATCGAAACAATTGAGCTAACTGAAGACTGTTGTAAACCATCTACAGGAAGCTCAACTACTCAGGTTAATTTTCTTTATGTTGAGAATCCATTGTAGGCTAGATACTTAATTTACTTACCTACTTAAGATAGGTAGGTAAGTAATAGTAACTAGTAACTTTACTTACCTACCTAAGTAGGTACTTAGGTACTGTGTCCTTGATGGTAGCGTACACACACTCGAATTTACGTTTGTTGCTATGCCTAACAAATACTACATAAATAGAGTAAAATTAGTGCTAAAATAAAATAAATAGTGCCTCTTCGGTTTAAGAAATAACATAGATAACCCCCAGAAATAATGACCATTTTTGGTGGGTAGGTAGGTACGCTAGGTAGGTAGGTATTGAATAATGAATAGTAAGTAGGTACCTACCACTGTAGAAAAATTTACATTTTATTCCACAAAAATATTTTTTGATTAATTGTCTCATCACGCCACGATTCGCCGGTAGCACTGGCCACACCTTTCATTTCATGTTCGCGCGCACGCAGCACACCCGTCCACATCTGCGAACCGTGCACACTGCGCGCCTGCTGCCAGCGCGCCTTGAAATTTGAATGCACGTTTCGTGCGCGTAAGAGGCGCGATTCGTGCGCGCAAGACGTACACCTCTACGAATTGCCTTGCGTTGCATGTTACCTTGCAGGCGCGATTCGCAGATCTGTACGCGGCATCAACTTTGTTGGTGGTTTAAATAAAAGTCTTTCTTTCTGTAAAAACAAATAAATTAAAATATAAACGATAGTAGAAAATTTGTCGTTGCAATGTCTGTAAAATTGGTTCGATTTGACAAAAGTTTCGCTGCTAAATTCACCAAAACTTTTCGTTTTAAGTAGACCAAAAACATTTTTTGACATTTGACGTGGTAATTGGAATAAAACGACGTCAATTTTATTGTCAAAAAATATTTCAGTCGAAAGTAAGATAAGCACGAAAACAAAACTTTGATTTGCGGTTTGCGGATTAGATTTTCTCTTGAGCTTGCGTTCACTATTTCAATAAGAATAAGAATATGGTCTTAGATCGCATTATGTTTTTCATACTAGGTAGGTACCTACCTATTTTACTATTCCCGATCGTTTATCGTCACAAATACATACGGAACCACTTCGTAAATCCATTATAATGATTAACGACAGACAGGACCCATAGCATAGCTCGGACGAAGCAAAAGACACAAATATTAATGCACCAACTTATTCTAAATCAAGGAACCTATTGGGTGTATCATCCCATCTGAAACCTATAAGGTTCCTTGCATACGTACTAAAAGTTCCGTGTATTGCAACGCACATAAATAATAATACGGACTGGTACGGACTACGGTAGGTACGGACAGTTTCCATCTTCTTCTTCTTCTTTATGGCCCACATGAGCACCATCTTTTTAAACCTCCACACACAGAAACAGTGCCCGTGCCGGAGGCAAAGGCGCGCGAGTTGTCTCATATGAATTTATATGAAAGACTACACACACACCGCAGGCGGTGGTGGCTAAGCGGTGCACGGCCGTGGCGGGCCGCTTCAGCGACACCAACACAAGGCTCCAGAACGCCTCCGCGACGACCGCGACGACGACGCTACGGCTCTCGCATGCCTGCAAGCAATGTGAAGACATCCGCACCGCGAACGCCACGCGCCTGTCACGGCTACCATCCGTCACCGCTTCGCCTCCGGCTTCAGTGTGTGACGACTTTTTAGGATGATTTTATAGAGGTGCAGTGCAGGTGAGGTGAAGCAAGGTGATTTCCTTTAAGGTCAAAACTATTAGAAAAACAAACAAAAACAAACTTTAGGACCAAAAATACATATTTTGTTATTCTGCATTGTGTGATTTTTCTGCTGAGAGTCCTAATGTAAATAAATTAACATAAACATCTAAAAAACTTTCTTGCAGATTTAATAAGTTCAAAAATTCAAAAAAGTGAACTGAAAAGTTCGGGAATGAAGCGTTAGGTTAAAAAATATAATGAAGGTCACGCATTCAAACAAAGCTAAAGATGCTTGTACATAATTTAGTCTGGTGTTCATACAGACATTGGCCAGGGTCCGTTACATTGGTATGTAAAAATTGTGATACCTACTGCATAGTCACAGTCGGATATGATATGATAGATCCGCGCCATCTTTAATCTCCGTAAATCAAGCTTCTGACTCCAAGAAAACATCCTTTTTTTTAATAACTCGGCCTTAGCCGGTACGGTAAACGAACTTCGTTTACCGTACCAGCAAGATCGAGTTATTAAAAAAAAGGATGTTTTCTTTAATAACTCGGCCTTAGCCGGTACGGTAAACGAACTTCGTTTACCGTACCGGCAAGATCGAGTTATTAAAAATAAGGATGTTTTCTTGGAGTCAGAAGCTTGATTTACGGAGATTAAAGATGGCGCGGATCTTTCGTAAGTTTCTTGTGCTAAACCAGACTTTCAGAGTTATATTTAATCTGTGCTTTCAGACATCATTAAACAAAAAAAAATACATTGACAGTGTCAGATGAGGCGAGGCTGTTGTGTCAGTGTCAATGTCAAGTGAAAAAAAATCGATTTCTTTCCCAAATTATTTCCCGTAGAAAGAGTATGCTATAGAACACGCGCAAATGCTATCGCATTCACACATAAAGAGAGAACGACTTATGCCTAAAACCTAAGAAGAAATGAGATAGAGCGAATGGCTTGCTATCACTTTCTCGCGTGCCGGTTTTTTCATTGAAAAGCAACTCTAGTTGCTAAACAAATTTCCTACACATCGACGGAGCTCGACACGAGAATCATCGAAATTGTTGTAAAATTTTGATTTCTAAGTATAAATGTGAATAAAGTGTCCCTTTGGACATTCCCGCACCTAAAAACAATAAAAACTAAAGGCAACAATGGTGCGGTGCTGTGTTTTCGAATGTACAAGTGACAGTGAAGCAAAAGTGCCGAATTTATCATTCCACTCGTAAGTACAAGTTCTTTTGACTACAAAAAGGTTCAAAATTTACAGATTCATAGATTTACATGAACAATTAAGAGGTACAAGGCTCAAAAGTTATGTTTTATGAAAATTTTAATTAATATAACCTAACTTTGCGAAAATTTAGGGTTGCCTGCACTCGACAATAAAATTCCCCAAATGGCGCGTTGAAATATTTTTGAATACGTACATAACGAGAAACATTATCTTAAAACTAGTTTATGCCCGCGGCTTCGCACGCATTGTTTTTATGGAAACGTTTAAGGGTGTGATTTCTATCCCATAGGAACTGATTTATGGAATAAAAAGTATTTTAGAATTAGATACCTGTATGCAAAATTTCAGCCGATCCTTTCAGTAGTAAGTAGCGTGAAGAGGTAAACATCCATTCATCCATCCATCCAAACTTTCGCATTTATTATTTATTTATTATTTATTTATTTTTTTTGTGTCATGTTTTTATTTGTTACAGATTTCTTGCAGATAAACATCTACGTTTGCGTTGGAAAGAAGCAACGGGTTGCAAAGATTGGGGACCCAAAATAAAGTCCAAAATTTGTAGTAAACATTTCTATGAAAATTTATTAATAAAAATGAAACAGCGAGCTTATCTTTTCCCTCATGCTGTTTCAAGGCTGGTACGTAATATATATAAAAAGAATGAAAGTCTATTTAAGACTCTGAGAAAGTTTGTCATACCTACTTTGTATTATAATTTATAATCTACCTTCCAAACAAATATAGAAATAACCAATCAAAATATTTAAATATTGGGTAGTATTACTTTTATATAGGGTGTAACAAAGAGTAAGGACCAAACTTGAGCTTCGATCAAAGAACATAGGAAAATATGAAAATTTAAAACAAATAAATAAAAACGAAATTATCACTAGACTGGGTAATGTAATGAATGAATGACTGTTGTCATTTGCTTATTATCATAGAACCGAGGAAAAATGCATTTGTAAGACCTACCTATCACATCTAAGAGGCGTTGTCCGCTGCGATGACGTCGCGGGTCGTTGAACTCCACGGTCAACGACTATTTTAAAGGAGTTGTAAAGAGGTACGTAGGCCTTTTTAGTTTATTTTACCTAAAAACAAGCACAACATTTAATTTACTTTTTTTTCGAAACTATTCGGGAATTTTTCTTCGGTTCTATAATCAAGTCGGAACCCACCCATGAAAGTTTAGTGCTTACTTTTTGTTACAACCTGTATATTATTCATAATTAATAATTATGATTCAATATTCTTACATACCATAATATAGATTTAATTTGAGAAAATTAAATCTGAGAATGTAAAAGAAATGCAATCCAGTATAAAAAATAATAAATTTTATTTGACTAAAGACTATGTGATTTGATTAAGAATATATTGAAATAATCGTCTTAAAGACTGATCATACATAGGTACTTATTAATTATAACAGAATATAAATATTTGGATTAGTAGGCAGGAATGTTGGTAATATTGTGGTGTAAAAGTGTCATTTAATTTTGTTGTATTTGCACTTTTTTCTTATTAGCTGCATAATAATTTTAAAAGTGCCATTAAATTTCGTATTAAAGGTTACCTTAGCAATATCTAAACCGTAAGATTTAATTTATTAGGAGAAATGTGATTTCGAAGTCTGTTGGCTAAGCCTGGTTAACGTGTAAGAATTTAATTCCCTAATAAAAATGTTGTTTAATTACTATTAACAGAAAACTATTGATATTATTTTTCTATATTCTAGTGTTTAAAATTATTTCTACTCGTATCGTAATAAGTGCCTATACCTACATAACAAAACAAAATTGATAGGTACCTAACTAAACGTTGTTTCCTTTCTAGGCTTAGTTAAATTAAATGTTTACCTATTCCCACATTCGTACCTAATTGAAGTACCTACTTATATATTTATTAACTAGAAAACTAATAACTTTACTGGAACTGGAACGATTAAACTTAACCAAATACACAAAAAAGTTAAAAGTTTGCTTTAAATCCTAACAGAACAGGATCAATAGGTTGTAAGTGCGCAAGTAATAAAATTAGACCTGACCTACCGGACCGAGGAATACCTGCAGGCTGTAACAAAAAGTAAGGACCTAAACACACCAGTACTTAAAACATTCACTACAAAGGTCAACCAAGGTTTGGTGGAATTTCCTGTTCTGAATTTGAACACCTAAATTTATGAACTGGAAAATCGCAAATCCAATCCACCAACAGAGACATGAAATAAGAAACCTAAAATCGGGGTAATAAAATTGCATGGCAACACTTTCCCCCCACCACCTTGCAATCTTTGGTCTTGCTCATCGGCACGCTTGCCAAACATCTGGTTATATTTAATCTGTGTTATTTCCAGACAAACAAGCCAAGAAAGGAAATCAAATCAAATCAATCATACAAACAGGATAAGGTTATCAGGAAACTGTGAATCTTGTGGTCAGGACGCTGTAACTTATGAAACAAAATGTCTGTTACAAAAGCAAAGGACAATAAGCCTGAGCCTATAGCTTATAGCGAGGCGGCGCTGAGAAACAATGCTGTGGTTGTGGAATACTGTCGAACATCCATGGCAGCGATATCCGGATCCACTGCTGGTGAGTTTGCTGGTTTTTAATGTTCGAATAATCATTAGAATTCACTTCAGTCCGCGAACACACTGCTGAGTACACCCATTCTTTTGCACTTATCTCGGTCATAACTCGTAAGCTAACTTCATCCACACTTAGGAAGTTTATTTACTCTTAGGGCGCTTCAAATTAGCCGCAAACTGTCGCGCGCGCGGAGGCAGCGCGGCTGCAGCACTGCGGCCGCGCTGCTGTCTAAATCCATATAATTTAAAAACGCGCTAATGCAGCGCTGCAGCCGCGCTGCGGCCGCGCATCAGTTCATCGATCGACTAGTGACGGTGCGCACCAGAGTGTTTTCAGAGAGTTATGACAATTAAAAATAGTAAAAAGAAAAATGTGTGACGTGATTTACTTAAAAAAATAAAACAATTTATTATGTATTTTTTTGGCAATTTTTACTCACCTCAGGGTTTTAAGTAGTCTTTCTTCAGCACAAATAGTATTTTTGAAGGTTGTATTTTGTTTTCCAATATATCGTTCCAAACGGGGAAGTAATTTGTATAATTGTTTTCTTGATAATCTTATGTAATTCTGAAATACAATATCACTGTAATCTTTCACTTTATAAAATTGAGTTTGTTGAGTTATAAAAAATAACGGTAACGTTTTCTTAGGCTTCTTTTTTTGTTTTTTTGTCCAAAATCCTTTTTCTTTTTAATAGTAACACTTTAGCAGTGTTTCTTCGTCAGAGTCCATCGTGACACTAAATATACAACACTATGATTCTCGAACCAAGCTACAGCAGCGCGGCCGCAGCGCTACAGCCGCGCTGCCTACGCGCGACAGTTTGCGGCTAATATGAAGGCGCCCATAAAGTGTTGTTTACAATTTACTCACATAATAATCTGATGGGACGGCAGACCAGAGTCAGAGTGATAAACGAATAAAATTTGTCCTCATAAAATTACAATTTATTTATTGACTAACAAAAGTATTTACAGCTATCTAAGTAAAATAAGTGTCAAGCAGTTTGATCATTGATTTGTTTGATTTGCATAAGAGAAACTGGCTGTTATACACACTTCAGTCAGAGATGGAAGAGAATGATATCCCTATACGAACCTAACATAATAGCTGTTGGTGTTCCTTTTTAATAAATAAATAAAATTGTATTGTGTCTCAATGAGCTTACTAAAAGCTTGTGGTCTAAAATACATCAGCCTTATTGCATGATGTGCAGTGTTGCCGTTCAACAAAATTAGTAGTCCCTAGCCAGTTTTAAAAATTCCTCTAGATATAATTCCGCTAGATGTTGTACACCTGAGAATAAATAGGCATAACTCCTCCCACTCTCTGAAAATGGTGATGGCAAAAGGGCCTGATCAGGCCTTATAAGCGTAGAAGGAAGAAGGGTTTTAGTTTACCTACCTCAGTTATGCTCTAACCGAAATATCGTTTTTAGTACTGTTAGTAGGAGTTCTATTCCTTTACCTTATTTCAGCTCTCTGTAGACATAGACAAATCAGTGTTTATCCAGCTGTTCAGTGAAAACCAGCTCTGGTTTACTTAAGTTATTGTATTGTGTAATAGTTTAAGGTGGTAAAAAGTTAAAAATATGTTCATTCATTCATATTATTTTCTCTTTATTTTCAGGAGTCCTTGGCCTGACAGGCTTGTACGGCTTTGCCTTCTATGTCTTCGCTGTGATCAGTCTCTGGGTCATGTTCTTGGGTAAGGCCGGTCCAGATTGGAGCAAATACTATGTCTCTCGGCAAAGTCTCCTGACAAATGGATTCTTCGGAGCACTATTCACTTATGTACTATTCTGGACGTTTATTTATGGGATGGTACATGTGTATTAAGTTAGTTAAATTTTGATAACTTATTATTTTAATTTAATGTTTGCAATAACTAATTTCAGTGTATTTAAGAACAAAATCTCTTCAGATCAAAAACATGTTGTGTTTATAATTTGGTAGGGTTTACATTATAAAAATTCTGGAATTAGTTATTAAAAATAGTAAAGGTAATGTAATGTGGCCATTGTATAGTGTTTATGACAGAATGGCTTTAAACTACCTGCAATATTATGCATATTATTATTAATAAAGTTATGTATTTAAATGTATGCGGAGGATACATGTTTGATAAGGGTGAATTATGGAATAAAATGTATTGTAAATAAACAATTTTAGTTTATTTTAAAACAGGCATTTACAGGTAACATTTACATAAATTGAAAAAATAGGACAAATTGCTGATATAATCTTACTAAAGTTTTGCAGGGTACAAAAAGCAAATTTATGATAATTTATTAATGTCATATGTCTGTACTGCTTGTCTGTGAAGAGTCTCCATTAAGGTGCATCCAGATAAAGTAATTTGTTATAGAGATACCAACTTAAACAAAATAATATATAGGGTGGATTTTTTGGACGGGGCAGTAAGGGATAGTCTCCTATGATCATTTTCCAGTAGCTACACCGGTTAAGGTACCTAACCTTACTGCCCATCCAAAAAACCCACCTTGTATACCCCCAGTGACACTACAAAATGCTATTCCAGAGACAAACAATTGTCACGTGAACTCATTTTATACAAGTGAAAATTCGAATGTTGATGGTATTGTGTCATAAATAGCATACTGTCATAAGTAACACTTTTGTCTGTTTAGACGCCTATGTGGCATGTTTAGGTCATAGTTTATTAACATTTTATTTAAACATTTTAAATTATCACACATCCATATTATAAACCATGTTAATGGTTTTAATCATGTTTTTAATCATGTTTTGTTTTGTAATCACAATGGTTTTAATCATGTTTTGTTACTTGAATAAATATCTGAACGCACCTTTATCTACACATGTTAACATTAATAACATTTATGAATCTTAACATTTAATCGGTGGTTCTTTAGAATGATTCTTATCCAATCAAATTTGATCCCCTGGCGACATCAGTTGCTTTCAAATCGTAAAAAACTAGGTTTATCCTGAAACAAAATATAATAACAGCTTTAATTATATGCAAAGAAAACTACAATCAAATAGGTACTTAATAGAAATAAATTAGAACTAGTATTTACTATTGAAACAATTGAGCTAACTGGAGACTGTTGCAAACAATCTACAGTTAGCTCAAGTGATCCATAAGAAATTAAATAAAATCGCAAAAATTTACGACTTCGGCGGGACTTGAACCCGCATCCTTGTGCTAACCAACTACACCACGAGGTCAAGTGACGCTGGAGTCGAAAATCTTTGCGAGTTTCTACGGACTGTAGCGCCGTTAGCGTAGTCAAGTCCCGCCGAAGTCGTAAATTTTTGCGATGTTATTTAATTTCTTAGAAATTTGCCAGATTGTGAGGCTTAAGCACTATAAAAACAAAAACTTTACAAATGATCCATATCAATACCAGTTGGAATATATGTATTTGGGTAATTCAGTTGGTTTCATTTACCTAGAGGAGGTTTCTAACAGATTGCAGTTTTAGTTTAGCAGTTTTAATACTTATTATTAGTACCTATCTACCTATGAAACTAACTGAATGTAAGAAAGTATTTTTGTCCTTGTTATCATTTCAACTTCAAGATAAACTTTGGTCAGCTCAATATAAGTAGGTAGATATATAGGTACCTACCTAAGTAGTTGTTGATTACGATGTCTGTATGATATGACAGTAGATATTCATCTTGCTTTAGGTTACTTAACTACAAAGACATACCTACCTAGGTAGGATATATTTCTGAGGGTCAGCACAAAAAGGGAATACTTACCTACCTAGGTTAGGTATTTTGTTAGTATACCTACTGATCTGAGGGCTGTCTCCACTACGTAGGCATAGGTACCTACTAGGGATTCCAAAATCGGGCCCTTTTCGAGGAACCGGGAATACCGGGAAGTTTCAAAGTCGGAACCGGGAATTCCCGGGAAATTTCGAAAAAATATTTTTACTGTTATACCACTACCGAAATAAGATAATTTAATATACTTCACGTCCTTTTTAGGCATTTCGCTGATATCAGGTACCTATGCGGTATTAGGTAAGTTACTTAAAGGTGTATTTCTTTTGAAATGTTAATAAAATGAATAACAAATTTTTAAGTCCATGTCTTTTGTTGCTTTTTGTTGTATAGAGTCGTGACTGAACCCAGCATAACACATTAATTTGCTGTCATGTTGCGCAGCAAAGTGCTTGGCTGATACTCCATGAGGCCGGACTTGAGCTATCCTTGTGTGAAATATCGCCTGATCTCGTAGAGTATGAGACGCTTAGCTTCGTGGCCACTGTTTTAGCTTTGATTCGTTTCTTCATTTTAATCCAGTGAAAGTACAGAAGTTCAGAGTTGTTGTAAGATTGACACCGAGGAGCTCCCGTTGTTTTTCGAGTCCTCTAAGCGAAAACATCAATCTAAAAATACCTTATTACGTACCCACATAATAAACAATAAACAAAACTAGGCCACGGTGGCCAGGCTCAACGGAGACAAATATAAAATTGGACTAAGTGTTCTTTGTTAGCCCACGGTATTAAAAAAATAAATTAAATTGGATTGTCCTTCCATTCGTGTCGGTCGTCATTGATGACTGTTCGTCTAATCAATTGCCGATTCCTACTATGCATTTATTTCTGCCTGCCGTAAACGGTCGATTCGTTGTGTTCGAAGAAGTGTTCGAATACATTTGATTGAATTCTCTACCTGATACCAGATGCTGGTATTTTTACCTAAAAATACCCACGCAGGCGATATCATCGCGCTTTATAGGTTCAGAAGTCAGAGCCGATCAGAATAACATGCACAAAGAGGATAATAAATTGCAGCAATGCTCTCGACTCTGGTACTTTCTCTTTGCCAAGCTCAAGTCCAGCTTCATGGAGTATTGCTGTCATGTTGCTCAGCAAGGTACTTTCCTGAGCAAGATGGCAGCAATCGACTATGTAGAGCTGGCTTCAGTCACGGCTCTATAGCAAGAAAAGCCTTAAGGCTTATTGTCGAACGAGGGGACAACAGACATGGACCTAAAAATTTATATTAATTACAGATCAAAAGTTGATTTAAATTGGAATTATTTAATTTAATATTTTATTCTATCATAATCGCTTTGGTCTATCCAGTTTAAAGGTTTTTATAGGTTTGTAGTAAAGGTAGGTTCAAAGGTTTCACACGAAGTATTAGCAGAAAGGAAAGACACCAAGATTGAAACATTTTCATTTCTGTCTTACATGTTTGGTTCAAGTTTTTTTTCGGTGTCTAAGTCCGTTTATCACACTTCCTACTAATATTATTAATACATGAGTTTGTGTGAATGTTTGTTACCACGTATCCCAGTAACTAGTTAACCGACTTGGTTGAAATTTGGTGTGTAGATAGTTTAAGTTCTGAAATAACACATAGGTTAATCTAATTTGCAAAAAATAATCTCAGGTGGTTAAGTTTATATGGATAATATTATTCCTTGGTTAGATTCATTCAAAACTCGGTATAAATAAACTATAAAGTAAATAATAAATTACATATTTCTTATTTTTACAAAATTACCCCTAAAGTTATTTATTGCACACCCCCTGTTGTGCAATACATAACTGAAATTAAGACGCGGGCGAAGTCGCGGGCGGCTGGTTATAATATTAAAATATATTATAAATATGAAACTTTGTGGCGTTCCTTCTTCACACCAAAACTACTCAACGGATCGGGCTGAAATTTTGCACGTTTCCAAAAATAAATTTTAAACGTTTCCAATAGCGCGTGCGAAGGTGCGGGCAGAACGTTACCGGAGTACTAGTTTTTTATACAAATTGTAAAACAGATATGACTTGCCGCAAATACGTTGGCTAAGCATCTTTTTTTCGACAACTCGCATTATTAGAATTTTATGGAATTATTAATTTCGGAGAATTTCCTGAATCCTCAACCCATAAAGCAGGTATAGGTACATTGTGCATGTGTACACGGAAGTTCAATTTTGGGCACTCTCATACATTTTTGACTGCTCTCTGTTTTCATTGCAGGGAAAATAACAATTGATTTATATCAAGTGATACAAATCATGTCAACCCTGCCTAATACCGCGTAGGTTAGGTACCTGATAATGTGAAATGCTATAAGAGGAAGTGAAATATGTTGAGTTACGTTATTTCGGTAATGCTATAAAAGTTAAAATATTTTCCCGAAATTACCGAAATTTCCCGGGAAATGATTTTGGATTTCCCGGTTCTTAAATCAGCTAAAAATTTCGGGAATTCCCGGGAATTTCGGGAACGGGAATTCCCGGGACTAATCCCTAGTACCTACCTACATTAATTCCAAGAAAAAAAGTCGCGCATGTTTGACATAGGCGTATCGCGTCGAATGTTTTATTAAAACATTATTATTTATAAGGTATTTTATATTCAGCCGTTATTTTCCCACTGCTGGGCAAAGGCCTCTCTTTTCTTCTTCAACTCCCCGCGATTTAACTCTGTTTTTAAAATCTTCAAAAATATTTCGATTAGCTTTTAATGTGCCTTGACCACAATCACATTAAATCACACTAAGTAATATTATAAATGCGTAAGTTTGGATGTATAAGTGGATGGATGTTTGTTACTTCTTCACGCCAAACCTGAACGGATAGGTCTTAAATTTTGCACAGATGTAGTTCTAGGCCTGGAATAAAAAGTATTATCCCATGAATCAGTTCCTATGGGATAGAAATAACTTTAACCGTTTCCTTATAAACAACGCACGCGAAGCCGCGGGCAGCAACTAGTTATACATAATCAGAAAATAACATTTTAATTGACAGACGAAGTTAACCGATAAAGCTCCTAATATTGTCCGATCTAAAGGCTGCGTTTTCGGTTTCAAAATGGCCTATGGACATGTCACAAAAACATAATTTTGAATGATCTATGGTCTTTACCTATCTTGATGAATACCAAGTTCCCTCTCGATGAAAGTCGCGATATTCTTCGCAATGACTTTGTTTTCCACTGGTCCAAGATGGCCGATGGACTCTAGGGAAGCCACGATCAGAGGTGTCTCTCCATCGCCGTTAATAGACTGAATGCAATCCGTTGCTATTGACACGACGAAGTTCTGGAACATTAAAGTTGAGGGTAAATTTACAGAAATTCATATACTTAATGGTGAGAATAAAACAAATACTTACAACCAGTATTTACACATAGTAGTATCTAGGTATTTCCGATATATTCCCATCCACCCCATTGACTGCCACATCAAGGGGCGGATGGGAAAAAAAATCTCAAGTAAATGGGGTGGTTGGGAATATATCAATGGGGTGGATTGGAATTTTCACCCCATTGAAAATCTAAGCTGTCACCAGAAGGCAGAGTGCCCAGAATGCTGGCAGCATTGTCACGTTAAATGGCAATGTTAATTCGTTGACCGAAATAGAAACCAGTAGTATTCCGACCACCTGTGGACTCTATGAGAAGTTTTGTAAGATCTTTTTCGTGTACTCCAGAACCCCAAGGACCTAGGGTTTCCACCCCAAACGGCTCAAGTAGGTAACCTCGGTCAAGTTTAGCGTATTTTCACCGTTTGAGGGACTGCGCTGATGATGCTGCGGAGCCCTTACTGATGTCCCTGCAAGATGTGAAGGCGCTAGGGTATCTACACACGTGGGATCCCAAACCAAAGGCCCACCCACCTTCCAAGGATCAGGAAAAACTTTACTTAAAAAAAAACACTAAAATATATCGCAGTAAGTGGAGCTGGGCAGGACACATAGCCCGAATGGATGCGTCACGTTGGACCAGGAGAGTCCTGGAATGGAGACCCAGAGCAGACACTGGAGGAAGAGGGCGACCACTGAACCGTTGGGTGGACGATATCAGAAGACGCGGAGGCCAGGACTGGATAGTCTTATCCAAGGCCCAAGATCGTGAGAAGTGACAAATAAGGAAAGTGGGCTACATGCAAAAATGGATCCCGAAAAGAAAAAAAAAACAAGGCCAACATGATGATGATACTCATCGTATTAAATACACGTAAGCGAGAGGTTTTCATAATTCCTTAAAAAAATAAAAATATCTTAAACCAGATTTTTGAACACCAGCCTAAAGCCGGATTTCCACCGCGAAGGGTAGGTAGGTACCTAATTCGTTTTTCATGATTTTTACTGTTGTAGGTAAGCAGATAGGTACTTATTTATAGATAGAGAATGGTCTTTGGAATGGTATTTGTCCCGCAAAACTAAAAAAACAGTGTAGGTATATTTTAGGATTTTTTTTCCACAATAATAATACCTAATTATTTCCTAGAAGAATCTTTGACTCACCTCAACTGGCTTGTTCACAGATTTCGCCAAAACCGGCAAGATTTTTCCCACAAAATCTTTGGGAATCTTAGACCTTTGCAAGTTCGTGAATATGTTTAAGATCGGCATTGTTCGTCACTGCTAAATACTGACTGACTAAATGACTTGAGTATTTTTATTTACCTACTGCCAAAGAGATAAGTTATCTTTGCCCTTGGAACATAAATGATATAATTTATGAATTCAAATGTTGCGGCAGTGCGGTCAACCATTTAGTATACTTAAGTATATTTAATCAGTTAACCTACCTACAGGCACAGATAAGGTAATGTTACTTTCTACAGGTTGCAGGTAGCTAAAGCCGATCTCTTGATAAATAAATAACTACTATTGCTGGGCAATTCACACAGCATTATCAAGCCCCAAGCTAAGCAGAGTTTGTGTTATGGGTACCTACTAGATAACTGATATACTTAATACAATCCACTACATAGATCAAAGATTTATTATACATAGAAAACACCCAGAACACCCTGAACAAAATATCTGCAGAACGCACAAACATTTCGATCACTACACGCAGTACGCTGCGAATGCGCCATTTGGAGCCGGACACATAATCGTATGAAAAACGTCTAGAGAGTCTTTTGTTCCTTCTAGTATAGTATTATAAACATCTGTGGTTCCGTCGAAGTCTGCGTCAGCGGTAAGGGCAGTACGCAGCGTATCTACCTACTGCGTAATGATCAAGAGAACGAGGCTAAGTTAACTTTGTATAGCACACAGATTACAGAAATTAAGATTAGGTTAGCTTGCGCTGTGTGGTGCCGGCTTAGAATTTGCACTACCACAACTCTTCCCCCGGGTGTCGTAAAAGGCGACTAAGGAATATCCACAGGGAGCGATCAGCAGCGCCCCCTGCAAAACAACTCTGGTACTGAACTGCAATCCCGCCGCGTTTCGCCCAATTAGCGTTTCTTCCAATAAGCGGTTCGTCAAGTCGTCAAGAATTGGACGAACTGCGCATGGATTCCTGACGAAACGCATATGCTAGGCTACATGTAGGTATGCAAAATTCAGCCCGATCGGTTCAGACGTTATGGCTTGAAGAAGTAACAAACATCCTAACTTTCGCATTTATACTAATATTAGCGTGATATTATTAGTAGTCTTGGGTTCGGTAGTCTCACCCGTCAATTCGCATTACCTACCTCCTAGTACCTACCTATATAATTTTCACCAAACGTTCAAAAGGAAACTTCCAAAGGAAAGTTTCAACTAGACATAGAGCGGAGTCAACGACCCGATTTTACGGCAAAATGTCGTTTACGTCGAAATGTCCTGTTTTTGCGTTTACTGCTTGTATGGACTCTACGGCTGAAGGCAGACGTAATGGGGCATAGAGGAACCTATTCCAATCCTTGCTAAATGTCGGTTAGATAAATTGGTCGACATAGGTATCTAATCTACCTTAATGTCTAAATGGTAGATATGACACGCTATTTAAGTCTTTATCTACACTAATGTTATAACATTCTACTTATGTTTCCAATACTTGACTTATAATGACTACTGTTATAGCGCAGTTAGCAAAACACTCAATTTAAGCAATTTCACATGATGTTATAATATCCACATCGATATCGTAAAATCTCATTATAACATCAATAAAACGCGACCAATTAACCTGGCGAGCCTTATGTCAAAATCCTCGTACAAGTTGTATAAAATTTTGATATTAGGCTGGCTTTTGAAAACAGTTGGGTTATACGTGAAAAGTTCGTCGAAACTACTAAACTTACATACACAAAACTCTTTGGTAAGATCTTGTGCCAATTAAATAAAAAAAGAACAGCGCGCGCTCGTTCCTGATTGGCCCTGCGCGAGCAGCTGCGCTCTCATTGGTTAGATATTAATGGCGGCAAGTTCACTGTGACAATACACGTACGCGTGAATTTAATGTTTCGCAATGTGTTTTGTTTTTAAAATACAAATTAAAAGTTAAAAATGGATAGCGAGGTGGGCTAAATATTCTATGCTCAAGTCCACACTGAGTATCTACAACAATATTGATATCACGAAGTATTCAAAAGTCATAGCGTTCCTGAAACGCAGTTCAGAAGGACACAAGGGAAAAAAGTCCTTGACGTTTACATCAGGTCAAATAAAGATGTTCCTGGAAGATTCACAAGATATTTTGTATCTTTTTGAAAAGGTAAGTGTATTTTAGTTCTGTTATTTAATCTACCTAGTACTTACGTACTACACACGCAAGTTATCTAGACACTCCGTTTAAGCGCTTTGTGTATAAATTTGATAGTAGGTACCTACACTTTACTACTTCATAAATCATAGTTTTTGCCTTGGCTATGTACCTCAAGCTTATTATATCGTTTATTGTTACAGGTTGCACTAATCTTCGGCATAATGGGGGCATGCCGAAGGCAAGAGCTATACAACATCCAGTTCGATGAAGTCTGTAACATAGACGACAGTACAATCATGGTGAAAGTTTTATATATTCCGACTCCGTCTACGAGCTCTACTGCTTGCCCCGCGGCCGCTACAGCTGCTGGATCAATAATTAACATTAACTTTCAAAATTTTACCATCCAAAATTTGAACAATTATTATAAATAAACTATTGTCAGCTTTTACTCTTGTTGTTTGATTAATTGCATTAGTGAAGATAAAGTAGTGTATGCAACTGCATATAACACGGGTATTAAAACACTCGTTACTATTATGAAACTCGCTACGCTCGTTTCATAAACTCACACTCGTGTTTTAATACCCTTCATTATATGACAGTTGCATAAACTACTATTAACACATTCTATTCCAGAACGGATTTTTTCAAAACTACATCAGAGATTTATTTTTAAGTTTCTTACCAAATAAAATGTCCCTATTTGGTAATCAACTCTTTAACATTTTTTGTCGAAAGAAAGATCTGCGTCAATAAAATAAAAATCCAATACAAAACCATTTAAGGCCAGGTATTCCTGCAGCAGTAGGCGTAAGGGAAAACGTGCGCCTGCCAAGCCACCGCGCTCGTGTTTTTTGTAGTAATTAAAAATGGTGATTAAGAAAATCATTTAACAAGTCAAACTCTGCGAATTTGTTGAGAAATATTAAGTGTCCTCAGTTGAGTACAAAATTCGTTGAGTCCTCAGTTGAGTACAAAGTTCGTTAGTCATAGTATTGAAAAAACATTAGAAAAAGGGGTAACTTTGTTTTTTTTTTCTATCAAGCGAAGTTCATTAGATCTTGTAACTGAATGCGACTTTGACTAGAGTAGATCTTTAAGTATATATATCTTTTTTCAGAATTTTAAACACTATGTTTTAAGTCTCAGATAATTTTCAAAATCACAAAACTGTTGCTTTGTAAAATAATACACAAGGTGCGTTCGCCGCGCGCGCGCCAAAAACGTGCCGTTTTAGCGGTTTTCAAAAACAGCGGAGTCGCGGTAAAAATGTTAAGTATTGGGCATTATTAGCAAGATTGGGCAATGCATTTTCCAAGCGGAACACATAAATAAACGCCTTTTTGAGTTAAGTTACGGATAACCTTAAAGATTGGATGAAGAATGACGTCATCTGTCATGCTGTCCTTTTTAGGGTTTCGAGATCGAAGATCGGTTTCGAAACCCTTATGGTCTCGCTTTGTCTGTCCTTTTTCCCTGCTAATAATATAATATAATAATAATAATATAATATAATAATAACACGGGAACTACTGCAGCTATCAAGTTGAAATTTAAAATAAAAATACATTTCGTGCGCCTGTACAGATTTAAAAAAATAAATGAAAAATTAACATGAATATTTTCCATACAAATTGTGATGCTGAAATTTTAAAAGATACTTACAGGGTCACAAGTTTGTGAAAAGAACACTTTTTGAAAAATGGTCAAAAAGGGGGGGAATAAGTGTAGGAGTGTACTATGAAAGGAATTTTGAAAATAAGAGATTCAAAATGGAAGTGGAAAGTTAAAAAAAATGCTCTGTATTTCAGTAACGTGAACCGCTCGAACTACAAAATTTTACATGTACTGTCTAGATTCCCCTTTCATAACGATCACATGTTTCATTTCCGTTTCTGAAATTCTGACGGTGTTTTACTATATCCAAGTTTTAACGAAAAAACTAAATGTTAAACGCAAATGCTCTGTATCTCAGCAACCGATAACAACAGAAGTACAAAATTTCAAATGTGTGTAGATTATCCTTTGATAACGATCACACGTTTGATTCATCGTTCTCTTAAATTAAAACGGTGTTTTCCTATAACTAAGTTTCAACGAAAAGTTTTAAAGCAAAGGTCTGTAGGTATCTAAGTTTGCAATATGTATAACAAAATTCGGCCCCAGTTCTGTTGGACACGAATCTATCGGGTGGATTTTTTCGAAATTTCTTTTGTTTTCCATAATTTCGGGGTTCATTCTGGGCTCAGTTACTATAGTAGATAGGTACCTTGCATTGGTCTTAACTAGACATAAACATGGGCTCTCTAGCTTAATAGCCCTATTTGCATATTAATTGGGAATACTACAGCGGCAATAGTCCAGACAATATTATAGCTTGAAATGGGCGAACTTCACATAATTGTTGGGGACGCATAGTAATTGCCTAACTTTTGCAAAGTTTTTGAAAAACTTATTTTACATCAATTGCTTAGGCATTTCAATGAAATTCAACCTGCTGAATTGTAAGCAATTTGGGTTTACCTACCCGCGGCAGTTCAACTACTGAGTTGCAAAAATGATCAGTAAATTAATTCAAACAAATTGTCAAAACCTTGCTGTGCAAAAAGGCTTACTAAAAACAACAGGCTAAAGGTTTCTTCGTCGCTTCTTTACTTTGGTACTTTATTCTACATACCGAAGCGACAGAAATCAAAAATATCACTTTATTTCCGTGTCAGTGTTCAGTTTTATAATCTGACCTTTTCAAAGTGTACATTCATTGTATTTATGGAAATAAAGAGTATTGATTTGTTTTCTTTTTGTTAGGTTGTTAGGTGTTTTAGGTACTTATAATGTAGATGTTCCTAGTCCTACTTATTGGGTTCGCGGGGGTCGTGACCAATTGGATGTTTGTTACTTTGTTACCTCTTCACGCCAAAACTACTGAACGGATCGGGCTGAAATGAGAATGTGAATGATCTTCGCATAGAGGTAGGTTCGAGGCCTGGATTAACATAGGCTCTTATCCCGAATATAAGCGTGCGAAGCCGCAGGCAAAAGCTTGTTCGTAATGAAGGTAAGGAACAGCCTTCGAATTTAACACACTACGCCAAAAAGGCCTTTGAGGAAAACTTACGATAAATCCTTAAGTCTCTGTCACGTCCTAACTAAACATCCTGCCAACAGGCACGTTTTGATTTATGTTCCCAACTTCCTAACTTTAGGGCAATAATATTTTCCTTGGATAACTATGGTGGGCAGGGATTTTGATCCTTGGAGGTTTACTTTTGACACTGCGGACACCCTACCACCACTAGGCCTATCAGAAGTCACCACACTGACCACTGGACCATTTTTTCACACAAAAGTCACGTCTGGACTCATACTCACACGTTCAACTGTTTTTGTGACGACCTCTGTGGCGCAGCGGGCGAAGGTCCGCCTGCGACGCAGGTTGCGGGTTCGATTCCCGCCTCGGAACAAATTTGTGTACGATCCGCAGAAATTTGTTCCGTTGGTCTGAGTGTTTTCTATGTATAATAAAAAAATATCTATCTATGTAGTGTATTGTATTAAGTATATCAGTTATCTAGTACCCATAACACAAGCTCTGCTTAGCTTGGGGCTAGATAATGCTGTGTGAATTGTCCAGCATTATTATTATTATATTATTATTATTATGTGATGACGTCTAGGGACATTAAATGAACATAATTATAGTGCGAGTGAAACAGTTGCAAAATAACTCAAAGACATTTCATATTTTATTTTCCTCTCACAAAGGTAAAATTAAACCTCAAAACAGAACAAATTCGTATGTCCTGTCCATGACTAAAGAAACAAAACATTAAACACCGTTGTCTGTCGAAATCATTACACATGTCATCTGCGCCTCGTGAGTGCGCTGTGTACATACCTTGCATTTGGAACGCAATCCAAACTCGCTAGGCCACGGCCGGCGAGGAAACTCGGTCAGGTGGGGTGCGAAGAGTGTCCATTCTATACGTTAATATAACTATGTATTATAATACTAGGGGTAGGTGACAACCTCATTGGGCAAAGGTCAGTAAGCTACAAAGAGGTTAAACCCAAAGAAGTATCGCACTAATTTTATAAATGCTAAAGTTTGGATTTATGGATGGATGTTTGATAACTTTTCACGAGAAAACCACTGAACGGATCGGGCTGCATACAGGGAATTCTAGGCCTGTAATAAATAAAATAAATAATAAATAATAATGCTGGACAATCCACACAGCACCATCTAGCCCCAAAGTACTAGCTATAAGCTAAGCTACTCAAAGCTTGTGCTATGGGTACTAGATAACTGATATACTTACCTAATATCATTTTATACATAAATATAGATTTTTTTTTACTATATATAGAAAACACCCAGACCAACGGAACAAATTTCTGCAGATCGTACAAAAAATTGTTCAGAGGCGGGAATCGAACCCGCAACCTCTTGCGTCGCAGGCGGACTCTCGCCCGCTGCGCCACTGAGGTCGTCAATAAAACGTAGACTTTTTCTCGTAGGTACTTTAGTTTCCCGTAGAAGTCGCAGAAACAAAGCCCCAACAAAATCTCGACTGAGCAAACACTAGAAGCATTTTCCGCGCAATAAACAGCTAACAGGGTCCGGCCGTCCTACTCTGAAACTGGATCGCGTGGGGTGCGCTCGTAACGGAGTAGTAACACTATACGGCACGGGTGGGAGAGATGGGCTACCGTGAAATTCCACGCATGGAGTCTGAATCAAAATTTAAAATCTTAGCGAGAGTGACGTGCCTACACGGTTCTTGGTGGTATTCGTTTTATTTCTAACCGCCGAATACTCAAACGCATCTTAGATTTAAGTACATCCCAAGTAACGAATTTTTGATATAAAAGCTTTGTCAAAAATGTAAACGTTAGGTAATTAAAATGTTACTGTCAGATTAAATGTCAATCATCAAACGCGAAAATATTTTTGTCTGAAAAACAGTCACTTTTTATGTAACTATTATATAATATTTTTAACCGTGAAAACCTCTTAAAAGCCTCCTGCTTCGACTTCTTTTATATAATTTGTATGTATGTGCTGCTGGTTTTCCTTGCAATAAATAAATAAAAGATCCGTCAAGTCTGTAATAATAAAAACTCTTAATAATTAATCGTTTTTAAATAAATGCTATAAAATTGACATCTGATATTTTTAGTACATTTTTAGATACATTTAAAAAGTTTCACGTTTTCGCGGTAGCACTGAAAATGTGCTTATTGCTTTCGCCAGAGGCACAACAATATTCCCTGACCTCTACGCCAGTATAAATCTAACTTACCTACATAACATACACACACATACTTTCTTTTGTGATTTCGTTGCATTTATATTATGTTATCAAGAGCCAGAAGATATAATAATAATAATAATAATGCTGGACAATTCACACAGCATTATCTAGCCCCAAGCTAAGCAGAGCTTGTGTTATGGGTACTAGATAACTGATATACTTAATACAATACACTACATATATAGATATTTTTTTATTATACATAGAAAACACCCAGACCAACGGAACAAATTTCTGCAGATCGTACACAAATTTGTTCCGAGGCGGGAATCGAACCCGCAACCTCCTGCGTCGCAGGCGGACCTTCGCCCGCTGCGCCACTGAGGTCGTCATATATAATGTAAAGATGCGCGACTGCGAATGATCTGGCTAGTCGAATGATTTACAACTACTAATTTACTCATTCGACTTGAATATTAGTAATATACCTACTAATATTCTAAGTCGAATGACAACTACTAATTAGTAATTACTAATGCCTCTACGAAATGATCGAGGCGTCGAATAACGAATTGAGTTCGACTGCCCGACTCGAGTAGTTGCCATTACTAACCATATTAGTTACTAATTTGGTTAGTAATGGCAAGTCGGGCAGTCGACGCGAAATCAATTCTATATTCGACGCCACTCGCCATTACTAACCAAATTAGTTACTTTTCAGATAAATGATTATATGAATCGCCAGTCATTTAATTTATATATATACATTATGTATTATGAATGATTTAGGGTGATAATTTGAGTGTTTTGAGAAAACTAAAAACTGATTTAAACTCCCTTAATTTTGAGATTTTTTTTAAGTTTTGCGGAATAAATACTAATCCATCGCATATTAGTAGTACCTACAAAGAAAATTTTAGTGACAATATAAAACAATTACAACTAGTATATACTTACATCATCATCATCATCATCAGCTTATATTAGTCCACTGCTACGGAACGTTATATGGTCTTTGGAATTAAAGAACCTAGCTCTTGTCGGTACTATGACGTAATTTCCTCCACTTTTCTCTTTTCAACGGCCTCTTTTACTTCTTGAAACGATATGACAGCGACTTATAAATATGTACATAAATAGATACAAGTTATAATTTGTTTCTATTAGCTTTAATTTTATTACGTACTTTTATTAACAATAAAATATCTACTAATGACAATAAAGTCAAAGTTTTGATCAAGTTTTGTCCTCATACCGTTATGAGATCCCCCTGTAGACATATGCTATAGCCATAGAGAATACAGGATGTTGTAACTCCGAGCACTCGGAAGTCAACTAGTTATTATATCCGGCCTTTCTAGTTGTGACCTTTGGTCCTTGACCTTGTGAGGTCGGGGTCAATGTTCCTATGTAGCTGGGAAGTGCAAGATATCGCGTAATAATCCCGTCTATAAAAATCTGATATTAGGGTTACCAACTGATTTGTTCTTAGGATAAGTAGGTATAGTTAGGGGTTAACATGTTTTTGACTCGATAATCGTGGTGTAGGACTATTTTAAGTCAGGAGGGACCATAATGTGGGCAGACGGATGGGGTAAGTTGAAACAGGGCGCTTTGACGGTCACTAAAAGAGGCAGTCCAGCAGTGGATTAACAATGATATGGTTGTTGCTTATGAAAAAAAACATGTGACATAAAATATATTTATTTGCAACACTGCCATACAGCGGGGCAATGCAGCCAGCGGCTTGGGGACGCTTCCGACTGATATTGATATGGATCAGTTCAGTTACCTATAGATTGTTTGCAACAGTCTACAGTTAACTCAATTGTCTTAATTGTAAATACTAGTTCTAATTTATTTCTATTATTTCATTGTTATTTTCTTGTAACTTACTTACTAGATGGTAGGTAGAGTTAACATTACAGTATGCTACATTATTATTACGGCCTATTAAAACTGATACTTAAGAAATTGGTGAGTGCTTGGAGACTATGATCGATGGATCTTACACTAGGCCGAGCTTTTATCGTGAGGTTTTTGTGCGTAACTCCACACTCGGGATAATTTCTAAGAAATCAAATAATATCGCAAAAATTTTGGGACTTGAACCCGCATCCTTTCCTTATGAATGCGGGTTCAAGTCCCATCGAAGTGGAATTTTTTTGCGATATTATTTGATTTCTGGATCGTGAGGTCCAAGATGATGATTCTTACAAACACGAGAAGATACTTTGTCTCGGTGTGAACGTACATCACTTAGTTAACACTAAGTTATGATGATTAAAGTAGGTATTATTTTGCTGGGCTGCAGCACACACTTTACCTGCTTATTTGTGATTTTTTTAATTTATTTTAATTTGTTTTAATTTGTGCTACTTATTTTTTTTATTGCTTAGTTTATTCTCTTTTTCTTTGTTAGTTCATTATATTTTTTGTCAAATGTTTATAATACCTATGTACTGTGTGTTGCAGAAGCAAATAAATGATTTATCTATCTATCTATCTATTAGTGGTTTAAATTGCCCCCGTCTTCACTGATGTGGTACCTGGATGAAACGTAATACTAAAATACTTACGCTAAGAAAATGTAGCTTACTATAAAAAATTTTACGAACTCATTATGAATATAAGTGGGTTTACTACGAATCTAGTCCCAGGACGTAACTTTGGGGTTCTTCCAACACAATTTATTTATTTAAACAACTTTACCGGACAAACCACTTAAGTCTACATATCTTACTCAACTTAACTTATCTTATAAACGTGAACCGAGAGCTGGTGAGTGTCTGGCGCAGAGCATCAGCATAGCCATATAGCGGGGCAATGCAGCCAGCGTCTTGGGGACGCTTCCGACTGGTATTGATATGGGTCAGCTGAACTTCCTGTAGACTGTTTGCAACAGTCTGCAGTTAGATCAATTGTTTCAATTGTAATAGTTCTAATTTATTTCTTTTATTTAATTGTATTTTTCTTTGTGAATAAAGAAACTTATTAACTAAAATATAACTTTCGGGTAAAAATACACATTTGGAGTAGTAATTTAAAATATTATAATGATTTAACCTTAGAAGAAAGGGCAGAAGAAACAAAAACAAATAAATAAATAATGCTGGACAATTCACACAGCATTATCTAGCCCCAAGCTAAGAAGAGCTTGTGTTATGGGTACTAGATAACTGATATACTTAATACGATATACTACATAGATAGATATTTTTATTATACATAGAAAACACCCAGACCATCGGAACAAATTTCTGCAGATCGTACACAAATTTGTTCCGAGGCGGGAATCGAACCCGCAACCTCCTGCGTCGCAGGCGGACCTTCGCCCGCTGCGCCACGGAGGTCGTCAAAAATAGCAGATCAGTACATTATTTTGGTATATATGTAGATAGAACTAGATTCATGCATATTGAGAATGCAGCTTAGGTTCAATTTGTGACAGAATTTTATAAAAGGAACAGTAGTTGACGACCTCCGTGGCGCAGCGGGCGAAGGTCCGCCTGCGACGCAGGAGGTTGCGGGTTCGATTCCCGTCTCGGAACAAATTTGTGTACGATCTGCAGAAATTTGTTCCGTTGCTCTGGGTGTTTTATAAGTATAAAAAAATCTAAATATGTATTGTATTGTATTAATTATATCAGTTATCTAGTACCCATAACACAAGCTCTGCTTTGCTTGGGGCTAGATAATGCTATGTGAACAGTCCAGCATTATTTATTATTTATTTTTTTAGTTACAGCAGTTACAAATTACTTACCTAAGCGTTAGAATGTGTCAAATTCAAGTCTCTGGAAATCATCACACTAATATTATACTCCATAGGGCTCGCTTAATGAGCGTCATAGTGCCTTGTCTTCAGCTTGCCGCATTCAGCATTTGCCTGCAGCTTTTCGCAGATCGATATCCCACCTAGCCGGAGGGCGGACTACGTTTGCCGAGTCGCGGTCTCCACTCAAGAACACGTTTGCCCCAGCGGTCGTCTGTTCTTCGCGAGATATGGCCGGCCCACTGCCACTTCAGCTTGCTAATTCTTTGAGCTAAGGCGTTAACTTTGGTATTTCTGTCGGATATCATTAGTTCCTCAAAAGAAACTCCGGGCATAGACAGGCTACTTTATATCAGTTTCCAAAATGATAAAAAAACCTTTGAACGATTCCATAAAAACAACGCATGCGAATCCGCGGATAGAAATTAGTAGATTTTTATAATATTTGTAAGTAAGAATAGACATTTGATTCCAATTTTCTGTCTGCTCCGATCCGTTATTAGATTTCGATGTTCCGTATATCGAATTTTAGCTGTCAGTTATCGTAAAAACTAGTTTTAAGTCCGTGAAGTATTTCCGCCGAGGGAATTTCAAATAACACTGCCTTAGGACAGTTGGGAACGTAGAGGATTCCGTAATCTTGGAGCTCCAGTTTCTGTAGCACATCTGGGACAAACGAGGTTCGAGAAATGAAAAATGTTTTTTTCGAGTTACATTGGACTGAGAATTTAGTTAATAGTCGACATCGAACATTCAAAAAAGAACTTACCTAGGTAAGTTTGGAATACCTAATGCCTAGAAGTTACTTACCAAGAATACTTTAAACGTATAATGTGGTCGATTTCCTGTCATCTTACAAATGTGTGGATTCATATTAAATGTAGGTACCTACATTTTAATATTGATGACCTACATTCATTTAACAAATCTTTGTGATATGTTTTTATGTAACTATAAAAAAACATATAAAAATTATACACTTCATAAAAATTTAAGATTTCAATATGCATGATAATTCGTGGAATAACAAATTGCGCTTCTTCAGTGCGTAGACTGTAGAGTTTTCGTAGCATAGCGTAGAGGCATCGTAGCTGAGTGTAGAATTTTCGTAGTATAGCGCGTAAAGGCATCGTAGCCGAGTGTAGATTTTTCGTAGCATAACACGTGAAGGCATCGCAACTGCGTGTAGAGCTTTCATAGCACAGCGTAGGCATCATCGTAGCCAAGTGTAGAGTTTTCGTAGCGCAGCGTAGAGGTATCGCAGCACAGCGTATAGGCATCGAAGTTGCGTGTAGAGTTTTTGTAGCATGGCGTAGAAGCATCGTAGCCGAGTGTAGAGTTCTCGTAGCACGTAGAGATACATATGCTTGCCGTAGATAGTACGAAGCATACGTAGGTGTATCTCAGAACGTAGAAACTCCTTAACAACTTATACAAGGTAATCCGAACCTATGTACCGTCACCCCGAAAAAGCGGTAAACAAGCGGCTTCTGTTGTCTTGAGACTTTGAGTGTGGTTCAGTCGTTTCTGTTTCTTTGTGTGTACACAGGGTTTTGGAGTCTTCGTCTAATTGTTTATGGTGGTGACTGTACATAGGTTTGGATTTCCTGATAAGTATGCTAAAAAGCTTCTACTACATTCTGAGATACCTAAAGCATCTGGAGATAATATTTAATATCGAAATATAAACTCAATTTTGCCATTTCATATAAATTCTTTTGCCGCCCTCAGGGTGCATGTACTATTGAGCTAAGCTAACTTTAAGTCCTAAGCTGTACTCTCCTCTAATATTGAGCAAAAATAAATAAATTACTGAGGTGTTCGAATTTCTCTCTAAAAGCAGTAGTTTCTAAGGAGCAAAAGGGCATTTTCTCTCCAACTGCGTATATACAGGGTTATTGGTAATTCACTGAGACTGCATAAACTGCAGGTTCTGCCCATCATCACGAACACGTCAGTGAAGACGCCAAGTCTTAATTCTTATTTTTTTGTAAATCGCCTCACATACAAAATAATGTCCGAAACCTAATTAATTACTAAATACCAATCCCCTACTCCTCTTTATATCCACATCATCATCATTGGCATATTTGACGTCTACGCAAGATGATATAAGTGGTTAGCCTGGCTGGGAGACTGCGGAACAAACACACACCTACTGAAAATTCGGGGCAGAGCCGTTTTTAGGTTAAGTTTCAAAGAAAACCCCTATAATGAACGAATTTTGAATTGAGGGGGGTACATACTAATATCATTCCCTTTCCACCAATTTTAAGAATTGAGACATGGCATCTTCACGGACGTGTTCATGATGATGGGCAGAACCAGCAGTTAACATAGTGTCAGTGAATAAGCAATAACCCTGTATATCTCCAACGTATGGCTATAACAAAAACGATTCATCTAGAATGTTTCTTAGTACACAATCCTAAAATGCCTTTATACAATCTACATCAGTACCCAACGGTTTATGTTTGGTTTATGAAGAGGGATCGCCCATAAAATTCTCGTATTTTCTCGAATATTCTCGATTTCTCTCGAATATCCTCGAGATCATATGGGCTGGGAAATAAACCATTTTATTTGGACATTGGTTTCGGTGAAGCTAAAGAGATTGCTTTGGAAAAGGGTAAATCATTTTATTTTTCGGACTTGTGACTTGCTGGATAGTCTGAATACTTAAATACCTATTATAAATGTCAGCGATTTTGACCGTATCCCTACTAACTTATATACTCGATGAGATTGCTAGCTTCTGTCCACGGGTTCAGACGCGTAGTTTCAGTATAATAAATAGCCTATTATTTAAGTTAGGTTAGTAGGTTCTCAGTGGTCATTTGAGTTACCTGTAGATTTCTTGCAACGGTCTGCAGTTAGCACAATTGTTTCAATTGTAAATATTAGGTACATATGAAATTGGCGTTTTGTAAGGGAGGAACATAAAGTCGATTTATTTTAAATATAAAAGGTATATTTATTTAATCAAAGTATGTACCATTGCTATCTATGCACTTTTGCCTTCTCATAGGTAGTTCATTGAACCCTTTACTAAAAAAAACCATTCGGACGGAAATCAATTAAATCTTTGAAAGTGCTCTGGACTGCCCCATCGGAGTTGAATTTTTTCCCTTGCAAGAAGTTATCCAAATTTTGAAAAAAATGGTAATCTGTTGGAGCAAGGTACGGGGAGTACGGTGGATGTCTTAGACATTCCAATTGAAGCTCCTCTAATTTGGTAGTCGTCTGTTGTACTGTGTCCTTCGAGCCGTTCCTGCAGCACTGGTGCCACGATGGAACTCGTACTTGTAAATAACGCGATATTTCAAGTTTTCCATTTTGTAAACTGAAGTGACGCAAATAACAAACAAATTAATTTCGGTTTTCAAAACGCAAAATCATGATTAAATAGCTGCATAAATTTAAAATTAGACTTCCTAACCAAAGAGGAGATATTTGAGATCAAAGTGACGAGTACGACAAAACGTCAATTTCATATGTCAGGACCTAATTAATTAATATTATTTGATTGTTATTTTCCTTGTAAATAAGGTATTCTATATTTCAACTTGTTCTAAATTTACGCAAAATTTCATCTTCTCTTCAGTAGTTTTTGAGATCTTATGTAACAAAAGAAAATTCAGAATTCACAAACTTTCGGCTTTATAATATTAGTAGAATTAAATTTAAGCGAAAATAGTTCAATGATTAAACGCGATAAATACCCAATAAATATTAATTATAATGTATTCAGATGGCAGATATCTGTCTGTATCTCTATCTGTTTGTTACTTTTTCATCTAAAAGGCTGAACGGTTTTTAATGATTTTTTTTCAGGGAGAAAGACGGTATCTCCGAAAAGGACATACATGTAGCAGTAGTTTCTCACACTTGCCAATTGTATAAAAAACCTCTTTACTACAGTTTTATTGTTTTTTATGCCATTCCTCTTTTAAAAAGCTTATTTTATTCACTGAAAACAGTTAAACTTATAACACCCCTCTCTTTTTGCGTCGGAGGTTAAAAAGCAGCTTGTCATCACTATTTTGGTGTTTGAATTTAAAACACACTAATATATTCGACCTTCCCTCTCAATGCTATACAACCTTCTCGCGCAAAAATACTCGATTATAAACTCCTTGTGCAAATAACTCTTCGAGATTTGATTGGTTCTTTTGGTCGTAGTCATGATCTTTTTTTATTTCACACCACACAAAAGGCTTTGTCGCTGAGCGACCACATCGCCTATATTCATGATATAAAGTCAAAGATAACGGAACGTAGTCATAGGATCTTTGTATAAAGTATAGTACCAGACATAGTTAATGGTTTAATCTGGTATTTATCGCATACGATATTATTGCCCTACGTTTCTACCGCGTTACAGCGATCGTGGTCACGGGGCCACTAGATGTACTCGGAGTTACGCGATAAATACCCGATTAATCCATTAACTATGTTAACCAATCGCGAAAGTTTAAAATGTTTTATAGTAACTCTTGAATAAAACGGATTTATATCGAGGGCCATGATTTACTCGTGTCGCTCAGGATTCCAGCACTTAAATCACTCGCTACGCTCGTGAATCACTCCCTATGGTCGTGATTCAGTAATTAGAATCCTTCATTTGCCCGTAATTCATCTATCGCCCTCGCTTTAAATCCATCTTTTATTCACTTATTGTATAAAATACTATATTGATTTCTCTATGCAAAATAAATTTAAAGGTAGAAATGTACTTCCATCGCCTTAACAAGTGTGAAGTACCAGACTTTGACCTCAAGTGACCGTTAAATGTAATCTACTTCACCCTTCCAGTACGTACTTAAGCTTAAGCGCTTATTATGCAATTCTTGCCTTTTCTATCCAGACTTTAGAGGTTAAAATTCTGTGGGCAAGATGTTGGCTCCCTATAAAACGGTAGATAAGTTTCTATTGCATATTTACGAGGGTTTTTAACAGGTTTTCAAATGTGTGTTAAGTTATCGGGGTGTGTTTTTATCGGAAAATATTTTTTTGGTAATTTTTGTGTCAAACTGACTAAGATTATCACTTAGTAAGTATGTTTTTGTTTTTATAGTGCGTTAGATCACACTCAAGGTAATTATAGTAAATCAAAAAAGTCCCGTCATCGAAGTCGACTTTTTTTAGTTATTATTTCATTACGAAGTGATTAGTTTCTGCACCCGACTTCACGGTATAATTTTTAGTGCGATCAATTTAGTTTTTGTGTCATGGGAATTATCACCAATGGCACTTTAAAAGTGAGATGCGCAATTTCATGGGTACAACTGATACAAGACGGCCTCCTATCCTCATACATATAAGGATCATAATTGTTTAGTTTTCAATTGTGTCTCAGGCCGAATTCTGTTAAGCAATCGCTTTACTATGACGATGGTATTGTTGCGGAATCGTCCATATATGAAAGAAACTTAAGATAGTGCGTATGCGTACGGTGCTATTTGCCTTTGATAGATTGGTTTCAACTTTGTTTGACACTTTTGGCACCCTAACTTTACCTCAACATCCTATATTGGTCAACTGCTGGACGCAGGCCTGCCCCTAAACACCACATTGGCTTTTATCTCATTGGGGTAATAGGTAGCTGTGTGGTGCCGGCTTTGAATTTCCAGCCCAAACTCTTCCCGCGGGTATCATAAGAGGTGACTAAGCGATATCCACCGGGGGCGGGCAATAGCGCCCCCTACAGAACAATTCTACCACCGAACTGCGATCCCCAACCCGCATGCCCAGCGTGGGGTTTATAGGCATTACCCCCCATGAGATAAAAGCCAATAAGGCGCTTATCAGATGAATGACCAATACGGGCTGCTGAGATTTGGGGACAGGAAATGTTCGGTCACAATTTGTCTATGACTAGTAGGTACTCCTTTTGAATAAGAGGCGAAATTTACAACTTGGGCGTTTGAGAAAAGTTAAAATTGACAATGAAAAACCCTATTAAGATTTTACTTTTAAAAGCCATCGTCTAATATAGTGAGATCCATAAAAGACACATCAAATCATGCTTTATGTTTGTTATAAACTCGAGTCCACGCATGATAAGTTTAACGTTGTCTGAGATAAAACACAATAATGCGATGTTTTTTATGATTTTGTAAGATTAAGTCCATTGACTGTTTGGTCGACGGTTTACCGAATGCAAAATTCCCAGTGCCGTTTTTACCAAACGCTTTCTCGATTTCGTTTCGAATTTATGGTGTATTAAAATAATATTTAGTCAAAAAATGTTAATTACTATAACAACTATCGTAGTTTGACGAATTCATTACGGATGTAAGCGGGTTAACTACGAACCTTATTTTAAACCTCGTTAAGGGATGAAACGTTGGTGTTCTTCCAACACAAATAAGGTTCGTAGTTACCAGCTTACATACGTAATGAAATGTTAATTATTTAGGTATTAGTCCTTACAATTTTACGGTACAACCTACCAACTGAATTTGAACTCTTAAGGTTGTCGCATACATAGGCCGCACCGATACCTACCAGTTTATATCTCTTTGTTTAAATTTATATTATTTGGTTATTTGACTCATAGAGTTAGTTATTAAGTTTAGTTAGTTATTGAGTTAGGTATTAGTGTTTAGGTGTAGAATTACTAATTTTATTTAGGTAAACAAGTATATTATTATTTTTATAAAATAACTCCCGACGCAAAAAGAGAGGGATGTTATAAGTTTAACGTGTCTGGCTGTGTATCTGTCTGTGGTATCGTAGCTCCCAAACGGATGAACCGATTTTCGTTTGTATTTTTTGTGTCATAGATAATTTTATCCCGAGTGTTCTTAGCCATGTTTCATGAAAATCTGTTCCCCAACAGTTTTTAATTTTTTTTTCTTGTTTATCCTTGGTGTACGTACCTATCTAATTCATAGTGGATATGTTACCCACTTATGTTTAAATCTAATATATTCAGACTAGTTCTCACATAATTATATCTCTCACACGTCACTTCTCAAGGACCTGAAAACCAGCGCAGTATTGGGCAAATGCTTTAATACTGCAACATGCTGAGGCAGGGACCCATTTTACCGTTGACCACTAACTCTGTTAATATATGTACCTACCTATATAAAATCAAATAATTTATTCTCAGGAATGTAGGCACAAAAGATCTTAATAATAATGGTAACTCCAATACATTCTGCCTCGTCGAGGCACACAAAATTATTAAAATAACATTATAGATTTAATAATGTTATTTTAATAATTTTGCATGCCTTGACGAGGCAGAATGGTATTACTTTATTATCAAGACCTATTGTACCGACATACCTGAAAAATAAATGATTGATTATTATTGTTACAATTTTAAGCCCATATCCGAATACTCAATTCAATTCAATTTAATTTCTATTTGTTTATGTGAAATTTGATTTAATTTAATTTCGTGTTGTTTTATTTTTCTTACTTATTTTTTTTTTATACAATTTTATACTATTGTATTTTATAGAATTTTAATTAAATTAAATTGTATAGGTAGGTTAAGCATACTAACATTTAATATAAGAGATCTTTCTTACTAACAAATTATGGATCACTATTATCCGATATAAAATGAATTTGAATTTGAATACCCATTTTTGTGCTTTATGGCACCGTGGTGGAACGTGTGTGCTATATCCTTTACCCCACTTGAAAACTGAATGAAATGCATCACGGACAGATATTATTATGAAGCAGAGACCGCGAGCCGCGAGTTGAAAGGTTACAAGAACTGAGCACGAATCAAATTTATTCTAGATCGTGTGGGGAATACTCTCGCGACATGAATATGTTTCTGATGTTTTTACTTCGAGAACACGATCGAGCAATCTCTACGTTCATCATCATCATCAGACGATATACATTCACTGCTAAACATAGTCCTCCCCCAAACGACGCCACGACTTTCATTAGGTACACAGAAAATACCCAGAACAAGAAATAAATAATGCTGGACAATTCACACAGCATATATTATAAATAATAATATAAATATTATAAAGAGGAAAGATTTGATTGTTTGTTTGTATTGAATAGGTTCTGAAACTACTAGACCGATTTTAAAAATTCTACCCCACCGAGTGGGGTATCAAATGAAAGGTATTCGTTTGGACATTTCAAAACAGTTTTTGAAATTTCTGTACGTTTCATACTTTTTGAAATATTTTGAAAAAATTCGAAAAAATTACCACTATCTATTTGAATCGAAGCATGCAGAGAGATCCATCTGAAATGTAGGTTGGTACCTACTATTCTTAGCTATTCGTTAAATTGCGAAGTCTCTCACCGGTACTTTTGGTACATATTTGTTGACAAACGTTCAAAACCCTCGGCGCGCGAGTTACATTCGCACATGACGGATCTTGTTTTTTTATAATCTACCAATACGGTTTCTGGATTGTCCCCTTTATTTGTGCTATAAGACATTGCTGCACACCAAATTTCATGATTCTAGGTGTACGGGAAGTACCCTATAGGTTTTGTGTGCATGTGATTCCCTTTGAAATTTCAAAATATTCGGACATAAACGGCTGTAACTTTTGAGTGCGTTGACTTAGAAGTTTTATTTATATCGCGGCTTACGGTTACGGACTTGCGTATTTGATGTTAATTTCAAATCGATACGTCCACGCGTTCCTGAGAAAAGAGGGTTGGCAGACGGACAGACAGACAGACAGACGGACAACAAAGTGATCCTATAAAGGTTCCTTTTTTCCTTGAGAACTCGCCCGCAGTACCGTTTTTGAGCTACCGAGATGTACCCTGACCCTCTGGACGAACAAACCTAATCTACTTTTACACCATAAAATTGCCGATAAAGCCGCGGGCAGAAGCTAGTATATATTATCTAGAAATATCTAGAGTTATCGTGCACGTCGTAACCTAATTTTCTACTCCACAGGGAGTCGCCTCGGTGATCGGCGTCATAAGAGTATCGCGAATTCGCCAAATGTCTTCTATCACATTTTTTATTTAAAGTGAATTGGCGAAAAGCCCACCTTTATGAATGGCATTTTCCTAGAATGGCAAAGTAGATGAAAATAAAAGACGCAAATAGTGCGTGTTTGATTGACGTTGGGATGATTGCTTTTAGAAAAAAAGTATACTGAAAGGGTGCCACGAAACATGTTTACTAAGCAGAAATAGGGTGAGTTTAGACCCCGAGGGTACCTACCTATTAACTTTTGTTCAACGATTTTTTTGAATTTCGAACAATTTTAACAAAACTTTAAACAAAAAATAGAGGCGCTTTTTATCATATTCGTGTTCTTTTTATACTTAAATTCTAACATTATTATTAATGTTTGAAATTTCTAGCAATTACATCACGAAACCTTGCTGAAATAACAAGCAATAAACATTTGTGAAATATTAAATAATGTTAAATAATCCAAGAGTGCGTGTGAACACGAATAGGAAAAAAAACTTATTTTTTTATATAAAATAAAAAAAAACGTTTTTGACAAGTTTTTGTTCGGCTAAGTAGGTACACATGTTACGTGGCACCCTGTCTAAACTAAAAAAAGACTGTCTAAATGGACAGGCACTTTAATTCAGAGCCCCGAGTCCAGTTTACGATAGTATCGAGACGTGATCATCGCGTCTCATTTTGTATGGGATTTGCGAAGTTCCCTGTCTACACGATAGATGATTTGGCTATACCAAATTCTATTAAAATTAATTCTATTAATATTAAAAACTAGTTTCTGCCCGCGGCTTCGCAAGCGTTGTTTCTATGGAAACGTTTAAAGGTGATTTCTATCCCATGGGAACTGATTTATGGAATGAAAAGTAGCCTATGTTTGATTCCAGGATTAGAATAACCTGTGTGCAAAATTTCATCCCGATCCGTTCAGTAGTTTCGGCGTGAAGAGGTAAAAAACATCCATCCATCCATCCATCCAAACTTTCGCATTTATAATATTAGTGTGATAGTGTGATATCTATCTATGTAGTGTATTGTATTAAGTACCTATATCAGTTATCTAGTACCCATAACACAAGCTCTGCTTAGCTTGGGGCTAAATAATGCTGTGTAAATTGTCCAGCATTATTTATTAATTTATTCATTTTATTGAAACAAGAGACGTTACGATCACGTATCGATACTATCGTCAAACGGACTCCTTCAGGTACATTTGGGGCCCGTCAGGGCCGTACTTAGGCTATGCCGGGTCCCCGGGCATAGAATTTGGTGCCCTGTTGAAAAGTAAAATAAAAACGGTCAAGTTCGAGTCGACACGCATACGGAGGGCTCCGTACCATGGTAGTGTAGTATTTCGCAAAAGAATCAAATGACTACTATTTTTTTATTGTTCTGGATTTGCCCGCTGGTTAATAATAAATATAGACCAATGATTTGATAATTGCCTTACCACATTTTCAGAAAATAAAAATTCGTATTTGCGATGGTCTTCATTTTAAGTTTTTGTTTTTATAGTGCGTAAGCCTCACACTCTGGCTAATTTCTAAGAAATCAAATAATATCGCAAAAAAAATTGACTTCGACGGTACTTGAACCCGCATCCTTCAGTCAGTACCGGAATGTGCTTACCAAAGAAAATACACCACGAAAATCATCTTATGCGAAATAAGTCATAATTCCTATTATTAACTTGTCTATGAGCTAATATTGGAACAATCTAGATACCAAATAGATCTATTATTAGAGGCACCACAAACTGAGCCCTAAATCATAGATAATGGTGTCAAAGGTCTTTCATATGAATCCAACTAATTGCTTCATATATCTTATTAATATATTTGAGAGGTATTTATTGGGCAATGGGTTGGATTGGGCAATGGGTCGAATTGGGCAATGGTTGATTTGAATTATGATCGCGAATGGGTTTGGGCAGATCTACAATCGTTTGTTATGGTTTAGGTCAAAAACTGACGCCAAAAAATTATTATCTTATTTTCGATGTTCATAAAAAGTATTCCTATTTGTGATAGAAGACGAAAAATTAGAAGAAAATACGTTAATTTTCTTATTATGTTTTTAGAGAGAAAATGCTGGGATGCTATTCGGCTAAACTAATCACTTCACTATGACAATAAATGTCACAGAATGACACATTTAGGCATTGTACCTAAGAAGAAAAAAACTACAGATGGAAGGAAGTGCGTCAGAAGAGTCATGCATGGTTGAAAACATTCTATCATTATCTCTGACCGCACGCTCTATCTAGAGTTACTTTGGTCTATGGATTTTACGTGACGATTCTGCATTGCCATAGTAAAGCGATTACTTAGCAGAATTGAGCCCCTGATTTTTTCAGATTTTTATCAGCGAATACTATATTGGCGACGAAATATAATCCCCATGTATTCATAATCCTCTACTATCTTTACCTCAACCTCAACCTCAACAGCCTGTATTGGTCCACTGCTGGACGCAGGCCTCCCCTTGATAAGCGCCTTATTGGCTTTTATCACATGGAGTGTAATCCCTACGCTGGGCATGCGGCGATCATAGTTCGGTCGTAAAATTGTTCTGAAGAAAAACGTCAATTCCAGGCCGCTCTTTTTCAACGCTTAGCTAAGGATCCTCGTGTACTGGGGCCGAATTCTGATAACAAACCACTTTACTATGACAATGGTTTCGTCGCATAGTCGTCCATAGATGCAAGAAACTCTAGATCAGCCATGCTCAACCTTTTTTCCGATGGGCTACATAGTCGCTGCGAATTGTTCCTCGCACGTCGATTCCCCTAAATTGATTCCCGTAACGTCGATTCTTCTAAAGCCGACCGCGCCTGCTTCTATACCTCGCAGGTCGTAATAATCTATCCTACTAAATAACTTTTTACAATAGAACGCAACATTTGAATAAAAAAAAATTATAGCATTTAATATAAAAAATAGTTTTTTGATACTGCAGCAAACTTACCTCAATTTTATGAATTAATTTAATTTAGTGGGCCCAGAATAAACGATGTTGAACTTGCGCAGTAAAAAACTTCGTACATTTGTTTTCATGAAACTTGTTGGGCATTTGTGGCTCATTTTGCTAACTTACTCAAAGTCAAAGGTCAAAACTTAATTCAGAAGCTTCATTTATATTTCAAGTTGAAGATAGTCCACTAATACTCACCCACTTACAAAAATGTGTCATATTTAACCAGTGGTTAAGCAGTGTCGCTGTGTGGTGCCGGCTTATAATTTCCACCACCCCAATTCTTCCCGCGGGTATCGTAAGAGGCGAAGAAGGGATATCCACCGGGGGCGGGCATCAGCGCTCCCTGCAAAACAATTCTACCACCAAACTGCGATCCCCAACCCGCATGCCCAGCGTGGGGATTATGGGTATTACCCCCCATGTGAAAAAAAGCCAATAAGGCGCTTATCAGGGGGAGGCCTGCGTCCGGTAGTAGATCAATACAGGCTGTTGAGGTTGAGGTAAGCAGTGTCCATTTCTCACTCTGAATAATGTCAACAGAGAAAGCAAACGACTTGGCTGCCTTTCCACCAGAGATGTGCTACGTTGCTATGTTTCCAGTGAACCAATAGGATCGCTCCATTATCGCGTAATTTTCATAGCTAACAATAATGACGTGATAATGGAGCGATCCTATAGGTCGGCTGGAAAAACATAGCAACGTAGCACATCTATGGTGGTAAGGCAGCCGGCTCGGCTGTCGCACTCACGGTGTAAGAATCGAAGCCTTCCACATGGACCGCGGATTATTTTATTTGCTTATAAATAAATAAATAATGCTGGACAATCCACACAGCATCACCTAGCCCCAAATTAAGCTACTCAAAGCTTGTGTTATGGGTACTAGATAACTGATATATTTAATACATTATATACATAGACAGTTTTTTTTTATTATACATAGAAAACACCCAGACCAACGAAACAAATTTCTGCGATCGTACACAAATTTGTTCCGAGGGATGAATGCTTAGTTTATGTGAGCGGAGCAAGTTAAGGGACTTGTACAGTGTTAATGTAACGGATACTGGTGTTATTCAAATATTTTTCGCCGCTCTACTGAGTGATGCGGCAGTTAAATTATTTAGGTTAGTTTTATATATAATTTAGTAATAGTAAATAAGTAGTTCTTTCGTAAAATTACGGGACTGATTATAGTCAACAATGACTCAAAGTCCTTCAATAAATAAGAATTTAAAAAATGCCCTAACACCTTTACTGCGATGACCAATCTGTCTGCCAAGCATGGTGATTATGGAAAAACCTCTCTTGTTTAGAGTTGGCCCGTTCAGTTCAGCAGTAGACGTAAAAATACTGATAGGTAGCTAAGTCAAAACTAAAATTCCTCCATTCCAAGGTTTTTTAGCTTGTCCCTAAATTGTGTTGAACGTGAGACATTTTTCCATTAAACTCTTTTAGAACGCTACAATCTAGCGCTTTACGCGATGTAAATCGCTTTTCCTACGACCCCCAGTAATCGATGTTAAGCGCTTCTGTACGACGATCAGGAGGGTTACTCTCGAAAACAGTAATTCTAATCCACCGCCATTCATGGTTTCGTTTTAATTCAAGCCGAATTTTGAACACGGTCAGTGATATAATTTGACAGATCATCTGTTCAATCTGTCAGATTCTTTCACGGACCGTGTTTAAAATTGGGCTTGGAAAATGTCCAACAATGTTAGTAGAAGATTTATTTGGTTTCATCCAAGGAGTAAAAAATTTTACGTTGTTCATCATTATCAACTTCCGCAACCGGATTTACACGCTGCTAGGTAGGCCGCTCGAAGCCCATGCTTCATGATGGCATCATCGACCACGGTCTTGCGTTTGCCGCACCCATTGATGCCCCGTGACACGTAATGTTCTACGTCGTCGACATCTGTGATTTTGGTTAGGTTGTCTGACAGAGATCGCTTTCTCGATAAGACCGTCAATTGTTACTCAGATTATTTTTTTATTTTTTCTCGTTTATGAGAGCAATAAAGAATTTTTCATATATCTAGGTAGGCACCTACCGAGAAATTCCCGCCGATCCGGGTTCAAACGTGCGCCCAAACTCAAAATTGGCTCAAAATCGAAAACGATTGCGAATCGGCGGAAAATCCGGAGTAGCCCACCAGTAATCCGTTCGACATCCATCGTAAATGATTTTCAATCAAGTCGAGAATCGTCCACCGGCCATTCAGTGCAGTTTCCACGATCCGGAGCTATCAAAGACGTAGGGATGGGCCATCGATTATACTCGAAACATCGATAGCGATAAAAAATATTTTCGGGACATTGGGGTAAAAAATGAAATTGAAAAATTATTTATCAGACCTACCTGCTTTATAAATTTGGTGGGTATGGTGCTTTCTGCTCTAAGTTTATTTAAAATACAAGGTAAAACATGGTATGAAAGTCAAGTAAATATACGTAAGTGCCGCCAAACGAACACTACAGAGACTATCCTTCGTGGATGTAGAGGCCACTTATGATGATAAAAACAGTAAATAATAAATAAATCGTTTATTATGGAACAAAAACAATGGTTACATGGTTAAAAAATGAAAAACGATGTCAACAGAAATTTAAAAAACTGTGTCGTAGATGACAACGCTTACCTCCGAAATAAATGTGGATCGAGTTCAATTTTTTTTTTTGAAAAATAGAGCTACTAATTTATCTACATATAAGTAAGATTTATATTTAGTTTTAAGAAAAGTTAAACATAAAAAAACTAAACAAAAGAAATAAACAATCAAAAATTACAAACAAATTAAGTAAGGCCACCTCATACCAAACTCCAAAACATGAGTTCTAGTGCGTTGTTAATTTTAAATCACTCTTACTTATATCGTTCTAATCGTGGTAAAAAATGTCTTTTCCATACATAATTATGTTTATCAAAGAAGTCATAACGTGCCTCGGAAAGCACGCTAAGCAGTCTGTCTTGCGCCTAACCTCTCCCGGTTGTGTTGGCCGTCCTATCAGATTATGATGGTGAAAGAACAGAGATGCATCTATGTACCAACACGCATGTGCACTCTCTCTCCTGCGCACATTTCTAGCCTCTGTTGAGACTGGCCATCGTCGTAGCCAAAATGCGGCTTCTCAACCTCAACCTCAACAGCCTGTATTAGTCCTCTGCTGGATGCAGGCCTCTCCCGGATAAGCGCCTTGTTGGGTTTTAACTCATGGGGGTAATGCTCATAATCCCCACGCTGGGCATGCGGGTTAGGATTGGCAGTTCGGTGGTAGACTTGTTCTGCATGGGGCGCTGCTGCCCGCTCCCGGGGGATATCCCTCAGTCGCCTCTTACGACACCCGCGGGAAGAGCTGGAGTGGTGAAAATTCTAAGCCGGCACCACACAAAAAATCGGCTAGGAGGACTATATGTATAACGAAGAGGTCAAATAAAATCCCAAAAGTTTTCAACTTTGACGGGACTTGAACCCGCATCCTTCCCTCAGTGTGAGGGATTAGGTACTATAATAACAAAAACCTTAATAACAAAGGGGCCTGCAAAATAATGTTAGCACTTAAATATTTGTAAAGCAATTGTCAGGAAGAGATTAATGAACGCTGATTGTACGACGTTCAGTACAGGGGGCGTGCATTTTGGCGTGCATTTTAAGAATGGTTTATCTCTACCTACCTAATCCTCAAACTATCGATACAGCATGTCGCATCACTATAGGGCAGTAAGACGACCGGCAAATGACAGTCTTTGACAAAATGATAGCACCTCACTGCCCAAGACTACCAGTCTCTTGTGAACTGAGCTGGTAGGAATGTTACTAGTTTTTTCTACTCGAATCAATGAGCATACCAATCTACTTTGGTCAGCTTTATTTTCCTTAGCTTTTTTTGGATTTTAATGACGTGGGCATTCGATTAGGTACCTACATTTTCAGAAATATGTAATATGATTGTTTTGAAAGATCTAAATACCGACTTTGAATTTCTTAGTTGTTATTAAGTTTTTCGGAACAAATAGGTACTTACCTACTCCCGAGAATAATTATTTTATTGAACTATCGCGGGATTATTCTCTATACAACATTAAAAGAATCATTAAAATATTTACTGATGGAGAAATAAAAAACATAAATAAATAGCTAGGTACACATTACACTTGAAACTCGTTCTGCTTGCTCTCAATGGGTTATGGCTGAAAATCAGTATTTTTGCTTCTTGAGCAAAATATTACGCTGAGGCATGGCCTTTTTGACATACTGCAGCACACACAAACAGTTAACTTAGATGTTAATATTGCTATTGTTTGTTTTATTTGTTTACTGTATTTTATTATTGTTTATTTGTATTAGTGTACTATATAATTGCTTCTTATCTATCTAAAAATATACATAAAAGTGTCGAAAATAGAGCCTATACGTACTCCTTTCCTTGAAGTTAGTTAAGAGTTTTAAAGAGCTCTATAGATGGCAGTCAAATTAGCAGGCAGTAGGCAATGAGCTGTGTGCGGCTTAGAATTTGCACCACCCCAACTCTTCCCGCGGGTATCGTAAGAGGCGACTAAGGGATATCCACCGGGGGCGGGCAGCAGCGCACCCTGCAAAACAATTCTACCACCGAAATGTGACCCCTAACCCGCATGCCCAGGGCTGGGATTATTTGCATACCCCCATGAGATAACAGCCAACTAGGCGCTTATCGGGGGGAGGCCTGCATCCAGCAGTTGAGGTGTGGCGCTTTGGGAAGGTACTACTACCGGTCATAAAAATCATTGACGTGCCCAATTTGGCCTGATCAGAGCCCTGAATCCGGTTTGACTATAACCTTAGAATCAAGTCTACGAAGTCTAATAATATCGCTAAAATTTTCCACTTCGACGGGACTTGAACCCGCATCCTTCCGTCAGTACCGGAACGTGCTAGCCAACTACACCACGAAGTCAAGTGACGTGGGAGTCGAAAATCTCTGCGACTTCCTACGGATTCTAGCTTTGCGATATTATTTGATTTCTTAGAAATTACCCTAAGTGTGGGGTTACGCACTATTATAACAAAAAACCAACAGAGGAATGAGACATGACGATGATGTCTTGATACTTTTCGACGACCTCTGTGGCGCAGCGGGCGAAGGTCTGCCTGCGACGCAGGAGGTTGCGGGTTCGATTCCCGCCTCGGGACAAATGTTTGTATGATCTGCAGACATTTGTCCAGGGCGTTCTGGATGTTTTCTATGTATAATAAAAATATCTATCTGTGTAGTGCATTGTATTAAGTATATCAGTTATCTAGTACCCATAACACAAGCTCTGCTTAGCTTGGGGCTAGATAATGCTGTGTGAATTGTCCAGCATTATTACGGAACGTAGTCATAGGATCTTTGATATTTATTATTTATCGTCAAACTGAACTCAGGGCTGATGCGCTATTATTCGCTGTATAATGTACGCAATTTTAAATAATCAAATATTAAGTACAAAAAAAAAAAAAACTGACGGCTGGTCGAAGCGACGCGTATCCCGAGAGCTGGTGAGTATTTGGCACAGCGCATCAGCATTGCCATACAGCGGGGCAATGCAGCCAGCGTGTTGGGGACGCTTCCGACTGGTATTGATATGGATCAATGGAGCTAACTGTTGATTTATTGCAACAGTCTGCAGTTAGCTCAATTGTTTCAATTGTAAATAGTAGTTCCAATTTATTTCTACTATTAGATTTTAATACTAAGTCATAAATAGAAAACTAGCTACGTTGAACTGACAGAGAAGTGAATAGCACCCAATTAAAGAAAGCGTCGTTTGAAAGCAAGCTAAAGAACCTTTTCCGTTTGTAGGTACGTGACTTCTATGCAAAGAAGCAGTATTGTGAGGCGGTCTGTTCGCTATTGAATTTGATATTCCCATTTAGTTCTTTTAGCTCCGGAATTTATCTAGAGGTTTTGTGTAAGAAGGTACAGACGGCGTCAGAATTAAGTAACCCCCCTGCATAACGCAATGCAGATTAGAATCCGTTTATTTATTTTTTTCTATTCTATAGAGTTTATCCTATTATTACGATAAATAAAAGAATTTGAAAAAATCCATTGGAGAGTTTGTCATACCTTTCTTGTTAAATGCCTCTGTGATAGTTTTATTTTGTAAGTTTAGGCAATGATGCGAAGTTGCTCTTGGAGGCAACCAAACTCTGTATTAGCTTATGATAGGTATCACAAACTGCCCTAAGGACTTATGAAAATTCCTTTGTTTAACGTTATACCTATTGTGATAAGGAATGTTGCAGGATCTAATAATGTGCCAGTATTATATGAAGAAAGCTCTTGCAGTCAATTTCCTGACTCCTATTTGGATCGGACAGCAGAAGGGCACGATCTGCAGAAATGGATCACCTTTGTAACAAATAATTCCGTGCGATCTGCAGTTAGTAGTAGTTAAGTTAATAATATGTTAAATTAAATTCATTTAAAGAGTATGAGATCATGTTGATTGTACAATATAATATCTCTGTGACAACTATTCTGAACAAAAAACATGAAAATTATGTTAATATTGTAGAATTCTATTCCAAAACATTTAACGTTAGTGGCCGAAATCGGATTCAGATCCGGTCGAATACTAAATTTTGTGGCCGAAAACTGAAGTTTTACTCATTTTCGATTTTTTTTTATGTCATAACTATGAAGCTTAGATTTAAAAATCCTCTAATATTTAAAACTCAAATATCTAGACTACTATCATTTTGAACCAGGCTGACCAAGTGCCAATATTTTTTCTGAGTAGGAACTTCGCTAAATGGTCGATAACTAGTGCAACGACCCTACTAAGATAAAATTTGAGATGTGGCTTCCTGTCCATCCGAAGGTTGCCTGAAAGAGATCGCTCATAGCGCTAAGGCCGCACATTGTGCAACGTAATCAGTATTTGCTTTTTCCTGTCCTGTGTTTCTGTTTTATTTGGCATGCAATAAAGTGTATTTGTAATGTGGCCGTTATACTAAGATAAAATTGGCGCTAGTGTGAGTCGTACCCCGCCTTAATGAAACGAATGGCACGGCCAAACAAAGATATCTCACTCCGACATTTTGTTCACAAATATCTACAGGTGTAATAATAATTTAGAATCATATACGTGTTCGCGCAATAAAATTGATATGCGCGTCGAGAGCGCGAATAAAACATTTCGCATATCTCATCTATAAATCTCGGATTCGCGTTAGGCTGCGTTTACAATAGTATATATATTTATCTATCTATATATAAAAAAGAAAGTCGTGTTAGTTACACTATTTATAACTCAAGAACGGCTGAACCGATTTGGCTGAAAATTGGTGGGGAGGCAGCTTAGAACCAGGAGACGGACATAGGCTATGTTTTATCCCGGAATTACCACGGGAACGGGAACTACGCAGGCGAAGCCGCGGGCAGCAGCTAGTATATAATATAACAAAAATAAGGTGAATTTCTGACAAGACTGTTACGACGTAGAAAGATTATGTAGGTACACTTAGCAATGGTGTATTTTCGGTAATTATTTGAAATTCATTGAACACTTAGTCGGATTTTAGTCTTAACTCCCAATATTTATTTGAAGATAAACTCTAACAGCCTTAACACACTGGCGATTTTGGAGCGATTTCAAAGCGATGCGATGGCGACGAGACGCGCGGCCTCGTCGCGGCGTGCTCGCTTCGCAATCGAATCGCTTTTCGAAATCGCTCGCAAATCGCCTCTGTAATAAGGCTCTAAGAAGATTAACTCTTTGTTCTTCACTCTCTGTGTGAACGTTTCCAACTCACCTTAACGTAAAACACATAAATATAAAATAAGAAAAATAATTCAATCTCTATATCTTATCTTCATTAGCCTTATTAGTTACTAATTTGTTTAGTTATGGCGAGTCGGGCAGTCGACGCGAAATCAATTCTATATTCGACTCGCCATTACTAACCAAATTATTCCACTCGCCATTACTAACCAAATTAGTTACTAATTTGCTCCAGTCATTCGAATGGTTCGAATGTTTTGTGAAGTCGAATAATTCGAATGAAATCATCTTTAAGTTGACATCGTTTCTCAAAACTATTTCTGTTCCATGTTTCTATACCAATAAACGATTTTTTTTATCAGTTGTCTACTCACAGCCTAACAAAATAAGCTTAAAATAATATGTATCACACGACATTTATATCGCGCTGTGATTCATTGGCTGCTATTTCTGTAAAACATGCACCCGTGAAAAGAGCTCGGACGCTTCTAGAAGTTATGATAAGTTGAAGATTAGACCTTGTGAAAGTACTTTAGCCCCTGGGGCCCAGCTGTGGGCCCCAGTTATGGGCCCCAGGTACAGCCTTATACAGGATGCTATTTGAGATGGAAGTGGATGACCTAATTTGAAACCATGAGTCGCAAAAATAAATGATTACAAAAATCTAAATAAGCAGATTTTATCTCTTCGCTACATAGTATAAAACAAAGTCGCTTCCCGCTGTCTGTCTGTCCCTATATGTATGCTTAAATCTTTAAAACTAAGCTATGGATTTTAATGCGGTTTTTTTTATTGATAGAGATATTCAAGAGGAAGGTTTACATTTATAATACATGCATAATATAGTAGAAAGACATTAATAATTTTAGAGGTATGTAATGTGATGTCGCAAATATACACATTTTTGGCGCTTACATTGCAAACGCTGGCCTACATTGCAACCCTACGAGATAGATTAAAATAGTGTACCACAGTATTGTTCACCTTAAAAAGGTCTACAAAAAAGTCCGTATCAGCAAGGCACCCGTGCGAAGCCGGGGCGGGTCGCTAGTTTTTTCTTATAAATTGAACCCATGACTCTTTTCACAACTTTTCTCTAATTCTCATGGTTATGGATTTGACCATCCACTTCCATATCAAAAAGCCACCATCCTGTATAGGTATCTTTGGTCTAGCGGTAGCGTGTTCGTTCAACCGAAGATAATGAGAATGATGCCCCGGGTTCAAATCCCGGTTAGAACCAAAAGTTTTTATAGGGATTTTGCTACTAAGAAGCATTTACAGTTGCAGTCCGGAGTCAGGAGATTGGCGGTGTTACACCCCTGTACCTTAGAAAGCATGTTAAGTCATTGGTACTGCGCCAGACTTCTCCCCAATTAGCCCGCCTCGCTGTTTTATGTTAGGCGAATAAACAAGTCAGTGCGCAAACACAGGTGCACTCTCTGTGTTATAATAATCCCCTGAGCTTTATGACATGTTTTTTTATCAACACACAATAAGATTAAAAAATTATTATTTGTTCACCGACAAAAATACTTCGCAGGCCTAACATGTCTTAAGAGCGATCTCTTCCAGGATAGCATATTCGTAACGTCTAGCAGTAAGTAGCTTGTCAGCAATTTGAGAGTTAAAGCAATTTAGAAATCAAATAAAATTGCAAAAATTTCCAACTTCGACGGGACTAGAACCCGCATCCTTCACTAACTATCGGAAGGGTGCGGGTTCAAGTCCCGTCGTGTTTAACTTTAACATTTTACCACTAAATTCCTATTATTTTGACCTTTATCTTTGTAATCTAATTTTTGTAATGTTAAGCCGACCCATAATTTGCTCAAGCTGTGGCACTCTTTATTTAGAAAAACTTAAGACTTAAGACCACATTATTTTTGTAATTCTGTATGTGATGTGATTTTTCTGTTGGGAGTCCTTAAATATAAGTTACTACGAGGCCGCCCGTATGGTGGAATTGCGTTATTAAGGCGCAAAAATGTATTTAAATCCATAAAAGTAATCAGCTGTGCGAGTGCGCGCATCGCGGCCGTGCGATTCGAGTTACCGAACCGGTTTATCTTAGTGTTTAGTGTTTATATGCCTACTCAATGCGATGATAATTTACCGGAGTTTATTGACTGTCTCAGTGAAATTAGTGCTATTGTTGAAAGTCATGAAGTGGAAGCGGTTTATATATTGGGTGATTATAATGCTCATCCATCGGAATTATTTAGTAACGAGCTATTGAACTTTTGTGCGGATCAGTGCTGGTGTTGCGCGGACTTAGAACTGCTGGGCGTGGGATCCAGTGAGTACACGTTTGTGAGTGATGCACATGGATCAAGGCGGTGGTTGGACCATTGTGTTGTCACGCAGGCGGCACATGCCACTATTAGAGACATTAAGGTATGTTATGATGTGTTGTGGTCGGACCATTTTCCGTTGTTAATTATGTGTGACCTGAACGTTGTTCGAGATAGATATAATTTACCGTTGTGCAATAATAATGACTTATATAATAAAACCATTTGGGGTGATCGACATTTAACACAAATTATATCCTATACTAATTTCTGTCATGACAACTTAAAATTAATTAATTTCCCTACTGAATTTATATTATGTGCTGATAATAAATGCAATGAATTATTACATAGATCCATAATCGATAAATTATATAATGACATTGTAAAAATATTGAGGGAGGGGGCGATTTTGACATCTAAAATAAGAAATTTGAAAAATAAAAACCGTGTAATTGGGTGGAACAAACATGTTAGTTCAGCGCACAGGGATGCCCGTATGAAATTCGACTTGTGGTTTTCATATGGTAAACCAAGTAGTGGTCCTATTTATGAAGACATGTGTAATAGGTACTCGTAAAATATTTAAATCTAGGCTAAAATGGTGTCAGAATAATCAGGATAAAATAAAAATGGACATTATTGCTAATCTTAAAAGGGACAAACAGTTTTCAAAATTTTGGAAAAATATAAGACACCTTGATGTAAAACCGAGTTTTCCCGCTAATGTTGATGGTGTATCTGACCCAAAGAGTATCGCTAACTTGTTTAGAGACCATTTTAATGTACCTTTATCGGAACCAGATGTAAGGCGGAGCGCTGCCGATGATAAGATCTGTCCTTGCTTCGATAATACCTTGACCAGAGTTACAGCTAGCGAAGTTAAAAAAGTCATCCAGTCCATGACTACAGGTAAATCTCCGGGGCATGACGGTCTTAGCATCGAACATCTGCGCCACGCGGGAGTACACTTACCCAACACTCTGGCGATGTTTTATTCGTTATGCATTAGTCATGCCTATGTACCTGCGGAATGCATGAAAACTATTGTTGTGCCAATAGTGAAAAACAGAACTGCGGACGTAGCGAATAAAACCAACTATAGACCGATATCATTAGCGACCATATTAGCGAAAGTATTTGACCGGCTGCTGGATAGCCACCTGGAAAAGCACCTACATCTGCACGACGTGCAGTTTGGGTTTAAGAAGGGACTATCGACCGAGAGTGCTATACTTAGTTTTAAACATACAGTTAGGTACTATGTTGACAGGCAGACGCCGGTCTACGCGTGCTTCCTCGACTTGTCACGGGCATTTGACACTGTACGATACGACGTACTGTGGAGGAAGTTACGTGATACGTCGATGCCGAGAGAGCTTTGTTCTGTTTTTGAATATTGGTACCAAAATCAAAGTAACGTTGTTAAATGGGCTGGAGTCCTGTCTGATGCATATAGGCTAGAGTGCGGTGTGCGGCAGGGGGGGGGTAACTTCAGCAAAGTTGTTTAATTTATTTGTTGATAGCCTAATAGATGGCCTCAGCTGCTTGCCTGTCGGATGCACTATTGACGGAGTCTCAGTCAATAATCTCAGTTATGCTGACGACATGGTACTGCTGGCGCCATCTATTGGAGCTTTGAGAACCCTTATGGCCTACTGTGAGACATATGCTGCAAATCATGGATTGCAGTATAATGTAAAAAAATGCGAATTTATGATGTTTGGACCTAGTGGTAAAAAGATTGAATATGTTCCTCCAGTTATGTTAAATGGAATATTAGTAAATAGGGTAAATAAATTTAAATACTTAGGACATATGATAGTTGATAATATAAGGGATGAAGAGGACCTAGAGAGGGAGCGAAGAGCTTTGACGGTGAGAGCGAATATGCTGGCCCGCAGGTTTGCTCGCTGTTCTGATGACGTCAAAATAAGTCTTTTCAGATCATTCTGTCAGTCATTCTACACGAGCGGCCTGTGGTTCAACTGCACTCAGAAAGCCGTCAACACTCTTCGCGTCCAATATAACAATGCCTTCAGGATGCTGTTAGGGCTCCGGCGGTTCTGCAGCGCATCCGGCATGTTCGCCGAGGCGCGCGTAGATGGCTTCGCTGCCTGCATGCGCAAAAAAACGGCCTCACTGTTGAGCAGGGTCCGCCGGTCCACTAACAGCATCCTGACGATGATAGCGGACAAGCTAGATGGGCCGCTATACAAACACAGCATTGCTGTGTTTGTAAAATGACATTCACTCTCCTAAGATAAACTAACATAATTTTTAAGACATTTGTTACTAACTAATGCATATGGATTTAATTATTATCTGAAATAAATGACTATTATTATTATTATTATTATTATTAATATATAAATAAAATAATATCGCAAACTAACTAACTATCCTAAGGAAGGATGCGGGTTCAAGTCCCGTCGAAGTCGAAATTTTTTGCTATATTATTTGAGTTCTTAGATCCAGAGTGTGAGACTTAAGCACTATTTAACTCTAATTAAACAACAAGATAAAATTCCCATAAAAAGCAATTTGATTGGCGTCAAAAAAAGTTCAAAAAATCAGTACGTAACTTTTTTGAAAATCTATGAAAGGGGAAGATATTTTTTTCTAAAAAGGATGTTTAGTTTCCTCAGACAATTTTCATGTAGCTTCAACGGTTAAGGTACCTGCCCTTACTGAACCGTCTCAAAATTCCACCCTGTTTATAAATGCTGCGGATGTCGGTAAGCAATCGATTACTGCGTAAAATAATGAAAAATATATCAAAACAAATTAGGTACCTCTATTATGAACAAAATTAATAATTCACATAAAAAAACAATCCATCAAACTCCATCCTAAGAAAACTTGTATTACGGTGGATCAAGATCATTTAGTCGCAAAAGAAAGCACGCTTGTGCAGGTCGCCGCCCACTCGGTGCGTAAAATACCTAAACTTGCAATTCTCCGATATGTGACAGGGCTCTTAAGTAAAGCTACGTAGAGTCATTAGTCTTAGCCAAAATCTATGTTCACAGATTACTAATGATTAGATCTACGGAACCCTGAAAATTTGCTTATTGTCCTTCAAAAGGTACCAACTGATTGAGAGAAATGGAGGACAATGACCTTTAGAACTAGGGCTGGGAAATGTTAGGAAAAGTTTATCGATAGAAATTAAAAATTATCGATGTTAAAGAATAATATCATATTTAATTTTTCGTTAGATCGTACTGGTCAATTAAAGCTATCAAATATTTTAGAAATCTAAATAGGTAAATAGTGATTAAAAATGCTGAGTAGGTACGTGAATTTTCTAAATTCAATAAGTAATAAAAATTCATATAAAAAATTAGTTAGTATACCTACTGATGAATCTCAAATCATGGCTGATGGTACTGTGGGGCAACATCCCCACAGTAGATAATTATTGAAAATTGTTTAAATTACAACTTCTTTACATTTTTTTTTTTTTTTTTTTTTTTATTTATAGGTTCACAAAACTGGTTTTTACACAGAACAGAAGGCAACAAGGTTTAACTTATACATTATTTAAACTAGAATGAGTGTAAAACCTACTCGTTGTGAACACAGCTTACTTAGTAATTAGTTGTATCAATAGGTTCTTATTAATGGAAAAAAAAAGAGTAGATAGGTGTACAAATAAAAGGTTAACAAAACAAAAATAGTATGTTGCTTACAGGCTAGGGAGCCTCTTAAGAATTGAGGCTGATGCATAAAATATGTCTACATTTTGACAGGTTGTATTGTAGGAAGAACACATGCGATTAATTGGAGAATATTGGCTATACTTGGAGTGGCACTGAGGAATGTTAAACGTTTTTCGGTTACAGAGACGACTAGAAGAACGAGGAACAGCTAGCTGAACTTTGTTTACGAGTTGAGGGCTGTCAATTCTACCACTAACAATTTTGTGCAGGCACACAATGTCAGCAACGTACCTCCTATGTTCTAACGTAGGCATTTTAAAGTGACGAAGTCTACAATGGTAGGAATCTAGGAGACGACAGAGATTATTCGCATAGGACAGGTGGTAAAGAAATTGCTTTTGAAGTCTTTCAAGGCGATTAGAGTGGACAGCGTAGTAAGGGTTCCAGACAGGGCTGCAGTACTCGAGCAGGCTACGAACATAGCTATTGAAGAGAATGACTGACACATCGGGGTCTTGAAAGAATTTTGTTTGCCGGATGACAAATCCAGCGAAGCGCGATCCTTTTTTGGTGATGTGATCAATATGTTCCCGAAAGTCAAGCTTCTTGTCCATAATGACACCGAGATCAGTCATGCTCGACACCTCTGCTATCGTTGTGCTACCAATTGAGTAGGATGCTGGTGTAGAATATTTTTTCCTGGAAAATTTGATATGATAGCATTTGGAGGTATTGAGTAACATTTTATTTAGTTGACACCAGTCGCTTATTGAATTGAGATCAGTTTGGAGAGTTGTTATATCATCTTGTGAGTTGATAGTTCTATAAAGCTTAAGGTCATCAGCAAAGAGCTGGTAACCTGATTTAATATTACTGCAAAGATCATTCACGAATACAAGAAAGAATAGCGGACCGAGATGCGAGCCCTGGGGCACACCCGACGGTACGACTCTAGCAGAGGATTTGTAGCCCCGCACAGTCACCAACTGAGAACGGTTGCGAAGGTAAGATTCGCACCAACGAAGTAAAGATCCACAGATACCAGCGTGTCCTAGCTTCCGAACAAGTAATCCGTGATCAACGAGGTCAAATGCTTTTGAGAAGTCGGTGTAAATCGCGTGCACTTCTTTACGGTCTTCGAATGCCTGCGTAATGTCACTGACATAGGTAAGCAGATTTGAGACGGTAGATCGCCCTGGAAGAAAGCCATGCTGCTGCGGGATAAATAGCGGTTTCAAATGGAAGGAGATTATTTTCTGGACCAACGACTCAAAAAGTTTCCCAAACGCCGAAAGGATGGATATTGGCCTATAGTTTGTGATATCGCCTAGGTCACCTTTTTTGTGAATTGGAGTAACGTGTGCGAGCTTCCATTTGGAGGGAAAGAAACCAGAGTTTAGTGATTTGTTGAACAGTATGTATAGGGGAGTGACCAACTGTGAGGCACAAGATTTGAGAAACAAAGGAGGGATAGAGTCTGGACCAGGTCCCTTATTGGTGTCGAGCTGCTGTAGTGATGACTCTATGTCAGTTTCAGAGATTTTGCATGAGCCAAGTGATGTAAGTGGACCAATGAGGTGGTCATAGTATTGCGTTTGAGAACTATCATTGTGATAGATGGAATTGAAATAATCTGAGAATAGCTCAGATATGTCTTTGCCACCCTGTACCTTTCTCTTATCAAAAAACATTTCGTCTGGGATGTCATTACAGTTTGACCTAAGAGATTTAATGAATGTCCAGAAATACTTCGGGTTATTTTTAATATTACTTTTTGCATCTGATTTTATTTTGTTTAAGCATTCAGTCATTAATTTAGCGCAGCGTTCACGTAGTAGCCGGTAGGTCAGTTGATCTCTGGGGTTAGCATGCAGTTTGAACTTACGGTGATACTTGGCCTTTTCTTTGAGAGCTTGCCTTAGACCTCGGCTGAACCAGAATGGATATTCGTTTTGACCTTTTCTTCTTAGTGGAGTCTTTTTTGTTATTATTGGAGTGATTAAATTGTAAAATACATCAACAGCTTCATCTGTAGTGTAGCTGACTTTTAAATGTTCATGCCAATTAACTTGGTTTAGTTCTTCTTTAATTTGGTCGAAATTGGCTTTTGAATAATTAAGGACTGTCGATTTCATTGTCTTAGGAGGTTTTGTTTTAATAATTTTCAATTTGATATCCAAAGCTGGATGATGATTATCAAGACTAACAATTGGAGAAAAGCTATTTGAAACTGTTACTGAGTTGGTAGAGTTGGTAAGTATTAAATCTAGGAGGCGTCCATTTTTATTTTGAATAGAGTTCATTTGGTGCAGTCCGTTAAAAGATAGAGTATCAATTAGCAAATTCTCAGTTTGATTTGAGGTACTGCTAGGAAGCATAGAGTTTGAGTTGGGGTCATGGTGCCACTGTAGAAAGGGAAAATTGAAATCGCCAGCGAGCAGTAGTATAGATTTTTTTGGCATTTTATGTTGAACTACATCTGTAATGTTGGAGAGCATGGTTTCAAGTCGGCTAAGTATTACAGGGGGTGCTAGGTAGAGATTACATAAACAAATATTCTGTATACATGGGCCTTGTTTGAGTTTCATAGTAACCCACAAATCCTCTTGTGTGGATTCCCATTTAAATTTTCGTGTTGGTGAATGTTTTTTTAATATAGCTATAAGGACTCCGCCTCCTTCCTGTTTGCAGCTGTAGCTAGAACTGCGGTCACGCCTGAATACTGTGTATCTGCTATCAAATAGTTCGCAGTCATAAATTGAGTCGTTCAACCAGGTCTCTGTAAGCAGGATAACATCCAACTCTTGCTTTAGGGCATTAGTCAATACAGTATTTGTTTTGGTCCTGAGACCCCTAACATTCTGGTACAAGATTTTAAGATTACATAGTGATGCAACATTACAAGTTAAAACCATAGAAAATTAAGAATACTTAAGCCTAATTAAATTTAAGAGTTAGAAGTGAGTACAAAATAATAATAATAATTAAGAATGGTTCAAGGAAGTCTAAAGAACCAAGAAACAGAAATTACAGAGAGTTCAGAACTTCGATGGTAGTTACTACAAAACTCTTAGAGTTAGCGTTCTTCCGCATATGAATCTTGCCACCGCGGACCCAGACAAACTCGAACCCTTTTTCTTTGGCAGCCTTGCGTGCGGCTGCGTGAAGCAGCTTGTTTGCGGGTGATAGGTGCTCACACACATAAACAGGTCTTCTCTCGGCAGCGAGGCCTAGATGTGCCGAATTTAGCTTGTCACTGTTGCTTCGGGTTTTGTTGTAAGTTTTTACTGCGCCTAAAACTATGTCGCGAACCAATGGACTGGAAAGTTTGACGATTATGGAGCGAGGTCTGGTAGATTCTTGGTTGATTTTTGGTATACGATGGTAGTTTAGTATTTCGTGATCAGCCAGATCGCAGCCGACGGTTGATGCCAATTGCTTTACGACCGACTTCAAGCTTTCGCCTCTATGTTCTGGTACGCACTGGATCTCCAGATTACTTTCGCGACACTGTTGTTCGTACCGATTCAGTCTTAAGCTCAAGTTGGAAACCTCCATATGCAGTGTTTTGTTTTCAGCATGCAGGCTATTGACTATACTTGACTTGCTATCAAGTTCCTCTTTGATACTATCGTATTTCGCCGAGATGATATTCACGCACTCTGTCAGTTCCAGTATTTTGTTGCGGGTGTCAGCGCTCTCTGCAGTGAAATCTCTTCTTATATCAACGAGGAGCCGGGACAAGGAGTCCTCCAATTTTTTATCGAAGTAATGTTTGAAATCGTCAATGTTATTGATTGCGGATGACTCGGGAACCGGGGTTGCCGCGTCGGTTCTTCTACATTCGGTACACCTCCACGACGCTTTGTATGTTTTCGACTCCTTGTTAAAATTCTCGGGAGCAATTCCCACGCATTGATAGTGAAAAGTAGATTTGCATTTAGTACAGCTTTTACAATCGCTGGCTTTTATTGGTTTCTCACACTTACTGCAAATGCTCATTTTAACAATTTCAGCCGAATGTGGCCAAGTTGAACCGAGTTGGTAACACTTTTAGCTTGTCAATCAAGACAAGTTGACAAGTTGATTTTCGACTTTGAAGTTGCCAGTTTCACAATGACGCTGTCAAAATGAAGTATGCAGTCGTCGATCGGGACTTTGTGGGTAGAAAATATTATGCGTATGCCTTCAGCGAAGAAATATCGATGTGTACGGTAGAAAAATAGAATTTTCCTGGTCCTGTTTCTTCAATATCCGATTGAAATCAGCCTTGAAAACAATATCACGGGTTCTTTGGGGTATTAATTTCACTATTAGTACACTGTCGCTACAATTACTACTGTTTTTCCAATAAATTAGGTAAAATGATACGGAGCTCGACACGTAAGGTTGGCGGGGTTGCCAACGAAAAAAAAGGCATACACATATACATACATATAGGTAAAAGAGCAAAGCTCTCAAGAGACTAATTGTACCTATATAGTTAATTAGTTTCTTGAGGGTATGAGCTGGCCTTTATGCGTTTATGGCTTTTATACATAGGGACAATTCACACGTACTATAATCAGTATAATCACACCATAGCCACAACCACAACATATGGTCGGGTGCTAATTTGTATGCAAGTGAATAGTACCACATGGACCACCTTTTGTTATCTAATTCAACCGTAAGAGCGATATCGACCACATCGCAACAACAACGCAACCACCAGTGACACCACAACAAACACAAAGTTGCGTCGGCGCAACGACACTGTACAGACAGATCGACTCTGATAGTCACAACGTAACCAATCGCAACTACTAACGTCAACGCAACCACATAGACATTTTGTTAAAACTTTGAATGTTCCTATATTAGCTCAAACTTTTACCGCTTGCTAATTAAAAACGCAAAAAGTTTAATCAAAGCGCTCGTTGATTATTAAATTATACTCCAAAATTGGATGCTCATGAGGCAGTTTCAATTATGGTGAGAATGTTTGTACATTACTTGATTATGGTGATTTTGTGCGGGAAAACTCAATAATGCAGGGTTTGTGATAAAGATAATCGTTTTCATACTTCTCACCATAGCAATGTTGGCAAATCACACTTCACACTTATATTAATAGGTATTATGATGTAATTGATTATATTATAATTTATTTGTTTAGCTTATTGACATTTGTATTGAATTATTTTGCTTATTGTTTTACTGATATTGAATTGTTTTTGCTTATTATGCTATGTTGTGTGTTCTCTCGTATCGGCACTGAGACTCAGGTTGGTCTATTGTGCGTGTTTTGTTTTGCTAGTGTAACTAGCCTAACTCCGTCCAGAAGCACAGAATCTTCCTGGGATCTTCGCGGAGCGTCCTCGGGTGGTCGAAGATTTCGTGCCGTTGCGCTGTTACTCCCTCGCATTCCAGGACTACGTGGGCAGCTGATTCTTCGTCGTTGAGGCACCCCCTGCAGAGAGGGCTGTCTGTTGCACCGATGGTAAAGAGGTGTTTGTTCAGTGGACAGTGTCCTACGAGTGTACTACCCCACTAGGCCACGTAGGTCTACTCTGGTCAGGTTTAGTAGACGTTTAGTTAGCCTTGGTGATGCAGCCGGGCTCTTGCCTGGCGGCAATTGTAGATGTGTCCATCGTTCGGTGTGCGTTTCTTTGGTTTTTGCTTATTGACATTTGTATATAATTAATTATTTAGCTTGTTGATATACATATATAATTATTTAGATGACTACTCTATTGTATTAGGTGTGAGTGTGACCTGTAGTATTAGATATAGTGTTTTAAATAAAATACAAAAAATGCGAAAATTTGGTTATATGGATGAATAGATGCATGTTTGTAACGTCTTCACGCCAAAACTACAAAACAGATTGGGCTGAAATTTTGCATTGGTGTAGCTCTAAGCTCTAAGTATCAAACATAGGCATACTTTTTATCCCATTAATCAGTTCCCATGGGAGAGAAATTACCCTCGTTTCCATAAAAACAACGCGTGCGAAGCCGCGGGCAGAAGTTAGTTAACTATAACTAACAGTCTGCAGTTAGCTCAATTGTTTCAATTGTAAATACTAGTTCTAATTTCTTTCTATTATTTGATTTTAATTTTCTTTGTGAATAAAGTTACGTTACTGACAGATACGTTAACTATAAAGTTACAACCAAAACTAAACGTTTAAATTCAGCTACAATATCAATGCTCTACCATGACTCAATGATACCATTAAAATATTTAACAAAATTCCTAGAGACATAAGAGAACTGCCTACTAGTAAATTTAAGACAAGACTCCGCATGTGGCTCTTAGATAAATGTTTTTAAGACATATATTCAATATATTACCTAGTTATATAAGTTAAATATTGTACGTCTATAATTAATGGATAAACTGTTGTTCCACCTAGCTTTTAAGATAGATAGATAGATAGATATAGGTATACTTTATTTGGCTTACAAATGGACAGCACAAAATACAAGCAAACAGACAAGTAGGTAGGTATAAAAACAAATTTAAAATTAATACTTAAAACTTAAGAGTAGGTACAAAACAATTGCTTATATTATAAAAGTGATTATGTACAATATGCACACTAACCTAGCCTACTCTACTAACAAATATCTAGGTGTGCCAGATCTTTTTTGTACACAGTTTAACAATAAATTTCATTTCATTTCATTTCAATGACCTTTCAGGCCTCTTCGCCTTGCCTCCTCTCATTTATCATAATATTCGGCTCGCTGCGCTGTTAAGAAACTCAGGAGTTTGTTCTGACAAAGCGCTGGTTTTATGCGTTAGAAACTTAACACAATTCTGTTTTTATATTTCAGTGAATATTATTTGTATACCATTTTTTGAACATTAAGCTCTTTTTTCCCTTATCTATCAGTTCCTGTCTAACGTGTCTAATTTATTGTAAGTAATTTTATTAGTTTTGTTATGACATTTGTTAGATAATGTTAGTTACTAAGATGAAAAACAGTTCTGTCCTGTTAACAGGACAGAACTGTTTTTCATTCCTCCTCCGTAAGCAAGCAGTCTTTTAGCTTCTACATGCGAAGAATGCGAACATAAATGGTTATGACTAATAAGGTGAGTTTATTTATGAGTGTGTCAAACTGTTTGTTCTCCGAATACAAAAAAATAAAATATAAATAAAGCATAGTTTTATTTCTGGAATAGCATAAATTCGTCTTATTTTTTCACGAAATATTGTAAATTGATAGTAATTACTTAATAATAATTTACTTATTTTTACTAAGATAAAAGAATTGCCCCCTTTGTTTGGGGAAGGTTTTTTCCAGTTAGTTTCGCTATGCTCGATTCCCGCTATGCTCGGATTCTAAAATACCTAAATAAAAGTTCCGCTATGCTCGGAATCAGATTTTCGAACTGTCGTTAGGAAAATGCTTGATTAAATACCTCGAGAAATTCGTAGCATAGCGGTTATTTTCAGCAGTAGATACACAATTTTAGTCTCCTTGTCTAAATACTAAAATTATTTTTACTAGGTACAAGCGATACTCGCGGTAGTATTTTGGTTTTTAGGGACAATTTGTCAAATTTGTCTTTATATAAGTATCTTCTGCCGTTTTCGAGTTTTGCGCTTAGAACACATTTAGCGATTCAATTAACCATACCCAAGAGGGTATGGAATCCCTGCAGTTTGCAGACCGATCCATCTGAAATATATATAGGTACTCTAGGTTTCTACCCACAATTTTTAGGTATTAATTAAATTGCGAAGTCTCTAACCGGTACCTATAGTACATATATTTTGTAAAAATAACAAACGTTCGAATCCCTCGGCGCGCGAGATACACTCGCACTTGACGGATTTTGTTATTTATTTAGATGTGTTTTTCTGTTTTATCACATGTGATAAAAGTCAATAAGGCGCTTATCAGAGGGAGGCCTGAGTCCAGCTGTGGACCAATACAGGCTGTTGAGGTAAGGAGGTGAGGTTTTTCTGTTCCCTTTTGACAAATATGTGGGTTGCTAGGTACCTGCTCTATTTTTCATGATATAAGTATCGATGATTTCACATCCCTAGTAGGTACATTGTTTTACGCAAATCGGTAGATATCAGATAACCCTGCCTGGGTGCGTGCCAAAAACAAAAAGAATGCGGTAATGGAATAAACGATTTATTTTTACGTCTGAAAATGCCATCAAATTACCTACCCACTGTAGATAATCGAAATAGAGGAAGAATCAACATATATCTATATAATATTTTAAAGAGGAAAGACTTGTATTTTTGTATTTTTGATTCGATTCGACTCGACGAATAAACTCAAAAACTACTGGACCGATTTCAAAACTTCTTTCACCATTAGAATGTTACTTTATTCCTGAGTAACATAGGTTTTATTTCTAGAAAAAATTAGGGCTCCATAAACCATATGTCCAACTATTGTAGTTATGTCACTATAACTACTTTTTTACATTTTAAAAGTTGATAGAAATGCCGACCAAAATCTGACCATGTTATCCATACCTTTCTATTAATCCTTATCCAAATAAATCATTTCGTATGTAAGACTGTTTCAATACCTGTATATTACTTTATTATTCGAATCGGACATTCCTTTTGCCAACCTATTGTTTTTTACCGGTTTGACCAGAGGCGCCCACCCGGCTTATCTGTGCGACATAGGTACCTACAGATAACCCGGTTATGTGATATACAAGAAACACCTGTAACAAATTAGGCTAATAAAAATTAACTAAGTACCTACCTACTCATAAAATTACCGCTCTAAAATATTTTGTATTTTGTATTTTTGTATTTATTTATTTAGCTACTAACACGATTAAATTAACCAATTACATTAGTTACATATAACAAAAAAATTGTAAAAAAATATAACCTAAAATATAACCAACTAGCTGCATTCTTACTACCCGTTGTCCTATTACCCGTTTTCTTGTAGGAATGAAGCATTTTCCCGCGGTAAAAAGAAGCCTATGTTCATCAGGAATAATAAATGAATAATGGGCTTCTTATGGTAAAAGATTATTTCAAATCGGTCCAGTAGTTTCGGAGCCTATTCAATACAAACAAACAAATCTTTCCTCTTTATAATATTTATAAAATATTTATAAATAGGTGAGGAAATGGTGGTCTGGGGGGACCAGAATTATGTGGGACTCGACACCTTGAGAAAGACGTGATACCCTCTAAAAACATCTCCGGTGTCCCTCTCTCGCCATTTTCGCCGAACCACGGGAACATTTTAAAACCTACCGAGGCTGAATAGGCCCGACTGGTGTCCCCTCTGACCTGTTCAGACCTACGGGCGAAGTAAGATTACCTTATCTGTATTACTGGGTAATTGCTTCCCAAGGCGGTAGTGGTAAATTTCATTCTGATTTTGTTAAGTAAAAGGCTAAGGAATTTTAAGTTTTTTATTTAGTTTTATAGAAACAATGTGTGTGCTCAAAGCACAGATGTAAAAATGTGAAGTACAAAAAATGGCCACCGGAAGTAGGCAATAGAGAAAAAATTAATTCTAGTGTTGCTATTACAATAGATTAAAATACTACTAATTTCTCATAAATCTTACTATTTTATGTTTTGTATTGAACAGATTTCATTTGGTTACGTGCGGTACTCCGCCGGATATTTAAGCGAACAGTAGAATTACCGCATCACGCAGCTTTCGCATGTACCATTTAAAAGACGTTATAAGTATATTCGTAGTAACTTATGTTATTTGCGTAGATAGGTATTCGGACTATTTTGGACGCATTATTGGCCTATTCAGAGGTCTGAGTACTACGAATATACTTATAACGTCTGCTTATAACTGACAGCATTTTTTGCGAAAACGAAGAGATTCGTAAACGCGTGGAGCGTTTTCTAAATTGTCAACCAATCTATTTATTTGCCGTTGACTCCTGAATCTACCATGCTGCCTACGTTTTTCAGTGCAAACCCGCGGACTAAAGCTAGTCAAGATAATAGCAATCGATCATCCGCAGCAATCAACTGATCGAGATTGTAAATTCACAGATCATACCCGCATCATAAATCGAGATGGATGACATTGGATGACATTATCGGCGCGTCAGGATGACACGCGGTGGTGATTGAACGACTGCTATAGCGTAGGATCACAACAGCTGGCTTAAATACTCTCCATATTTATTTATCTATTTATTTTCATATATCAAATATTAAAGTGCTTTATTGCCTTTAGACCTTACAGGAATCTTGGAAACGTCCCAAATTTTAAATTACATACAGAAGCAAAATTAGGAACTCCTGCGACGCAGGAGGTTGCGGGTCGATTCCCGCCTCGGGACAAATGTTTGTACGATGTTATTTAATTTCTTAGGGATATATAGTAAATACACCAGCTATTCTACAAGGCTGTTTCTGAATAACAGAAAGTGCGGTCGAGTATACTAGGAATGAAATTGCGTGAACATTTGATGTCGACGACGACAATTCTTGACCCTACCTACCTCACAGCTTGATTAATGGTGGATCAATCAAAAAAAATCAATGGCCTATCGTTCTGTTATTGGGTAAATCGATTTCAGTGAAATAAACACGTTATAGGTACCGAATTTCTAAATCGTACGCTTTGAAAAATTAGGAATCTCTTTGAAACGTTAATTAAGTAGATACTTGACGATCTATTGCAATGAAACTGGGGTAGAGGTGGGTTGGTAGATCGAACCAAATTAAAAACTATTGGATTATGGAAATAAAGAACCTTAGATTAAATTAATAGAAACAAACTAGTACTTACAATTGAGCTATATGCAGACTTTTGCAAATAATCTACAGGTAGCTTAACTGATCCAAATCAGTAGCAGTCGGAAGCGTCCTGGCTACGCTACGCTGGCTCCATTGCCCCGCTGTATGGCAATGCTGATGCGCTGCGCCAGATACTCACCAGCTCTCGGGTCACGCGTCGCTTCGACCAGACGCTCAGATATTTTTTTAAAACCCGGACAGCCTCAGTACTACGGACCTAGTGTGGAAATAAAGTTCCACGCCTAGTCGATTATTATTTATCCAAGAAGCGAAAAAGAAAACGTCGTGTCTTTAGTAGGTATTTTCCGAAATTAATTCCGAATTTCGGAATCAACAAGTGTCTACATAAAATCCAGGCGGGAGTGGCAAGGACACGACACTGACTAATGGTCCTCGGAACTAACAAGCCAGGCATGGCGTGGCATACCGAGACATAGCACTGATTACTTTCAATTATCTTTTGTTGGTCTTGGAGGAAACTTAGGCTTTTGTGATCTAGATTATGTCAGAGAAATTAAAAAATTAAATAAGAAACATGCAAACGAGTAAAATGTTCCTCAATGACGTTCTCCTCTCTCTCCATAGAATAGAATATAATTATATAGTCAGGTAATAAATAACATTACATTTCGGTTAGAAGTGACTTAAAACTTTTAACTCCATCGTGGTTATTTACAACGGGATATTTACCATGATTTGAGTTTTGAGCTTTCCAATATTTCGGCACGGTTTCATGCGACACAGTTTCAACTGTGAAGAAATATTGGAAAGCTCAAAACTCAAATCATGGTAAATATCCCGTTATAAATGACTTAAGTTCCTTAAAGCCTATGTTAGGTTTAACTAAACACAGAGTTCTCACCTGGTTTAATAAGAGGTATTAATAGGTAGGTAGGAAAACACCCAGACCAACGGAACAAATTTCTGCAGATCGTCCACAAATTTGTTCCGAGGCGGGAATCGAACCCGCATACTCCTGCGTCGCAGGCGGACCTTCGCCTGCTGCGCCACGGATTTCGTCAAAGGTAAGTGGGTCTACAGTGATACTTAATTATACAAATTATAAACACCTCTGTATACCTGAAGAACACAATAAACGATTGAGTATTGAGAGCTTCTCAATCCAAGATGAAGTGGTGTGCGTGGTGTGAGGACTGGCATTATATTTAGATCTTCGTGATACATCTTCAGCCATATCGTTACTTTCCTTCAGGTGAGATAACGGTCAAACCAAGGTTTATTGCTGCATAAATGGACGCTGTGTGGTGCTGGCTTAGAATTTGCACCACCCCAACTATTACCGCAGGAAATCAAATAATATCGCAAAAATTTTCGACTTCGACGGGACTTCAACCCACATCTTTCCGTCAGTACCGGAATGTGCTAACCAACTACACCACGAGGTCAAGTGAAATTACCCTGAGTGTGGGGTTACGCACTATAATAATAAAAAATCTTTCCGCAGGTGTCGTAAGAGGCGACTAAGGGATATCCATCGGGTGCGGGCAACAGCGCCTCCTGCAGAACTTCTACCACCAAACTGCGATCCCCAACCCGCATGCCCAGCGTGGGGATTACGGGCATCACCACCATGAGATAAAAGCCAATGTGGTGCCTATCTGGGGGAGGCCTGCGTCCAGCAGTGGACCAATATAGGCTGTTCAGGTTGAGTTTGAGGAAGATTTTTTTTACTGTATTCACAGTAAAAAAAAAAATGGGAAATTTGTTGAAGTGACAGCGAATAAGCTGAACTTATTTTAATAAAACTTTTCAGCCACAGATGCACATATCTATCTCACCGCCTCGCCTGAGCAGTGAATGTATTAAACGTTGACACAGAAAGCTCTGTGTCAATGTCAACGTTTAATACATTCACTGGACATTATTTTGAACGTTCAAGAAACGTGTCTATGTGTCTGTGTACACCTCTGAGTACTGAAACTAATGGAGAGGGCATATTGTTCTATATGAACCATAGGTTATACAAATATGATCGACATTGTCCTCATAAACTTGTAGCTATCTCGTTTTAACTTACCTACAATACCACATGTAAAAAGAGACAACAATATATTAGGTCCTTACATATGAAATTGGCGTTTTTCGTACTGGCCACTTTAATCACAAATTTCTCCTCTTTGGTAAGGAATTCCAAATTCAAATTTGTACAGCTATAGACTCGTGTATTTGTGCTTCGATGATCGTCATTCATTTGTTTTTTTTCTTCTGTTTTTTTCTGTTTGCGTCACTCATTTTACAAAATGGAAAACTTAAAATATCGCATTATTTACGAGTACGAGTTCCGCCGTGGCACTAGTGCTGCGGAAACAACTCGAAGGGTGAATGATGTGTATGGCGGTCGTGTTGCAAAAGAAAACACAGTTCGTTTTTGGTTCCAACGTTTTCGTTCTGGAAATTTCGACTTGCAGAACAAGCCCCGTGGACGGCCTGAGACTCAAGTTGATAATGAAGAGTTGAAGGCTATTGTGGAAGCGGATCCATCGCAAACCACGTCCGAGTTAGCTGCAGGCTGCGGTGTTAGTGATAAAACTGTTTTAATTCACTTGAAGCAAATTGGGAAGATTAAAAAGCTTGAAAGGTGGGTACCTCACGAATTGACTGAAGCAAACCGGCAAACGCGCGTCGACTGCTGCGTTACATTACTAAACCGGCACAATAATGAAGGTATTTTAAACCGAATCATTACCTGTGATGAAAAATGGGTTCTTTACGATAATCGGAAGCGCTCAGCGCAATGGTTGGATCCTGGCCAGCCAGCCAAATCCTGCCCCAAGCGAAAATTAACCCCAAAAAAGTTACTTGTAAGCGTTTGGTGGACTAGTGCCGGTATTGTTCATTACAGTTTTCTCAAATCTGGCCAGACTATTACGGCTGATGTCTATTGTCAGCAATTGCAAACCATGATGGAAAAGCTAGCGGCTAAACAACCTAGGCTGGTCAATCGCTCCACGCCACTGCTGCTTCACGACAACGCTAGACCACACACTGCGCAACAGACGGCTACTAAATTAGAAGAGCTTCAATTGGAAAGTCTAAGACATCCTCCGTACTCCCCGGACCTTGCTCCAACAGATTACCATTTTTTTCGAAATTTGGATAACTTCTTGCAAGGGAAAAAATTCAACTCCGATGGGGCAGTCCAAATCGCCTTCAAAGATTTTATTGATTCCCGTCCGACTGGTTTTTTTAGTAAAGGGATCAATGAACTACCTATAAGATGGCAAAAGTGCATAGAAAATAATGGTTCATACTTTGATTAATTAAATATATTATATTAAAAAATATTCGACTTTTTGTTCCTCCCATACAAAACGCCAATTTCATATGTAAGGACCTTTTACCTATTTTTGGCAACATTAAAATGTGACGTCATAGCAATGCATGTTTGAGGCCGGTTCGCCATTTTAGTTTCCCAATGTTTATGGTATGTTAGCTGTCAACGCGAGATGCATTTGCTGTGTTTTGTGCAAAAATTATTTGAATTCGTGATTTATCTAGTGAATACTTATCTAATAAGTGAAAGAAAGCAACAAGGAACATGCCTAAATGCAGTGTGGTAGGTTGCGGGATCAGAAAAAGCGAAAATCGTCCAAACATTACATTACACCGGTATGTATTATTATTTTGCAAAAATACCACAAATGCCTCATCTTTTGGCTTTCTTATGAATAGTATACATAAAATTAATACCGAATGAAACCTGTACTACCTATTTTTGTGGGTTTTGATAGCGTTTTTCAATAAAATATAAAAATGTTTGTTTGGCGATAGTGTTGTCCTTCAAGGCATTTTTCATATCGATGTTTTCAAGTGTAAATTGTAGTGTACTAATTTTTAAATGATATTTTTCGTTTTAGGCTGCCCAAAAATGAACGTAGAAGAAAAATGTGACTGGATACAATAGGCGTGGAAAATTTTACGTCTCGTACGAAAACGATTTTCGTTTGCTCTCTTCATTTTGACGAACCAATCGTGTTTCAATAGAACTTTAAATATCACGACATTGCGAAAGGATACCATACCATCACGAATCTTTTTAGTAAGTATTTTACTTGACTCGTACTTGACCCTTACTCCCATAAACTTCATCGTGTATATTTACAAACTTTACCACCTTCATTTTTCCAAAGGGGTTAAATTTAACTATTAATGAATATTAAGTTAGTAAATAAATCTGACCCAAAGTAATATTAAAGCCCATACTTCAAATCCCTTTTAACATGTATTTTTACAAAAACCTCTCCCAGCAAATAATTTCCTTGCAAAATAAACTTATTTACTTCCTAAACGTCAGCTTTCTAGAGTCTATTAGTTTTGGCTGACAAATAATGTTTTATTTTATACTTATTCTTCCGTCATGATGTTTCAGCCTCCAGCCCGATCGAGTACATCCAGTACTTTATCAGAAATAGACCCAAACCAGACTCCATCTACTTATAAAATACCTATGTGATGCGTCAGATGAGGTGAATATCTTTATTTATTACTCGCTTTACTCCTTACCTATTTATGTTATACTATAAAATAAACCGTAGTTATTATACAGGGTGTTCGGCAGACCGTGTGCCATACTGTAACTTGGTGTAGGTGGAATCGAGTGCAAGAAATCGCGGCTTTTTTTGTTTTTTCAAGATTTGGATTTTTTCGGAATTTTGAACTATTTAGTGATGTAAAATTTTAGTTCGAAATTATTTTACAATTAGTTTTTTTTTATTTAATCCTAACTTGAACGCTAAACTTTTAATTTATATATTTCAACACTTTGAATGCCCATAGCTACTTTATTTACCTAGAACTCATGTAAATATTGATATTAATAGTACGGGCTAACATGCTAGATGTCTTAAAAACATGTAATACATGTTATTTCGTAAAAAAAAAGTTACAGCTAAATAGTTAAAATTTCGGAAAAAATCTAAAGAAACTTAAAAATTCTTAAAACAGCCGAGCGGCTTACCGGGTTTAAAAAATCCACCAAGCTGTTGCACTTGGTTTCACCTACCCCAGTTACCTTATGGCACACGGTCTGCCGTATATTGTTTATTTTTTAGCTTGTACAAATAAAAGCAGCTGGCCCAAGTACTCTACATCTCAATTTCAATATAAAACAATTAAGCCTATGATGGAAAAAACTAGAAACAATTATTATGCTAAAAACCTTCTTAATTTTCAGGTTAAAAATGTGAGTTCACACATTAATTGTCAAGATCGAATCCCCAGTACGTCCAATGAGAGTATCTCAAATTTACCGGTATGTATATGAAATGACAATGGTTTATATTTTATTTTATTCCAGGCTTGAACTACATGTATTAAAATTTTAGCTCGATCCGTTATGTAGTTTTGTTGTGAAGAGGTAACAAGCATCCATCCAAACTTTCGCATTATTAGAGTGATAATAAAAAAAAAACACTTCTTGACTTCGTAAGAGTTCGGTTAGGAATTCATTGCACTGCAGACATGCAGAAAATGCAATCACTCAGTCAAATATAATTTCATGCTCTGATTCTTTTAAGAAGACAACTGATAACCAGCTTTGGTGATGATGTCCCAAGTTCTCAATAATGACAAAAAATATTGTAATTCCCCAGTCGATTTATATTAAAAGACATGACGACTTAAATGAAAAGCTGTATAGAACATTCTTGGTTCTTATTTTTGTCCTCAATATATTAGCACTGGGATATTTATGTATTATTTTGATTTACAGGTACCGGATGCAACACTGGAAACTATTAAACAATTAAATTTAAAATCTGAAAACTACAACAAAAAACATTAAATGAAAAAGTAAGAAGACAAAAAAAGAAAATTGTAGATTTTTCAAATATTATCAAAGATTTAAAACAATCGCATTGGGTGAATGCAGAAGATTTTAATATCTTCTGCATTCACCAAATGCGATTGTTTAAGGTTTTGTGATTGTAAATTAATGCGACTGATTGAATTGTTTGGAAAATTGTATGAAAACATAAGCGATTGTGTATCTGAGATTTGTATTGTGAAGGTTTTACAAGTGTGTTATTCAAAATTATATCATTTAAACTTTTTATGGTCACTACATAGGTACCTACTTAGTAAAACGGGTTCAATATTGTCATTAAAATCTTTGTTGTATAAAAATAATATATTATCGCAATTATGTAGCTTTTTGTTTTATTTCAGTACCTATTTTATTAAATAAACATTGATAAAATTGCACTTTCTTAGTAACAAGTTGATGCATCTCACGAGCGCGGTCGAGCCATGGTTGGGTGCATGTATGTATGCACGTACACATTGTCTCTGTAATTTGTGCATACATTTTTTTATACTATACAATTCCGTTTCACATGATCGAGGTGAAAATTAAATCAATAAGATAAAGTATGGTCACCAAAGTATCTGTGTCGATGAATATATCGATATACAATAGGGCAGCACTACGGAAAGGAGCCATTTTTGTTTCCTCTGAACTTTAGGTATACACGTTTTTTTCGTAGGTATGCCATCTCCATTGGTTTCAGTACTCAGAGGTGTACACAGAAAGCTCTGTGTCAACGTTTAATACATTCACTGGACATTATTTTGAACGTTCAAGAAACGTGTGTCTATGTGTCTGTGTACACAGAAAGCTCTGTGTCAACGTTTAATACATTCACTGGACATTATTTTGAACGTTCAAGAAACGTGTGTCTATGTGTCTGTTTGTCTGTGTGGAAGTGTTGCTTCCAATAGGAAGAACTTCGAAGGGAAGAACCGATTTTGATTTACCTACCTATACCTAGTTATTGTTGTTTGTAAAGTGACTTTATGAAAAGTTTTCTTGGTGCTTTCAGGTACTAATTTTCAAATAGTTTAATGTCAACTCGTCACACCGTCAATCGTTTCTTGTAAAATTAGCTTGTGTTTGATGAAATCCGGCCATAGAAATATCGGCATAGACTACACACTACACGTCAAAAGCAAACTAGGACCGCGAAATAAAAACTTCGTGGAAATGGGTTTGCGGTAAAGAGCTCTCGAAAACGCTTTAATTATTTCTAGAGTCCAGAAAATAGGACAGCTTTTCGAATGAAAATAGTTCAGAAAAGTAATGTAAACTTTAGATTCTGTGAAAATTAGAGTAAACCCGGTCAAAAAAAGAACGGAGTTTTTAATCATAGGACCGCATTTTAGAACGGCTTTTACTTTTAAGACTTTTTTGTACCAACGAGGGACCAACCCTGTTTTCTTAATGCTGTCCTTGCGTTTATACTCTGCTTAGTAGTGCATTTAACAAAGAAAAATTACAAAGAAACAATACATAAAAAATATTTAAAATTGAAACAGTTGAGCAAACTACAGGCAAATTATCAAAAGGTAGCTCAACTGATCCTTATCAATTTCAATCGTCAGCATCCCCATTCTCAAGATGCTGGCTGCATTGCCTCGCTGTATAGCAATACTGATGCGCTGCACCAGGTACTCACCAGCTCTCGGGTCACGCATCGCTTCGACCAGACGCTCAGATAAATACTTGAAAACCGGGAGAGCATCGGCACTCCACGGACCTAGTGTCTCGACTCCAAGGGAAGCAAATATGTAGGCTCTGTCGAGAGCTGCATATTAGCGCCTCTTGAGATCCTCAGCCAAATCTGCCGCCGCACCCGCCCTCACGGATGTCCTCGGAAGACGGGAACGAGTAGTTGATTTTTACCATGGTATGGTGCAACAGGGCCATTGTGGATAAATAAATAAAAGAAATAATTCTGGAAAATAGCCCCAAGCTAAGCAGAGCTTGTGTTATAGGTGAGACTGATATAGGTAGAAATTATTTTAAACTGAAAAAAAATATTGTTTACATTGATTAAGATCTGGTCTAATGTGATCACGCTCATGAATCCATATGAGCCTGATAAGATCTTGTCTTCTGTGACATGTGAACTTAGTTAAATCGTAATAGCTCCTTCTACCAAGTAATGAATTGGCCTTATAAAGTGTAGTTAGGTATTTAATATAATTCAGAGATTAAATGCAACAAAGTTGTTTGCTAACCCCGTGCAAAAAAATGTTTAATATGACAAAGTGAATATTTATTTTGACTTAGAGCATTGATATGTCAATGATGTGCCTATTTTTTGTTTTAAACAAATCCGATATGTTGCAGCTACCATGCATTCCGTTGATAGATATTTTTATTAAAAAGAAAATACCCAGAACACCGTGATCAAATTTTTGCAGATCGTACAAACTTTTGTCCCAAGGTAGAATCCGAACCCGCAACCTCCTACGTGGATGACAAAAACTTCGTTGTAATATAAAAATAGTCTTAGTTACAGAAAGTTAGATTGGAATAAAAGATACGTTCAACAAGATTTTTATGGCACCAACTTACGTAAAACCAATAATTAGGTAGGGATCTAATTCATTGTACACCTACCGATAACTTACCATACAAAAATCCTACTAATCTTTAGAGATGGGCGTTGTCCTTAAATTTCCACAACGATGCGCATCGTTTTTGTCAGAATGGCATCCGTTGTGAACAACGATGTTGCCGCCAAGGATGTCGGCCGGGTTGCTAACACAACACTGACACTAGGGTGTCGATGTTGCCGCCAACGATGTCGGCCGGGTTGCTAACTCAATACTGACACTAGGGTGTCGATGTTGCCGCCAACGATGTCGGCCGCGTTGCGGTGCGCACATCATCGTAATTTGCGTAGGTAATGAAAAAATCCAAACAAACGACAAGAATAACGAGCATATGAAACTTACTGGAAGTGACATGAGCGTTTTATACGGGTAGGTCCTAAAATATGGAATTTGAACGAATAAAATAATTCAATATCTAACTTGGTTCCTAGTAGTAGGGTAAATCAAAAAACCATAATACTTATATTAAAACGAGACATTTGATAAAAAAATTAAATATCGTATTTTTTAAATAATAAATAACATTGGTCCATGGTTCATGCCATATCTAGTTAGTTATAATACAACGTTCAGTTCTATGTTCTAGCATCCTCTCCTCTCGCTCACACACACGCAGGCATGCGGGCGGTGAGGTATGGATGGATGTTCGTTGCTTAGGTTTGGCAATCAATCGGCATTACTCGGCTGACTTCGTTGTTCGCCATCCGATGCCGCGCCACTAACCTCCCCGCTCTTCCGATGTCGGTGTGACGTTCGTTTGTTGTCGGTGGCGATCGGCATTACTCGGTTCGGCATCTCGTTGTCGCAGGCATCCGTTGTTCACCTATTCGCCATCCGATGGGAACATCGTACACTGACATCGTTGGTCAACAACGATGTTAGTAAAAACGACCACCTCTACTAATCTTACTAATATCCTACTTCTTATCCTACCAATTCTACCAATATTATAAAGCCGAAAGTTTGTGAAATCTGAATTTTTGTTACCTAGGATCTTCAAAACTACTGAACAGATCAAGATAAAATTTGGTGTACGTTTAGAGCATAGCCTTACTTAGATAATGGGCTACTTATTATACCAAAAATACGCGTTTCATGCCGCGGGCAGAAGCTAGTGTTCAATAAAATGTTTTATAGAATTTAATTTCCGAAAATGATTTTGCACAAAAGCCTCGATATTGGACTCTTAAAGCGCGTAATAAACATAAAACTGCCATAAATACCGGGACATAGCAGTTTTATTTTAGTTCCCGTTGGCAACTTTAAGCCGATGGGTATTGAAGAGTTTTTGGCAAAAAGGTAAAACCATAGAGTAATTAAACCCGCCAAATGCGAGTCGACTCGCACACGAAGGGTTCTGTATCATCTTACAACATTATTTCGCAAAAGACAAAAAAACTGTTTTTTTTATGGATCGGAAAAAAAGCAAAAAGCCATCATGACGCGATCAAGAAAGCCAAGAAAAGCGCCCGAAGTCGCTTAGCTTCAGTGATCGGTACTCAACTTGGTTTTTTATTAAATGTCAAACAAATCAGATTACTTAGGAGAATCTTAAGATGAGAAAATATATAAACATTTTATGTTAAAACAATAAGCATATCGAATTACAAATATAAGGAATTAATAAATCCTAATTTGAGGTAATTTTCTTGTATACTAAAAGCGTGGTTTTTCATCAATAAATATTCAGTACAGAACCAACTATAGTCATGTTAATTACTCCTCCAACCAAAAACATTTCAAATGGAAGAGAGAGTCTACTTTGTGTTGCTTAGCAAACGAATAAAAATATGTACGTACTAAAACGTTTGAACGACACAGTACGAAATGGCGTCCACGCTGCTATTTGCGGCGATATCGTTGCGCGTCCGCAACGAATTCGCTGCGCATCCGCGGCGTGTTCGCTGCGCCCTCGTAACGTATTTGCTGCGCGCCCGCTCTGCCTCGCAGCCGCTCGCAAACCGCTAGTATGATAGATAAGGCTCTTAAGGTTGCACGGCCTTACCTACAAGTTTTTTGGTTTTGGTAGAGTGTCAAGTTACACCTGCAGGGGTATTTTAATTCATTCGATTCGATTCCGAATCGAATCCGACGGATCTATAAAACGCTATTTTTATTTCGCCTCGGGTATCAACCCGATCAATCATCAGATTGAAATAAGGAACTCCTCCTCATTGACATGGCCATTAGTCAACAGATTCGCTTCGGTTTTTAGATCATCAACGCGAGGCGAAATCAAAATAGCGTTTTATAGATAGAAATTCGATTCGGAAACGAATCGAATGAATTAAAATACCCCTGCTGTAGATAGGCAAAGCACGGGGTTTGTTCTCTAGGGTAGAAAAGACAAAAATGACATCGCATCGTCATACATTGCGTACATTATTGAAGTTAAAAGAATGAATTTCAAATAATTTACGCAGTCAATGACAAAGTGACGTAATTTTTCTGTATTCTACCATAGACAATAATCTCCGTGCTTGCCCTACTGTACAGGGTCTATGCCAAAAATCACACTAATATTATAAATGCGAAAGTTTGGATGTATGGATGGATGTTTGTTACCTCTTCACACCAAAACTACTGAACGGATCAGGCTGAAATTTTGCAGACAGGTGGTTTTAAGCCTGGAATAAAACATAAGCTACTTTTTATCCCATAAATCAGTTCTCATGGGATAGAAATAACCTTTCAACGTTTCCATAGAAAACAACGCGTGCGAAGCCGCGGGCAGAAACTAGTATCAACTAAAAATGCCATCTTTTCAGACATGGTCGAACTATTTTTTTTCATTAAGAAAAAGCCTCATTGGTGTGTCCCCACGGCAAGAGAGTCTTCGGCCATCAGCCCCCCTGGAAGACCAAAGCTCTGCGTAGAGAAGACGCTGTGCTGTTCTATTTCAATATTTTAGGTTACCTACCAAAAACTTTATTAACTTACTTTATTCCTATGGCTCAGCGACCCGAAGTGTCTTTGCCTCGAGAAGTCGCCATTTTTTCTTGTCTCGTCCTTTTGGCCCGCCAGTCCTCCGCATAACCTTCAAACCGTAACTGCATTTTTTCTGCAACACCCTGTAAATACTTACTATAAAATCACTATAAAACATAAGAACCTTATTAGCTCGTCACGAAAATATCCTTAAATGGTTGAATTCACTCAAAAACCTGCTGTTCATAAGTACCTACTAAAAGCGCTCTCATAAAATCAAAATATTAAAAATCCAAATAATCTTATCTTTATACTTATCTTACATACTGAGAATGCTAAGGTGCCTATTTATAAACTGTAAGTAAATTCTGCTGTTAGTTGGTGGGTTTTTGCCCTGCATCTAGGTACCCGGAATTCGCTACCCAGAGCAGCAGCGAGATCCGAGTGGGTATGCGGTAAGCCTTTGTCACAACTATACTCGGCGGAATACCGCAGATCACGAAAGCTCAAGCGGTAAGATTCACCGCATGCCGCTACCACGCTCTGGGTAGCGAATAACGCGTAAGTTTGAACAGGTCTTTATAGGTGAGTGTAAAGTCAAAGACAAGAATTGCCGAATGGGTCTTCTTTCTAGAAGACTCATTCAGCAGTTCTTGCTCAATCAAGAATTGTCTGAATGCTCGTTGACTGGGCAGTTTAACATTTTCAGTAGGTACCCATGACGCAAAGGTTTATGTTCGGCTGAAGAAGCTGCAACAGAGGCTGGGCATTGAATGTTAAAAATTATACACACACTATAATACCTATTATAAATGTGAAAGTTTGGATGTTTACATGTAGTGATGGATGTATGGATGTTTGACCTCTTCACGCCCAAAACGACTGAACGGATCGGGCTGAATTATGCATACTTACAGGTAATTCTAATTCTAGAATCAAACATAGGCTTATTTTTCTTATTTATCTAGCTCATTAATTTATCTTCTTAATTTATGTATCTTTTTTATCATCCTTTATCCCATAAATAAGTTCGATAGAGGTATAGATAGAGGGATGGAAAACGTTTCTATAGAAACAACGGGTGCGAAACCGCGGGCAGAAACTAGTATAAAATAAAAAATATGAATATTTAGAAGGTTCGTCGTTGGCTTGGCTGAAACTTTTAGTCGATAAGTGCTTCTTCCACTTGCGTGCGAAGCCGCAGGCCCGAGCCAGTTTCTTTTATAATAACGTTCTCAAGAGAGCTCATTTGTAAGACACAAAATTGTATTTTTAATCGTGTTTGATAGGATATTGATGTCTGAGCTTTATGTTAATTAAGTAAATTATATTACTACACAAAACGGATCAAAACATGTAGTAGATAAAGACTCTTTTAAAACAAGATCCGTCAAGTGCGAGTGTAACTCGCGCGCCGAGGGTTTTGAACGTTTGTCAACAAATATGTACCAAAAGTACCGGTTAGAGACTTCGCAATTTAACGAATACCTAAGAATAGTAGGTACCAACCTACATTTCAGATGGATCTCTCTGCATGCTTCGGTTAAATGGGTGGTTGGGTTAAGGTGGGTAGGTAATGGTAAATTTTTCGACTTTTTTCGAAATATTTCAAAAAGTATGAAAGCTACAGAAATTTGAAAAACTGGTTTGAAATTTCCAAACCGATACCTTTCATTTGATACCCCACTTGGTGGGGTTACCCCCCTTTTGAAAATTATTCCTTTTTGACCATTTTTCAAAAAGTGTTATTTTTACAGACTTCTCTATATTTTTCCTGTAAAATATAGATCCATATCTACAAACGCTTCATACATTTTAAACGGATCGCTCTGCAAACTTCGGAGATAGGGGGGGGGGATGGGTATTTTTTCGACTTTTTTCGAAATATTTTAAAAAGTATGAAACCTACAAAAATTTCAAAAAATATTTTGAAATGTACAAAATGATACCTTTCATTTGATACCCCAAATGACTCTGTAGGTATCTTTTAAAATTTTGGCATCATAATTTGTATGGAAAATATTCATTTTCGTTTTTCATTTATTTTTCTCTAAATCTGTACAGGCGCACGAAATGTATTATTATTTTAAATTTCAAGTTGATAGCTGCAGTAGTTTATGAGTTATTAAGGAGGGAAAAAAGGACAGACAAAGCGAGACCATAAGGGTTTTGAAACCGATCTTCGATCTTCAAAACCCTAAAAATCATCATCATCATTGCAACACTCAAGTTACCCATTGCGGAGTAGGTACAATGCTGGGTACTGTCGGTGTTACGAGCCGCGATGTAACGTGTTACTACTGTGTGGTGTTACACAGTGAGACTGATAAATACAAATAAATAAACTTAATGACAGTACCTACCATGTCAATATATTTATGAAAACTTGTTGTACACTCATAGAAATATCAATCGATTCCCTAAAAATAGCGACATAAAAGATAATAAAAAAAACTAGAAATAAAAATATACTAGCTATGCCCACAACTAGGCTACACAAGATATAGGTAATGTATCTTTTAAAGGGCAATGTATACGCTTCTACAACAAAACTCCAAGTGAGTTGCAAAAATTATCAATAAATAAATTCAAACAAATTGTCAAACATATCCTTTGTAAAAAGGCTTACTACAAAATATCAGATTATCTAGTGGATAATAAAGCTTGGGATGAGTTTTGCAGTTCAGCTCGAAAAATAACAACTAACAGGCTAAAGGTTTCTTTGTCAAAAGTAATGAAGCATTACTTTAGTCTACATAGGTACCAAAGCGACCCCCCTCGAAGGGTTCCCGCCTTGCCTGGGCGGGGGGCTTAGTAATCGCGGTCACCCGCGACGAAGCTAAGCTTTTTGTGGAGCGGTTGTAGGTTGCGGTGTCGTATGGGAGGCACTGAAACTGAGGCTGTGCTGTATGTAGCATGGCCGGAGAGAGGTGTGGTTCTAAGTGTACATTTATTGTAATTATAGAACTAAAGAGTTTTTGATTTGATTTGAGCGTTCGTGCAGTCTATACTGGAAAAGAAGGCGCTGCCAACTAGCTGCCAACGAGTAACGAGACAGATTTTTAGCACACGGCGTTACGTATCAAACTCGCTGCGAATGGGACATTACGTACCGTCCTTTAATTTCTGCTAGCCTCCCATGCCCAGTGCTTTTCGCATCGGTGTGTACGAATTGTACGAAGATTTGGTTTTGGGTTTGTTAAGTACGTAAAATAAATAAAAAAATTGTGATTATTTAATTGGTTGTTTGTATTTGATATTAAAATTATTTATTTGTATTTAAATTGTTAAGGGGATTTCTAATTTTTTTTGTCTAATAATCCCCTTCTGCAGCTTGATCCGTTTGTAAGGGGATTTTTAGACAAAAGTCCAATAATCCCCTTCGCAGGCGATTGCCTCAGGGGATTATTAGACCAAGCCTGCCTCGCGACTTTTGCAAAGTCTTTGGCCCCACGCGCTTTTAGATCGATCTGAAAGCGCGTTGGGCCGAAAAAGTTGGGTAAATACTCCAGCATCGGCCAGCCGTCTTACGCTAATCGTCATCCTGGCCGGAGGGAATCCCACACTACGTTTACTAAGTCACAGTCCTCACTCAGAACACGTTTACCCCAGCAGTTGTTCGGTTTTTCGGGAGATAGACGGCCCAATGCCAGTTAAGCTTGCGAATTCTTTTAGCTATGCCGACAATATTTTTTCGTGTCTTACTACATCTTTTTGTTTACAAATAATTTAATTTACGAAATCTCTTATCTTTACAGCTTTATTAATTCCATTCGAGATTATTGCCTCCCACAGTAATAACAGACCGATATTTAGCCATTTTATGGAAATGCTTATTAAATTACTTAGTAAAAGCTGCAGATATACTCCATTTATTAATACTTGGTCATATTAATATGACGATGACGGTTGTGGCGCGGCGGTCGAATGTCCTCCTGCGACGCAGGAGTTTGCGGGTTTGATTCCGGCCTCGCGACAAATTTTTGTACGTTCCGCAGATATTTGGTCCAAGTGTTCTGGGTGCTTTCTATGTTTAGTTAGAAAACTATCTATGTAATACTAAAGTCATAAATAACGGGATATTTACCATGATTTGAGATTTGAGCTTTCCAATATTTCGGCACAGTTTCATGCGCCATGATCACGGAATAACTGACGGCACTGCGAGTGAGTTGTTTAGTGTTGATAACCATGATGGAATTAACAGTTTTATTTATTCTCTGCCACAGATTTGCTCAGACAAAATGATGTCAATTCAAATTAGTTTAGTTTTGGGTACCTACATAATAATATATCCTACCCAAATTTTATCATGATCCGTTCAGATTTTAGCCGTGCAGTTTAGGCGTTAAAAGGGAACAGACTGACAAACAAAATTACTTTGGAATATATGATATTAGTATGGAAGACGGTAGGGCTGGTCCACCAGTTCAAACTCGCTTAGCGAGCTATGGAAAGAGCTATGCTCGGAGTTTCTCTGAAGGATATGATTCGTAACGAATACATCCGACAAAGAACCAAAGCTATCGACATAGCTCTAAGAATAAGCAAGCTGAAGTGGCAGTGGGCCGGCCTTATCTCGCGAAGAACTGATAACCGCTGGGGGAAACGTGTTCTTGAGTGAAGACCACGACTCGGCAAACGTAGTGTAGGACGCCCTCCGGCCAGGTGGGATGACGACCTGCGAAAGACTGCAGGCAGATGCTGGATGCGGCAAGCTGAAGACAGAGCGCTATGGCGCTCATTAGGGGAGGCCTATGTCCAGCAGTGAACTAATATAGGCTGATGATGATGATGTATGGAAATATGGATGCTACATTTTATTTCCTTGTTTTCTAATTTGTTTTTAATCTTTAACTATAATTTTCTTTGTTATTTAATTTTATTTCTTTGTACAATAAAGAAATACAGAATTACTGAAAGCATTATTCCAGCTAAGCCGTACCGAAAAAGCCTGATTACCTACAAAACAAAAGTAGCAACAAAGCTGTTGTTTTTCGTTACTTTTCCCGGTTGTTTAATCCACTTTACAAATGAATTAAGCAGGCATTAATCGTCGGAAAAAGCCTGTGGTTTTGTGAAAAACCTTTTACTGAAATGGATAGGTACTTAAACGAAGAATATTTTACCAAAAACGGAAGTGTTCAGGAAGCTCATGACGTTTTATTGGCTCCTTGAATAACTACTTATCAGTTTTTGGTAAATATTCCCCTTCAGCTACTTTGGTAACCAACTGATTCGTAACCAGCTACGTAAAATCAATTTTCTTCACTGTTTTGTAATCCTAACCTTCCGTAACCGAGGAATATTTTACCAAAAACTTCCACAAACATATAACATTACATAAATAATATAGCTAACTCTATATTGTACCACACAAACATAAAATACAATACTTATTGAAATGCTGAGAATTAAGGAAGTACTGGCTTTATCGGTTTGAGCGATCTCTTCCAGGTTCCAATAATATGTGGAGAATCGATAGACTCGTCACTTTTTTGTGTGATGTCACACAAAAAAGCATTTTTATAGAATGCACGCACCCTCCACAAAACGTTATAGGTACCTACACTCGGCATACATTTTTAGAATAGTTTATCTCTACTCTTGGGACTCAGCGGCCCAAAGTAGATCTTGGCTTCCACCACAAGACTTCTGCAGGCATCTCGTGACCTCTGAGCTCTCTCCTGCTATTGGCGTTCAGTTCGCGGGGATCGGCCTCAAATTTGTCGGAGGCATGATCTAAGAAAACAAGGTCAAACATTTATTGCATTCCCAAGTCTACGTCACTGTCCAGTTGCTACTTTAATGCAACAAAAAACGGAAGTTACGTTCATTTGCCGGTGCGTCACTCGCGTTGTTGATCGGATCAATCTTTAAAAAAAAAGGGCGGTTGCTCTATCCGTAATTGTAAGAGTGAAAGGCGGTAAAATAGAATTAGTAGTTATATTATAAATAAAATTATAATAAAACCTAGATCTAGACGTCGAATTTTCCCAAACTGAAAAGTTTGAGAAGCACCGTAGCAGATATGACGTAGAATTGGGAAAACCCAGTGACCGTTTTTTCTCGGAGCCTATGCTTAGCGAAGTATATTATTGTACCATGGTCGTAGGCTTGTTCTTGCTGTTTCAGTTAAGGGATCGCTCCCTACTAGTACAATCGTACTAAAGTACTACATCAGACTTCTAGTACTATCAGTTCTCGTACCCCGCGCGGCAAAATTTTGAGGGAAACTTTAGTACTACTGAACTAGAAAACAAAATGCATATCTCCGTCTCCTTTACTTCCCCGGATTATGCGCTGTCTATCTCTATTCTTCCTTATTCATTCCTTTGTTTTGCAATTTCGTCTGACACATTAGTACTATTGAACTAGAGAACGTTATGGATTTTTTTTGTTCGTTTTGTTCTTTTCAACAGATTTTAAACTTTATAGCGTACTTGTTTATGCCCGCGGCTTCGCACGCGTTGTTTCTATGGAAGGTGATTTATAAATCTCATCTCTAATAAATCTCTAATTTATCCAATAAATCAGTTCCCATGGGATATATCCCATGGGAACTGATTTATTGGATAAAAAGCCTATTTTTGATTCCAGGATTAGAATTACCTTTGAGCAAAATTTCAGCCCGATCCGTTCAGTAGGTTTGGCGTGCAGAGGTAACAAACATCCATCCATCCAAACTTTCGCATTTATAATATGATATCTGTGATAAAATAGTGATTCAAACGTGACCTTTTTTAGTCGTTCCGAGATTTCAGAACTGATGAGCAAGTGAACTAGTGAATTACTAGGAACGAGTTTAACTGAACAGTTCTTACTCGTTCGTTGTGGGAATTCATTAATTTTAGTACATCATTCCTGTAGGCCTAGCTCGGGAATAGATGTCTGGGGTAGAATAGAGAAGAATGACATCGCATTGTCATACATTGCGTAAATGATTGAAGTTGAAGGAATGAGTTTCAAACATATTACGCATTCGATGACGATGTGACGTAATTATTCAACCGACGAAAAACGGAGGAGGTTCTCAAGTCGACGTGTATTTTTTTTTATGTATGACCACGCATAACTTTTTACAGAGTAGTCCGATTTCGATAATTCTTTTTTAATTGGAAAGGGTATACCCCAAAGATAGTCCCATCTAAATTTGAAAAAAAAATCCTATCCTAAGGGTAGGAAAACAGGGGATGATTGATTTTTGACTCACTGTAGTAATGTTTGACCATGCATAACATTTTACACAGTAGTCCGATTTTGATAATTCTTTTTTTATTGAATATGGTATACCTTGATGTGTCATCAAACTAAATTAGACTAATTTTAACTAGATGTCGCCATTAGAAGAATTGAAGTCGGATCATCGTTTTTTAAAACACACCAAATTATCTCCATTCTACCCTCGACAATAATCCAAGTGCTAGGCCTAAAATACACAAGATTACTTTGTCGATCCAGCGATACCTAGGGCGGCCGACTGGTCTAAAACGGTTTTTCCTGTCTTCTTCTTGAGTGCCCGATCCTTCTCCATTCTCTCGATGCGTCCTAGCCAGCGAAGACGAGCTCAGTTGAACTCGCAAAAAGGTAAATAGAACATTAAAACAAGTTATTAATGTAAACACATTTAATTCTTTGCACAGTAAATGGCGTTACACTTGTTTAGGTACTTCATGTAAATACTAGAATCTAACTTTTTGTTCCTTTCCTCGGAATTTGGCACTATCCCTTACATTCATTACAACAGAAAGCCTTAGAAATATATGTACATAATTAAATCACTTTATAAAAGGGTATTATAAATATTCAAAAATTAAAAAAAAATGTGATGCAGTGAAATTTCACCATAGTGACAACTACACGACGATGTTTCACGAAGTTCTAGAAGACATTCTAGAACTTCGTGAAACATCGTCGATCATATAGTCAATTATCATCTGGTGAGATTGTGTTCAAATGAAGGTCTATTCATGATAAAAATACTTTAATTTCTGTATAATTTCATATCACTTTGCACAGCAAGGCGATTAAAAATGTCTTTGCCGATGTGATTTTTAGGGTTACCCAAATAAAACCCCCAATCTAATATATGTATAACCTTTCAGCTGCCAGGCTGCCCTCCACGGGTAAAGAAACCAGAGCATGATTGCCACGCGCCCGTTGCGGGCAGAAAGAGAAAGAAATTTAGCAGTACCTACTTATCTATAAAAATAAATTCCTTGATGTTTCGCTCTCTTTTCATCATTATACCAATGTCGTAGGATAAAATAAGCTAGCGATGTTATGCTTCACATTTGAATTGATTCAAACCTCGTAAACATCAGTCTTCTTTCTGTAAAAAGATGTCTTTGCCAATGTGATTTTTATGGTTAGCCAAATAAAACTCCGAATCTAATCCATATGATACCATCTTTCTAAGGCCATCTGTACGTATCATTACATACCCAATTTACTATTTTGTTAGTCTTACTAACATTAACACCATTGATAAAGGAATGATTATTAATAAATTGATTTATTATATTAATAAGTAGGTAAGTAATATTAATATTTTACAGTACAAATACATACACAATAATAATATTAAACCTTTCATAATAAAACACAAGGGAGCTTCGTAAAACAATATTATTTGATTACGTTTCGAACCTAAAAATTATGAATGTGAAAACTTTTGCAATCTGTTTTCGTTTTAAACAATTATTTGCTGTTATAGCTTAGATTTGTTTTTACTGAAACGGTTTTGGAACAACTAAGGAATCGTAAAAATTGTGGTTAAAACGAATGGTCTCACATTAATCAAAATTTTTCAAGTCGTTTATCAAGTCGAAACTAACGCACGGCCTAATACCGTGGTTCGTAAGCAAAACGTAATGGAGTCTACACACTAAAGTATGTCACACACCCGGAAAGTACAGTGTGTATTCAAATAATGGACTTTCAATCGAAACATTTTGATGAATTTTATATTGACGGCATCAGATGACAGACAGCTCGCGAGCCACTCATTTGAAGCTTGTTGGGAAGCCATTTTGTCAATGTAAAATATATCTAAAGTTAACGAGTTTAGTTAATGGTTTAATCGGGTATTTATCGCGTACCTTTTGTTATTATATCCCCTACGTTTCTACCGCGTTACAGCGATCGTGGTCACGGGGCGACTATACTCGGAGTTACAGCCGAGAATTGACGGCAGTATCCGTCAATTCTCATGTTTACAAATCGCGAAAGTTTAAAAGTTTTATCGAGTTTAAGCCCATATTTGCCCGTATATGCACGTTTTTCTGGTAGCGGTATTGGATTAATGAGAGTAGAGCTCATTAATCGTCGTCGGGCCACCTACAAGTTGCAAACAGCTGCCTACATTATATTTTTTATTCATATTTTACAACCCTACAATACTCAAAATAATACAAAAATGTCATGCCAACACGCCAGGCTGTGCTGCTGACCTTGGTATGTAGACTCCATTACATTTAGTAAACTCTACTAACACTATACAATTATTTACGTTTTTTGATCAAGTTACCTGTGTTCCATTGTGATTTATTTCTTATGTGTTAGATTTTTTTAATGCATACTCAAAGATTTCCTCATTGAATATATGTAGATCAGAGAGACCAAATGAAAATTGAGTGAAACCCTCATCATTATTTGAAGTCGGCAATAAAAAGGAATCGAACCACGTTACCTTGCCGTGCAGTAAACAATTCAACATCTTCAGCACCAGACGCGTTTAAATGATTACCTACTCCTAAATCATCCCGATCCCTAAATGCATTGATTTTCTTGGCCAACTGCCAAATCCGAGTAAAATCTTATAAAAATCTTAATCCTAAGTAATTGACTGAACGCGAACATCCAATTCATCATTTGTCAGATTGTGTACGATCTGCCTATTTTCACTCTTTTCTCGCATACTATATAATGTTGTGGGGAGCGTATAGTTTAATTTTGATTAATATAGGTAGACCACACTACTGGCGGATCGCTGTAGAACCATGTCACAGTAACAAACGCCAAAAGTGGCGTTACTGTATTGACGTTTGTTTTCTTATTGTGACAAGGTTCTACAGAGATCCGCTAGTTGTGTGGTCTGCCTATAGTACATATCAAAAGCAGAGGTTCAGTATATTTCGTTTGTGACAATGTTATTCTTAATTTTATATTTAGGTATTGATCTTATTAACTTCCTTAGACTTTTCGCTCCCAGTCAATATAACAATCTACACAAAACTCTCTTTACTCATATAATCGTATATAAATATATTTTTACTGTCTCTATGAGCTGGTACACATACAAACTTATTTTTACCTTCCTCACTTACATCTAACGTTATTGAATACACATTATTTGTTTTTACATCTAAATTCAATATTTGTATTTGTTTATTGTTCTCATTGGCAGTGTCGTTTATTGTTAAGTCATCGAATTCTTGTATCTCATCGTCATTTATTTCGTTTAAGGCAGCTATTATTTTCATGCTGTTACGTCTTGTATTTTCAACGTTGACTATCTCACCTACTTTGAGTAGTTGTGCGGTTTTATCGTCCTTTATTTTCTTACTGTCTTTGAGTATATTCTTTTGTGAAGAAGCTCTGTTGCTATACCTTCTCCAGAAAGAATCTGACGTGTTCTGGCTGCTTGAGAAGCCTGTAGAAGTTGTCGTGTTAAAAGTATCCCTTCTCTGCATCGTTTCTCTCAATGTCCTGCTATATCTCATCAACTTATGAATCTTTAGCAGCTTTACAAACCCTTCCCTGAACTTCGATGACATCAAGTTGTACAATATCGGATTTATCGCCGAGTTCAAGTACAACATCACTCTACAAAAATACAAAAGTATGTAATACCCATCTATACCTAACGACATTATTGTCTCAGGTGGAAATACGATGATCCACAGCGTTAAGGCTTTGAAAGGCAGTAGACAGATGAAGAAAGACAAGACAACGGTACCAAGCATTAGTATAACCTGCTTTCTGTATCTGATAACGTTTCCGCTGTTGCTGTTTTTGTTTTGGGAGATGATGACGGGGTTTTCCATGAGGTTCTTGGCGATGACACTGTACAAGACGAGGAGAACAGCGAGGGGGATGATGAAGAAGACAGCGATAGTCAGGATGAAGAAGAGGGCTGACCAGAAGGTGTCGGCTTGTGTGAGGCAGACGGGGTTCTGCGTGCCGTCCTCGTATTCTTCATACTCGAAGCTTGCGACGCCGAGGATGGGGCTGAAATAAACAATGAAAGGGTTATAGGTATTGTACATTATTTGAATAATAACGGATATTTTAATTGGTTTATTATTTCAGGTAGGCATTTGTAATTACAATGGATTTGTCCAAACGGGCTGCCCGTCTATTGAATGCTGTATAAAAATTGAATGTGTGTGTTAAATCTACTTTTCTTTTTTTGGATTAATATACAAGTACGGTCAATACATTATCACATTTATCACTGTTTGTTAAGAATTTTCTAGCTTCTTACGGCAAAGTTACACAAAAAAAAACATTATCCGGTCGCAAACATTTAAAGTGTAAAGGTTTTAGTTCAAAATAAAATTTGTTAATTTGTTCAAAGTAAATCAAATAATATTATTAAAATTTTCGACTTCGACGGGACTTGAACCCGCATCATTCCCTCAGTACGGGAACATGCTAAGCAACTACATTACGAGGTCAAGTGACGTAAGGGTCGTAAATCTCTGCGACTTCCTACGGACTCTAGCGCCGTTATTTTAATTTCAGTGCAGTTTACTTTTTGTTAGCAACTATGTAACAAAAAATTATATGAACCTTACAGCAATTTACACAAAATTTTATGAACGGTACTGAATCTCCCGAATGGAGTCAAATTCTGAGAAATATCACACTACAAGTTCAGAATTCCAGAAGATTCCGGGATTTAACTCGCATCTCGTGCACTTGACTATCATTATGCTTGTATACAATTTGTACGGAACCAGTTGTATAGAAAGTTTGCCTACGCCGTAGCACTTCGTAGCACTTCGTAGCTCCGTAGAGGATTCAATTTTAGCTCGTTACTAATCTATGGATGTAGTGCTAGGGTAGGTTTTTGGTGCAAAGCAGGAGCGGAAGCGGATTGAGAACTTCTTTTTCTTTCATCGTGGACACTGAAAGCAAATCGATGAGATTTTTTAAGATATTCATATCATTTGACCACAATCTCCACAGCATAAGGGCGCGCATTGTACATTCCGTTGAATGTAGCGAAATAAATCACAGTCAAATTAACAACTAAATAAATAAATAAATAATGCTGGACAATTTACACAGCATTATCTAGCCCCAAGCTAAGCAGAGCTTGTGTTATGGGTACTAGATAACTAATATACATTTTTTATTATACATAGAAAACATCCAGAACGCCCTGGACTAATGTCTGCAGATCGTACAAACATTTGTCCGGAGGCAGGTATCGAATCCGCAACCTCGCAGGCAGACCTTCGCCCGCTGCGCCAGAGAGGTCGTCGAATTAAAAACTTTTTAAAATATTTTTCCCGCACCTGCTCATCATCAGCTTCTCAGCCTAACGACTTCCACTGTACATAGGCCTCTCCCAATAATTGCTTTCCCTCGAAAAAGCACCATAAAATGTTCTGACTGACAATGCATTGCGAAAATTGAATCCACAACGCACCTGTACGACGTTTAAGCTTATTTAAATTATAGACTGCGGACTATTCACGAATCCGCTTTAATCTATGACTAGTACCAAACTTCTATCCGTTGCGATCGTAGCGGCGTTAGAATCGACTCTTTCTACTCAGCCCGTGTATATCATAAGAGCGGAAGGGAATTAGCTTCCTTTTTATTTGTAATAACTCCACTGCGATCATCACCAATCCGCCTGCTGCGTGGTGATTCTGGCAAAACCAGCCTTGTTTGGAGAAGACATTCTCGGCAGAGAACCTATGTGCTGATGAGTAAGAGTGGTACCTTATAAGTAGTAGCGGATGTAGCGGACCCTGATATTAAAATATCAGGATATAAAAAAAAAAAAAAAATAATTGATTTGATGATTGCAGAAAATGACGGACTGAACCGCCATTTTCTGCTGAAATTTTCTGCAGCTTACGTGACCTAAAATGAACTTAAAATTAGTTTCGCATCTAACGGCGTTTTCTCAGGGCATCATCCCGTTTTTTACAGGATTCCGTTTAGTAGGAATACGTGTTGTAATTCACACGAGTATCCTGTTTACAGTATCCTGCAAAAAACCGATACGCTCAAATTTGTCATTCCGGTTTGCCACTACACACTGGATCCGACGTCCCGTAAAAAACAGGATCCAGTTTAATTACACGTATAGTTTAATGGAAGTGTTCCCAATACCTTTTTTATGCAGGCAGTGGTGCTCCTTGCTCTAGTGCTAAAAACATAAAGACAAAAAGTCTTTAGAACATAAAGCTTTTATTTCGGAACATATTGAGGCAAATAACAAAATATAGGCAGCGCAGCTTATCTGCGACCTGCAGAAGTAAAATACTTTATCGCAGATCGGAACGCCGGGATTAGGGTATGATGATTTCCACGAACTATAGGTAAGGTATATAATATACTAGTTTTTTATTGTGACAGAAGCCTTAATTCATTAAGAAAATTACAATAAAGTAATAGAAATAAATTAGAACTAGTATTAAATACTAGTATTATTATATACTGGTTAACAACTTATTATCTAATGAAGTTATATATAAAAAAGTTTCTAAAAATAAAATCTAGAGCAAAAAAATTAAAATAAAAGAAAGTAAGGAATAGTATTATACAATTTTGTACAACTACCTAAGACTGTTGGCACAGAGTGAGTGTGTGAGTGTGTGCGTGTGTGGTGTCTGAGCACTTGGTGCTCCTGAGGAAACAGGATGCAGACTACTGTGTGTGAACACACCATAGATATAAGTAAAATTCTGTAGATATGGTACGTTCTCCCAGCGCTATCTCAACAAATGGCCTGTGTTGTGTTACAACTAAACGTAAAGACACGCTATTTCCAATCTATTGCATGAACAACAATGATGGAAAGACGTATCTAGACTGAAGAGCGATAGAGACAATACTCGTACACGCGAAACACGTACGCTGGCAGCGCCGCCGGTCCGACTGTGACTGAGGTGGGTGGACCTAATTGGACTCAATTTGAGCGTTCCTTTTTCGAGAAGCTAGTCCCATCCTAATCTCCCGAATTTTACTCACATCGATGGAACATACCAATGATTTTTGTGGGTCCAGTAAAAAACCTTTCCTGCAGAACTGGTCGGCCGTAGGAAAGGGAGGTTAGTCCGCTTAGCTTACAGCAAACTCTGGCTTTAAGTGCACGAGCTGATACTGAGGGATTATGAATAGATAACGAACTTCATGAATACTAATTGTGCTTTCAATGAGTCTATCAATTCATTCCATAGACTGTTGACTTTAAATTATCGATCTTATAATGGGTGGCTTGCTAGAGATGGGCTAGGTAGCCGAGTATTGAATTTGCTATGCCTCTCAATACGCAATGCCTGAAAACCGAAAGTTTTCAATCAGTTTCAATTAATATTTTTAAATTTTTAGTTTGTTTAGTTACACTCTGATTTTTATTTCAAATCCTTATAGTCTGTATGATCATTATTTTCTTGTTTTTATTTCTCAACATTTTATTTTAGATTACTCATACTCAGCATAGATTTCACGGTTAGTTGGGCGACCCACTAACTGTCACTCTGTCGGTCACACTGGTGTGAAGGTGAGGAAAAAAAATTCCACGGTCGCCGTCAATTGAGGCTTTTTAACCCCCGGCGCAAAGAGAGAGGGGCGTTATAAGTTTAACGTGTCTGTCTGTGTATCTGTGTCTGTGGTATCGTAGCTCCCAAACGGATGAACCGATTTTCGTTTAGTTTTTTTGTGTCATACATAATTTTATCCCGAGTGTTCTTAGCCATGTTTCATGAAAATCTGTCGGATGTTTGAAAAAATAATAATTTGGTTCTTGTTTACTCCTTACCTGTTAATCATATTGGTTCCCACGATACAGGCCCAGCCTAGTATGGAAATCGTTGTCATTTGACTAAGTAGATTATCTCTACCTACACATAAATTTTTTGTACCTAGTTATAATTCTATAAACATATTATTCATTTTCATTTTTTTCATTTCAGTGCGTCCTACACGTAGGTCATGACCTACGGAGCTGGGACATGGACACTCACGGTAGGGCTGGTCCACCAGTTCAAAGTCGCTCAGCGAGCTATGGAAAGAGCTGTGCTCGGAGTTTCTCTGAAGGATAGGATTCGTAACGAAAACATCCGACATAGATCCAAAGTCTACATAACTCAAAGAATTAGCAAGATATTAAGTTATTACTATTTATACTCACTTATTCCACCTTACAGACCGAGTTCCGAACACCGAGATCCGACACAGGAGGACAAAAGTCCAGGATGTTGGTACTCGAGTCATGGAGCTAAAATGGAGTTGGGCTGGACACATTGCAAGGCGAGGTGATGATAGGTGGAGCAAAACAATAACTGATTGGTGGCCAATAATGGGCAAAAGAAACGTCGGACGCCCGGTTGCAAGGTGGATCGACGATATAGTACGCATCGGAGGGCGTCAATGGAGGCGGTTAGCACAGGATCGTGGTAGATGGCACAAACTTCGGGAGGCCTATACCCAGCAGTGGGTAAAATCCGGTTGTGGATGATGATGATGATGTATACTCAAAGAATTTACAATTTACGCCTAGGAAATGCGAAGTCCTTGTCATGTTATTGAATACTCCTACTTTACTAAAAGTCTATCTAGTCGTTTAGTATCTATTCCACTTGGTTAGGGCATTGGATTCACTGCCGAGGAACTGCGGTGCGATCCTTAGGTATAGGCGCGCCGCCGCCACCGCCGCCGCAGCTACACGGGTGTGCTTCAAGGGCACTAGCTAAAACATGTACCTATCAAACCCAACAAGAGTATTGCTTAACTATGCTATGCTATAGTAAACAATTTTTTGTATGACTTGATTATTGACAATGCCCGAGGTTCGAGCCGTAACAACCGTAACAGCTGGAAAGAATGATAGCTGTTAATAGCACGTTTCTACGTGATCATGTGTTTTACTTAGTTCTAGCTCAAACACCGATTAAACACTTTCTTAGAAGAAGTCAACCAGTTTGGTTGTATTATTCTCTCTGGAAATCAACCCTTGACAGCTCGAAGCTATAGGGAAGCAACCCTTAGCTTCTACTCAGTTCATCTTTATAGATCATAGCTACCTCTAGCTAATATCAGCTTACTGTTGAGCACACTGCTACAACATATGGTCCTTCGAGCCGGATTAAAAGTGGATCAACATATGGTCCGTCGAGCCGGATCTAAACCGCAGCATATGTAAGTAGGTTTCAGCAGATATATGTAAGTAGGTAGGTTCTTTGTTTCTGTTGCTTAGATTATTTATTTTGTCTCCTTAGCTAACGTAACGACCTTATTAGGTAAAGTAGTCAAGTGTGCTCCTACGGCAAATAAATGAGTATGCTATGTCAATTAAAAACAGACTGCATGGTGCCGGCTTAGAATTCACACCACCTTAATTCTTCCTGCGGGTGTCGTAATAGGCGACTAAGGGATATCAACCGGGAGCAGGCAGCAGCGCCCCCTGCAGAACAATTTTACCAACGAACTGCGATCCCCAACCCGCATGATCAGCGTGGGGATTATGGGCATTATCGCCCTAGAGATAAAAGTTAATAAGACGCTTATCAGGGGGAAGCCTACGTCCAGCAGTGGACCAATATAGGCTGTTGAGGTTAGGTTGAGGTTGAGGATACTAACAGGACAAGTTAACTGGCAGCGTACAAAAATTTAATGTTATTCGTAATCAAGTGTTTATTTATTTTTAGAAAGCGGCCAGAATTGTTTGTTTGGAATACCTACGAGCGGCGGGGTAACTATAGTGACCTCTATATTACAAGGTCATTACAAAAAAGGAATGTTTTCATCACCGTTTAACAGTGCGTACTTATTACGTATTTAAAGCCGATTTTCCACCGCGAGCGGAGCGGACCCTTTTTAACCCGCAAGAGAACTGCGTACTTGTATTCCAACAAATGGTCGAGCGGAAAGGAGTGGGCAAGCAGAAAGATAGTTGAGCGGAAAGGAGTGAGCGGACAGAAAGCGTTGTAATTAACTTCGCCCACTTATCTCTCATTTCCCGCTTATTACTTTTTCACGGCGGAAACGTTTAAAAGAGTCGCTCATCTTTCCATACAAACGTGGAACTACTACGCTGTTTGATGTTGACCATACAAAACTTTGGATAATATCCTTTTATCTTGTTATTACCTATGTTTGTATAAACCCCAAACCGTAAAAAAATATACATTTGAAAAATACAAGCTTCTAAACTTTCGTATTTCAACACTGATTTTAGCTCAAATTTGGTCAAAATAAATAATTGTGTCGATTCTGTTGTTTTAAAATTGGCTAAAATAAGCTAAAATTAGGATTTAGGAATGTCAAATAGACGAAAGCTATTCTATATTTGAAAAATTTGACTGTCAGGTTTAAAATTAGGTGGACTGGAGAAAGGAAACTCTAAAATAAAGCCCGTTCCGACATATTCATATGTTGAAATAAATATTTTTCTTTAATAACCCTAGTGCTAAAAGTCTGAACGCATTTTTACGCGGCCGTTTTACGAATGAATCATTGTGCATTTCATCCTAACTCGCGGATATGTTTATGTCAGGTGAGATAGTATACAGGCCGCGCCCACCGACGAGTTCGCAACGACGTCTTTTGTATCCATATCAGATTGTTTTATGATAATTCCTGAAAAAATTATGAAATATCGACGCCATGTAGGTTTGTAGGTACAAAAATAAACAGCACAAGTCAATACACCAGCAAAATACCAGACAGTTCTCATTACAGTCCAAGTTCTATTACTGTTGCTGTTATACCTACCCTCTAAAAATACTATGTATGTAGAGACGGGATGCTGAGAAGCGGTGGCCGGTATATGACGGCCGTTTCGGGACCGAAAGGGCTCAGGCATGGAGCCAAAAGGCTGCTGGTTTTGCGAACGCAGCTCAATCTTATTTATGCACAAATTCTTGACAGTTGCATATGTTCTTGTTGTTGAGTGCTTATTGGGTAGAATTTGAAGAAAGATTAATGACCAGTCTGACAAATTACTGATAATGAATTCTAATCACTCGCTTGTACCTACGCGTTTTTGTATTTACAAGCGCTTATCAAATCATTGGTCAGCTAACTATTGGTCAGCGTTGGAGAAACCGGCTGATAGAGCCGAAAATAAGTATATGTGAAATAGACCTTTAAACGGGACACACTCAGAACTTTTTCATCACTAGGCACCATTTATTTATTTATTTTTTCTATCTTTTTAGAACCTAACTTAATCTGTCTTTCAGAAACGTAAAAACCTATTCAAGATAAGACCAAAGTACCAAAAGATGAAAAAAAAAATTGTTTTAGAGTACCAAAAATTCGACTTTTGGTCAAAGTCGAATTGAAAATTGTATAAAATCAAGATTAAGTAAGAGAGATTGCTCATGAGTAATAAAACCGCCTGTTGTCACTTATTCTATAATTACTATTAGATTAGTGAATTTTACACCTAGGCGAGAAAGTAATCAATTCCTACCGAGTGTGTCATTTTGCCTTAAAACACACGAGGTAGGAATCGCACTTTCTGCCGAGTGATAAATAGTGCTTTATACTACACCTTCGAGGAAAATAAAAAGCAGAATAAATTATTAATTGAAATTTAGAAGAACTTACCGCGCCCAATGATGATGTTGGTAAAACCTCATTGGCCGCGCCAGCCTTTGGGTTGTTTTTTCAAAATATTGTTCGGAAATCGGAGGAGGCCTATGGACTTGGAGTTAAAACTTTTTGTCGTTTGACCGAACGAAAATAACCATAGCTACCGGCCGATCTTTTAGGAAATAAAAAAAATAACACGTTAGAAACATGTTAGAAATGGATTTCCATATACTTTTTCCTCCCGCTAAAACACGTGAGAAATGAAATTCTATAGAGTTTTTCCTCCCGGTTTCCTAAGGCCTGCAAAGACATACTTTCTATTCTATAAATGGAAAAGGAATAGGCAACTTTCCGAGCAGGTGTAGTATAAAAACTATTTCCGAGTTAAGTGTGCAACAAAGTATTATCTATCTATCTAACTATAAAATCCGTGGCTGCCTATCGAAGATGAACCCAGTCCGAGTTGATTTACATCTGGTACTACATTTTTCACCCAAGGCATCTTTTGAAAACTACCAAAAATATGCTCATGCACGATAAATGCATCCGACGAGTGGGAGAGTCAAGACCACCTCTGAAAATCATACACTTGACTTTCTGACTGGCATCTAATTCTAATTCTAATTCTGAATGGGGGTACCGGGATCTGCACTGACATCTCGCATAGGAGTGTATTGTGCATTGTCCCCCTGCCTAACCAGGCCCTAACCAGCCCAGCTCCTTAAAATATCGGAGCAGGACCCTTGGCGATTGACAGCTTCGTTTCAGCTTTTCTGTAGGCATGGACGGGTCTGATTCCTCTATAAGAGTCTTCAGTCCCGTTTTCCGTCTGACGTCCTCTGTGGCTGTGCAGTGTACCACTACATGTTCCACAGTCTCTTCTTCCTGGAAGCAGCCACGACACAGACTACTGTCTGTGGCTCCAGTTTTAAGAAGATGATGGTTCAGTTCACAGTGACCTGTGATGATGTCCACCATTGTTCTGAGGTCCTCGCGGCTCATCTTGAGCAATGTGTTTGTGGTTTTCCTATCTTTGGAGGGGAGTATTAGTTTTGTATGTTTGCAGTCTGTTCGGCGCTCCCATAGTTTTTGGTGTTCTTTTTCTGAGTATAGTTTTAGTCTGTTTCTTACTTCAGCTGTGGGTGGGTTTGACAGACTGATGTCCTGTTTTGTTGGGGTCTGTCTCGCTCCTTCCTTTGAAAGTCTGTCTGCATTTATGTTGCCTGGATCGGATCGGCTCTCCGTCCATACTATGCTGACTTTCGTTTGGTTAGAGAGACTTTGTAGAGCGCTGTGACATTCTACAATTGATTTTGATCTTGTGTCTGTCCTTTTGAGCGCGTTTAATAGTGCCGCGCTGTCTGTCTTGAAGACCAGCTGCATCTGGCAGGTCGATTCTTTGATAGTTGTTTCCAGCAGCATGTGTTTTGCCGCCAGTGTTTCCGCCTGAAAGGCCGTGGTGGCTGAGTTTAGTGGTTGAGCTCTCGAGAGTCCAGTTTCGGGACAGAAGTAGCCGCAGCCAGCTCCTGTTTTGTTCTTGGCTCCATCAGTGTAGATGTTATATGTGGTAACATCATGTGAGGTGTTCGCAACTGCGTTCTCTTCGTGCGTTGTTGCTTAGGTCTTACCGGTTAAGTAGGTAGACGCTATTCTGTCAGTACCATTCGCCGCTTCTGGGATTGCAGCTAAAGCTTTACTTAATATTCTGTAGTGGTTTGTTAGGCCTAAATCGCCTTTCCATTGGTCTGTTGATTTAATTCTTAGAGACGCTGCCATTGCTTCTTGCTGTATGTGGACGTGCAAGGGCGTTAGTCCTAAAATTATGTCCAGTGCAGCAGATGGGGTCGATTTCCTACATCCGCAAATGAGTGCGCAGGCCAGTCTTTGAACTTGCTGCAGTTTGTTAATAGTGGTGACTAAGTTTGTTCTAGGCCACCAAACTATTGCACCATACGTTAGCACCGGGCGTACCATGACTGTATACAGCCACAGGCATAGCTTGGGCTTTAGGCCCCAGTCCTTGCCTACCGCTCGGGTGCATTGCCATAAAACGTTTGTGGCTTTTGTTGTGATATGGTCTAGTTGCTTGCCCCACAGTAATTTACTGTCTAGCCATATGCCGAGGTATTTGACCTCCTTGCTTAGTGTCAGTGTTATACCTAGTAGTGAGGGGAGTTCTAGTTTTGGTAGTTTAGTTTTGCGAGTGAAGAGTACTAGTTCTGTTTTGTTCGGGTTTACTGACAGACAGTGTTTGGTGCACCATGTTTGCACAGTCCGTAGCGCCTTTTGCATCTTTTCGCAAAGAGTTGTTTCGAAAAGCCCCGATATCATGATTGCAAGGTCGTCTGCATATGCGATCGTTAGAATACCATCTTTGTTCAGTGAGTCCAAGAGTTCGTTCGCGACCAGTATCCACAGGAGCGGTGAAAGGACCCCGCCCTGTGGGCACCCCCGCGTCACCCTGCATTGGGCTGCTTGCCCCAGGGATTCTGAACTCTCGATTTTGGTTGCTCTGTTGGATAGCATTTCAGCTATCCACTGATTCAGATTTTGATCAACTCCTTGCTTTCGCAGAGCGTTTTCAATTGACGGGAACGTTGTTTTGTCAAAGGCACCTTCTATGTCTATGAAGGTGACCAGGCACGATTGTTTATTTTCAAGCGCACATTCAATCTTGTGGACGACTTGGTGTAGAGCCGTTTCAGTAGATTTACCTGATTGATAGGCGTGTTGGTTTTTGTTCACTGGGTTTCTAAGTAGCGGCCCATTTCTAATGAACTTGTCGCATAGTCTTTCTAGTGTCTTCAGTAGGAACGAGCTTAAGCTTATTGGTCTGAATGACTTTGGTTGGGTGTAATCTGTTTTGCCAGGTTTTGGCAGAAATATTACTTTGACCTCCCTCCAGGCATGAGGGATGTATTTCCATGCAATGCAGCTTCTAAATATAGAGGCTAACCTTGATGTGATTCTTGTTAGATTCCACTGCAGAAGGGCGGGGAAGACACCGTCAGTGCCAGCTGCTTTGTACGGTTTAAAGCTGCTAACCGCCCAATCCAGCGCTTCTTCTGTTATTATCTGGTTTGCAAGTTCCCAGTCGTTGTTATGGGGTTTTTGATGATTTCTTGCTTCCCATCCAGTGTTTTCCTCCAGTTTGCAATCTGGAAAATGTGTCTGACTGGCATATTCATACATGGCTTTCAGAGTCCGCTCCTTAACTCGGTCGGTTACTCTAATTGCTGCATATTTAGCGCTTGCATGTCCAATTTCAGCATATTTCCCTGCAGCTGGCGAAAGGTGGCTTTTCATATCGATATGATGGATGGCTAACTGGCTACTATTGAATAACTAACAATAATCTATATTTTGAGAGGTAGATAATAATTATAATGCTGGAAAATCCACACAGCCCCATCTAGCCCCAAAGTATGCTACTCAAAGCTTGTGTTTTGGGTACTAGATAACTGATATATTTAATACATTATATGTATAAATAGATAGATTTTTTTTATTATAAATATAAAACACCCAGACCAACGGAAAAAAATCTGCAAATCGTACACAATTGCGGGTTCGATTCCTGCCTCGGAGCAACCGAGGCGGGAATCGAACCCGCAACCTCTTGCGTCGCAGGCGGACTCTCGCCCGCTGCGCCACTGAAAAAAGCGTGATGATTGGCTTGTCCGCACCTCTCTCCCCCACGTGAGATTGAGTGAGATTTGGTTTGACCCCCTACTCCCCTAAACGCAACGCAGCGCTAACCGCCTCACGTAATTAATGGACGCCCCCTTAGGTGTCTTCTTGACCTTTATCTCATGATACATCGTCACTTTCCATCAGACAGTTAAGATTATCTGGTAAAACGAAGTTATATTAACTATAAAAAAAATCCTACTCGTATCAATTTAAGCAACCCTGAAAAAAGAAAATCGACTGTAAATCATAATTACTCTCAGAAACTTTCGCCGCCGTCTAACTGGACGTTTTTACGAGTGATCTCGAACTAGATTAGGTTTGTGGGCAATATTTTACTATCCACAAGTGCTTTATCTATTTTAGGGGCAATTCCATTAGATGTGGTAGGGCTGCCAAAGAAATGGTGCTCTTCGTTTTTGTTTACTAACAGAAGAGACAAAAGTAAAAATAGTTCTGATAAATGTCGATCTCGTACTTAGTAGAAGTTATCAATAATTTGGTCCTCTGTTGGATTTTGTAGTTTTAACTTGTAACTTGTAGATTCCTACAACTAGATTTTTTTCGTTTTTTTATTATATTATTTGAATATTGCATTATTTGGCTTTTGCCCCACCCAGCTGTATTTTTTTCCGCCAAGTCGCATTTCGCAGTTTTACGAATACCTAGCTAGAATATTCTGCCCATTTTGCACGTATTTTCCAGCATCAGCCAACTTTTCCAGGTCCATTGTTTACATTTATTCAAAATGTCAGCCCAATCCGTTAAGTTTAGCGTGAAGTGAAAAACAAACATACAAATCATAACATCCATTCTAACTTTTTTTATAATATTTAATGCGACTCAGTCGCACAATTCTTACCTTATTTACCGTAACCTTCAATGCTTCACTGATTTTAAGTATTGTCATAAATAAAATACTTAATGAAAAATGAAAAAAAAAATCGAATTGCAACCCTATTTATTAATATGACGTTCGTAATTTTTACGGCGTTGTTTTATCTAACCCGAATTAATATCAGATACCTATTCTAAATAGTCTTGAGTGTTATTCTCTGTTCGTATTTTTGTACCCTATAAAAGCATAATAAATTACAACGGCAAGCTTGAAATAAAAGCCAGCCATGTATTTTAATTACGTGAAAAAGAGGCCTTCAGCTAAACATTTTGGGATAACAATTTATCTTATTCATGGGCATACCGAATCTGTAATTTGTAATTTCGTAATGTGCCTGGAGCTGAAGCCTAGCTGAAGTTCATCTTTTGCTAGACCTGAAAATGTAACCTTTAGCGAGAGCCCACGGCAATATTCCGTTTTTTGCAAGTATTTTACAGGATCCCGTTTAGCGTATAAAGTATTTTATTGTTACAATGCTAATATCCTAAGGTAACGTTTCTCAAACATAATATATAGGTTATTTATAGTTCCTTAAATAGGTTACAATTTACTATATTAATTTACTTCTCTATTTTACTTTAGGATTGCTAATTCAATTTGTAAGTAGCACCGGCTACTATCCTAGGATAACCTGTGCTGTGGGTAGCTACCCTCTTTCGTGAAAAAAATCAAGTCGGTATACGTTTATACTATACTAGCATTCACACGAGTATCCTGTTTACGGAACCCTGCAAAAAACCGATGCGTTCGAATTTGTCATTCCGGTTTGCCATTACAAACTGGATCCGACGTCCCATAAAAAACAGTTTCCCTGCCTGCATCTGTTTTTTGCAGGATGGGGTGCGTGGAGCGGGGAGAGGTGGAATTTTCTTAGAAAATTATAATAATTAATAACCGCTCGTTGCTCTAGCGCAAAAAACAGGATGCAAACTAGTGTGTGTGAACCCACCAATGATTTTGGCGAGATCCTACTAGCTACTAGAATCTTTGGCGGGAGCGTTTTTTAACCGTTAGGACGTCATAAGTTTGACGTGTCTCGAATATTTCTGTGTGTCTGTGGCATCGTATATCCCAAATAGATAAACCAATTGGCATTTAGTTTTGTTTGAAAGGTGACTTGATTGATGAGAGTATTCGTGGAGACGTTCAGAGGTGGATGGTTTAATTCAAAATAAAATTCACAAACTTCTGTCGTTGTTGCTTGGGTCTCTGTGTCAAAGTCGAGTATTGTTGTGGTGTCCTAATGATGTCTCGTGGAGAGACGAAACTAGTTGACGACTTACTTTTGATGAGTTTTTTCATTGTGTGGTTGGTGTGGTCTTTTCTTTTGCAAATTAAGTTGTGTTCGTTCTTGGAGTTGGAGGGTAATTTACTGGGCAATTTTGTATTGCGTAAGTCTGTTGTTTACTTTCTCTGATTGCAAGTGGGAGCAATTTGCGGGAGGGCGGGCGGTACACGCAAATCACATTTTGTTGGATCTTGTCGGAGGAGGTTTTGCGCGGAATTGTTACTAAATATTGTTTGATCCTAATATTATACAATGGATTTCCGCAAAGTAACGCCTGAATCTATTATTTATTTCACAAACTCCTTCAGTTTTAATATATTTGTGAAATTAGCTAGCTCGGTACACCTTGGCCTCTCATATTATATTTTTTTGATGCTGGTGATACGTTCCACATTGCTGTTGAAAACCCGCTGCAACTTCCGCTGTCCGCCGACGTAGATAAAGATTGGGAGTGAAAATGAACGCCCCTTTCAGACTATCTCGCTTAGATTACATTATTGGATCAAAGACGATTAAGGGAGACAGTACTAATGCCGCCAATTCAATTCAATTTATCTTACCTACTTTAAATAATACGTCAAATTAGGTACAGGTGCAAATTGTTCAGTTCACTGGAGACTAAAAATCCGAGTGCGATCAGAACCGATGGAACCGTATCGAACTGAAACAGGCAAGGTCAGACATTTACCTTGACAAGATTCTGTCCCATTTTGATCGCGCGCGGACTATACCAACTGAAATAAAGTATTGACATAGAAAATTACAATCAAATAATATAAATAATTGGAACTAGTATTTGACATTTGAAAAAATTTAACTAACTGCAGACAATAATTTACAGGTTGCTCAACTGATCCATATCAATACCAGTCGTCGCTTCCCCGCTACGCTGGCTGCATTGCCCCGCTGTATGGCAATGCTGATGCGCTGCGCCAGATACTCAAATAAAGTGAATCTTATCGTTCAGATCACACAATACAACGCCCGTTGCACTAACCATGTAGTCAGCACAATAAGCACATAACTTAAAGTTGGCCACTGGCAGTAACTTAACGCGCTCGGATGCTAATCTGACGGGTATTGTTTGCACACAGTTGCTTGTGCAGAAGGACAATTTAAATAATAACATAGGTTGTTTTCAAAATCAGATAAAACAAAATGGTTTTTACTTAAACGAAAAATCGACTTAAAATTCCTATTTTCCCATCGATGTAAGTAAAATTCTGTAATATAGTATGTTCTCCCAGGGCTAACTCAACAAATGGTCTGTGTTGTGTTACAACTAAACGCAAAGACACGCTATTTCCAATCTTTTGCAATATACCAATCTAATGAACAACAAACAACCTGTGTATTTTCCAGCCAAGGGTTTTCTATGTGTAGAGCAAATGTTTATATAGTAACCCCTTGCAAATAAAATTTGTATACCGAAGATCATTTTCCCCAAGATATTTTTTTTTATACAAAACTAAAGTAATAGCACCAAACTGGCTCCATAATTGAAGAAATCGGCGAATATACACAAATATACACAAATATATACAGTCGAACAACCTCTTCTTTATTTCAAGTCGGTTTTAAATGACTTCCCTGGGAATAGGTTTATTGAAGAGTAGGTTTTATAAAAATAAGTAAAATAAATAAATAAGTACCTACGTACTTATTTCATATAAGCATGGTCGAAGCGACGCGTGACTCGAGAGCTGGTCAGTATCTGGCACAGCGCATCAGCATTGGCATACAGCGGGGCAATGCAGCCAGCGTCTTGGGGACGCGACGACTGGTATAATATCGATCAGTTGAGCTACCTGTAGATTATTTGCAGTTAGCTCAATTGTTTCAATTGTAAATACTAGTTCTAATTTATTTCTATTATTTTATTGTAATTTTCTTTGTGAATGAAGGCTTCTGCCCTTATATTATCTTATTTCATAAGTGCTTTAAATTATTTGAAGTTTTAGTCCTAAATTCAAGAATGTGTGGCTCAGCCTTCAGCCTCATGTCTGATATTGTTGCTAACTTACTGTCCACTGTACAAAATCTAGTACTTGTCTCATGTGCACGTTTGATTATTTCATGTGGTCCCACATTTACAATGAGTCGTCTCCAAAAGAAAGAAAATAGGTACCTACTTACTTAAAACTTAATAGATGGCGCTAGTGCTCACGGCTAACGACGGCATGCCAAACGAAAGTCAACTGTTATGCCTTAGTATGCCATTTATACGTGCCGCCCCTATCAGCGCCTTCTTTTAAGTCAGGATGATGAACTATTATTTTTAAGTAATTTTTCATTAACTTACCCACTGTAAGCTCTGCACTGTGCTGTGCAGTGGGAGTGCCCTCATAACCCAGGCTATAAATAAACGACATCGGCTCAACGGAGCCTGTTCGCACGTTCAGGATCCATTTTATAGCGATGAGTTTGAGGATTTGTTGGTGCCATCAAATAGCCTCCTTTGAAGCTATGATATCCTGGTAATCATGGCAAGTTTATACTGCATTTAAATGCCTAGGAATAGGTACACATTAAGTTAGCATAAGCTCTAGATTGACTACTTAGCGTTCGCTCTCCTATGGTAGGTACAGTTATCGGGACCGCAATTTTTTTTGTTGGTCTAGTCAACTGGACCCGCTTCTTGCCTGTGGTCCCGCCGTGGGCAAGGAGCGATTCTTACTACAGCAATAAAATAATTTGTTAGTGCGATTTAGCATAACACCTTCCCAGTCATGTTTTCCTGGTACTGCATAGTACTGTATAGTACTGCGTTCAGAATTATCCTGATCCTGAGGATCTGTGACATCAATCAACCTAAATCCTATAAAATTATGACATCCTGGTCTCATAAAATGCTTTACTTATTTGCTACATAGAAAAATTATTGTGACATTTTCCCACCTAATTCCTTTTAACCCTCGACGTAAAAAGAGAGAGGGGTGTTTGTTATAAGTTTAACGTGTCTGTCTGTGTATCTGTGTATATGTCTGTGGTATCGTAGCTCCCAAACAGCTGAACCGATTTTCGTTTAGTTTTTTTGTGTCATAGATAATTTCATCCCGAGTGTTCTTTGTTTCAAGAAAATCTGACGGGGAGTTTTTAAAATTTTTAATTTTGTTCTTTTTTATGTAGTTTCTACCTACCGTTAGATTTTTGAATATGATACAAATGTACAATATTCAAAAATCTAACGGTGGGTAAAAATGTTAGATTAGGGACTAAGTGGTAAAACAGAACTTTCGCGAACCAATCATTCGCATAAGGAGGCACTAGGCCCGCTATTCCGAAGAGATGACGTAGACCGCACTAATGCCAATGCACTTTACTATCTGATCGTACCACACTGTGCAGTCTCTGGAAATTGGTTCAGCAAGGTTATGAAAACTACTGTGTTGACAATAAGTTTATTATTTACCTACTCTTTGAATAGTATTAAGTACCAAGGTTAAATATTAATAGTGTTTTTAAGTTTAAGTTGGATAATCAGAATTGGTTGTGTTTTGGCCCTTGACGCTTTAGCCGACGTTTTATACAGGTAGGTAGATGGTCATTCGAATTTCGAAACTGATCAGTGACTTTTCACTTATAAGTGTCTATCATACAGTGTTGTACTAATATAATGAATTATGTACCTTTCGATAGATACTCAAGATCTAACAAAATGTATCAATTTGATTGATTTATTTTTGATCAGTGTACATAAGTTTTATAAAATACTCCGGGTATATTATATAATAGGTAAAAAATGTATCATTATTTTTTCTATTTCAAGTATCATTATTAAGGCTTCAAAAACTTACCTTTTGTAAACGTTAACATGTAGTAGGTACCTATTCCTAGATCTACATTACTAACTTTTACTAAATTTACTTTTTTGATTTTGAGTCGGCCAATCGGAGCGCAGCGGTCGCCGCAGTGATTTGGCGGAATTGTTGTCTAAACAAAATAAATGATATTTCCTCTCTATTGGGTATGTGCTAGATGATCGTTGCTTATACGAGCAGAAACTAATAAAAAATAAACCAACCTTATTCAATTTATGTCGTAGTAGGATTGCTGTAAAATAACTGAAAAACCATAATGTTACACTATATTTTACATAGTATTTTATTTGTATGAGTATTCACTTTTATTTATTAATCAACCACATTTACAAACACGAATAATATATTTAACTAATTTAACTCAAAATAATATAGTCTTTCTTCTTGGACTATCGTAGGTACTTAATTGATATATTTTCTAAATAAATATATTTATATTCAGCATTACATAGGTAACAATATTCGTCTTAAACTATTGTTTTTATACGATTATGTTGCATACACACACTTTATCTACATTTTATTGTATTATCCAACAACATTAATATCATTTATTCCTTGTTTTAAGAATAAGGCGGTGGTAGCAGGCAATTTTTCTTCCGTGTAAAAATAATAAAATAGTGAAAATTTGCTATTTCCTTTAATTTTTAGTAATACATTTGTTTGTAAAGAAGAATTATCAGCCTTATCAGCAACAAAATCCATTGGCTCAATAATACAGGGTGTCTTTTTTTAAATCTTTCGTATCCATTTCCGGCAAAAGTAAAAGGTTATAAAAAACCTAAATATGCAGTTATTGTTTTCTTATAAATCGAAGGCATTATTCCTTTCACGACTTTTCTCTAACTCTCGTGGTTTCTGACTTGGCCATCACCGCCCTTCTCAAAAAACCACTGTACAGTTATGCTTTTATTTAAACTACATGTAACTATGGTTACAGGTTACGCTTACATTATGTAGTCAATGTAAATTTAGTACACAAACATTAAAAAAGACAAAAATTAAAAAATACTTCAAATATCTGAAAACAATACTGTTTATTATTAAGTTTTGCGGAACAAAAGTAAGTCCTCGAGAATATAACATTTATAGGACCATCTCAAGATCATTTTAATAGCAAAGGAATAATCAAAATAGGACAAAAAACTACTGAAGGTATCGAGTAAGAGACATAGGTACAAAAAAAAACATACAGCCGAATCAAACACCTTTCGTTGGTGAAAAAACACTCACACAAAACTCTCAGGCTCAAGTTCAACAACTCTTGTCTTCTGATACGCAACCACACAGTCCACCTTCACTTTCTGATAACAGAACTTGTCATCAGTACTCCTAGCTGCATTTATTAGCACGCTTCTCCTTAGCGAGCCATGCCTTTCCTCCTCTTTATTGGAATGAATTTTTACACTACTTTCACCTACTGCATCAATATTACCTTCACTTTTCATTCTATTTATAACAGCGGGCTTTGTACTTGAACAAACAGGAGCCGATTGCTGTCTCACAAACGTTTTATTCGTGAATATCTTCGTAAACAAGCTTTTGCTTTCTCCTTCTTCTTTTGACTCAGACTCTATCTCACTTTTATCTACGCTCCCTCTGTGAAAAAACTTCTTTAAACTATTTGTAGTTCTTGTCAAGCTGCTGCTTGTTGTTGATCCATTCGTGATAGTTCTTTGCGTTCTGTGGTTCATATCATCAGATTCCTTACAAATACACACTTTGCAGAAACCAATGCGGAATTTCGACGACATCAAATTGTATAGGATCGGATTGATAGCTGAATTTATGTACAACATTACTCTGGCGAAATATAAAATGTTATACCACTTCTCTGGAGTTAGATCGTCGTTTATGTCGTCTGGGGTCATGATGACCCATAGAGTGAGAGCTCTGTATGGCATTAAGCATAAGAAGAAACACAAGACTACTGTTCCTAGCATTAGAATCACTTGTTTTCTTGCTCTAGCGTTGTAAGGGTCGAAGGTTTTGTTCATGACGACCTTGGAGGCCGCTGTGATGAGGTTCTTAGCTATAATACTGTATAGGACTATGAGTATAATTAAGGGGAGAAGGTAAAGAAGGATGATGATCATGATGAAGAATGCGATGGACCAGGAGGAGATTGCTTGCGTGAGGCATTGCGAGTAGATGGTCCCGTCTTGCCGAGTCACTGTATGATGCTCTGCGATCGCCAGGATAGGGCTGGAAAAGAAAAATATTCATATAAATAACATATTAATACTTTTCTGATATGTTTTGCTACTATTTCCCACTTTATGACAATTATTTACACATTAAAACATCCCAAAAATTTATTCTCTACTGCGAGATTCTTGAAATATTTCCAATGATATAAATTATTGGGATGTTTTAAAATTCAACACAGTATCTACACATTTATCTACAGGGTGATCAGAACTACAGTACAAGGTAAACATAAATTAACATACAAGACAGGGTGAAACTACTTTTCTTTACAGCGTTTCAAGAAATTGATGACCTTCATAACAAATATTAATCTCAAGATCCGAAATACGGCTCATCAGAGTTTGGCAAGTTTCTTTATGGGTTAAATAACTGCCGATTTGATCTATGGATCGGTCGCTGACCCACCCTTATCTGTAGGCAATAACCTCGTATCGTTAAAACTGAGCACCAATTTCAGGAAACACTTTTATTGAAAAGGCTGATCAGATCGCATTAAAATGCTACAAAATTTTTGACCGTTATTTCTCATGTCGCAAAGAATGTTCTTTTGTCCCTTCATTTTGGTGTTCGTCTCTAGGCCAATAAAACCTTTTAGATTCTGGAATGACACGCATAAAGTAATAAAAAAAAAAGTCACAAATATTAAAACGGCCATATGTCGTATCACGAGTACATAGGATCGGTAGGTACTTCGTTATGGGTTAGTAATGTGGGGTAAACGTAAGGACAAAAACAAAGCACTTTTAGCGCAAAAAAAATGCATAAAAATTAATAATAAGTTACCTAACGAATTTCAATTATTGAATGACCATTTATTTAAAAAGAAATTGTTTAGATGGCTGCATGAACGTAATTCTTATGATATTAATGAATTTATTAATTTTAATCCGTAGACATAAGTTAATTATTTGCATGCTATAGAATAGTTAAACATGAGCTCATAATTAGTCATAACATGACCCACCTTTTTTACCATGTTTTATGCAATAAAAATATCATTTCATTTCAAGCTTTATGCTCAGACAGGAGGTATTTTTGAGATTATTTTTTAGAAAATGTCAGACAGATTCAGTAAAATATTCGTCGTACCTACAGTGAGCGGGTTCGCAGGTGCTCAGTGTGATTTAGTAGAATAAGGTTTTCCGAAAGTGAAAAGAAGTGGAGATGCGAATTAATTCACCAATAGAATTTCGAATACTGCTCATCGATTTGTGTAGGTATGTAGAGTATCTATCACTATTATCGCCGCTCTTTGGATCGCTGTGCACGATAAAAATGTTATATTTGTTTAAATATACTAGACATAAACTAATGAAAAATCTCCCAAAAAAAATTTCTTAAAGCGTCAGATTTCTAAGATAGAAATTTACAGATGAAAATACCTATTGCTGTATTTTTTTTAAAATGTGATTTCAATATTTCAGAAACCTGACGCTTTAGGATATTATGTTATAGGACATTTTTTATCCGTGTAAGTGTCCTAAGTATATAACATTATCGTGCGCAGCGATTTTGGAAAAAAAAACAGTTTGCTAACCGATGTTAACGCCAAAATCTCTGAACGTCAGAATCTTCAAACCAGCTGCTGTAGTGGAAGCTGGCCCTAAAATTATGTACAGACGTCTCCACTGTTATTAGATACTTTATAGGTTTCCAAAGATAATAAGATTTACAGCGAAATAAAGTTTCTCTTATCGAAATTGTATCTTCTGTGTACTTTATATGGTCCGTTAAAATTTTACGATGGTGAAGCAGTTGTCAGCCAATTCGAAACGTAGGTACCTACCTATCTATACTGTTAAACGGTTTCCCGATATTGTTTTAATTGTTTTTCGTTGTTTATAATTATTGCCGAGCGAACGAAGTGAGCGAAGCGTCTCTGCATCAAGTCTAGCAAAATTAGCGTTTCTGTCAGTATGTCCGTACTCCTCTACAGGTCGTATTTTACAATCGATCGGTACGAAACTTGGTGTACAGATTCTACGATTTTATAGACTTTTTGTCGTCGGGGTTTTTTGATTAAAGGCGTACTTCCTCCAAAAAAGGCAAAAAGGGGTCTTTAGAATATCTCCGCGATAAGAAATCTGATTTGATGATTATATATTTTATTGAAAGGTAGCAACTTTAGATTGTTCTCATAAAAATTTGGTAAAATTAATTCTTGAAAGAAAGTTAGTGCTCGCGAGGTTTACTGTTCGTAGAACTAAAAGTACTTAAATCTAGTTTCTGTTCCTTTTTATCATTTACCTACCCTTGGCTTAGCCAAGGCTTACTACAAAATATCAGAATATCTCTAGAGGATAAAAAAGCTTGGGACGAGTTTTGCTCCAGCTCGAGAACTAACACCATAACAAGGTAAAGGTTTCTTGTTCGCTTTTTTAGTTTACCTTAAAAGATTGAAGTGAACAAAAAATCAAAGTGATCGCTTTATTTTCTAGTTTTACTTTAGTAGCTTGAATTTTGTGACGTGTCTAAGAGTGTTGTGTTGGGAAAAAAATTGAATTTAGTTTTCTTTTAATAAGGTTTTATTTGGTTGGTACCTTCAATAATGTTCATGGGCTGATAGTTAACTACCGTATTGTAGACTAGCCGCACCCCGCGGCCCGCGTGGAAATTTCAGAAATTTTTGTACACCCCTTAATAGGGATAGTTTTGTTCAAATAAAAAATACGTGGTTCATTATTTACTTTACAGTTTATTAATAACGACTTTCGGGTGAATAGAACCAAGGAATTATAATTTTCCATAGAAATTTTACCACCCTTTTTAACCCCCTCAGAGCTTAATTTTTGAAAATGGCATAACCTATGAGTTGTTCTGGAACCTAGGTTAGGTTAGTTTATCTACATACCATTTCATTTAAATCGGTTTAGTAGTTTTGGAGATACGTAGTAACAAACATTCACACAAAGTCAAACGGATAGGAACGCTCTGCAAACGTAACTTTCCGGTCCGGTCAAATTAGAACCAAAAATAGGGGTGAGGTTACAAAAATTTGCAACCAGCTGAAAATTGGGAGGATTGTTAAAAACACTATAATAAATTAAATGTGAAAGGTCCTCATCGATCCAACACCTGGAAAAAATTTACTCGGGTCAAAGGTCACAAAAACGGGTTTTTTTGCGATTTTCAGCAATACGGTAAGTTTTATCATAAAATTAGCTTCAACAAAAATTGTAGATCAGATAATTATCTATAAAAATGTCTTCATACTTTTTTCCTAAGAGCAACTGTTTTAGAGATAATATGCTGTTTTGAATATTAAAACAAAAATAATAATAATAGTAAATAACGCTGGACAATTCACACAGTGTTATCTAGCCCCAATGAATGAATATTGTTATACTCGAAAGTGTTCTATTGCTGCAGCTATTGAAAGACAACAGGAAGAACAAAAAGCCAGTACATCTAATTTTTAAATCGTTATATCTCAAAAACGGTGACTCTTAGGAAATAAGGTATTGGACATTATTTATAGATGATAAGCTGATCTACAATTTTTGTCTGAGCTAATTTTAAAATTGTTCTATTACATAATGATGTAATAGAACAATATTTATTTGTTTTAGTGTGTTCTATTCTATCCAAATATATAACTTTTAGTGCGAGTGAAGATTTTGAAAAAAAAAAATGTTAGGGACTCCCTCCATAGAAAAATATTCAAACCCCTTTGAACCCTATGGAAAAGTCCTGGTGGTATTTTGGCTGATGATGATGTGAATGATTGAACGAAGATTAGCTAGTTATATTAAAATAGAAAGCAAAGATGTGTTTACTGACAAGCACCCACATTTCAATTATCTAAAAAGGTAAGTCAATAAAACCAAATAGACCTTTATAAGGATTCACCTTCATTCTTATTTACTTTATTTGCTTTGCGGAGGTAAAGATACCTTTTTGGCTTAGAATCAAATGAAATGGGCTCTAGTTTATTTTATTAGCCTAGAATAAAGTATCTACTTTCACTATGGTTAGGTAAACCTTTGTTTTGGCGGCTTATCTCAAAATGAGATGTTTTCTTAAAAAAAATATTTTGGTAGTTTTGAAAAAACTAAAAAACCGACTTCAAATTAAACACTGTTTTAAGTTTTGCAGGACAATTATGAAACGGAAAAAAACATTTTCCATACGAAAGCGAAAGTTTCATCAAAATTGGTTCATAATTATTATGGACCAATTTTGATGAAACTTTCGCTTTCGTATGGAAAATGTTTTGAGAAATCGACGGACAAACATAAAAAAATAAATGTTTAGGGTGCATAGAACCATTTTTGATGTCGGTTAAAAATTCTTTGACATGTCGCACGCCAAATTTTAACTTGATCTTTTTCAATACAATACAAATTCAAAATTCAATAACGTATTTTGAATTTTTAGAACATACCTAGTCTTCAAGATAGTGAAATTCAAACATGTTCGTTCACATAGGTACATCTTCACTAACTGTGGTATCGTAGCTCCCAAACGGATGAACCGATTTTCGTTTAGCTTTTTTTGCGTCGTCATTATTTATTTTCCCCAAGTGTTCTTAGCCATGTTTTATGAAAATCTGTCGGGGGGTTTTTAAATTTTAAATGTTGTTCTTGTTTGTACTTATTACACTAATACGATTGACCGAGATAATTCTTAAAAGTAAACAACTGAAATTATCTTATTTTATTCTCATATTATAAATTTTTATTGTCATGTACTTATTACCTACTCATTTATTAATTCAATGTATTTTGTTTTTGATTAAATTATAAATGAAGCGATTGCATGACTAAAGACAGAAGACAATTGATTAATTTTACCCAAATCCAAAGTGGATCTTCCACAATATCATAGTTTTCCAAACAATAAATTAACTTCTACTACTTTTACGTAGTGGAAGTAGAATCACTTAATATTGTATATAAGTACTTAATATTATAAATTCGAAAGTTACTCTCTCTGTTTGTTACCTTTAACGGATCTTAAAGCAATTTGGCTGGGAGGTAAATAGTCAAGTTCAGATTTAATTTGGTTTTTGACCCTCGAGACTCTCACCTCGGGAGCCTGTTGGATTTGGGTGTTAATTAGTAGCATCGGAACTTAGAGAGATCTTCGGGCGTGAGGCCTGGGAAAGGTCTGGTGCCACTCGAAGAGGAGCGGGGTTGTCGCCGTATCAGTGTCCCGGCACGGCGGCGCCATGAGGAGGGATAGATGTGACGACGAATGAGAGGGCCATGAAGGCATAAGGTTTTGTGATAATGAAAGGTGACAGATGGCATGAGACTCGCGGGGTACAACCTGCGACACTCGTGCACAGGTGTGGGACACGCGGGGCAGTGATGCGCGCGCTTGCTTTAGCCGAGTGTGCGCGGCACTGTGCCCGCGTGACTAGAATAAATGGTTTGACTGAGAGTGTGAGTGTTTGAGTTTGTTAATGCGAGACCCACACCTTGTAGTCTTGTAGTAGTATGGGGCGACAATGCCCATCTGGGCACAGAGGTCAACGAAATTCACGGTTCCAACTGTGTCTGTCCTGTCTCTGTCCTAAAAGTCGGGGGAGGAAAGGTGAAGGTAGAATGGGCGAGTGTGTGGGTCGGTGGGCTCGTTTGCCATGTATAGGAGGAAGAGGGGACGCCAGTCGGGCCGTGGAGGTTTTAAATGTTCCCGTGGTTCGGCGAAAAATGGCGAGAGAGGGACACCGGAGTACTTGAAAATCGCGTGCAACAGCTACCCAATTCCCCGTTAACAGAGAAACTCCTCTCCAATAATGGGTTCGTCTGATGGCCCGGGCTATGGAAGGCACATTATGCCATAAACAATACCGAGTGGAAGATGACGAGCAAGGAAAGAGTCTTGGTCATCATAGCTGTCCGTATTTCGGTCTATAGTTGTAACATTTTAAGTAACAAGATCCGTCAAGTGCGAGTGTAACTCGCGCGCCGAGGGTTTCGAACGTTTGTCAACAAATATTGACCAAAAGTAACGGCTAGAGACTTCGCGGTTTAACGAATACCTAAAAATAGTAGGTACCAAACTAAATTTCAGATGGATCTTCCTGCATGCTTCGGTGAAAGTAGTGGTAAATTTTTCGACTTTTATCAAAATATTTTAAAAAGTATGAAAGCTACAAAAAATTCTAAAACTATTTTGAAATAAACAACCTGATACCTTTCATTTGATACCCCATATGACCCTGTAGGTATCTTTTTAATACACTGCTGGCAAAACTCGCCTGCGGGCACGTTGTCCCTTTTTTGGGTTCCGTACCGGTAGGGCAACCCTATTACTAATCCTCGGTCTGTCCGTCCGTCATTCCGTACGTCCGTTCGTCCGTCCGTCCGCCCTGACAGACGGACGGACAGACGGATGGACAGATGGACGTCCGTCCATCCGACTGTCCGTCCGTCTGTCAGAGGGCTCTATCTCATGAACCGTTAGAGGTAAACAGTTGACATTCAGAGAATGTGTATTTCTCTTGCCGCTCTAACAGCAAATTACAAAATCAAAATAAATATCAAATTAAAGGGGCTAAAAAAATATTGTTTTGGCTATTTTGCCAAAAAAGTCCAAGTCTCCAAACAAGTAAAAATTTGATGTTTTTTGAAAAAATTGTCCGATTTTTACGGTACGGAACTCTTTGTGTGCGAGTCAACACGCACTTCGCGGTTTATTTAAAAAGCGTGGAAAACTCGCCCGAATAACTTGCCTTATTGTTTCATACCCATGTTTCTATTATCCGTGGCCCAGTGCACAAACACCTTTATTTTTTAGATGAGTCATTTGCTTGATTCTTAGCCAAAAAGGATAAGTAACGGTCCACTTTCCGAACCAAATATAAAATCAACCGAAAGTCCATTATGTTGAAGAACAAAGCTATAAAGCCATTAATAGAATGGAATCTATAAATGTTTATACTGTGTTGCGAAAGTAAACTTTTGAATTCTCACTCGCGTATTTAGGTTTTTACTAGGAAAAAGCTTAAAAAGTTATCTTCGGCTGAATTTTCGGGAATATTAGAAATAGATCAATTGAATACCGACGCAAAATTGTTTCGTATTTACCTTTTCTTTTTTAGCCGACTTCGAAAATAGGAGAAGATTTTATGTCCAGCTATATACTGTATGTTTTTTTATGTACCTATGTTCGTCGATTTCTCTATGAAATATTGACCTATTTTGAAAAGTATTTTTGATGTTCTATAGAAAATGGAAAAAACCTTTCGAGTTAGTTTAGAGAATGTGACAAACTAAATAGTGAGTGCTGTTTTATTGAACACAAGAACAAAGTGTCTTCGCCTTAAATAGAGACGGTAAGAATAATTTTAGCATTAAGATTACTTAGGATTTTACATCAAATTTCAATTAGGTACTCATAAGTCTTAAGACTAGATTGTAATTTAATGATGTATTTGTCTTGCAATAAATACAACATAAAAAAAAATAAGTACTTACCTTTTCTTTTTGACCCTACTTCGAAAATAGGATGAGATTCTATGTTTGGCTGTATGTATGTTTTTAGGGTTTTGAAGATCGAAGATCGGTTTCAAAACCCTTATGGTCTCGCTTTGTCTGTCCTTTTTTCCCTCCTTAATAACTCAAAAACTACTGCAGCTATCAACTTGAAATTGAAAATAATAATACATTTCGTGCACCTGTACAGATGTAGAGAAAAATAAATGAAAATAAATGAAAAATGAAAATGAATATTTTCCATACAAATTGTGATGCCGAAATTTTAAAAGATACCTACAGAGTCATATGGGGTATCAAATTAAAGGTATCGTTTTGTACATTTCAAAATATTTTTTGAAATTTTTGTAGGTTTCATACTTTTTAAAATGTTTCGAAAAAAGTCGAAAAAATACCCATTCCCCCCCCCCCTATCTCCGAAGATTGCAGAGTGATCCATTTAAAATGTATGAAGCGTTTGTAGATATGGATCTATATTTTACAGAAAAAATGTAGAGAAGTTTGAAAAAAGAACACTTTTTGAAAAATGGTCAAAAAGGGGGGAAATAATTTTCAAAAGGGAGGGCTACCTCATCGAGTGGGATATCAAATGAAAGGTATCGGTTTGAACATTTCAAAACAGTTTTTGAAATTTCTGTAAGTTTCATACTTTTTGAAATATTTTGAAAAAAGTCGAAAAAAAACCCATTCCCCCCCCCCTATCTCCGAAGTTTGCCGAGCGATCCATTTAAAATGTATGAAGCGTTTGTAGATATGGATCTATATTTTACAGGAAAAATATAGAGAAGTCTGTAAAAGGAACACTTTTTGAAAAATGGTCAAAAAGGAATAATTTCCAAAAGGGGGGCTACCCCACAGAGTGGGGTATCAAATGAAAGGTATCGGTTTGGACATTTCAAACCAGTTTTGCAAATTTCTGTAGCTTTCAAAATTTTTGAAATTTTTCGAAAAAAGTCGAAAAATTTACCGTTACCCACTTTTACCGAACCACCCATTTAACCGAAGCATGCAGAGAGATCCATATGAAATGTAGGTTGGTACCTACTATTCTTAGGTATTCGTTAAATTGCGAAGTCTCTAACCGGTACTATTGGTACATATTTGTTGACAAACGTTCAAAACCCTCGGCGCGCGAGTTACACTCGCACTTGACGGGTCTTGTTTTATGTAGGTATGTTCGGCGATTTCTCCGTCAATTTATTAATTTATATTCTTTTTTTCGATATTGAATAGAAAATGATCCCAAGTTGATCCCGTAAACATTTTATTTGCGAAGGATTAGTATTTGTCACTGAAAACTTAAAAACAGCGTAAAATTGTGGGATTTGATTAGTATTATCACAGACCAGTTTATACAAGCTGGTCTGTGGTATTATTAACCCCCGACGCAAAAAGAGAGGGGTGTTATGAGTTTAACGTGTCCGTCTATGTATCTGTGTATCTGTCTGTGGTATCGTACCTCCCAAACGGATGAACCGATTTTCGTTTTATTTTTATCATAGATAATTTTATCCCGAGTGTACTTAACCATGTTTCATGCAAATCTGTCGGGGGGTTTTTAAAATTTATAATTTTATTGTTGTAAGATTTTTCAAAACATTCAAATTATCTTTTTAGCAGACTTTGCTATAGGGAAAAGCGTCTCTTACCGTTCCTTCTACCCATATATGTAATTTATTACCTACCTAAAGTATTTTACGCCAGAGACAAAATAAATTCAACGTCATAAAAACACGCATCATTGAACTCATTTTTGTAAAATAAGAAAAGTTTTTTTTTAATATGTTTGTATACAAAAATATATCAAAACACAAAACGCTTTATTATCCCGAGGGTTATTAATAAAGAATATTCCAAGAGAGCTGTTTTATGATAACTTTGTGAGTAAAAAACTAAATAGAGAACCTTCCAAATCACTTAGGTGAAATAAAAAAAAAGACTTTTATTTTAATAAAGGCTACAAAGTAGGTACATGCTTATACTTATTTCCTTAAATTAACTTATTTTATTTATCGAACAAATTTATCATAAGGTATAGATACAGTATATCAGTGTGTACGTACTTCGGATTAACCTTTGAGATCAGCAGGGGCATTTTAATTCATTCGATTCGTTTCCGAATCGAATCCGACGGATCTTTAAAACGCTATTTTGATTTCGCCTCGGGTTGATGATTGAAAATCCGAAGCGAATCTGTTGACTAATGGCCATGTCAATGAGGAGGAGCTCCATATTTCGATCATCAACCCGAGGCGAAATCAAAATAGCGTTTTAAAGATCCGTCGGATTCGATTCGGAAACGAATACCCCTGCAGAGGATGATGATAAACTTGTATGAAGATGTTAATTATGGATTTGATTTAGGCCTAGGCCTAACTTTTTTACTGATAACTGTGTTAAGGGGTGAGTTACATTTACATGCCACTAAAAATTAATAGAGCGTTACGAAATAGTGCTGCATAATTTTGTTTTGTCCACTATCTCAGTAACGTAAGTACCTCTAACGTATCTTTGTAGTTAACAGTTAAATCACATTAGCTATACTATAGGCAAACTCGATTTTAAATATTTGTAAACAAATCGCGACAAAATTAACTGAAACTTCTCTTACTTGGCGTCGAGTTTCAGATATAATAATTCCTAATAATATTGCTGGACAATCCACACAGCATCATTCAGCCCCAAGCTAAGCAGACCTTGTGTTATGGGTACTAGATAACTGATATACTTAATACAATACATTACATAGGTAAATCCATTTTAGTACATATAGAAAACATTCAGAACACCCTGAACTGCTGAAATATCTGCAGATCATGCACACATTTAGATCGAAGGATTTGCTGCTATAGAGACTCAAGTTAAAGCTAAGGCTTGAGATAATTTAATACCTATTTTTGTTACCATTGGTATGTAATTGAATAAAGTATTTTGAATTGAATTTGTCCCAAAGCGGGTATCGAACTCGCAACCGCCTGCGTCGCAGGCGGACCTTCGCCGCCGCGTTACATTGGTCGTCGCGTAATTGTAAGCAATATTATTGTAGTAAGGATCCAAAATCGACAAATAACGTAAATTTCGCTTTAGAAGACGCGGCAAGAGCGAAAATTTAAGGTTATGTATGTGCGGCCTATGTCCGTCTCCGAGATTATACCTCCCTGCCAAATTTCATTCAGTCTGTCTGTTAATTTTTCACCCCTAAACGGCTGAACAATTAATTAAATTTTACTGAAATGCAAACTTCATAGTTCTCACAGATGTAAAAAAGTTTTTATATTTTCGTTTGTTCTCAGCACAATACCTCATCATCATTGGACGACCTCTGTGGCGCAGCGGGCGAAAGGTCCGCCTGCGACGCAGGAGTTTGCGGGTTCGATTCCCAGCTCGGGACAAATGTTTGTACAATCTGCAGATATTTGTTCAGGGTGTTCTGGATGTTTTTCTATGTATAATAAAAATATATATCTATGTAGTGTATTGTTTTAAGTATATCAGTTATCTAGTACCCATAACACAAGCTCTGCTTAGCTTGGGGCTAGATAATGCTGTGTGAATTGTCCAGCATTATTTATTTATTTATTATCATCATCATCAGGCTATTTTAGTCCACTGCTGGACATAGGCCTCCCCTAATGAGCGCCATAGCGCTCTGTCAGCAGCTTGTTCAGCCTGCCGCATCAGCATCTGCCTGCATTTTTTCGCAGTTCGCCAGCCCGGCAAGACGGGACCTTGCCGGGGGGCGTCCTACACTACGTTTGCCGAGTCGTGGTCTCCACTCAAGAACACGTTTACCCCAGCGGTTATCGGTTCTTCGCGCGATATGGCCGGCCCACTGCCACTTCAGCTGGCTAATTCTTAAAGCTATGTCGATAACTTTTGTTCTCTGTCGGATGTATTCGTTACGAATCCTATCCTTCAGAGAGACTCCGAGCATAGCTCTTTCCATAGCTCGCTGAGCGACTTTGAACTGGTGGACCAGCCCTAACGTGAATGTCCACGTCTCAGCTCCGTAGGTCATGACGGGTAGGACGCACTGATTGAAGACTTTAGTTATCATGCATTGCGGTTTGGTTGCCAAGAAGACTCGACGTAGTTTCCCAAACAATAGGTACGTAGGTACCTAGCGTATGTCTATTAGGACGCCCGTGGTTATTTAAGGAGTGGTAAATTTAAGGACCATGTGAGCGTTGGTACTACCTAAGACTAAAGTTATCGGATCGGTATTGGAGCCTATTACGGAGCGTAAGGATTCGTTGCTTTGTACTGATTTCTATGATATAGCGTGCACTGCATCGGTATATCTGCCCATACGATGCCAGAGACCGGTATTTCTGCCGATGACGTCATCAGCAAGCTCGAGCGCTTTATAAATACGTATGCCGATGCAAAATCCGAAAGCAGTAGACGCACCCTATCGGCAATTGAAAATACCGACACTGCGTACGCTCCGATTCTGATACTTTAGTATCATACTTTCTGTGCTTCCCAGGGCCGCGATCACGTGGTAAGTGTAGTTACCTATTGGCATTGCGACTCAAGCGTTAGCAGTTGAAACGTTAGGGTGCGCGTTAGGTAGGCTTGCATCGGAGAATCTGCACTCGCCCCATCAATGGATTTCCATACAAGATCCGTACCGCACGGAGCGAATCGGATGTCGGCAATGCCGGCGAGGATTCTTGAAGGCAACTTTTCTGTTTAGTGCGAATGACATCATTCGGATTGCCGATCAGTAGACGCGCTTGTCAGTGGATTGTCCAATGCCGGCCCTTGTACGCGCACCCTAACTTATCAACTGCTAACATTTACAACCGTAACGCCTGTAACGATTCCGTTCGCGCTTCACAAATTTGAACGTTCGCGCTGCGCGCCGCGTCCAACTTCAGAGCGCGGTGCATATGTTGGCAACAGTGAGCCTACGCGCTTGGGACTTGTCTTTGACTAGACCAGAGGTGACCTTGGACTTACTCGCGGACTACGAAGCGAACTAATTTCTTTTGTTCTGCAGTTTTATTCAACTGGTCCTTTCGCCTAATTGAAATAATCTTTTAATAATTCTAAACTGAGTGAACCCCCATATCGGGGTTCCATCCTACTGGGGTTGAAACAGCAGGATCCCCGTCGGCTGCTCGACGACTCGGCCGCACTTACACCGTCTGCCCCGACGACCGTACTGCCGGTACTCGGAAGGATCGGCCGCATTTACACCGACTACCCCGGACGACCGTACTGCCGGTGCCCGGAAGGAATTCTACGCATTACCCGATGCACCGCTCTTGCTGCCAGCCTACGTACCTGGATCCACTATTCGCCTACCGCGTCGGACCTCTCTCCAGCTAAGGCCAGTGGCAATATTTTTCGTAGTAACGTACCTTCGGAGACAACGAACCTTACTTACCGTAATTTAAATAAATTTGTAAACATTTACTCTGTTGTTTTTGTTGGGCCTAGCCACTCTCCATCTTAGGCAGGTCACAAGAAAAACACTAGTGTTTCACTGGCGCCCAATACAGGTAACTTTGTCTCCGAACTACGTTACTTTCTGCATTTTCTGGTTTCTTTGGTGTTGGCTATAAAAATCTTAGTCCTAAGTTGATTTATGCTACATCTTACTTATATGTGGTAGTTTATTAGTCAAGCTGTTTTAATTTTTAATTATATTTAGATATTTTTTTTGTAAAAATACCGCATATAGGTCTGACTATTTTAAATTTAAGTTTTTGCTTTCAACCATTATAATTTTGAACTTTACTGCAGCACACACTCAATATGGCGTTTGTTATTAAATTCTTATCTCTACAAAAGCCAGAGTTAGAGTATGAAGTCGAGCTTCGTGGAGGCAGTAGTGGCTCTGTCCAAGATTTACGTAAACAGATTGTCAAACTTGCACAAGATTCGCCATCTGAGGACATTCTTGAGTCCCACCTCGACCCCGAGAATGATTTATTGGGAATCCATGATGTCCAAGTAAAATTGCAAAGCAACTTAACTACACTAAGGCAAAAATTTGATAAAAATCTTTTTTCACGAACGGAAACGTTACTCCACCACCTTTACCATAGGATTAATAGGTTAAGTAGCATCGAGTCGATTGCGGGTGGGTATCAGTCATGCCGTTCCACTTTTGAGGTCCTTTACAAGGAATTATCTGCATTAAAGCCTCACAATCCCCAACCCAGAACCAATTCGTTACCCACAAACGTTAGCGCGACTTCTGAACAAATCGCACCTGTTCTTTCCGTGACATGTGAGCGAAATATTGCTGTGGACATTTGTAAACTAAAATTTACGGGAAAAACTTGTGTGCGCTCTTTCATTTTAAGGGTAGAAGAATTTGTCCTATCTAGGGGTATTTCTTATGAGAAAATTTTATCCTTGGGCTACGAGATCTTTACTGATGATGCTCTACATTGGTATCGCTGCAATAGAAGTAGGGTCCAATCGTGGGAAGATTTGTGTAAGTTTCTGATAGAAGATTTCAGCAGCAGTGACTATGACTACAGGCTTGCCGCTGAAATCCGAACTCGAACTCAAGGTGAGACGGAAAACATTACTATTTATCTTTCCATAATGCATGGCATGTTCTCCCGACTGAGTAAACCTCTATCTGAGGATGACAAATTAGAGATTTTACTACACAACATCAGACCATGTTATGCCAGTACTCTGTCCGCTTTTCCGGATATAAAGACTATCGAGACCCTCAAATCCGTATGTCGCAGTTTCGAAAACGTCCAAGCGCGGTTCGCCCACTTCCACGAACCACCAAAAGCGTCTACAAGCACTATTGCTCCAGAGTTCGCATATATGGGTAACGGTGAATCAACTACTTGCACTAAAAAGCCAGGTGTCTCTTCCCTACAGAAGGAGGAAACAGTAGTAGCCTTGGCGTCTAAATCTGGCGTATCTAAATACTGTCCAAGGTGCAGAACTGCTGATCACTCTTTAAGGTATTGCAAAAAGGAACGCTTTCTGATTTGTTTTAGATGCGGAAAGAAAGGTTTTCGTATTGCGGATTGCCCCGATTGCAACAAAAAAAGTTCCACTGAATCGGATAAAGAGGACCAAAAAAACTAATTGAGCAGGATTGTAAGGTACAGCATAAAAATTTCGATCCTTCTGAATGGAAGGATTGGCTAAAATTTATCTCTTCTTTCTCTACTTACAATGCTGTTTCTTCAATCCGTGATAACTCAGTGGTTGATAAATCTCGTCCATACGTTGCGGTTAATCTAAACAACAAGCAATTAATTGGTCTCCTAGACTCCGGCTCTTCTACCACCATCTTAGGTAACGGAAGTCACGAGTACCTGTTAGCCGCCGGGTTCAAACTAGAAACGGTAGATAATATTAACTTTATTGCCGCAGGTGGCAATAAACTCAAGTCTATTGGAGTTCTAAATCTTCCTGTTGGTTTTCAAGACCAAACTCACTCCTTGAAGCTTTTTGTGGTACCTGGTATAAAGCACTCGCTTATATTAGGTATGGATTTTTGGAGGACTTTTGGCCTTTTCCCTAAGTACCTAGATCGTATCGCCTATTATAAAGACTCTGATACTGTCCTTGCTATCACTGACGTAGTTCCTAGTGAAAGTCATAATCTCTTTTCATACGAGCATCTGTCCGTTGAAGAAAAGGTAGTAGCCGATCAGATGATGTCTCACTTTCATGACATCTCTTATGAGAAACAAGGCTTAGGTCGCACTCATTTAATCACGCACGTTATCGACACAGGTGACGCCGCTCCTATTCGACAGCGATACTACAGAATGTCACCTGAAAAACTGCGTATCTTAGTCGAGCAGCTGGATGAGATGCTTAGGGAAGACGTCGTCGAGCCATGCGAAAGCCCTTGGTCGTCCCCAGTCCTTTTGACACCGAAAAAGAACGGTGAGTTGCGGTTTTGTTTAGACAGCCGTAAACTCAACTCCATCACAAAAAAAGACGCTTATAGTCTCCCTTATATATCTGAGATATTGGACAATCTGCGTGATGCTAAATACCTTTCCAGCATCGATTTGTCAAAGAGTTTTTGGCAGATCTTAATTCAAGAGGAGGATAGAAAAAAAACTGCTTTTTATATCCCTTCTCGGGGAACATTCCAATTCAAATCTATGCCTTTTGGCTTAACTAATGCTCCCGCTACTCAGCAGAGACTTGTAGACGCTTTGTTTTACGGCCCTGAATTTGAGCATAGGGTGTTTGTCTTCGTCGATGATGTCATCATTGTCTCTAATAGTTTCGAACAACACATGTCCTTGCTTAATCTTGTCTTGCAAAAACTGAAGATGGCTAATCTAACGATCAACTCCAAGAAAAGTCAATTTTTTAGAAGGAAATTGAAGTATTTGGGTTATATTGTTGACTCCAACGGACTGCAACCAGACCCCGAAAAGGTTGAATCGATTCTGAACTCCAACAAATCGTAAAGAGGTCAGAAGATTTCTGGGAACAGCCTCTTGGTATCGTAGGTTTATCCCAAACTTTAGTTCCTTGGCTTCTCCTTTGAATAAACTTACGTCTCAAAAGAAAGATTCACCTCCATTTGCTTGGTCTCCTGAAGCAGAGGAGGCTTTCAAAAAACTTAAATCTCATCTCGTATCTGCTCCCATTTTATCGTGTCCTGATTACTCCAAACCCTTTGAAGTTCACACTGATGCGAATGACTATGGCATTGGAGCCGTACTCACTCAAACGTTGGACGGAACGGAAAGAGTCATCGCTTATATGAGTAAGTCACTGTCACAGCAGGAGCGCAACTACAGCGCTACAGAACGGGAAGCATTAGCCGTCCTTTCCGCTATTGAGCACTGGCGATGCTATCTCGAAAATGGCCTAACATTTACTGTATTCACAGACCATTCTTCTCTGAAGTGGTTTCTCAATCTAAATAACCCAACCGGAAGGTTAGCCAGATGGGGTGTACGCCTATCAGCCTATAACTTTGACATCAAACATAGAAAAGGTTCCGAAAATGTCGTTCCGGATAGTCTGTCTCGCGCCGTTCCTGTTGCTGCCATTGACTCTCCTACACCTACCTCCATAACAACCAACGACCCTTGGTTTTTAAATATACTCGATGGTTGTCGAAAATCTCCCACTTCATTTTTGAACTATCGTGTAGAAAACGGTAGATTATTTAGGTACATGAAGTCCTTGAATCCTTTAACTAGGGAATTCGAATGGAAAGAGGTAATTCCAATGGAACAACGTCAAGATGTCATTTCTAAAAATCATTCAGAACCAATATCAGGCCATTTTGGTATCTTCAAAACTCATAAACGTCTTAGTCTAAACTACTTTTGGCCAAATATGCACAAAGATGTCGTAAATTTTGTGTCTAATTGTGATAGTTGCTTGTCTCATAAACACTCAACACAGCCCACGCTTGGAACAATGGGTAGGCCTAAAGAATGCAGTCGTCCATTCCAAATGTTGAGTATGGACCTGGTAGGGCCCTTGCCTGTCTCTAGAAAGCAAAATACGTTCTTGTTCGTCGTTACTTGTTGTTTCTCCAAATACTGTATGCTTTTCCCTATACGGCGAGCAACCGCGGAGATCATTGCTCGTATTCTAGAAGAACAAATATTCATGGTGCACGGTATTCCGAGCACACTACTAATGGACAATGGTAGGCAATTTACTAGCAATATTATGCGGAATTTACTAGCTAACTACAAAATACCTAACATTTACTTTACACCACTATACACTCCTCAAGTGAACACTGTCGAACGTTACAATAAAACTATTATGACTTCTATCTCCACTTTTATTGAGAACGATCATCGATCGTGGGATATAAATGTTCCAAAAATTCAATTCGCATTAAACAGTGCGGTTAACGAAGTCACAGGTTTTACGCCTGCATTCCTTGTTTTCGGGCGTGAATTGGTCAGTTGTGGATCTCACTACCTTGATTCTGACTTAGGTAGCGATTTAGTATTTTCACCCCGCGACTCTTACGCGGAAAACTTGGGGACTCTCCAGAAAATATTTGATAAAGTACAACTATCCCTGATTAAGTCTCACTCCCGGAACAGTACTCACTATAACCTTCGGCGTAAAAATGTGGAATTTGCGGTAGGTGACATAGTATGGAAGCGTACATTCTATCTCAGCGATAAGGATGAAAGGTTCTCAAAGAAATTGGCCCCTAAATTCATCAAGTGTCGTATTAAAGCTAAGAAGTCCAAACTAGTGTATGAACTTGAAGATATGTCTGGACGCAATTTAGGCTCATGGCATGTCAAGGACTTTAAACTACACTAGTGGTTTTAACTCTGGATTTTACCCAGGAAAAATCCTAACCTAAAAAGGGGGGTATGTAACGATTCCGTTCGCGCTTCACAAATTTGAACGTTCGCGCTGCGCGCCGCGTCCAACTTCAGAGCGCGGTGCATATGTTGGCAACAGTGAGCCTACGCGCTTGGGACTTGTCTTTGGCTAGACCAGAGGTGACCTTGGACTTACTCGCGGACTACGAAGCGAACTAATTTCTTTTGTTCTGCAGTTTTATTCAACTGGTCCTTTCGCCTAATTGAAATAATCTTTTAATAATTCTAAACTGAGTGAACCCCCATATCGGGGTTCCATCCTACTGGGGTTGAAACAGCAGGATCCCCGTCGGCTGCTCGACGACTCGGCCGCACTTACACCGTCTGCCCCGACGACCGTACTGCCGGTACTCGGAAGGATCGGCCGCATTTACACCGACTACCCCGGACGACCGTACTGCCGGTGCCCGGAAGGAATTCTACGCATTACCCGATGCACCGCTCTTGCTGCCAGCCTACGTACCTGGATCCACTATTCGCCTACCGCGTCGGACCTCTCTCCAGCTAAGGCCAGTGGCAATATTTTTCGTAGTAACGTACCTTCGGAGACAACGAACCTTACTTACCGTAATTTAAATAAATTTGTAAACATTTACTCTGTTGTTTTTGTTGGGCCTAGCCACTCTCCATCTTAGGCAGGTCACAAGAAAAACACTAGTGTTTCACGCCAATAGGTAACTACACTTACCACACCGTGATCACGGCCCAGGTATTTCTGGTACACTTTAAATTAAACGATAGTTTTTTTCTACATTATTATAGATGGTGGCTTTGCGTCTTTTATTGCTATCAGAGGAACCAATAAAGCGCGAACAAACAGTTTATATTAAAAATTCTTGAAATAATGCAGTTGGCGGTCTGCACCCGCCATTGTGAGCGTGCGGTTATTGGAATTTGTTTGGTATTCTTCGGATAAGCAACTAGCTTTTGAAACTCTTATTTTATCATCATAATAGAAACTGTTTGAAATAACGATTATTTTACTTTAAGACCCGAAAAAAGGATGAATCTCGTTAGAAACAATGACTAGATGCATGTTGGATCTTTTGAGATTTGTATTTCTCATTAATATAGTTTGGAAGCTGTGGATCATTCATAACTTTATTTCTCAGTTATCTTGGAGTTATTCCATGGAAAATTCGAAGCGAATCTGTTTACTAATGGCCATGTCAATGAGGAGGAGCTCTTTATTTCGATCATCAACCCGAGGCGAAAACAAAATAGCGTTTTATAGATCCGTCGGATTCGATTCGGAAACGAATCGGTGAATTAAAATACCCCTGCAGGTAAGATTGAAGAAGTGCTTTAAACAAAACTTTAATATGGCTTTGTTAGGTACATAAGTAGGTACCTACAAAGTACCAGTGTACCCACACACAAACACATATAATGCGTGTGTGTGACTGCTCTTCCGAGGCACCAATCTCAGAGTTTGGGCAACGTGAGAGCAATCTGGGTGCGGGTTTCGTCACGGGTTTTCCATCGCTTATCGCCAGTGGGAAATGGGCAGTAAGATACGGTTTAAGGGGCAATTAATTATGTTTAATTATATATGTATTATATGGTTGATGATCATGATCATGACAACATGACGATTAGAATCATGGCAATTTTAACTAAATTTCATTATTTTATATATATTAATGAAAAATTAAAATTATTAATGAATGACATCATCTTCGAACAATTTTAAACCCCCGACGCAAAAAGAGAGGGGTGTTATAAATTTAACGTGTCCGTCTATGTATCTGTGGTATCGTAGCTCCCAAACGGATAAACTTATTTCATATGTCTGACAAATTAATTATGTTATTATTTGAAATTTTTGCAATAAATTTATTATTATTATTTAAAAAAAAATATGACGACCCATAGACCGATTTGAAGAAATAGTAACGTCCACTAGACCAAAAGTTCCTTATCAAAAGATCGTACAAAAGCATAAATCTAAGTAAAATCTGGAGATATGGTACGTTTTCCCAGCGCTTACTCAACAACTGGCCTTTGTAACAACTTCACGCAAACACTTGCTCACAGTTACATTTCCAATCTTGTACCATAATTTTAATGAACAAACATCTGTATGAACAAACTTCTGTACCTATATAGCTGTAGTCTTTTAGTCACTATATCACACTAAAGTCATAGCATACGTCATACCAAGCACGCGTTACGCGAACTCCGCCGCTTGACTAAGGTGGGTGGACCTAATTGCACCTAGTTTGAGCCTTCCGATTTCGGGAAGCCTCATCTCCCCTTGTTTACTTAGATCGATGTACAAAAGCGCCATCTGTCTTTATTCTGCAGTTTACCATACGAATGGCGCAACTTGACCGAGTATTGTAGCTTATGGTTATGGCCGGTCCAATGTAATATGGAGGTCAGTGATCTTCCTCTAGAAACGTTCTTACAGGAACCTTCAGTATTAGTGGCTCGTCTATGTTACTAGGTGTAATGTAGCTTATAGGAACGTTATTCTGGCAAGAACGTTTTATATTTTTTTTATAAAGAAGGGATAGATGTAATATAGCTTAAAGGAACGTAATGCTGGACAGAACGGAACGTCCGGAGGGACCACAGAGCAGATAGACACTTTTTGGCTATGGCGGATCCGATGAAAAAGAAAATTAAACGTTCGTACCAGCATTACGTTCCTTTATGCTACATTAAACTAGGTACTTTGTTTGTACCAAGGCCGGATGGTTTGGTCCAATCGATTTCCAGGGTCCAAATAAGTAAATAAATTTAACTGTGTGTCTTTCGCAATCATTACCTACTTTCCTGGTCAGATTTTTTTTCCCTATTGTATGCTGCTGCTTGGTTATCTGATTTTTATACCAATCATCCAGTCTGCTGTCCGATTCTACCTGTTCTTTGTCATTTAGAGAGTACCTAGTCGCCAGGTCAGGGATGCTATGTCTTTTCAGCCTAGAAAATTTGATACTGCCAGATCCTTGGAGGGTGGCGGCGAGTTGGTTTCTATGTCCATCGAGTCTTAGTTGGTAAATTTTGCTGAAATTCTGTGTTTCTTTTTTAATATCTATTTACATTTTGCTTGTTGCTCACAATGTGGGGGTAGGTATGTTGAGCATATTTCGGATAACTGATATTACATAAACAAATTTGTGATCGAGCGAGCAAAGCGAGGCTTTTTACTGTTGTACTAATGTACATGTCGAAAACTGCAATATGAAAAAAATACAAAAATACATATTCTTTTACCATATAGCCATTAATTAAGTTATATACCAAGGTCGGAAATAACCATCCCGCCTGCCAACCGTGGAGCTCATGGCAAATCTTCCTTTTTACACTTTCCCCAAAGAGTGAGAGGGACTTTTTGGGATGGGAGTTCTTGGGGCTTTGTTGATCAAGAGGCATACCTGAACCGCACCCCCGGAAAAAAGTCCCGAGGAATAACATACGCGAAATGCCATCTTAAATCCAACCTCTTCGTAAACTACAAGTCCTGCAATTTACGACCACTTGTAAAACTGTTCCGTTTCAGCAGAATGGATCATTTTACCCTGTTTTACTGGTCCGTTTATTGTTTTTATGGATGAGCCAAGTGATTTTAAACGGGTTAAGCTGGATAGGGGTTGAAGGAAGTAAAGAGATGCTAGTTTACGCATAAATTGACCCTTGTTAATGTTTTTGTTGGGTCGCATGCTGAAATTGAGTTTAAATCGGCCCTAAAACTAAATGTGACATGGTTTAGCGTACTTTGCCGTTATCTCGGATTAAGCTGGGAAAGTGGACTTAAAGTTACAACATACACAAAACTTGGCTTGATCCGTCGATACAATGACGACGTAGATTCTGTGCTTCATTGCATTCATGATCTTATGAACGATCAGATAATGAAGATGGTCCATAAAATTCCATAATAGATTTTTTCCGAGGGTATCTGTCTATACTAATATTATAAAGAGAAAAGATTTGATGTTTTGTGTACCCTGTAAGGTTAATAAGAATTTATTGTTGTTAGTCTCGTTGGTTTTCGAACTATTAATGTAAAAATGATTTTTTACATTATTAGTTCGAAAACCAACAGGTACGGTCGTATTGAGAACCTCCTTTTTTAAAGTCGGTTAAAAAGTACCTAATCCCCATCAACACAACAGACGTCCATTGTTGAAAATGCCTTCCAAATAGAGAGAGAGAGAGAGAGAAATAATGTATTTTACCCAAAACGTATTGTTTTGGGACATTCGCAGGCACACACGAGTCTAGTAAGTACAAGTACACAGTTTAGGCAGAAGACAACACAGATAACAGCTTATTTAGTAAGTAGGTACTTATATTTACAGAGATCAAGGGAAAAATGGGTCCCTGCCTCAGCATGATGCAGTATTTAAGCATTTGCCCAATACTGTGCTGGTTTTCAGGCAGGGTCCTTGAGAAGTGACGTGTGAGAACAGAAACAAATACACAAAGTTTTTGTCATAATCACCAAGCGGCAGGCGGATTCAGATCCCAACAGACTCTATTAAGTAAGTTGGAGAGGTCGATTTTTACGCCACGACCACCGTGGTGGTCGAAGCCTACTTATTATTCTGGTATTTTTAGGGAGTAGGGGATGAACGTAATAATAATAATAATAATAATGTCCTCCAAGCCGAATTTCAACAACGGCTGCCAGTCTCATCGGAGACTAGCCAGATGCGCAGTACATATTATAGAGCAAGAGTATATGCGCAAACACAGGCGCACTCTCTATTCCCTCACTCTCATAATCCGATGGGACGATAGATCGACACGACCGGGGAGAGGTCAGGCGCAGGACCAACGACTTAGCGTGCTCTCCGAGGCACGGGGGTGTAAGTTTGTGGAGATGAACGTAATCCTGCAGTGGGTAAAGCCAAGCTGTAAAGGACCTAATTGTGTTTTATAATTTTCTAAGCAAACCAGAACTGTAACGTATTTCCCTTGTCTACTCCAAATGATATTACACTAAAACAAGTCACCGTAAACAATTTACTCTCGAAAACAAAGCAAACACAAAATATCCAGCTACTAGTACAATTCTGCGCATTTCAAACGGATATCCGCAGTGAACAATAGTCGTCACCTTTAGACAAATGTCGACATTTGTTTCCCTCGGAAAAAACAATAGACTTTTCGCCGGCGAAATAGACTTTTCGCTAACGAAATACGGCGGACGAAATAATTTACACTCGTGAGGAAGTGAAGACATGGTGTGAGGAAGTAATTGTTGATGATATATTGGGGTTATGGTGATACCTCATTTTGGACTCGAATGTAGCAATTCAATCCAATCCCTCCCTTTTTGTGAAACATGGTTTCCGGATATAGCTTAGAGGGAAAATTGACCGTAAATTTTTGGAATTTTAGGTAGATTTATGGTTTAACCTTTCATTAGTTATTAAAACCGAAACTTCATACATAATCTTCTTAAAAGTACATTGATGCGCATGTATTTCAGTGAGGGCCGCGCGGGCTGTACGAGAATGAAGGAACCTATTAATATCCATAAAATTCCATAATAGGTTTTCCCCGAGGGTATATGTCTATACTAATATTATAAAGAGGAAAGATTAATAAAAATAAATAAATAAAATAATAATAAATAATGCTGGACAATTCACACAGCATTATCTAGCCCCAAGCTAAGCAGAGCTTTGTTATGGGTACTAGATAACTGATATACTTAATACAATACACTACATAGATAGATAATTTTTATTATACATAGAAAACACCCAGACCAACGGAACAAATTTCTGCAGATCGTACACAAATTTGTTCCGAGGCGGGAATCGAACCCGCAACCTCCTGCGTCGCAAGCGGACCTTCGCCCGCTGCGCCACGGAGGTTGTTTGATTTGATTGTTTGTTTAATTGAAGCTCCGAAACTACTGGACCGACTTGAAAAATTCTTTTACTATTAGAAGCCACATTATTCCTGATGAACATAGGCTACTTTTTAGAGCGGGAAAATGCTTCATTCCTACGGGAAAACGGGTAATAGGACAACGGGTAGTAAGAATGCAGCTAGTCTATTATAAATTTAAAGCACTGCGTTAATTGTTGCATAGTTTGAGGTCCGTTTTTAGTTTTGAAAAGGATATCAAATTGCTCTAATAATTATACCTACTTTTATCATATTAATCCAGTCCGCTTTCTGTTCTTTAAAGACAGAAAAACTCTGTGCAGGAATTTTACGGTAACGTAACGATGTGTAAGTAAAATATGAATATCAATGAACTCTTAGGCAGTGAAATGGGCCTCGAAGTTTTGTGAAAGTTATACGCACGCAAATGAACCGGCGCGTCTAGCCGTTTGGCATTTCCTTTAGTTTATGCACGCCTGGTACTTTCCCCTGAAAAGGTAATCTGGGGAAATGAAAGAGTTGTTTGTATGACTGGTTTTTTAGAGCGCTGGAGGGTTGAATGGGTGTATCTTTTGGTTTATGGTTGTTATTTGCGAAGAAAAATAAAAATGTTTTAGCTTTTATTTTTGTATGGCGCGTCTTTTCCGACGAAGTGTGTTTTTTACAATGAACATGTTAACAAGGTTACAAAAAGCATTTACACACAATAATTTAGTAGATGACAACATCAAAAGCTGGTGCTCAAACAAAAATTTACAACAACAAGCACACAATTAATAACAAATCACTTACTCATATTGTAACTTTCAATTTGTTGCACCAATCACTGAAAACTTATTAAAAGCCGAAGGTTTTCACTGTTGGATTTAACAACCATTTTAGTTCACACACGAAGCGAAAATCTGAGCTTGTAAAGTTGAGAAAGCTCAGATCGGCATCATTTTTCAATAAAATTGGATCGGTAGCATCAGGTTCTAAAAGGTCTATTCCAGGGTCAGAAAAACAACTCGGAGTTTTCTAACTAAACATGGAATAGGCCTAAACAAACCTTTAGGTAAATAGGTAAGTCAATATTTTAGCGTTGAGCTTAGCATTCACGCATCAAATCCATTTTGAGCGTATCAAAAGCGGCACTGGATTCACTCGGGTAGCTGTGAATTCCCGCGTCACACACACGATAGGATAAACGGATTATTTGGCGAAATTCTATCAAAGCCTCGTTATGGGATCACCATGTCATTTCGCGTTAGTTTGCTGTTAAATAACTGACACATCTTAAGCCGGAGTCTGGCAAATCCCAGTGCTAAACATTACCTTTAATCTCTGTAGGGCAAAATGAAATCACTCTGCTGTCTAATTAAAGTGACAAAACGTCGCTCTGTCGTGTCGTGCCTTGTCCGTTCCAAATGCAGAGTGAAAATGTCTAATTTTAGCGAGAACCTAGGTTTTTGCTAATATTCATTCGATTTATAAGACGCAAAATCTAATGGATTTTATTCCAACTTATAGTAGCTTTTGTTCTGCGCTTGAAATGAACTAACCACCAATCAAACCCCTGTGTCTAATTTTAGCGAGAACCTAGGTTTTTGCTAATATTCATTCGATTTATAAGACGCAAAATCTAATGGATTTTATTCCAACTTATGGTAGCTTTTGTTCTGCGCTTGAAATGAACTAACCACCAATGAAACCCCTGTTCCCCTGCTGAAATTGCACTGGTGAGGCGCATGTAACGTAGCTTAGGTACCTGATATGCAGAGCTAGAGGTTCCTCCTTCACATTCCATTAGGAACCGTGTCTCATTTTTTATTAGGACTTGATGGCTTGCTTACCTGCACAAAGCTGTATAGAACTACACCAACTTACAGCTGAAGGTAACGATACAAATGGAGCAGGCACTCAGAACCAATCAGGAGATTATTTTAAAGTCTAGTCGAACCTCCTACTGCTTCACTCCATTAAGAACACTATCCTTGCTATAGATACCGTATCTTCTACCATTAATACCATAATGGACTCTATTCCGCAGGCTAGAGGACTCACCTGATGAGCAAAGCAGCGAAAAACCAGAGCAGTGAACGATGCGAGTAGCCGCCGTGCGTCTTTGTGTAGACGTACCAGGCTCACAGAAGCAATCAGGAGATTCTATTAAAGCCTTCTCGAACCTCCAACTGCTTCACCTCATTATGGTTACTTCCTGCTTCTCTGGGTATAAGGCTCACCTGGTGAAAAATGCAGTGAAGCACCAGACCAGCACACAGATGACTGGCAGCCCGCGCCTTAGACATACCAGGCGCTCAGGAGAAATAAGGATTCTTCTATAGTATCGTCGAAAATAAAGCTGGTTCACCTCTTTTTGGACCCTAATTCCCTGGATTTAGGACTCACCTGGTAAACAAAGCAGCGAAGAACCAGACCAACGCACAGATGAGAGTAGCTCGCGTCTTCGTGCAGACATACCCAGCTCTCAGAGGTTCGCAGATGGCGTAGTACCGTTCGAAGCTGATAGCCAGGATGGTGAGGACTGATGCATGGGTGACTGTTAGCTCCACGAAGGGAACGGCGAGACCTGAGGAAAGAAAGGATTGTAAAGAGACCGTTTATCGTGATTTGTGGGATCCTATATATGATATAACTGATTCAGTTATATCATTGGATGGAATAGGAATTTAATATTTATTAATAGACTCACTAGCTAATACCTGCGGCTTCGCATGCTGTTGCTTTATTAAACTTGTGACAAATCTATGAACACATTGACAGACACTGTTGACCCATCAAAATTTCTAATCCAACATTTATACATTTTGTACAAACCAAATCACGTCGCATCGATAGAGCATTTTTGCCACAAAATAAGTTGTTACTACGTTGATAGGTAGGTATTCCCTTGGCAACGCTCGAACCGCTCAACAAAGAGCAGAGTGGGTGTGCTGTATAATTTGTTATTTTCTTTGTAACATGAATGAAATCACGGAAAACCCAGTGATTCTTTTTTCTTTTCTTTCTGTGACGTTAAGAGATGACACAGGAATGAGTGTTTTATGAATTTCGAATGTAGGTAGTGTATGTTTAGCTTAAATCTTGCAAGCCAAAGTTGAATGACTTCCTCTCAACTTACGACATACACTTTTTTTAAGTTTTTGTTTTATAGTGCGTAAGCCTCACACTCTGGCAAATTTCTAAGAAATTAAATAACATCGCAAAATTTACGACTTCGGCGGGACTTGAACCCGCATCCTTCCGTCAGTACCGGGATGTGCTAACCAACTACACCACGAGGTCAAGTGACGCTGGAGTCGAAAATCTTTGCGATTTTCTGGTGTAGTTGGTTAAGTCGTAAATTTTTGCGATGTTATTTAATTTCTTATATACTTTTTTGTAGTAAAATAGAGACAGGTTTCAAATTAATGTAACCTATATCTAAAACACATTTAAAACTAGCACGCGTTGTTTCCAAGATAAAAAGGAGCCTATAGATACGTTATTCCAAGCCAATAAAAAACTAATTATTGATACATGGCAACCTTTTGCGTTTTATTCTGTCCCCTTGGCACTAAATGGTGTACAATAGCGTTCATAGATAGGTAACCCCCTGTCGGGTTCCAGGTCTCGTAATTACTTGAGTTTTGATTTTATAATATTACATTTTTATAGAACAGTTTGTTATGTAGGTACATTTTACCAAAAATTAACAGATTAAAAATATTTCTGTATCAATAGAAATTGACTTCAAACTTAACAGGTGGTTTACTGATCGATGAAAGGCAGTGTACCTACGGGATAAAATGTCAAATAAAAAGCTTGTTTGTAATTACAAGTTAAGGTTGTCAGGCCTAGGAACATGTTTGCAATATTTCAGACCGGTTCGTTGAGTAGTTTTGGCGTAGATAACAAACATTCATCCATCCATCCAAATGTTCGCATTTATATTATTACTGCGATACGTTTTCTTCAAAAAATATTATGAAATTCCCAACGAAAAAGAGCTAAGAGGAAGTTGAAATCGAACGCCAGCAAATGCTTTTAAAAACCAAACGCTAAGTGCCTTTAATACCGACATACGCCGTTCACGGCATGACGTCACAATGTGCTGAAAGGTACCCCGTTTACACTATACGACACGACATCGATTTGTAAGTTAGTGTCAAGACAAGCAAGATGCAAGTATGGGTCCTGTTACCCATTCAAATGCAGTAGTGGTGGTTCATACATAACCCTCGGTGGAGTTTTTAGTAGCACCTTAGTAGCACGACATGATCAATGTTCACCAACTGAGAACTTGAATGATTTTTGTTGAATAATTATCGTCGTGCCGAGTCCAGCCATGTGATATTATCGCATGTATGCAAAAAAGGAGTTCAACAGTTATAGGAACACAAAGTCTGGATTTAGGTCATAAAGATTTTGTGAAGTTGTGTGCTTGCTGTCTATATTGCTATATATGCTATATATATGCTGTCTATATGCTTGATGTCTATAATATCAACTTGGAAACAATTTAGAACTAGTATTTACAATTGAAACAATTGAGCTAACTGCAGACTGTTGCAAGCAATCTACGGGTAGCTCAACTGATCCATATCAATACCAGTCGGAAGCGTCCCCAAGACGCTGGCATTGCCCCGCTGTATGGCAATGTTGATGCGCTACGATAGACACTCACCAGCTCTCGAGTCACGCGTCGCTTCGACCAGATAGGTATTACTTGGAAACGGATCAGAAAAGAAGAAACAAAAGATGCGAGACGATCATCGCCTCATATCTTATGATTAAGTACTATTTATATTATATTAACGACACTGATAAGTGTAATAGAGTTTTATACAAAGAAATCCATCGGCTGAGTTTCTGCGGGGGTATTTTGATTCGTCGGAAAGGCCGTCGGATTCGATATCGGAAGCTTTTTACGAAGAAAAACGTTTCCGACATCGAATCCGACGGCCTTTCCGACGAATTAAAATACCCCTGCTGGTCAAATGAAAGTCTATTGTCAATACAAAAAAAACGGAATTTAAGAAGTCAAGGGACTTCCCTTGACTTCTACTCAGATATGGACTATCTTCGCCTTCGATGATAGTCCATGTCAGTTAATAATGTGTGACCAGAAAACCATAGAAAGATGTTCCTCTCTACGGATGTATGCGGGTTAACTACAAACCTTATTTGTGTTGGAAAAACCCGCTTACATCCTTAATGAATTCGTCAAAATAACAATAGTTTTCATAGTAAAACTAGTTTATGCCTTTCACGCGTTGTTTCTATGTTAAACGTTTAAAGGTGATTTATAGGTATCCCATGGGAACTGATTTATGTGATAAAAAGTAGCCTATGTTTGATTCCAGGATTAGAATTTACTGTGTACAAATTCAGCCCGATCCGTCTAGTAGTTTTGGCGTGAAGAGGTAACAAACATCCATCCATCCATCCATCTTTCCATCCATCCATCCAAACTTTCGCATATATAATAAAGTCCCACTGATACTGCCGCGGGGTATTAATATCTGCTCTAAATATAATGAACGGTATATAATGACTTTATGTAGTTAACATTAATAACTTAAACATGTTAAAGGTCACTTAATAATGAATTATGTGAATAATACACAAAGGTGATTTGATTACCTTTAAACGTTTCCATAGACAAAACGCGTGCGAAGCCGCGGGCATAAACTAGTAATATTTTATAGTGTGATTATTATTAGTGTGAATATTAGTGTCATGATTGTTCCTCTCTTTTCAAGTCGAATAGCATAGAATCGTGACGTCACTTGTAAAGCATCCCCCAGTGACATCTAGCTGCAACTTGAAGATGTTTGCTCACAATCCCGATGTTTGCTGCGAGTAATGTTTTTATTCCACTCCAGTTGGCTCGGCGACTTCGGAAAACAAATGAAGCGCAAAAGCTTTAGTTCAAGAGTTGCTTTACAAAATAATGAGTTGGAACTTTGATATGGTTGAGGGTTATCCACTTGAGAACAACAGGGTATGTGCATAGATTTTTTTATTGTATTAATCGATTATTTAGGTCGTTATTTAACCGAAAAATGATAAGACACTCACTAAATTTGGCAATCACAAGGTAAAAAATATAAATCAAAACTACAATAATTTTCAGGTAATGACGCTTTATGCCATAATGACGCTTTTTTCTGTGACGTCATCATTCGCACATTCATTTAGGTGTTTCTGCTTCTTAATTAATTTATCAATCAGAATAAAACCTTTTGTCAGGACCTCTGTAGTTATCATCTCGAGAAGAAAAAAAAGTAAATAAAAAAAGAAGTATGAATCGTGACGTCATGTCCGCTCTATCCAATACCGAAGTTTAGAAATTTTGGAAATGGGGTTTAAAATATCTACTTTTCAATGGTTAAATTTTACAATAAAAACATCAAAAAATGCAAAAATTAATATGTTAATATATTTCTATATCAATAGAGAATACGCATATATTTTTTAGCCATTTTGAAGTCACATACATATAGGTATCCTATTAATTTTCAAAACTGTTATTATGAACACCATATGAAACGACACGGACCGACGATGGACGATGGGCCGATGACTGATGATGATTGTTTTAATTTAATTTCATTCAAAGAATTCAAATCTTTAAATGTAGTAGAATACCTACTGTTATATCTCAATACACCAACTCCTACTAGAGTACCTGAGACATGTAAACCCCACTTTATCAAACTGAAAATCCTCACCCTAGTTAGTATTTACATTCTAGAAATAAGCAAATTCGTAAATTACCCAATTTTTTTCCAAAAAATTAATGACCTGCCCCGCCGATACCAAACTAGATATAAACACAACCTGGTGAAGCCCGAGTCAAAATTAAAAATCTGCCAATCCTCCCCGAACTCGATAGCGGTAAAAATTTACAATAAACTCCCAGATAACATAAAATGTCTCGAAAAAAATAACATGTTCGAAAGCAAACTGAAAGAGTTGCTCATAAAAAAATGTTTTTACAAACTTGACGACTTCTTCAACGATTCTTTTAGCGACTCGCAAATTAAATTATAAATTAGTTATATTCATCTTTAGTAGAAAGGCACGACACCTGCCAGTCAGTCTAATGCAACACCCTAAATGGGTACATACAGTGATCTTAGCATAAACTCACCTAATCACTTAGACCTGATTGTATGAATGCAATAAATAAAATACTGAAATACTGAAATACTAATAACATTGAATATGAGAGATCTTTAGGCTGATGACGTTTCGTTAAACAAATTTCGAATTTATGTCTTTGAACAAAAGACGTTGTCAGTTTAGTAGGTACTCAATTACAATATTTAACCCCCGACGCAAAAAGAGAGGGGTGTTATAAGTTTAACGTGTCTGTCTGTCTATGTGTATCTGTCAGTAGTATCGTAGCTCCCAAACGGATGAACTGATTTTCGTTTAGTTTTTTTTGTGTCATAGATAATTTTATCCCGAGTGTTCTTGGCCATGTTTAATAAAAATCTGTCAGGAAGTTCTTAAAATTTTTAATTTTGTACTTATCGTCCTTTAATTTGATGAGTTGTTTTACTTTGTCAGAATGTGACAAAACGAGACTGTTAAGTGAGTTCAAGCCTTGATTTGTTTAGGTTTGCTGGATTTTGTCTTGTTCCTCGCTAAGCTCCGTTTTGAGAATCAGACGCACCAGTAGGCAGGTTCTATGCATGGATGTAGAAAAGAAGGTTTGTATCTAAAGATAAATATATCTGTTTACGTATCTCCTAGACACATGCTTAAAAGATAAAGAGTATAAACCTCCACAACCTATTGAGTAATGATTTAGTATAAACCTCCTTGTTCCTTGTTGTTTAGTTTTCAACCCACGAAAAACACGCCACCGCCCATCATGACGCTTTACGTAATTCTAATTAGTAAATTTGCTTTTTGGCGTCGACTCAAAATTACTTAGGTATACTTAATTATTTTTTTATTCGTTTTTGATGGCTTTCGTATTACTGCGGCCTTGATAGGTCTATTGTGATCGCTTTTGATGTTGCCTATTGTGATTGTGTGTTCCGCCTCAAAACAGCGTCGTTCATAATTCGCCACTAACCCTTGCAGATGCTAGGAACTGTAGGATTTTCTTTGGGGTGGAGTCTCTCAGCTCGTTGGGCCTCCACCCCAAAAGAATACTTACATAAGTTTAAGAACTTAGTTATTAAGGTTAAATAAAAAGGTTTATTATTTTTTGCTTTTCAGTTTTTTCGGCGGTTAAATTATTTGTTAAAAAGTTTTATGTACCTACTTTTATTTACTATGTACATTTTTGTGTTGAAATAAATGCTTTTCTATTCTATACTAGCAGCGCCTCGCGGTTTCACCTGCGTAATTCCCGTTCCGTGGGAATTCCGGGATAAAATATAGCCTATGTGTTATTCTAGACTACAATCTATCTCTGGGCCAAATTTCATCCAGATCGCTTCAGTAGTTTTTGCGTGAAAGAGTAACAAACATCCATCCACATAAACAAATTTTTGCGTTTATAATATTAGTAGGAAGTAGTTAGAGAGCCCTGCGCCTAACTAAAAATTACCAAAACTCTCTCTCCAATATCTCCAAGCATTAAATGGCACATAAGAAATTTCTATTGTATTTCGTAGAGATATATTGTTTTTATGTTTATTGATGCCAGATCGGAAATCAAACTACCAGCGCGCAGCGCTTGACAAATAGACATTTCTAGAACGGCAATTGAAGGCATAAATCTAACCCGCATAAGCATTGTTCCCACTGCCTCTATTATCTAACGAGTGGCCTTTCTAGATTTACGACATTGCTATGGATAAAACTGTTTTTTGACCTTCCATGTTAGATATTTGGAAATAATTTGTGGAAGTCTACGTTCGACCTACTTTTTATCGTAGCCTTTTTACTAGGCTTTGATGCTTATGTCTACAATTCGAAGATGGAACAAGGAAATGGTCACTGATCTTCCCTGATGTTTCAGATAAGGTAGATACACAACCAGCTGTATTTTCGGTGTTTTTTTGACAGTGTTTTAATAGAATCTTCGCTGCGCGCGATATTTCTTAGGCTTACCCCGCACTGCGGAATCTCACCGCGCGGTTTTTCCTCACGCACTTGCGGAAAAAAAATCGCGTATTACGATTCACACACTGACAGACACGTTAGACTTATAACACCCCTCTCATTTTGCGTCGGGGGTTAAAAATAATATTTGACACTGCGTCTTACGTGGGCGATATTGACGCGACAACGCTTACTTGGAATTCGAAAAAGGCTCTCTCTCTTTCTCGTCAGGGCCTGACTCGTAATAAAATAACTCTACGAAAATTTACTGTGAAGAAATTTATCAGAAAACTGCCAGAATTTTGTTATAACCTCAATACGGAACAACATGTTTCCTCAACGATCAAAATAAAGCAATGCAAGAAATCTTAAAATTCTTCAAACATAACTGAAATACTGGGTTGCCATTGCCAAGCTCCACATTGACAGCAGACACGCTCGTGTGAATCCAGCCTATTCAGCTTTTGAGTTTTGGCGCCTAAACAAAACGCTGTGCAATTTGGCCGGGTCGCATAGATGCGGCCAAATTGGCCAAATTTGGCAGGAACTGCCTTTAATATCAGTTGAGAAACCATAGTTATACATTTAAATTATTATTTACTAGCAATCCGCCCCGTCTTTGCACGGGTAGCAAAGCAGTTAGATAAATATTTTTAAGAATTGATCAGTGAATGCGTTATTAATAGATTCTGGTTTTCAGAATTATGTTTTTCGCAGTGTGGTTTTATCACCACTGCAGCGATTATCTCTTCTTCACTCCACTTAATTTAAATAGAAATGGAATTCTATTTTAATATTTTAGGGAAAGCTAAGCTATTTTGTGAATCTTAAATTTCTTAACCATTTCCCCAAATCTCATAACGGAAGCCCACAAATAAATTCCGGATATTTAGGAGATAACAAGTAAGATATACAGTACAACACAACACAGAGGTTCCTCCTAGAAGAGATGTAGACCAAGCTACGTTGAAAAACAATAATTTATGTTATGACGCTGCATGTCGACGATTGCTCGTTTTCTAGTGGAAAAAAATGTAAAAAAGCCACGTATTCAATTTTTATATAAATATTAGTTCAGGTTCCTATTTAGACTCTAGATAAGCTAAAAACATTGCACAACACGGCGGCTCTGACTCAATTTATTCAAAGCTACGTCAAGTCCTTCCAAAATAAGGGTACGCCAGTCGGGCCGCGGCAGGTTCTAAATGCGAGAGAGGGACACCGGTGATTTTTTTAATGGGTATTACGTCCTTCTCAGGGCGTCGAGTCGCACATAATTCTGGTCCCCCCAGACCATTTTATTCGTAAACCAATTTCCTCGCCGAATAAAAAAAAAGGTAGAATTCAGTGTGAATTTTTTCTGTATTATTTATATATTTGTTTTGAATTGTTTTTCCAAGTCACAGCCATGTTCCAAAGATCTCAAACTTCGTCACCTAAGGTGCCCACACTACATATTATTATGCAGAGGGCATTACAAAGTTTTTGCTTCTGCTAACGACAATTTAATGTTCTTGAACGTGTTTTGATCCCGCATGCATGTCGTAATGGAATTGCCCCCTTTGGGGGTTGATCCTAATGCTTTTAGGCTGTAAGAGCTTATGTGGTTTTATTATAATTAGGTCCACGAGGCTTGTTCTGCACGTCAAAATTTCCAGAACGAAAACGTTTGAACCAAAAACGCACTGTGTTTTCTTTTGTGACACCGCTGCCATACACATCACTAATCCTTCGAGCCGTTTCTGCAGCACTGGTGCCACGATGGAACTTGTACACGTAAATAACGCGATAATTCAAGTTTTCCATTTTGTAAACTGAAGTGACGCAAAGAAACAACAAATGAATAGGTAACGGTTTTCAAAACGTGATCGCATGAGTAAATAGCTGTATAAAATAGAAATTGGAATTCTTAACCAAAGAGGAGATATATGAGTTCAAAGTGGCCAGTACGAGAAAACGCCAATTTCAGGATACTCGGTAAAGTTATAGCAGCGGCTCGAGTCAATCTGGGTTCCAGAGAGCCGTTACTGTCTTACCAAACGTCAACATTGCGGTGAGGTACTGAAAATCACACTCACTGCACACTAATATTTTAAATGCGAAAATTTTGATGGATGTTCGTGCCCTTCTTAATAATTAATTTATCTGGCATTTAATAGCTTGGGTTTTTATTAATTTAATTTATCGCGTACCTTTTGATATTATTTCTCCTATGTTAGAGTCACCTCAAGACTACGATCGCTGTAACGCAATGGAAACGAAGGAAAATAATAACAAAAGGTACGCGATAAATACCCGATAAATAACTATTCATTAGCTTTCATTATTAATGTGTTGGAAGAACACAAACTAGGTTCGTAGTTAACCCACTTACATTTATAATGAATTCGTCAAACTACGAAAGTTTTTATAGTAGAATTGTTAACAAAACGCGAAATTTAAAAAAATTGTTTCTTATCTCTTCACGCCGAAACTAAAGAACGGATCGGGCCAAAATTTCGCATAGATCTAGGTCTAGACGTGGAATAAAACATAGGCTAATGTTAATCCCATAAAACAGTTCAGAATAGAAATAACCTTCTAACATTTTCCTAGAATCAACACGTACAAAGCCTCTCGGTTAGAAAAATAGTAGGTAGTAAATAAATGAAATAAACTTTATACTTACAGAGTTCTTTCCCCAACACCCAAGTCTCAGGCCTCGAGCTAACTTCCACCAGCACAGTCGGCGTACACACCAGCAGAACCATCAGGTCAGCAATACTCAAATTCACCAGAAAAATGTTCGTAGAATTCCTCATATCCTTCGTTTTCAATATCACGATCGGCACCATTACATTCCCTATCACTCCCAAACACATAATCACGATGCAAAATGTCATAGACGTGGCCTTTATGTAATACGGTATCTCAGGATACTCGGTAAAGTTATTTGCGTGTAGTGAGATATTCGAGGTAGCATTCGAAAAGTCGAAATCTCGAAAGTCAGCAGTGACATTTTTGAATGTGTGTGTTAGGTTCTCGTACAGGTTCACATTTGTAGTTGTGTGTGTGATGTTTAAAGAAATCATGTGGGTCAGTTCATAGTTCACATTTTTTTGGCGTTAGTTTTTTTGTTTCGGGGCTCACGGTGTCATTTCAGTTTTCGGTTGGTGATCTGCAACAAGAGAAATAATCGAATTAAAACGACGGTATTTTTCAGACCTCATTGCTGGATAAAATCAGAATGGGACGAAATCTTATTTATTTATTAAAAAGGAACGCCAACAGCGTATACATAAAGCATTCAGTTAACTTATTTAATCACAAAGAAAATTATAATATAATTAGTATTTACAATTGAAACAATTGAGCTAATTGCAGACTGTTACAAACAATTTACAGGTAGCTCAACTGATCCATATCAATACCAGTCGGAAGCGTCCCCAAGACGCTGGCTGCATTGCCCCGCTGTGTGGCAATGAAATGCTGATGAATTATATGATATTAATAAAAAAAAAATATAATATATAATATGAAAATAAATATACATATAATATGATACACTTATTTAAGCAGGTTCTAATATTTATAAACAATACAATAAAACAAAACTGACTTTTTGCATAGTTCTTAAATCCTTTAAAATTAGTTATTGTTATTTTTAACCCCCGACGAAAAAAGAGAGGGGTGTTAATAACTTATAACTTTAACGTGTCTGTCTGTGTATCTGTGTATGTGTCTGTGGTATCGTAGCTCCCAAACGGATGAACCGATTTTCCTTTAGTTTTTTTTTGTGTCTTTCTTTATCGTTTGTTAAAACGCCAAATTATTTAACGTGTGTTCGTCGGTTTGTCAGTCAGATATGGACCGATTTTGAAAATTCTTTCGCTACTGTATAGATCCCGAGGTAGTCCCATAAAATTAACCCATTTATTTTCAAGGTATTAGTTTTTATCCCGTAAAACTTGAAAAAAGTAAAAAATTAAGGGATTCGAAGACAGTTTTTAGTTTTTTCAAATCAATCAAATTATTTACTTAATTTTACCAATTTTACCTAGGAAGGATTAATTAATTTATTATTGAAAATATTAAACAATTTACCTTTTATCAGAATTCATAGAAACTTACAGTAAAAGAATAAAACAATTGCAACTATAGACACAACTATATCTTTTTCTTAAAAATCTAAGTCGTCACCAGGCAGAGGAAGGTACCCTTTGAATAGAGAGTATCTTGCAATAACACTTAAAACGACTTCCTCATCTGACATCAATATACCTAACCATTATGTGTTCTACGACCAAAACGTGTGATAAAGCGCGAAGATTTTCCCCCGGCGTTTTTACATCCCCTCTATCGAGCGTAAAAGAATCAAAACTGGGAACACGCATAAATTCTGTAGATAAATTGCCTCTCGCGTGAAGCCAACGTACCGAAATTCCCTGTTAAAATGTTCAAATATCTTTCCAAGCCAACATGTGGCTCTGACCGAAGACCAGCGTTGGTAGCTTGCTAGTCAATCAACTCATGCTGAGGCAGAGCCATTTTGTTACTGGGTTTACACCTTGCATTTTAATCTAAGTTTATTATATATTTTAGTCTAAGTTTAGTTTCTGTAAGTCTTTTAACAAATAAATGTATATTTTCTATTCTATTGCTCTTTTCACTTTGACGACGACCTTTAAGGCGCAGTTGTCCAGGTTCGTTTGCAACTCAGGGGGTGCGGGATTGATTCCTGCCTCGGGACATGTTTGACGATCTGCAGATACTTGTTCCGAGTGTTCGGGTTAATTTCTTTATATGTATGTATATAGTAAAAAAATATATTCTGTATATGGTGAAATAATATATTTAATAGGTGTATCAGTTACCCATTATTACAAGCTTATTGAAATCTGTTTCTGTAAGTCTTTTAACAAATAAATGTATATTTTCTATTCTATTGCTCTTTTCACTTTGACGACGACCTTTAAGGCGCAGTTGTCGAGGTTCGTTTGCAACTCAGGGGGTGCGGGATTGATTCCTGCCTCGGGACATGTTTGACGATCTGCAGATACTTGTTCCGAGTGTTCGAGGTAATTTCTTTATATGTATGTATATAGTACAAAAAAAAATCTGTATATGGTGAAAAATATATTTAATAGGTGTATCAGTTACCCATTATTACAAGCTCTGTTTACTTGCAATCACTTCCCATGGAATAGAAATAACCTTTAAACGTTTCCATAGAAACAACGCTTGATAAAAAGTAGCCTATGTTTGATTTTGATTGAAGGATTAGAATCACCTGTATACAAAATTTCAGCCCAATCCGTTCAGAGTTTTGGCGTGAAGAAGTAACAAACATCCATCCAAACTTCCATACATCTAAACATCCAAACTAAAGTGATTAGCACTTCTATGTTGTTAATACACTGGTACAGTGCAGGGTAAGTGTGCATTATTGTACTTATATAAAATTTTAGAATCTAAGCAATTATTTTGTACCTAGGTACTTATAAATATCCCTATATTATCAGAAATCATAGAAAATTACAGTAACAAAATAAAACAATTACAACTAATACACACTTATATCTATTTCTTAAAAATCTAAGCCGTCACCAGAAGGCAGAGTGCCCATGATGACAGCATTGCCACGTTGAATGGCAATGCTAATTCGTTGACCGAAATAGAAGCATTCCGACCACCTGTGGACACTATAAGAAGCTTGGTAAGATCTTTATAAATTGCGTGTGCCCCAGAACCCCAAGGACCAAGGGTTTCAACCCCAAACGGCTCAAATAGGTAACCTTGGTCAAGCTTAGCGTATTTTCGCCGCTGATGTTAGGTACCTAACCTACTCTTAAGTTTTAATTCTAATTTTGTTTTTATATACCTACCTGCCTACTTGTCTATGTTTGATTGTATTTTGTGCTGTCCATTTGTGAACCAAATAAACAATCTATCTATCTATCTATTAGCACTACTATGCTTATCGTCTGCCAACAACAATCAAAATCTCCTCTCCCATTGAATCCTTCCTACGTGACTTTTGAGCGATGCCCTGCCTTACCCCCCGACTATAATAATTATTTTCACCTAAATCCCTTACATTAACTTGTTTGTTTTATTTATCTACAAATTTGTGAAGACTCAGAGAGCAATAGAACATTATTGCTCATTATGGAAAAAGGATGGAAATTTTGTGAATTTACACTAAACAGAGTGGTTTTTTGAGAAGGGCGGTGATAGCAAAGTCCGAAACCAAGAGAGTTAGATAAAAGTTGTGAAAGGATTCATGGCTTCGATTTATAAGAAAACAATAATTGCATATTTAGTTTTTATTAAAACCTTTACTTTTGACGGAAATCGACACGAATTTTATTTATGAAAATCAGGACAACTGTATTATTATTTAACCAATAAATTTTGTTGCTGATAAGGATTAATCTTTGCAAAGAAATGTATTACTAAAAATAAAAGCAAAAAACTATTTTAAAACTAATCTCGATTTCCTTCAAATTCTTTTCAGACATTAAACTTGGCTTAAGACTAAGTACTTACTTTATTTTTTAAGTTTGTGCAATAAGTCTTCATTTTCATTTTCATTTTATGTATCAAATAAGCCAAATAAAGGTTTTTTTAGTCGTCCATTACCACTGAAATAGTTTGAAACTATAATGAATTTTGCTACCAGTGGAAACTTCATAAATAGCCCTCAGTTAAGTACATGTAATTTTCATGTATTTGCATTAATATTTTGTAATATTCTAACTGTAAGTTTTCCTAAAATTCTAAAATAAAATTAAATAATAAAAAAAATATTCTGTCTCTATATCCCTGCAATCCTTCCTAAAGCCCCTATCCTATGACTTGAAATCTTCCCCCCTCCCTACCCCAGTCTCCCATTTCCAACAACTGTAAACTAAAATATTCAACTGAAGATCTCAAAGCTATTCTGTAAACAACTGATACTTATCAAGTACCAACTCCCCAACTGAATTACGCTATAAAGTTACGACAATCGCTTTACAATGTTGTAAAAACTTCTTTATTTGTTTCTAGACTTGAATAAAACGAGTTTATACAGATAGCAAGTTTGTTGATTTAATTACGGTTAAGGACAATAGACTCAGAGTTGTACAGAAGGCCATGAAGCGTGCCATGCTCGGCATCCACCTTACACACCGAGATCCGACGAAGGACAAAAGTCCGAGATGTTGGTACTCTAGTCATGGAGCCCCCCCCCCCCCCCCCAGATTTTCGTGAAACATGGCTAAGAACACCCAGGATAAAAATTATCTATGACACAAAAAAAACTAAGCGAAAATCGGTTCATCCGTTTGGGAGCTACAATACCACAGACGGATACACAGATACACAGACAGACACGTTAAACTTATAACACCCCTCTTTTTTTGCGTCGGGGTTAAAATTGGAGTTGGGCTGGACACATTGCAAGGCGAGGTGATAATAGGTGGAGCAAAACAACAACTGATTGGTGGAAAATAATGGGCAAAAAAATATCGGACGGCCCGGTCGTAAGGTGGATCGACGACATAGTACGCGTCGGAGGGGGTCAATGGAGGCGGTTAGCACAGGACCATTGTAAAATAACAGGTCACAGACAACAGGAAATGGAACACACGCGTCTCGTCTAGGGCTAGTTAGCGCTTGGTGATAAAACGGTTGAAGACTTTTATATGTCTTCACTTTCGATGCAGAATAAATAATGTTGCGAACAATAGATTGCAAAACCTTTTATACCCTTTTATACAGACAGAGCCCTTATTACATGTCCATTAAAATACATAATAAACTACCAACATTCCTTAAATCTGAACCCAAACACCATATATTCGCATCAAAACTACAAGAATAGCTTATTAAAAAATGCTATTATGACATAAAAGACTTTTTTGAAGACAAACTATTAAGATAGAATCCCTACATTTTCTTTTTAACAACGGAAGAGCTTCGAAGTGTTTTTAATAATATAATAGGTTATATTATATTGATTAAATGTTAAGTATAACCTAGTCACACAAATTTATAAAAAGTAAACCATTTTGTTAAACCTAAGTAAATTTATATTATTCTAAACTACACAAATGTTATTTATTGTTCATAAAAGATCTCTTAATTTTGTATAAAATACAAAATACTTAATTTAGTCCTTAACTTAAGTCCTAGATTAAGTTATATTGCCATACCCTACCTGACAGGGTACATTAATACTTACTGTATGTAATATTTTTGTTTCGCAATAAAAATACTGAATACTGAATACTGAATACCCTCTGGTAGTATGACAATTAGTGGGTAACTGAGCCAGGTATCATGGCTTACCCACTAAAACCTCTCCGGTGTCCCTCTCTCGACATTTTCGCCGAACCACAGGAACATTTAAAACCTCCGCGGCCCGACTGGCGTCCCCTCTTCCTCCTATACATAGCCGGCGAGCCCACCGATCCACACACTCGCCGACCCCATTCTTCCGTCACCTTTCCTCCTTCCGATTAGAGGTATCATGGCTTAGCTCAATCATTGCCCTCTAAGCCCTATGACCTATCAGCGGAACCACTGTGGACCGTGGTGAATGGCACAAACTAAAATGACAAAATGTGTAATTTTGATAGGATATACCATTGTTCTAGTGAAGCGATGACTTGGTGGAATTAGGGCTCTAGGGGTTCTTATCTCAATCTGTCTCTGTGTTCTTGTGAAAATCCAAAGACATTACGTCTTTGTGAAAAGCATTTATACTGACACAAAGAGTTACAAAATGATATGAATAAATAAATATTGATGGACAATTCACACAGCATTATCTAGCCCCAAGCTAAGCAGAGCCTGTGTTATGGGTACTAGATAACTGATATACTTAATACACTACATAGATAGAAATTTTTTTATACATAGAAATCATCCAGAACACCCTGAACATTAGATGTAAAATTTTGTTCTGAAAAATGAAAAGCTGGCATTGCCGTAAGGTATGTCTTTACGTCAATGCCATCAGCTTTTCATTTTTCTTCAACTGACATTATCATATGTACCTATTACTAATAAATGTACCCACTTGAGAAGTACGCATCATTTCCCTATAAAGAGATACGTAATTAGTTAGTTACCTGGTTGTAGGCAACAAATCTAGCCGTATTCTGAGCCGAAAGACGCGATCAGAAAGACAATGTTGTATTAAAAATGTTAAAATTCATGGTCTTCCTTTTATTTCTGACACTAAATATGTTACTTAGCAAAAAATAATTCTTATGATAAAGCCATTCGATCGGTATGATAAAGCTACAGGATGATTGTTTTTCTCGTGTAACGGGTTCGATTCCCGTTTAAACCATGTTAATTACATGGTTTTAAAAATCTATGAGTGCAGTTTAAATTGTTTTTTAAATTCAAATAATGTCTTCTTTCAGTAAAATGTTCCATCTACCTACAATATTCAAGGTACTTTCCCTCCATGTGGCATACCCGTGGGACGCCCTGTATATTTGTCCAAATATCAAAGTTCTGAGTACGCCAGTCAGAGCGGAAAATTTTACATCGAAATGTATATTTAACTCATCTTAGACCAAATGTGCCATACGCTTAATATCTTTAGCATCTAAGTTCAGACATTTTTAACAGTTCAATAAACTAACACAAGCTGAGTTTGCAAAACAAAAAGATAATATGAAACTGGTGTTTTCAGCAAAATGCAGATTTCCTGAAATAGCTGTAACAGCTAAAGTGGTTTTCAAATAAGGTACATTGAATATCATCCTTAGTTGAAATTATTTCTTGCTTGATATTAAATGGATGTTGTGAATGAACGAAGTTACAAGGTGCCGCAGAATTGGGGCTCTAAGCCGAACGGCTGAACGGATTTTAATGAAATTTGGCAGGACCTCCCTGCTGGTATCCCGGGGACATAGCCTATAAGCAAAAGCGCCTGCGAAGCCGCGGATGGCAGCTAGTATTCAATATGCCGACAAAGTCGTAGAATAAAATCCTGACAAAAATTTACTGAAGATTTACTTTATTTGTCTTTGGAGAACCAAATCTAATTTTTTCGCGAGGGTTTCGAATTGTCAACATATATTTAACATAAGTACCGGTTAGAGACTTCGCAATTTAACGAATACCTAAAATAGTAGGTACCAACCTACATTTCAGATGGATATCTCTGCATGCCTCGGTTAAAGTGGGTAATGGTAAATTTTTGTTTGTTTTGAACTGTCAAACCGATACCTTTCATTTGATACCCCATTCTCTCCCAGCTCCCCCTTTTGACCATTTTTCAAAAAGTGTTCTTTTTACAAACTTCTCTATATTTTTCCTGTAAAATATAGATCCATATCTATAAACGTTCCATACATTTCAAATGGATCGCTCTGCAATCTTCGGAGATAGGGGGGGGGATAGGTATTTTTACGACTTTTTTCGAAATATTTTAAAAAGTATGAACCTACAAAAAATTCAAAACTATTTTGAAATGTACAAACTGTTACCCTTCATTTGATGACTCTGTAATATCTTTAAAAATTTCGGCATCACAATTTGTATGGAAAATAGTCATTTTCATTTTTCATTTATTTTTCTTTAAATCTGTACAGGCGCACGAAATGTATTATTATTTTAAATTTCAAGTTGATAGCTACAGTAGTTGCTGAGTTATTAAGGAGGGAAAAAAGGACAGACAAAGCGAGACCCATAAGGGTTTCGAAACCGATCTTCGATCTTCGAAACCCTAAAAGTCAGATTCGGTCCTCCAAATAGAAATAAAGTTAAAAGCTAAGTAAATCCTGAAGTGTTTGAAGTCTTCACTCTAGATCCTACATGTCTAGACGTCGCCCACGCTTGGGCAGGGGTTCCTAGGATTCAGATGCAGGGCCACAGGGGCGGAGTCAGGACTGACTTCCTTCTCAACTTATTTTTGGAGTAAAACTTTTTAAACTTTCGCGATTTGTTAACATAATTAATGATTTTATCGGATTCCTTCCATTCCAGATTCTAAAGACAAATTGAGGGTAGTCGTGGATACTGCCGTCAATTCTCGGCTGTAGTTCCGAGTACATCTAGTTGCTCCGTGACCACGATCGCTGTAACGCGGTAGAAACGTAGGGGATATAATAACAAAAGGTACGCGATAAGTACCCAATTAAATCATTAACTGACAACCACCGTGGCGCAGCGGGCGAAGGTCCGCCTGCGACGCAGGAGGTTGCGGGTTCGATTCCCGCTTCGGAACAAATTTGTGTAAGATCTGCAGAAATTTGTTCCGTTGGTCTGGGTGTTTTCTATGTATAATAAAAAATATCTATCTATGTAGTGTATTGTATTAAGTATATCAGTTATCTAGTACCCATAACACAAGCTCTGCTTAGCTTGGGGCTAGATAATGCTGTGTGAATTGTCAAAAAAAAAAAAAAAAAAAAAAAAAAAAAAAAAAAAAAAAAAAAAAAAAAAAATAACTATTCATGTAGTCCTGTTTACATTATGTATACTTAGGTGTTATTTTAGATGTCGTCAAAACGTAACTAGTAAACTAATTTGATAGCGCTAAAAATATTCATGTCCCTTTCATAACGATCGAAGTAAAAAGGATAGCATCACTTTTATAGCCATCAGTACTTTAGTTTTGGCGACATCTGAATTAACACCTTCATGGCTGAATTACTTATGATTAGTTAGTTATCAAACCATACAAATACATCTATAAACATGAGTAGACATTAAAAACCTTGTGGGACCTGGGCTTGTAATTTAGTTACAAAGAAAAACACGACAAAGTAGGTCGGTACTCAATAATACACATGATCTACCTGCAAGCAATAGGTCAATTGATCCAAATAAATACCAATTGGATGCGTACGTACCCCTCGCGGTTAAGGCAATGCTGATGAGATGACTATGAAATTGTAAGGTTTAATTACGTTAAAAATTGAGATCATTGAAGTCAACAGCTTTCGGTGAGAATTTTCTTCACTTTATTTTACCGAAATGGAAATTGTTTTTTCAATTCTTCTTTTATGACTTCAACCCGACCTATTTATTAGTTCTGGCGTTATCTTGTGAAAAGCACACATCTTCACAAACTTTCGCCTTTATATTATTTGAGAGATTCTCTAGCTATGGGTGGTGGTGAGATTCACTTAGGATCCATTGAGCTGGCGTGCAAAAGAGAAGACGCCCAGCAATGTGGGTCTACGGGCCATGAAGATTATCCCCAAGATAACTGATACTGAATACATCCCTGCCCCCCTGTGGGTGTACGTAATTGATAAAGCACATTACGTGGGTGGTGAAGACAGCTTAATTAGATGTTTTAGATACGGTTTGCCACTTGTGTCTGTATTTTAACCCCTGCCTCTTGAGTGAGGTTCCTTTACATTCCGAAAACTTTTAAAAGACCTTCTGCTGTAGACAGGGAGGATTTTTGAAAAGAGGTTGTATAAATCCGGAACTATGACTAATGCAATAAGGTAATAAGGGTTGCGTTGATCACTCGTCACTTTCGCTATGTCGCCTCTCTCTTTATCACTTCTCTTTCCTATGAATTCACTATCTATCTTGTCTGCATCTAGTCTACCCCCCAAATCGTCTCATGCTATATTTCGTATTTTTCCCTACTCGTCCGATGCCTAAGGTACTAAGCCGAAACCGTTAATCTAAACTATTTTCTGCCAGCGACTTCTCACGCGTTGTTTCTATGAAAACGTTCAAGTTCAAAGGTTATTTCTATCCCATAGCCAGTAATTTATTGGATTCAGAGTTGCTTATGTTTTATTCCAGGTCTAGAGTTACACCTATGCCAAATTTCAAGTACTTGTTTTTTAATTTTACATTATTTTGTTGATTTTACATTGAAGAATAATCTGTAATTGACCTGATAAAAAACCTACACATATCATTCGTTCAACTTCATTCACGAAAATTGTCTATAAATCCGAACTTCGTGTGCGTATCCGAAAATGAAAAAGAGAAGGTTCACTATCGAACCTTCGTTTAAAATTCGTTCGTTTGCGAAACTTCGTTTCAAAGAAAAAGAGTAGACGCCCTGCTAGTTGTAGATGTTTAGTATTTATATAGTAATATCATTTATTACGTAATATTTAGTTAAACAATATTGAATAAGTAATAGATAAGATTTAGCTATAATTTATTTTAGTCTAGTTTCTGCCCGTGGTTTCGCACGCGTTGTTTCTATGGAAACGTTCTAAGGCTATTTCTATCCCATGGAAACTGTTTTATGGGATAAAAAGTAGCCTATGTTTGATTCCAGGCTTAGAGCTACACCAATGCGAATGCATTTCAGCTCAATTTGTTCAGTAGTTTTGGCGTGAAGATGTAACAAACATCCCTCCATCTATCCATCCATCCATCCAAACTTTCGCATTTATAATATTAGTGTGATAAACATTTCCGCCTTTTACACATATGTGTAACTCTAGCGGTTTTGGCAGCGCACACCAGAATAGCTCGCAGATGGTAGATTTTTCCCTACTCACTTGACACTTATCGTCATATTATGGACAATTCACACAATATCTTTATAAATTGTAGCCTATGTGTTATTCTGATGTATAAGCTATATTATTGTAAAGTTTCATTAAAATCCATTCATTACTCTTTACGTGAAAGAGTAACAAACATCCATCCATTCATCCATACTTACAAACTCTCGCGTTTATAATATTAGTAGGATACCAGAGGTAAGTCAAATTGTAAAAACCTAGATTAATTTGTTCTTAGGTATCTCATTATTAGTGAACTATGTGTTTGTTTATGAATAAAGTTCTTTATACTTAAAACGTAACATAATATAGTCTTGCCAACTTAACCACACTCACCCTTACCCCTTGTTTCGTTTCGTTAAAATCCATTCTGTACTTTTTACGTGAAAGAGTAACAAACATCCATCCATTCATCCATACTTACAAACTCTCGCGTTTATAATATTAGTAGGATACCAGAGGTAAGTCAAATTGTAAAAACCTAGATTAATTTGTTCTTAGGTATCTCATTATTAGTGAACAATGTGTTTTGTATATCCACTGGGGGCAGGCAGCAGCGCCTCCTGCAGAACAATTCTACCATCAAACTGCGATCCCCAACCCGCATGCCCAGCGTGGGGATTATGGGCACTACCCCCATGTGATAGAAGCCAATAAGGCGCTTATCAGGGGGAGGCCTGCGTCCAGCAGTGGATCGATACAGGCTGTTGAGGTTGAGGTGGTTTGTATAAGAATAAAGTTCTTTATACCTAAAACGTAACATAATATAGTCTTGCCAACTTAACCACACTCACCCTTACCCCGTCTGCTTTATATTTAGACGTCGTCGGCACAGCGTCATCCTTAATTTGATTGTTACTAGACAATGCCCCTAATTGCCTCCTACAAAGCACTTATGACAATGCTAACCTCATCAGCTATATTACTGCACTATATATTATAATACACTCTCGGTGAGATCCCAGAGGACGGGATGTATTATTATTTATTATACCTATTGTGAGTAGTTGGGTCATTTTAGGTCAGAAATGACACGTGTCTGTAACGCAGTTACAGAAATCTGTTTCGAGATAATTTTGCGCTAGGGGAGACCCGCTGCGCCACAGACGTCGTCGAGTTAGTCATCAGAGATAAACTCAGTTTAACACTTTAAATGAGTTCAGCGCATTTTACCGGCTTAAAGTTAATCCGGTTCAAGCGCTAAACCGAGTTCAAGAGCTGACATGTCACACAAGGTATTAAGAATTTGAACTTGATCAAGCCAAACCTAGTTTTGTTGATCTTAGTTTTGGCAGCAAACGGTGAAATTGGGCCAGAGTATAAGGTTTCATATTTACAACCTAGCATGTGATTTGGAATTGGTTTTTCCAATTCCAAGAATTACACCCAGAATTTACAGAAAATGCTAGCCAGCTTAAGCTTTAAATCTGACGTGCTCTTAATAGGCCTAACTTTCTTCCATAAAATATGAATCACCTTGCTACTTGTACTTTTAATAGGCTTTTAGCGTCTTGTCTTAGGCTTTTAGGTAGGTAAATTAGGGGTCGTTCATTAACGCATTCACTGCCCAGCCTCGGCGGAGGTGCGACCCGCAGGGGTACGCTGCCCGTACATGGAGGTGGACATCACCATCTGCGTATTGGGCCATGACAGTGTTAATCACGTGAGGCTCAAAAACGAGGGTTCGGAAAAAATCACGTTGTATCAAGACGGGTGCAGTGAAATATCAAGTGAAACATTTTTTTCAGACATGAAGGTGCTTAATTTTCCAAAATTAAATTAGATTTTCCCTGTATTTACATTTCCTGATACTTTGTTGTACTATGTACAAAAAAATAAACGTGAATTAGGGTAGGGGGAGTCCTAAACCTCACCACGTATCACTATGGGGGAAGAGAGTTAAAAACCTCACCATGGGTGGACGGGGGCTAAAAACTTTTAAAAACATCACGTGAACAATGAACGGACCTATTAGGTATTTCAGGTGATATGTGTCACAGGCATTTTATGAGTTTGAATAAACTCGCACTTGTAAGTATTTATTCTGTTTGTATTGGCTCTTGTTTGTGCAGAGTTGACTTTTAGCACCTAGATTTAATTTTTATTTATATGTAGGTAGATAATAAAAGTGCTAAGAAGCACTCAAAATGCAATCACAGGTAGACACACCGTTGACAAAATTGACACTAGGTGTCAATTATGTCAACGGTGGAGGTATAGTTGCGGTAGTTTTTGGATACATTACCTTAAAGATCATATTCGCTTGAAGGTTTAAAATAGTAAATTTCATCCAATTTTAAGTTTCGGCCTAACAATTTAAAATTCAATAGTTTACAGGAAAACAAGATTACTCTGATAGTTTTCCAACATTAATTATGAAATAAAAAGTCCCTGCAATTATCTCGAGGAATAAAACCGAATAAGAGACAGTAGAATGATAAAACTTAAATGAAAGAACTGTTCCATAATGGCGTCACAATTCAATTTTACCGCAATCTTGGCGCCCTAATTCTAGAATTGAGTTATTTCATTACAAAGGATATTAGTTGACATAGTTTCTGCAATTTGCTGAAAAAATTAAGAAGATAACAGCCGGTTATTCTTAACTTGATTAATTTATTTATTTTGCTCACATGTATGTCACGTGAGGCTCGACAGGGGTGAGTGGGGGGCGGGGGTGGTTGAAAAAAATCACGTAAAATCACGACGGGTGTAGTGAGATAGTGAGGGGGTTCGGAATAAATCACTTAATATCTCGACGGGTGTAGTGAGATATCGTGTTTTAATTTTTTCAGACGGTGCTTAATTTTTCAAAACTAAGATACCCGTATTTAGATTTTTTGATACATTGTTGTATTAACAAAAAATAAACGTGATTTTGACACTAGAGTAACTAATCAATGTTTTGTTGTTGAGCCAAATTCATTTGTCTTTGTATTTATTTGTCTTGCATAATTGAGGGTTTAACAAAAGATATCAAATATTAATATATCAAAGTGCTTTATTTTCTATAGACCTTACAGGACTCTTGGACATAAAAAGCAAATTATATAAGTAAAAGTAGGAAATGATCACTATGATTTTTTATTCACTTCAATCTTTTTAAAGTATAATATAGCGAACAAGAAACCTTTACCTTGTTACGACGAGATAACAAACAAACGACTGTAAATTTAAGAATAAACTGTTAATTTAACGGTTCTTGAAAAAATTTGTAATAATTGAAGGTGATCAATGAAAAATATCGAATAACCATCATTAGATATTTTACACCAAAATCTATTTATAAACGATGTTGGTATGTAGTCCGTTTTCAACATTTTTATCTTTGACAATTCGGTTATCATAAAACTAAACTTAACTAATTTCACCGGACTTAAAATGATGTTGGATGGGATGTTTGCAGAGACCCGCGATGATGACTTTTACGCAAACATCCGCAACAGAACAACATCCCTGATGCGCCGAGTCATGGTCGGTACCAGTAGCTATCTGAAACTTCTTTCAGGCAGGCTGGACACGGACCTCGTTTTCATGAAGCAGTGGAGGCGCACACATAGTAACATGCGCTTATGAAGATTGTGTGTTCCATTAATTAAGATGTTTTTATTTAACTAATTAATCTATGGCTGAAATATGTATCTGTGTATCTAAGCTGAAATAAACCTATTGAATTAAATTAAATTGAAAAAGCTGCCGTCCCTTCAATAACGATAAATAAAAGGATGGCAACGATTTAAGTACTGTCAAATTAGATAAGTTCGACATCTGAATGAATACTCTTTACTTTAATAAATCTAATAGGGGAAATAAATCTTCTCGTCTACAAAATACACAATCTTACCTAAACACAAAATGCAAGCTCTCAGAGAATGAATTCCCAACCACACGGATAATAATTAAAACAGCGGGAAGCGGGAGCACACGGGAGCAAGCCTCTGGGACAGATTGAAGGCATAAGTTTTAACTAAGTTTTAGTTTACCTACGAGTTTATGCGGATTTCCAAAGCAGGTTTGGGAAAGAAAGGAATATCATTTCCATACATTTACTTGTTTCTACTTAGAAATAAACTATCAAAGGGTTGTTTTCAGGTTTTTCATGTATAGAATAGAATCTGTTTTATAAATCTTTATAATATTATAAAGAGGAAAGATTTGATTGTTTGTTTTGAATAGGCTCCGAAACTACTGGACAGATTTGAAAAATTCTTTTACCATTAGAAGCCCACATTATTCCTGATGAACATAGGCTACTTTTTACTGCGGGGAAATGCTTCTTTCCTACGGGAAAACGGGTAATAGGACAACGGGTAGTAAGAATGCAGCTAGTAAGTAATATAAATATGTAAACTCGTTGGTACGTCTCAAATAGTCTCAAAGAGATTTTCCTCCATACAGGATAATTAAACTATGACAACGGTTTGGCAACGAGGAATAACGTTTCCTCGTGACCAAACTACACTTGCGAGGTTTAAAATGGAATCGCTTTCATCGCAAGTTGATCAAAACAATTTTTTTACTATTTATGTACAATGAACTATAGATTGTGGTATATCATTTGAAAGGTAATTTTGTTACCTTTCAAGTGATATCAAGAAGAATTAATATTAATTAAATTGACTACCTAAATTTTGGGAATTATTGCAATAGGTCGAAGTTGCATCTATCGGCTTCAATCGGCGCCGGAGCTGGATTAGCTGGATTTCTCCCTCGTATCCGCTGTTTTAGCTCGTCCCACATATGCCAGATTGGGGTCAAGTCAGGAATAAGGGCTGGCCAGTCTAGTGTGGGAATGCCGACATGGAAGACGTCTGTCGGTACTGTCTAGTCACTGCTGCGGTGTGGCAGCGGATATTATCGTGCATTAAATCAAAATTTATCGTCGCCAATTAATCCTGCGTAAGGGAAAACATAACTTAACTCATAGTTCACTGCAAAGAAATTGTAAAAATTAGTCTTGAACAAACCTTGAAGCGATTCCAGTTTAAAGCTCGCAAGTGTAGTTTGCCATGCAAGTTTGGCCACAACGAAACGGCCTTTATTTCGACACACGCATAGAGTCTTTGCAAGAAGAGAAGCGTTGTGGCGTTACGGTGAACTAACATAGGATTTTCTAGTTCTAGCAGTTGTGTTGTTACAGTCAGTTGGTGTCTATGATGCCTACGAACTATTAAATTATGACAACGGTTTGGCTACGAGGAATTACGTTTCCTCGTGGCCAAACTAGTTTGGCATGCAAGTTTGGCCACAAGGAAACTGCCTTTATTTCGACAAACGAATAGTCTAGCTAGGTGCAAGAAGAGAAGCGTCGTGGCGTTACGGTGAACTAACATTAGGATTTTCTAGTTCTAACAGTTTTGTTGTTACAGTTGGTGTCTATGACGTCGTCTACCAAGTATTAAACACTTTTAGTGGTTCTAGCAATGATAGAGCATTGTTGCCAACGCAACAAAAGTAGTAAATTGGCACACACGCGACCTTAATTCCTAAGACGCTTCTCTTTTTGCACAGACTCTAGGTATGTACAGACAGCGTCGGAATGAAGTAACCCCCTTGCATAACATATGCAGGTTTAAATCCAAACCTGTTAATGTAGGAGTTTTAAAGCTAAAAATATATTTTTATTTGGGTGATAAAAACAGAACGAAAAGGTAAAAAAAGAATTAAAATAGAATTCTATCTTGCAGGGGGGTTACTTAATTCTGACGCTGTCTGTACGTACAAAGCACACAAAACTAAATAAAGGAGGTTTATCCTAAATTAAATAAATGGTGGGCGTCAAATCAAGTTTTGCCCTTATGACCCTGTGCCGAAATAGGTGTTGGCTCAGCATTTGCTGAGCAATTGCGCCTCAGCGCTGTTTTTCAGCCAAAAACCAAACATGAGATATCTTCATTCAAAATAATTCCCGTTACCTGTGTTATACCAATTTACCCAGGTAGAACTCGTTATACAGAGAAGAGCTTACTAAGCAAACATACTTCTGCTTGATTATACAGGGTTACTGATAATTCACTGGCATTGTATAAACTGCACTACCCCCCCTGTGATGAAAGCCAATAAGGCGCTTATCAGGGGGGGGGGGGCTGCGTCCAGTAGTGGACCTATACAGGCTGTTGAAAAAAAGGAGGTGAGGTATAAGTTGCAGGCCGATGTCAGTCGATCGCACATGATGCAGGTTATGCCTATCATCACGAGCACTTTCGTGAAGACTCTAGGTCTGATTTCCTAAAATTTTGTGTAAAATCCCTCCCATACACCACATTTTGACGACCTCCGTGGCGCAGCGGGCGAAGGTCCGCCTGCGACGCAGGAGGTTGCGGGTTCGATTCCCGCCTCGTAACAAATTTGTGTACGATCTGCAGAAATTTGTTCCGTTGGTCTGGGTGTTTTCTAAGTATAATAAAAAATATCTATCTATGTAGTGTATTGTATTAAGTTTATCAGTTATCTAGTATCCATAACACAAGCTCTGCTTGGCTTGGGGCTAGATAATGCTGTGTGAATTGTCCAGCATTATTTATTTGTTTTTATAAAAATTCGTTGGTCCAGAACTCCATGAATCACTAGCGCTCGATCTGCCACTTCCACACCCACTGTTTTTCAGGGCGGTGCCGTGGTATAGTTTCGTTTCAAATAAATTCCCTATTAAGAACGATTTTTTAATGGATGGGGTTACCTACTAAAAATAAAATCAAAATTTGAGAATTAAGAACTGGCGTCTTCACAAACGTGTTCGTGATAATGGGTAGAACCTGCAATCACGCAGTGTCTGTGAATTACCAATAACCCTATATAAAAAATAAAAATACCTGTGGTCGTAGGTTTTATTCTCGTTGGAGAGTTCTAAAATAAATCCAAAAACTAAAAGAATGATGATTTTGCCTTAGTCGGTTTGGGCATAAAAAGAAAGTTTAGATGTACCAAACAAGTTAAAAACCACTCCAAAAAGTAAAAACTTGTCTAGGCTTGGTAGGCCAGCAGAGGCCGCATTTTTGTGATTTTTAAAATCATCTGAGACTTAGAAAATAGTGTTTAAAAATCTGAAAAAAAGATAATATATTACTTAAGGATCTAGTCTAGTCAAAGTCGCATTCAGTTACAAGATCTAATGAACTTCACTAGAAAAAAAATCCCAAAGTTACCTTTTTCTAACGTTTTTTCAATACTAAAACTAGCAAACTACTGATATCACACTTTTTTTTGCACTCAACTAAGAACACTTAATATTTCTAAACAAATTCGCAGGGTTTGACTTGATAAAATGATTTTCTTAATCACCATGTATAAATAACTACAAAAAACACGAGCGCGGCTGCTTGGCAGGCGCGCGTTTTCCCTTACACCTACTGCTGCAGTAATATCTGGCCTTAAATGAAGCAATTCCAGCTACATTCAAAAACGTCAAGTTGTTAATTCGGGGACCTGTGGCTTTTCTACAATTCATAGGAGCGTGTTTGCAATAATTAAACTTGCAAACAGAAACAGTGGAACTTAAACAAAAACGCGACATTTAGTCGCGAGAAATCTATTTTAATAGAAATGCATGATAGTTTTTAAGTTTTTCTCGTTATCTGTATAATATCTAAGCTAGGTTGCTTTGTGTACTTACCTCACCTCACCTCAACAGCCTGTATTGGTCCACTGCTGGACACAGGCCTCCCCTGATAAGCGCCTTGTTGGCTTTTATCTCGTGGGGGTAATGCCCATAATCCCCGCGCTGGGCATGCGGGTTGGGAATCGCAGTTCGGTGGTAGAATTGTTCTACAGGGGGCGCTGCTGCCCGCCCCCGGTGGATATCCCTTAGTCGCCTCATACGACACCCCCGGGAAGAGTTGGGGTGGTGCAAATTCTAAGCTGATACCACACAGCTTATTTTGTACTGTTTTATCAGAATAAACGTATGCATTTCATTTAATATTTTCAAATTAATTTAGTGTCTTGTTTATTGGAATTAGAGACGTAATAGACAATTTTGTGTTGGTAATACATTAATATGACCTTTTGCAAATAGAATACGTAGCTTAAATTTTATGACTTTTATACCGCAACATCTTTCTCTTTGATCAACATAACAAAAACGCAATCCAAGGTTGTGTGACCTACCTGTACTCCAGTCAAACTAGATATTAAATATTTGTAAACGAACCACAGCTATTAAACTTAACAGACTCAGCGCCAAGCCCCGTGGGCCGTTTCGTTCATTTCCATGTACCCGAAAAATATGACAATGAAGTGCAAAAGCCGTAATTTTTTTTTTATAACCGCACCCCAACCCACTTGGAGCAAAAAAATGCGCCAGCTTTATTTTGGACTATAAAATGGTATAGAAAGTGTTTCAGACACTGTGTGACTAAAAGATACACATAGCGCTGAAGGTGTTAAATTCACATGCTAAGAGCTGAGTAACAGACATAACTATTAGCATTATTTATTGAAGTAAAGACCTACAATACACACATAAGAGGACAAGGAATGTAAGTTGGTGTACAGCACACGGCACCAAAGTGGATTTAAGTATGGGTGGTTTGTTTACAAACATTTCACATCGAATTTTGCTGGAGTATAGTCATCTCTACTGATTTGAAAGAAGGCTTAGTGCAACAGATAGAGCTACTACAAATGATATTTAATCTCTGCATACCCATAGAAAGATTTAAAGTAACTTATAAACGAAAACAAAATTGGAAATCTAAGGGAATTCTAGTATCAAGCAAAAAGAAACGTCAAAAATATTTACAACATAAAAATAGTAAAAAAGATAAAACAAATGAAAATTATAAAATTTACAATAAAATATTAAAAAGAGTTATTCGAGTCTCAAAGAAAATATCAAACATAAGATACATAAACAAGAGCACTAATAAAACGAAAGCCACATGGGGAATCATTAAACAATACACAAATAGCACAAATACAATACGGACGCCTATAGATAAAATTAAAACTGTGGATCAAGAAGTCAATGATCCTATGGAAATTGCAAAGTTATTTAATAAATACTATATTAACTTAAATATAAACAAATCAGTGGCTACAAATAATCAAAAATCAAATCGTACCACACAAACAAATTGTAACAGCATATTTCTTGCACCTGTTGATGAGTGTGAAATTAAAGAGATTATTAAAAAATTAAAAAATACTAAGAGTTTCGGTCACGACCAAATCCCCATTCAGGTAATAAAAAGCAGCGTTCATATAATCGCAAAACCCCTGGTCTATCTTATTAATAAATCCATTGAGCATGGTTGTTTTCCTAAAAAATTAAAAATAGCTCTTATAAAACCTTTACATAAAAAAGGATCAAAATTTGACATGGGAAATTTTAGACCCATAGCTATTCTGTCAAGTATTTCAAAAATCTATGAAAAAGCTATTTACAATCGTGTCATAAAATTTTTAGATGCAAATAAAATACTTAATCCTAATCAATACGGATTTCAAAAGGGAAAAAACACTACACTAGCAATATTTAAAACTCTAAAACTGGCATGGGAAGAAATTAATAATAAAAGACATGGAGTGGCCCTGTTCTTAGATTTATCTAAAGCATTCGATTGTGTCGATCATAACATACTCTTAAGTAAGGGTCTAGACAGACGGACTGCAATTCAACTGCAATCCGACTGCCAAATGGCAGTTCAGATGCAGTTTGAATGCAGTTGGCTCGACTGCAATCAAACTGCACGTCGACAAGCAGTTGGCGTGCAGTTGGATTGCAGTCTGAGTGCAGTTACAACGACTGCAATCAAACTGCACGTCGACGGGCAGTTGTATTGCAGTCCGAGTGCAGTTACAACCACTGCACACCGACTGCAATCTGCAATCAAACTGCAACAGAACTGCGTTATTACCGAGTTCGCGTATTAGAACGTAACCACACCGCTAGTCCCTGCCCCCCACTACCGCACGCACCCGTTCCTGCCCCGCTCACCCTTTCTGCCCCGCGAGTGCCCGCGCATCTAATGTTTGTTCGTTCAGTGACAGAGAGATCATTAGAGAGTGAGTACGTGTCGTTTGTTCGTTAATCAAATAAAGATGGCCAGCGAAGAAGATACTCTATAAAAATCTTCGAAAATTTGAGTTACCTCGCAGTTCTGTTGCAGTTTGAATGCAGTTGGCTCAACTGCAATGAAACTGCACGCCAACTGCCCGTCGACGTGCAGTTTGATTGCAGTCGGTGTGCAGTGGTTGTAACTGCACTCGGACTGCAATACAACTGCCCGTCGACGTGCAGTTTGATTGCAGTCGTTGTAACTGCACTCAGACTGCAATCCAACTGCACGCCAACTGCCCGTCGACGTGCAGTTTGATTGCAGTCGAGCCAACTGCATTCAAACTGCATCTGAACTGCCATTTGGCAGTCGGATTGCAGTTGAATTGCAGTCCGTCTGTCTAGACCCTAAGTTAGAAGAAATTGGCATAAGGGGAGTAGCTCTCTCGCTATTTAAATCATATCTATCTGATAGACAGCAGTCAACTGTTATTGATATTTATAATAAAAATACTAAAACTATTGAACAAGTTGATTCTGGTTTTGAGCCCATTTCACTGGGGGTACCCCAGGGCAGTGTTTTGGGACCACTTTTGTTTTTAATTTATATAAACAACCTACCAAATATTACAAAACACCTTTGCGTCATGTTTGCAGATGATGCTACAATTTTTATACCCCAAATACACCATAAAGTTCAGGATTTTGAATTCGAAATTAATAAAACCCTCGAGGAAATAGTAAATTGGTTAGACATCCTAAATTTAAAAGTAAATATTAACAAAACAAAATTTCTAAGATTTAAAAACTATAAAACACCTTCAGTCTGTTTAAAAATATGTAACAAGGGAAACATAGTAGAAGAACTAAATGAAATAAATTTTCTTGGGATGAGAATTGACACTTACTTAAATTGGAAATCTCACATCAATAATGTTAACGCTAAAATCTCTAAGTACTGCTATGCTCTTCATATTCTAAGTACTATTTCGTCAAAAAAAGTGGCAAAAAATGCTTACTATGGACATGTTTTTCCTCATTTGAGCTACGGGGTGATTTTTTGGGGAAACTCAGTTGAAGTGCAATCAGTGTTTGTTATGCAAAAGAAATGCGTTAGAGCTATATACAACTTAGAAAGTACTCACTCATTGCGAAATATCTTCAAAGAAAATAATATTCTAACACTTACGGGTATATTTATATTAGAAATCTGCCTATTTGTACAAAATAATTCAAGTTTCTTTGATACAAAATCAAATCGATCAGATAAGTTGAGAAATAAATATAAATTTAATCTATCACTGCCCCAAATAAATAATTCTATGTTCCAAAAAAGCACTTACATTACAGCTATAAAAGTATACAATAAATTACCATTAGAAATAAAACAACTAACTGGAAATATGTTCAAATGTAAGTTGAGAAAATGGCTTGTTAATTGCGTGCACTATAATCTAAAAGAATTTTTTGATGAAAGTTAAACGGTTTTAATTCTATCTTTAAAATAAGGCATTATGTAAGGTTTTAATTTTATCTTCATAATAAGGTATAGTAAGAAATGTAAATATTTTGATTTGTATCTTAACAATTACCTAGTTAAATTGTTAAAAAAAATATTATTGTACGTCCGAAACGGACAAAATTGTTGAAACATTTATTTGATTTTAAGACCTTGATGTAACACAATTTTCACAATAAAAATTATTCTATTCTATTCTATTCTATTCTATTCTATTCTAACAGTCGGACACACAAGTTCTTAGTAAAATGATTTGAAAACGCCTAGTTATTCTCCTGTAGGTTAGTATCCTACTGTTATATTTTATACATGAATATTTCATTCTCGCGACTTAAAATCGCGTCCGTAAATTCCTGCCCCAGCTTAAGTAGTAAACTTTTTACGAGCGACAGGAATATTCATTACAAGTTTCCCTGAATCTACCCGTAACATAGCTATGTCACAATTTATCCACCTGTAACCTTCTAGCATTCTAGTGGCGGAAAAGGTTACAGAGTGCTTCGTGGGAAAATATGGAGGGTAATGAAATTTTAGGAATGAAGGATGAATTAAGGGAAACTTTATGAACTGCCTTTTCAGAGAACGAGAGAATGAATGAATGAAAAATTTATTGTACTAGAAATTATCATAAATAAAATAAACTTAGAAATATATAGAATAGCATAGTACAAAAGACAGCCTTATCGCTGAGAGCCATTTCTCCTAGGTACCCTTGGGAGAGAACGATGCAAGGGAAAATAATAATAATAATAATAAAATTACGGAAAAAGAATTATTCGCGTTCGATCCCTCGAGCAGAAGTTTAAAAAATCCATTAGACCTACTAGTAGGACAGAAGGGTGACAGTAGATCCAAGACTAAAATCACTTGATAGTTTTTTATTTCCACTGACTCGATTTTTGATACCTTCTTTACATTTTTGTAAAGTAAAACGATTTTTACTTACGTTTGTTAGTTTTCTCTGAATAGGGAGTAAAATAACATACTATGAACAATTCTCGCCGTTTTGAAATTAAATGAGAAATTACGAGTGAGCATTATTTAATTAGTAAGCAGTTTCAGTTCAAAATGTTTAAACGAAGTAGGTAGCAAATTATTTTCTACTCATAACTCAGATAATGAAAATGTGCATTTACGTTCGAGAAAATGTAGCGTAGAGCAAAGTAGAAGTGAATAGATTTGCGTAGGTTTGATCGTAAGTTCTTAGGATAATCAATTATCTAGATGATACTGTGTGGATTTTCCAGCATTATTTATTTATTATCTATGCCATTCAAAGACGTTTTGCTCAATCTTATTTCAATAGAATTCAAATAGAATTTGACCTTGTTAACCCCCGACGCAAAAAGAGAGAAGTGTTATAAGTTGAACGTGTCTGTCTGTGTATCTGTGTATCTGTTTGTGGTATCGTAGCTCCCAAATGGATGAACCGATTTTCGTTTAGTTTTTTTTTGTGTCATAGATAATTTTATCCCGAGTGTTCTTAGCCATGTTTCATGAAAATCTGTCGGGGGTTTCTTAAAAATTTAAATTTTTATCTTTTTAAGCGTGTGTTTATTGTACTTATGGGAATAAATACTGTTTATTAAGAAAGAAAATTACCATCAATAGAAATGAACTACAACTAATATTTACAATTGAAACACACAGCGACGCGTGACCTGAGAGCTGGTCAGTATCTGGCGCAACGCATCAGCATTGCCTTACAGCGAGGCAATGCAGCCAGCGTCTTGGGGACGCGACGACTGATATATTGATATGCATCAACTGATCCATTATTGCAAACAATCTACAGGTAGCTCCGTTGAGCTACCTGTAGATTGTTTGCAATAACAGTCTGCAGTTAGCTCAATTGTTTCAATTCTAGTAATTGAAACAATTGAGCTAACTGCCAATAAATAATTGGAAATGAAGAGTTTTTGATATTTGATTTGGTAATCCGTCCTACCGTCTTGCAGTGCAGCCATGGCATTAAAGTGAGAATATATTAAAGGTATAAAGATAATCATTAATCTAGATCGCTTTTGTTGTTTTGATGTCGTCATCAAACACCGTCATTATAGTTTGCAGATAATTTATACAATGACCTAAAAATTTAGCCATTCATAAAATCGTCTTCGATTAGAAAGTTGAAACGCTTGATTCGGCATTATTGGTCTTTCTACTTCGATGCAGAATGTTATAAAACTCCTACGTTAGCCTGTTTAAGGAAGTTAGTGACGCTCGAAAAAAACGGTTTTTTACTAATTTCTAGGTTTTACCAGTATTTAAGATAGCAGATAAGATGTTTTGCACATATTGTAAGCCATTTGCTTTGAACCTTTGGTAAAATAAACTTTGTATCAATTGTAGTTTTATCGACATAATGTTGATTTTAGTAAGAAATCTCTTTATTGATATTATGAGATTTCTTAGACTCCAAGACGATAAAAAAACGACAAAACGACAATTGGTTCGAAGATTATATATTAGACATTATATAGAAGACAGGGCGCTATGGCGCACATTAGGGGAGGCCTATGTCCAGCAGTGGACTAACATAGGCTGATGATGATGACGCGTATTTATATGTATATTATTCGCGAGAAAAAAGATCGCACGGCGAGATACTTACCGCTGAGTAGAGCACCGCTTTGCGGCTTGCGGCATTTATACGCACTAAAAGATGATTAATAGTCTAAGCGAGCAGCAATTTATAAAAATTTTTATTAATAAAAATTTTTTCTTTTTCACGCAATTACGGACATCCATTTTCATCATTCGCCCTCTTGACACAACTACCGGTGTTTAACATAATTTATTAGGCCACCCGCACTAAAATGAATATTTTTTGGCAATGACAAGTTTTCTCTAAAAAAACTGTGCGGCCAGACTGAAAAGACTGTGCTTTTTTACTCGATCAGTAGACCATGGGCTCAGTTTCCGATGGAATGTTGGCCCGCCACATGCTATCACGCACAGATAACCTTTGATAACTGAAAAAAATTCACTCCTACTTCCGCTTCCTCCGTCCACTGAAAACGCAGCCCCAACGTTACCTAATCTGTGTTCCTTCAAAAGATTTATGTTATTGCGATAAATAACTTGGCACATACACGACAAAAATCTTTGCTATTCGCGAGGTCTATTTTCCATATTGTTTTCTTGCTAAGAAAAGAAGACTGTCTAAGATTTTTTTCTACGATACAAGTATTTTTAATGTCTACCTGTCTACTACAAATAATTCTTCTGGCTCTTATTTTACTTTTATTAGGTACATACTAGTTTTTACCAGCGGCTTCGCACGCGTTCTTTCTTTGGAAAAGTTGTTTCTTTCCCATTAGAACTGATTTATGGGATACCTAACTGATTTATGATTGTGTCATCATCATCATCGTCATCAGCCTATAGCAGTCCACTGGTGGATATGGCCCTACCCGAAGTACCCTTTCTTCAGCTTGCCGCACCAGTATCTGCCACCAGTATCTAAAGGAGCGTTCGAGCACTAAATCATTTCTTGCCAAGAAATGACTTAGAACTGTCTCAAGAGTCGCAAATATGCAGGTCTCGACAGAGCCTACGCGCCTTTGGAGTCGAGACCCTAGGTCCGTGGGGTACCGAGGCTTTTCAAAATTTATCAGGATGTCTGGTAGAAGCAAAGCGTGACAAGAGAGCTGGTGAGTATCTGGCGCAGTGCATCAGCATTGCCATACAGCGGGGCAATGCAGCTGGCGTCTCTCGATTGGTATTGATATGGATCAAATCATAGCTGTAATTTGCTTAAAATACTTAATGAATAAAATAAAATCTGATGACCTATTGCTTCATTGTTTGCAACAGTCTGCAGTTAGCTCAACTATTTCAATTGTAAATAATAATACTAATTTTAATATTTAGCTGTACTTTCTGTGTTAACAAAGAAAATTACAACCAAATGATAGAAACAAATCGAAAGAACTAAGTAGTACTTACAGTTGAACCAATTGAGCTAACTGCAGACTGTTGCAAACAATCTACAGGTAGCTCAACTGATCCGTATCCAGTCGTCGCGTCCCCAAGACGATGCAGCCAGCGTCTGCCCCGCTGTATGGCAATGCTGATGCGCTGCTCCAGATACTCACCAGCTCTCGGGTCACGCGTCGCTTCGACCAGACGCTCAGATATTTTTTTTAATCCTGAAGAGCCTCGGTACCCCACGGACCTAGGGTCTCGACTCCAAGGGAATCAAATGTGTAGGCTCTATCGTGACCTGCATATTTCCATGGTTTCTTGAATCTTTAAGCCCATACATCAGTCCAGAACGACTAAGATTTATTCACCCCTATTATACATCTTATATCTATATATATAAAAGAAAGTCGTGTTAGTTACACTATTTATAACTCAAGAACGGCTGTACCGATATGGCTGAAAATTGGTGGGTAGGTAGCTTAGAGCCAGGAGACGAACATAGGAAACTGATTATCAAAAAAAAAATTTGGCGTACTTTTAAGGCAAAGCCTAACTTAGATAATAGGCTACTTAATATACCGAAAATACGCGTGCGAAGCCGCGGGCGGAAGCTAGTAAATATATAAGAATGATATTAGTATATAGGTCAGTACTAAGCACAGTAGGACACGGCTACGCACTTAGCCAGTGTATGAAAGTGTGTTAACATTGTACTGTGCGGGGCAATATTGCAACGAAAGGGAAAATTATGATTTCGCAGAATGATTTATGTGTTTTTCTAGATGTCGGTGGAGCTGCATTCAATTTCATATTTCATTTATTGCATCCATAATTTTATAGGTAGTGGTTTCGTTACATGAATATTTCACTATTCTAACACTCTTAGTTAGTAGATCTTATAATGTACCCGGTCAGGGTGTAGCAAATTGAGAAGATGGGTACTAAAGTTGATGTTCAATTATTTACTGTCACATTCATTTGATAGTCAGTGACTAGATTTCCTTATCGTTAGTTTATGCCGCGGCTTCTCACGTGTTGTTTCTATGGAAACGTTTAAAGGTGATTTCTCATGGGAACTGATTTACGGGTAAAAAAGTAGCCAGGATTCCAGGATTAGAAATACTTGTACTCAAAATTTCAGCCCGATCCGTTTAGTAGTTTCGGCGTGAAGAGGTTACAAACATAGTAGTTTCGGCGTGAAGCCATCGATCCATCCATCCATCCAAACTTCCGCATTTATAATATAAGTGGAATGTGATAATGGCTATGGGAACATTGAATTAATTTAAACCTGATTAACTTTCACGACTAAATGGCGAAACAGATATTTATGGCGGCAAAGAGGTTGAGATGTATCTCGAGGAATAGGTGATTTGATTATACAGGGTTATTGGTTCACTGACACTGCGTAAACTACGGTTCTGCCCATCATCACGAACATGTTAGTGAAGACGCCAGGTCTTAATTCTTAATTTTTTTGTAAATCACCTCACATACAAAATAATGTCCGATACCTAATTATATTATAATAAATACCAATCTCCCAATCCATATCATCATAATCGACTTATTTTACATCTACGTAAGATGATATAAGTGGCATTAACCTGGCTGGGAGACAGCCGAACACACGCACACCCACTGATAATTCAGGGCAGAGCCGTTTTTAGGTTTAATTTCAAAGAAAACCCCTACAATGAACGATTTTTGAAAGGACGGGGATACATACTAATATCATTCCCTTTCCTTCACGATCGTGGGTAGAATCTGCAGTTAACAGTGTCAGTGAATTACCAATAACCCTGTATATCCCTGAATAACGCGAGTAAAGTCACGGTTACAGGTCATATCCTATAATAGTTTCTAGGTCCAAACAATGGAAGAAAATAAGTGGCAATTCATTGCTCTTATAATTTGTTCGCACTTAGCGAACTTAGTGCGATCGAATTCTAGGTATAACTTTTGTCATCGTAGTGCGTACAAAACCAGTAGGTATAAATAAGTTTTATTTTTTTAAAAACCTCTTTTAAAAACAAATTTTTAATGCATTGTCATCCAAACTAAACATGTACACAAAATTTCAGCTCAATCGGTTGAAGATATCTGCTTCAAAATTGAGTTGCAAGATTCCACCCGAACAAACATAGTTACATACATTACAAGTTAAATAAAAGCTTGTAAAAACGTTGCGAGTAAAACTGCTAGGGCGTACATTAGTTTGGTTTTTCAGGTCGTACTGGCTCTAGGAGAAATATTTCAAACTATTTATTCTATAAATCCTGAAAAACAACTCGAGTTTTTCAGGTAGAAAACATAATAGTTGTATATACGTATAATAAAAAATATCTATCTATGTAGTGTATTGTATTAAGTATATCAGTTATCTAGTACCCATAACACAAGCTCTTCTTAGCTTGAGGCTAGATAATGATGTGTGAATTGTCCATCATTATTTATTTATTTATTTATATTATCTACAAATCTAGGCAAGTATATAAGCACTACAGGTATACCAAAGGACTTCAACAAATAACCGCAACAATTTTACAGCGAGTTCCGGCAATATTTTACTCTGAAATATTCCCCTGTTGTAAATTTAAGTTAATTTGTACACTAATAGAGCGAATTTGAGACTTCTGCTTATCGTAGCGGAATTTATAAATTTTGTTTGTCCTTCAAATTCTGAGTAATACAATTTGAGAGGTTCTGAGTTGTTTATAGGACCCAGTAGAATTTTGTTATTCCTACTAATTTTGGTGTACCTACTGTACGAGCCAGCCCGCATATTAAGCACCTATACTAATATATTTCACACGTTGGCCAGCTACTATATTTTTTATATTATATTTTTTTTATATCTACTATATTTGTACTAAGCTATTAAGCTGTGTGCGTCACAGCGACAGCATTTTTATGTACCCGTATAAAGTTCTCCTAGCCGCATTTCGACCACGGCGGCCAGTCTCATCGGAGACTAGCCAGATGCACGGGACATAATATAGTGCACAAGTGTGTGCGCAAACACAGGCGCACTCTCTATTCCCTCACTCTCATAATCTGAAGGGACGGCAGACTGACACGACCGGGGAGAGGTCAAGCGCAGGACCAACGGCTAAACGTGCTTTCCGAGGCACGGGGGTGTAACACCGCCAACTTCCTGACTCCGCGCTGCTACTGTGATTTGTTCTTGCTAGAAAAATCCCAATAACAACTTTTGGCTCGACCTGGGATTTGAACCCTCAAAATCAGCGATTGAACAAGCTGACCGCTAGACCAACGAGGCAGTAAATTATGTCCTCGTATAACAAAAAATTCAGTCTCCAAACAACCTTCGTGTCGTTCAGTCATTTTCAACACCCATCTACCTCCTATCTACATCGTACCTCTAGACTCGGAATGCGTATGAATTCATACGCACAACTGCATCCTACTATGGACACGCGTGGCGAGTCTAAGGGTTAAGTTTATCAACAATATCAAAGTACAGGGTAGCAAGGGCCACCTACCCAGATAAAATCCATAACCATATTAAAGTCATTTACATCGGGATATTCACCATGATTTGAGTTCTGGGCTCGTACTCTTAAAAATGTAATCGAAGTTTCTGATTCCGTTTTCGTGGAAATGCTAATCTTATGCGAGCAACGTATGAGTCAGTTTTGCACGTTAACGAAAACGAAACTTAGATTTTCCGTTTCCGAGTAGGCCTTCTGAGCTTTCCAATATTTCGGCACAGTTTCATGCGCCATGATCACGGAATAACTATTATTAAAACCGTTTGCCGTTATTCTATCGCCGTTATTCCGTGATCATGGCGCATGAAACTGTACAGAAATATTGGAAAGCTCAAAACTCAAATTATGGTAAATATTCCATTATAAATGACTTTAGTGTTAATAACCATGATGGATTTAAAAGCTTTATCATAACCATATTATCAATAGATTACGAAAGTAATGTATGTGACATTTTACTAAAAAATGTAACAAAGGTTCTTATACGTATCTGTTGAAGTTATGGTTTTTTGTTTAGCCTCAGCCTAAAAGCCCGAAAGATATCTAATTGCACATTCTTACAAAATACATTGAAAGCCGGGGCGGGGCGCTAGTTACAAAGCTATCGCTAATTCTTCCGAGGTCTGCTCAATCATTTTAAAAACTCATCAAAAATGTAGGTTTCGCAAGAAATCGTAAAAAAAAACTCAATTCAATTCAAGCTCACAGGATATTCTTATCTTCGACATTTTGAAAGCTTCTTATCTTGTTACAAAAAGATATTATCATCGGATTTCAACCTCGTTGAGTTTTGTCTTCTTTTACCAGATATAAAACACTTCGAGTTGGTTATTAATAAAAGAACCGGGTTACCGAGGCTTTCCGGGTAAAAAAAAAATTCTCAACGTCTGTTGGAAGCGAAGCGTGACCCGAGAGCTGGTGAATACCTGGCGCAGCGCATCAGCATTGCTATATATCGGAGCAACGCAGCCAGCGTCTTGGGTACGCTTCTGACTGGTATTGATATGAATCAGTTGCGATACCTGTAGATTGTTTGCAACAGTCTGCAGTTTGCTCAATTGTTTTAATTGTAAATACTAGTCCTAATCTCTTTCTATTATTCCATCCATCGTCCATCCCATCGGATTATGAGGGTAAGGGAAAAGAGAGTGCACCTGTGTTTGAGCACACACTTATGGCCTATGATATATGCCGCGCACATAGCTTGTCTTCTTTATGACTGGCTGCACTAATACGATTACGAAAAGTTCAACTCAATTTGGTAAGACATAAGTATCTTACCTATATTAAGGGCGCGCTACAAATTCAGTTTTAAACTAGGATTAAATGTTTTACTAACAACGTGGAAAACGTTTGATGGATTTAAGATGAAAAAGTAATTTTAACTTTTTATGAAGCCAACTGTCGGAAACAATTAAATTGAGAGCAACAGATGTACAAAACTTAATTTAGCTTTAATACGCGGGTAGTTAAAATCGCCACCGCCGGATTATAATTTTGATTGTGGTGCGGCGGGCGAGCGTCCGCCTGGGACGCAGGGGGTTGCGAGTTCGATACCCGCCTTAGGACACACACGGACAGATGTTTGTGCGATCGGCTTTTATCTCATGGGGGGGGGCAATACCCATAATCCTCACGCTAGGCATGCGGCCCCAACCCGCATGCCTAGCGTGAGGATTATGGGTATTCGCAGATCGGTGGTAGAATTGTTCTGCAGGTGCCGCTGCTGCCCGCCCCCGGTGGATATCCCTTAGTCGCCTCTTGCGACACCCGCGGGAAGAGTTGGGGTGGTGCAAATTCTAAACCGGCACCTTACAGCAATAACAGCAGCTTTCTCTACATAGTATAAAACAAAGACGCTTCCTGTCTGTCTGTCTGTCCCTACGTTTGCTTAGATCTAATCTAATAGATAGAGTGATTCAAGAGGAAGGTTTATATGTATAATCCATGCATAATATAGTAGAGAAACACTGATCAATTTAGAGGTTTCTAACGTGATGTCGTAAATTAACACATTTTTTTGCGCTTACATTGCAAACGCTGCTGGCTGAACCCTACGAGATAGATCAAAATAATTTACTACAGTATTGTACATCTTAAAAAGATCAACAAAAAATCCGCCGTAGTCTATGCCTATCTCTTAGAGATAACCCACAATAACCATTTTATATCCTTTACCTTTTACGAGAAATAATGGATTATTTACGAAGCGATTTTAAGCAATACAGCATTAATCCTTATCCAATTAAGTAACTTAAATACATTGTGAATTTAATGTAGATCAATATGGCTCTTCACAGTATGTAATTTAAATGAATATTTTTGAAGATATTACAGATTTAAAATGCAGGGACATAGCGGTTGCGGCGGTACCGGCCGGGAGGGCGATTCTGTAGTATATTTAGTATCAGCATTGCAACCGTGCGAAGCCGGGCGGGTCGCTAGTATTCAATAATTTACGTATCCCGTAAACAACCATATACATCATTCAGAAACAGTGTGCACTACGATTGTGATCTCCGCTGGCGTCCTCCCAACCGTTTGATGTCGCCGCTATGATCTGTACACTGATACTAATGTACAGAAGCGCAATGCTTTGGCAAGAATTTTCCCACGCGTTCTCAGTGATGTTTCTCACACGAAAATTAAGTTTATATGTTCGCTTGTTAGTTTTATTAGATGGTAGTTAGAGCATTTTCAGTGGCGGTTTGGACGTTGCTATTAAAATTGTTGTTTTTTAGGGTTTCGAAGATCGAAGATCGGTTTCGAAACCCTTATGGTCTCGCTTTGTGTGTCCTTTTTTCCCTCCTTAATATAATAACTCAGCAACTACTGCAGCTATCAACTTGATTTAAAAGAATAATAAATTTCGTGCACCTGGACAGATTTGAAGAAAAAAAAATGAAAATAAATGAAAAATGATCCTGAAAATTTTCCATACAAATTGTGATGCTGAAATTTTAAAAGAGACCTAAAAGTAAAGTGGCATATCACATGAAAGGTATTAGTTTGTACATTTCAAATAGTTTTTTTTAAATTTCTGTATGTTTCATACTTTTTGAAATATTTTGAATGAAGTCGAAACCCACACTCGCACTTGACGGATCTTATTTTTATTTTATTTATTTATTTATATATTTATTGCATTCATGTCCATTATAAGGTGTTAACATTTTTTGGTAGAATCTACATGAACCCTGTAAGGGCGTTGCAACATTCTAAGTTAGAGTTCTTAAGTAAGCTAAAAAATAAATGGTCTACAATTTTACATTATTAATTTAGTCCCCAAGCATTATGTTAGTTAAGATATAGAAGAGGATACACAATTAGTAGGTTTATCATAATTATTTTGTCAGAAATATTAAAAATTAATTAAAATGTATGTCGAAATAAAAATACAAAAAGATAAAAAATTTAAACATAATATGTCCATTTTAAGTAGATTATAAATGTAAAATTCGTGTTAAACAATGATTATACCCACTTATGTCATACAATGCATTATTAAAATTGACAATTGTCATTAAATAGTCATAAAATAGTGATATTCCTACTATGTACTTTTAGACATATTTTTAACGCTTACACTGCCATGCTTTTTCCAGGTCGTACTACGCTGGCTGGACTACATACTGCATCTCCATCCGTTTCCTAGGCACTTAAATTGTTAATGTCATATTTATATATATCTTTTTACATTTTAAGTAGATTATAAATGTAAAATTCGTGTTAAACAATGATTATACCCACTTATGTCATACAATGCATTATTAAAATTGACAATTGTCATTAAATAGTCATAAAATAGTGATATTCCTACTATGTACTTTTAGACATATTTTTAACGCTTACACTGCCATGCTTTTTCCAGGTCGTACTACGCTGGCTGGACTACATACTGCATCTCCATCCGTTTCCTAGGCACTTAAATTGTTAATGTCATATTTATATATATCTTTTTACACTGAAAGGCTTAAATTTTTAACACCTTGCATTATAAGCCTGGAAGAGATCAGTCAAAGCGATAAGGCCGCCCTTTGTACTTCCTTAATTCTCAATATTTCTTTTTGTATTGTATTTTAGCTTTGTGTGGTACGATAAAGAGTTATCTATCTTTCTATAGGAGTAGGAAAAAGAAAATCTCAATATAATTCTTGGGATTTTCTATTTCTATTTGATTGTAATTTTGTGACACAAAATATATTACTTTTACTTTTTTACATTAGTGTTGTGTGTGTTACATATTCTGGGACAGAACTAGTGAGACGTATTTACCTAATGAGGTTAAATTAGAACTACCTACTGAAAATAACAACAAAAAGATTTTGCTATGTGATTTCTTAGGTTTTGTTAATCTATATTAATAAGACAAAGTCGTATTATTTACGCCATTTATATAACTCAAGAACGGATGAACCGATTTCAAAGATCTTTGTTTTCTTGAGTTAGTCTGTCCGGGATAGCAGAATAACCATCAAACAATTATGGTTACGCGCGAAAATTAAAATTGCTTAAGTCCTTGATAGAATATAATGAGATGACTTACTGCATCCAATGTATACTTTGTCACCTGATTATGGTGTCGTGCAACGAGCAATTTGCAAGCGACTAGCTTTGAATTGGCTACAATTGCAATAAATAATATCTATTCTATGCTAATCGGATAATTATTAACATTGTGAATAGGTATTTATGGTTGAGTAGACACGTCGAAACATACTATTGCAATTAAATAGTTAATAAGGTAACTCTAATAGCTGCCTCGTTGGTCTAGCGGTCAGCTTGTTTAAACGCTGATTATGAGGGTCCTGGGTAGTTCCAATAGTTGTTACTGGGATTTTTCTATCAAGAAAAATTCACAGTAGAAGCCCGGAGACAGGAAGACGGTGGTGTTACACCCCCGTGCCTCGGAAAGCATGTTAAGCCGTCTGCGCTTGACCTCTCCCCGGTCGTGTCAGTCTGCCGTCCCATCGGATTATGAGAGTGAGGGAAGAGATTGCACCTGTGTTTGCACACACTTATGCACATGTCCTGCGCATCTGGCTAGTTTCCGATGAGTCTAGCCGCCGTGGTCGAAATTCGGCTAGGAAGACACAATAAGTTATCTGTTCTAACCATCGAACTAAGTAAAAATGGGGAGATGAGGTAGGTATACTCGCTTCTCCAAAGTTGAAGCAATGAGGATTCGTAACGTTTTAAGTTGAGAATGCAAATTTATAGAGCTAAGAAATGCATAACACACAGTGCAAAAATTTTTGGTCTACGACAGAAATTTACGAAGATATGACCAAATTACTAGCGAAGTTCACTGAGTGACCGCCGCGGGTGCGTGTGACGTCACTTGCTCGGTCGCCGCCCGCTAATCATTTTTTATTGAATTACTCCGAAACTATAAGTTTAGGAAAAAATTACATAACCAGATAGACGCGGTTTTGAGACACCCATCGAATGAAAAAAGTTTTTTTAATTTTTGTTTTTTTTCATTGATTCTAGTTCTATTGAAATTGCTATAACATTACTGATCCTCGTTAGGTCCACCCACCTTAATCATAGCTTGCCCGGCGTTCGTGTTACGCGTGCTTGCTACGACAAATTTTAGTGTGAATTATTGACTTAACCAGTGGCTGTGTGGTGCCGGCTTAGAATTTGCACCATCCCAACTCTTCCCGCGGGTGTTGTAAGAGGCGACTAAGGGATATCCACCGGGGGCGGGCAGCAGCGCCTCCTACGATTCTACCACCGAACTACGATGCCCAACCCGCATCAGAGGTTTATGGGCATTACCCCCATGTGATAAAAGCCAATAAGGCGCTTATCAGGGGGAGGCCTGCGTCCAGTTGTGGACCAATACAGTGCTGTTGAGGTTGAGGTATTGACTAAAATAGACGTTTCTGCGACGATACCTAATAATGTCATAGTTAATAACCTAATAATGTAATAACCTAATAATGTAATAACCCTACTGCGCACAGATTAAAAAAATGTATATACCTAGTATTATTTTGTTAGCATAAGTTCTCGTTCTGTGTAGTAGTTTTAAGGTAAATAAAAACATTTTCTTTCATAGTAAAGCGATTGCTTCACACTAATATTATAAATGCGAAAGTTTGGATGGATGGATGGATGGATGGATGTTGTTACCTCTTCACGCCAAAACTACTGAACGGATAGGGCTAAATTTTTACACACAGGTTATTCTAATCCTGGAATCAAACATAGGCTACGTTTTATCCCTTATATCAGTTCCTATGGAATAGAAATCACCTTTAAACGTTTCCATAGAAACAACGCGTAAACTAGTAGCAGAATACAACCCCTGAACTTTTGTTTACCAGCCTTTAGCATTATGAATAAAATATTAGTTATATACCTAAAAGAAGCAACTCCATAAATAACCCCAGGGTAATCAATTACGGAAACTTTCGAAAGGTCTTTCAGGATTCAGCTGTTTTCTTTCGCCCCTTTGTTGTCCCTGGGACAGTCACAATGACAAATTAAGTCATTTAACTATATCGATTACTAAGTTTTGTCTGTGGTTTCAATCGCATGGTGCCCAGATATATTAAAGTCTGTGGTTAACCCGCGTGCGATCAGAATAAATAATTGATAAATAATCCTGGAAAATCCACACAGCATAACCTAGCCATAGCTTAGTCAAAGATATTTTTTTATTATACATTGAAACACCCTGAACATCTGAAGAAATATCTGCAGATCGTACAAATATTTATCCCGAGGCGGGAATCTAACCCGCAATCTCCTGCGTCGCGAGCAGATCTGCGCCCTCTACGCCACAGAGGTCGCTTGTGCCTAATTAATATTAGTACGAAGAAGGATATGTTGTTTGATAATTTAAGCGAATGGAGACCGCGACTCGGCTAACGTAGTATAAAACGCCCTCCGGCCAGGTGGGATGACGATCTGCGAAATACTGCAGGCTTGATACCGCAAACTGACCGTTGGGCGCTATGACGCTCATAACGCTCCCCTAATGGGCGCCATAGCGCCAAGCGCTCAGACCTATGTCCAGGACTAATATAAGTTTATGATGATGGTTATAAAATTACCTCTGCAACTAAAAACCATATACAAACGAATCCGCTTTTAAGTTTCGCCTTTGACTGTACGCCTATTTTTTGTTAACTCTAGAACTCTTTACAACTTCTGTTTTTTATGGTCTGAATTTTGGCCGCTGAAGTATTTTTTTACAGGATTTATGGCCTGTGGCTGAGGTATTTTTATTTTATGCTAGAAGTTTTAATTGCTTGAAATATTGAACCTTTCAGAACAGTTGGAGAACACTAACGATCTGGCATCGTACAAATAAGGATAAAGATAAAGGTTATTTACTGTCGAAACTGTATGCAAAAAAAAATACACGTCTCTTGACCTCGTGGTGTAGTTAGTTAATACATTCCGGTACTGACGGAAGGATGCGGGTTCAAGTCCCGTAGAAGTAGAAAATTTTTGCGTTATTATTTGATTTCTTAGAAATTACCCTGAGTGTGGGATTACGCACTATAATAAAAAAAACCTTGTGTACAAAAAGATCTTAAAAATAAGATGAAAACAACAGTATGTCCATTAAAGATTTAGTCATTATTATTTGAATATAATTATGTTTAATAAAAGCATATGAATTGTAGATTCATTATTTGTAAACTTCCTCTACCTATTCTATCGCCTCTCCTATAACTGTAAGGTTTGCTGGAAGAAAACTCTTTTTCAGGGTTAAGCTCGCCTATGTATTGTGTGAGTACATATCCTCTTATATGAGTTCATGCTTTGTATTAATTGTGTACAATAAAGAATTAGAGAATTTAACTTTAATAACTCGGAAAATGAATGAAGATTAAAATAATTCTTTGATTTCATAAAAACATTTCTCTATGAGCAACATGCGGAGTTTTGTCTTAAATTTATTATATGGCAATTCTCTTATATCTCTAGGAATTTAATTATATGTACACTTTTATAGTTTTATAGTTGTCGCAATTTTTCCCAGTAACAAGTTTAGAATAGAATAATTTGTTTGATTTTTAATTGAAATTGAAATTGAAATTGAAAATTTATTTATTCAGACATTCATCCATTTTGTTAGTAACACAATATTATTAAAATTGAGAATGGTTAGTACAATTACAAAACAAAATAAATCAATCAATAATAACAATAATAATAATAATAATAATTTCAAATATGATAAATTATATTTAAATGTCAAAAGTTATTGGGTTACTAGTGGGGCGAGTGGCCGATGTTGATTTACAACCCATTGACTCATGATGCCAGAATTGAAACCAAAACTATCATTTACAATTTTAAGTAAGCTGTGGGTGCTGGCGCAGGTGCGGCGCATCAGGGACGCGATCCTTTTGCGAACAAGAGATCTACACGGGGTCTATTAAAAAGTCGTCTTTACTGTTATCAGGTTATCACACCGAGGCTCTCCGGGTTCTAATATCTGAGCGTCGGGTCGAAGCGACGTGTAACCCGAGAGCTGTTGAGTATCTGGCGCAGAGCATCAGCATTGCCATACAGCGGGGCAATGCAGCCAGCGTCTTGGGGACGCTTCCGACTGGTATTGATATGGATCAGTTGAGCTACCTTCAGATTGTTTGTAGCTAGTTCTAATTTAATTATATTCTTTGATTGTACTTTTATTTGTCACCCTTCTTTTACTTAAAAATCTATCAACTTTGAACTGTGTTGTCCAGCTAATTTTTTTTGTTTTCGTTCGGTTTATTTCAACGGAAAAATAACTTGTATTTCAGTTATTATCAAACTTACACTCAGCCTATAAATAGTCTGTCGTACAAGAAAAACAAGTTGGTCTCGTATTCTTATTCTTCTAAATTTTGTAAATATTAAAAAAAAAATCTTATAAACGTATACATTTCACTCAAGCCTGTATAAAAACAAAAACATTGAAAACGTATCACAGCGAGGCAACCAAGCATGTTTTCATACCAAATAACTTTAGAAATAGGTTCCATATTTAGTTATCGGAAGCTCAGAGCTAATTCAGTTATGTTAGTTTGAAACTACGTTGAACCTTGCCAGTCTTGCCACCTAATTACCGGGGCTTACTGGGAATTTGCTCCAAGCTTGAAATTCCGATAACTTGATAACTTCGTGTGGTGTATCATGCTTTGATTCCATTTAGGTATCAACTATCCATAGGTCCACCAGTTCAAAGTCCCTCAGTGAGCTATGGAAAGAGCCATGCTCGTAGTTTCTCTGAAGGATAGGGATTCGTAACAAATACATCCAACAGCGAACTAAAGCTATCGACATAGCTCAAAGAATTAGCAAGCTGAAGTGGCAGTGGGCCGGCCATATCTCGCGAAGAACCGACAACCGCTGGGGTAAACGTGTTCTTGAGTGGAGACCACGACTAGGCAAACGTAGTGTAGGACGCTCTCCAGCCGCAGGTGGTATGACGACCTGTGAAAGACTGCAGGCAGATGCTGGATGCAGCAAGCTGAAGACAGGGTGCTCATTAAGGGAGGCCTATGTCCAGTGGACTAATACACATTGAACCATATTCGTCAGCATATACATACTACGTCCACTGATTAACATACCTGCCTTAAGACGCTGCCCAAACAGCGACACCGTATAAAGTACACTTTTTCGTCGCACCGTTAGCCATTCTCCGACATATTACAAGCCCAAAAAAAATACAGTGTATAGTCAAATGTATGGAAAAAAGACTTATACAAAAATATTTTATAAAACGATCTAGGATCTTGAAAAAAAAAATCACAAGAAAGAACAAGAAAAAAATTTTTCGTCTCGAAATGCTCAATATTTTGAGTGACAACCATTAATTATTCTAATACTATATGAAAGGAAATTTTATCAACTAAAGAAATATGTAAAAAGTTTTAAATAAATAAAACCATTAACATAATAAAACCCAAAAACACATTTTTGTAAGGCGTTTAGCGAAGTAATTGCAAAAATTATAATATTTTGCCAATAGAATTTCAACCTTATTACTCAAACATCCCTTTCAATATATGCTCAAAATAGCTTCCACTAGCTTCATTCGGAGGCTGGATGCCTCCTCGGACGGACGTGAGGTTATGTAACTTTTTTCGCGATGACAGCTGGGTTCGACGGACGAATTACGATTTTCGACAACTTTTGTTTTGCGGGTTAAATGGTTCATTCGTCATTGAAATAAAGTCTATATTTGATTGAAGCTAAGCCAAAAGAAATTTGCAGGAATTTTATTCATTGACAGACCTACCAATTAAGTAGAATAGGTTTATAGTGGTTTTATCTCTGGTAGCTAGATAGGTAGGTACTACTCAACATGTTTACAGCACGGAAAGTATTGGTCGAGTTAAAATATGTTAAATAGGTAGGGCGATTTTGATGACCTTATATAATCATGAAACCATAATAATAGTCGGGGACATAAATATAAATACTCTACCTAGAGACTCTGAAATAACTTATGAGAAAAATAACAGACAAAACTATTTGAATGTACTATCAATGCACGGACTCTTGTCTGGTCATAATCTTCCAACAAGAGAAACCGTTGATGTTATCTTAAAATTAAATAAACATAAAAACTCTGCAACTATTGCTGTAGTTAACACGTCTTTTACGGATCACCTATCAATTCTAGTTAATATATCTAAAATACAAATTAATAATTCTATAACATACAAGACAAAAACAGAATATGAAAAATCATTACAATATTTAAAAGAATTTAATTTTGCAGACTTACTTGAACAACAATGCGATCCAAATTATTTATGTGATAAATTAATAAATACTATTCAACAAAGTCTATCTATGCATACAAAGATAGTTCGTGTACCTAGAAGCAAACAACTCATTAAACCTTGGATTACCCTGGGCATTTTACGCTGTATCAAAAATAGAAATAGTATGCAAAAAAAACTACGAAATAATCCAAACGACAAAATACTTAGTATAACTTATAGGAGATATAGAAATTTCTGCAACAATTTAATTAAAAAACTAAAACGAAAATATGAAAGAGACCAACTATATAAAAATGCTAAGAATAGTAAAAATCTTTGGAAAACCATAAACGCTATTACTCATTACAAACCTACAAAAACACCTAATATACAACTCCTTGATATAAAACCATCGCCTAATGAGTCAGTTAATTTTGTAAACAAGTTTTTCGCTAATCTTGGTAATGATCTAGCTCAAGCTATTGCTAATTGCAGGGCTAACCAGTCGTTAAGTATTATATCTCCATTTGTAACACTTAAACAGGTTTCATCGTTTGTCTTACTAGAAACAGATCCAATTGAGATAAATAAGGTCATAATGAATCTGAAATCTGAAAGTGCGCCTGGCCCTGATAACATCCCTACGAGTTTTCTGAAGCTTGCTAAAGACATTCTTACACCAATGTTATGCCATCTAGTAAATCTCTGTTTTGATAAAGGTGTATTCCCAAGACAACTTAAAAAGGCTATAATAACACCGGTTTTTAAAAATGGGAATAGAGATGAACTCAATAATTATAGGCCAATTTCAGTTCTTTCCTCAATTTCTAAAATACTGGAGAAACTTATTAACATTAGATTACATTCGTACTTTGAAAAATTTAATTTATTCTCCAACTCACAATACGGTTTTAGGAATGGCCGTTCATCTGAAGACGCTATCGCTGCTTTAACCAATCACATCGTTGATCAAGTAGATCGCAAACAGAAATGCCTAGCAGTTTTCCTAGATTTGAAGAAATAATGAATGAATATTGAATGTTAATCATAATCACTCATGAGTTCTTGGAAGGCAGCAACATAATAAAGAATACTTTATATCGGTATGAATATCAATTTGGATAGCAAGGCATGGTCTGTTGTGGTTTTAATGATTATTTTGTAGAATTACAATCTAAACTAATACTATCCTCATGATTGTTGCGTTTTATTTCCGGAAAATAAAATTAATTATGTAAGCGAGTAGTACTAAGATTGTGTACAAAATTATATCCGTGAAATTCATCATTCAGCATTCCAACATTCACGTATTTTATTTTACGAATATTTTTATAAATATATATTTTTATAGTATCGATTTATAGATTATCTTTTAAAGGGAAATGTATACGATTCTACAACAAAACTACAAAAGTGTTAAAAGTTATCAAAAAATAATTTCAAACAATTTGTAAAACATATCCTTTGTTAAAAAGGCTTTTGTTTTTTTTTTTTGTTAAAGAAATATCTTCAACGATTGACACTTTTGTAATCCATTTAGACCTCAGTTGTTTTGACTAAATTAGTATATTTTTTTAATGTATAAAGTATTATCATAATGGTCGGTGATATTGTCGGCACTTTAACATGCATGAAGATGATATTATTTTTTTAAGTGTTTCTGATTTCTATGAATAACTATCGATGAATGTAATTTTTATTATAATTGAGAAGCTACAATGAGCGACATAGGTTTTATTAAGGTATTTTACATGCAACGATAGTAAAGCCGCGGGCAAATGTTAGTTAACATTACATTATTACCTTGTGATTGTGCTATCAACCAAAATAAAACAAAAGTTTGCCTCTTCTACAACAGATAAATTTTGCATAAGTCTATGTTAAAAATAAGCGCCTCTGCCGACCACATTTGGTAATATTGACATGCAATCTGATAGTCTTAGTTTTCCATGCACAGCGCCTTAACGCATTCACTGCCCAGCCTCGGCGGTGCGACCCGCAGAGGCGTGCCACCGCTACACGGTGGAGAAGTCTGGCATCTGCGTCTTTGCCCATGAATGTGTTACTCTAAACGAGGCGGGCTTTGCCTTAGTCACGATGCTTAGCAGGCGGACTGTGATCGCAGGAAAGGTGTTGAATTATACACAGAAGGACACGGCTGAACTGCCTCTGTTAGGTTCCCTAAGTCTCATACTCATTTATTCGCCGTAGGAGCACAAGGCACACTTGGAAAGGTCACTTTAAATATACATGAGTTACAATATGTGGTGCTTAAGTTATAATTCAAAGCCATAAAACAGACAAGACAGAAAATAAACAAGGAACTTAGGAATATAGATGCATACAAAAATAGGTAAATTGATAAATAGATCAGCTGTAAATGGGCATCGTTAGAGTCATGTAAACAAAATAATAATAATTATAAATTCATGGTGCTGCTGTAAAATGGTTGTATGATATTATTAATTCTAAATAAATTCTTTTTTTAATTATGGCAGAAGCCTTTATTCACAAAGAAAATTATAATATAATTAGTATTTACAATTGAAACAATTGAGCTAACTGCAGACTGTTGCAAACAATCTACAGGTAGCTCAACTGATCCATATCAATACCATAAATAAATTCAATAAATTCTACTAATATTATAAAGCCGAAAGTTTGTGAAATCTAAATTTTTGTTACCTAGGATCTCCTAAACTACTAAACCGATCAAGATGAAATTTGGCGTACGTTTAGAGAAAAGCCTAACTTAGATAATGGGCTATTTAATATACTTCTTGTGTAAAATACGCGGGCGAAGCCGCGGGCAGAAGCTAGTAATAAATAGGTATCACAGTGTATGCAGTTACTTTACCTAGGTAAAGTGTAGCTGCTAAGAGTGCATTGTCATTTGTAGACTAGACTATGATAAAATAAAGAGCTCTTATAATAAGTAATAAATAAGTCATCCATCCAGGGGCCGTTGGAGGGTTCGATCTTTACGCCGCGACGCCATGGTCCACGACCGACTAATCCTCTTACTCATAAACCCCTCCTTAACATAGTGGAATAAATAGCTAAGAGTCATAGTTTTCTTTTGTTTATGTCAACAGAGAAAACAAACAACTCTGAGCGACAGAGTAATTCAGTAATTCTTTAAGACAGATTTTTTGTGTGTAACCTCTAGACTCGGAATGCGTATGAATTCATACGCATAACTCCATACTACTATAGACACGCGTGGCTAGTCTAAGGTAAGGTAAAATTATTTTCATTGAATGTCCTAAGGGGTGAGTCTATTTGACTTAAGTTACGAGACGTGATCGTGACGTTTCCTTTTTTCAATATCTCTGGACAGGGAACTAAGCAAATCCATTACAAAAAGGAAACGCCACGATCACGTCTCGTTACTAACGTCAAATTGACTCACAGTTTGTTTCACAAAGTGTTTAGCTACCTACACTGAAAAAAAAAATGTTTACATTGATTAAGATCTTGTCTAATGTGATCACGCACATGAATCCATATGAGCCTGATAAGATCTTGTCTTCTGTGACTATGAGAACTTAGTTAAATCGTAATAGCTCCTTCTACCAAGTAATGAATTGGCCTTATAAAGTGTAGTTATTTTATTTAATTCAGAGATTAAATGCAACAAAGTTGTTTGCTAACCCCGTGCAAATAAATGTTTAATTTGACAAAGTGAATATTTATTTTGACTTAGAGCATTGATATGTCAATGATGTGCCTATTTTTTGTTTTAAACAAATTCGATATGTTTGTATTGAATGAGATATTTATCATTCCAACTATTTTGACGCCAACTAAGATAAAATGGGTCTTAGTTGGACTATATTTTTTTCAGTTGTGCAATAAATTTTTCATCAGTTATTATTAACCCTAAGCAATAATAATCTTTTTTATACCAGAAAGGTGGCTTCCCATGAAGAAAGCTTGCAGCCCGCACGGTGGAAAGCGGTTACCTAATTGATTCCACAGCTGGGTTAAGGCCTCTATTTAATTGACGATTGACATTTCACAAAACATCATATAAAGAGATATGATGTTTTGTGAAATGTCAATCGTCAATTTTCACTTAACCGGAACGAAACACGTACCTACACTAATAAGCACGTGAAACTGTTTTTTAAATCACCTTGCAATAAACACATCCTCGACATAACCACTCTGTTCCCGTCTTGTAACATGCAAAATGACACCAGTTTTGCATCGTAATCATAACGCATTAGATAAGAGACGACATCGGAAAGGCCTCGTAAGGTGAGAATAAACTAGAGCATTTACAATAAATTTCAAGACACTTGGTCATAAAGTGGCTCTATGGTCACCGCAATTAGGCACAGAATGACACCCATCAAACTGACTTTTTCATTGCTATAACTCATCATCATCAGGCCTCCCCTAATGAGCGCCATAGCGCCCTTTCTTCAGCTTGCCGCATCCAGCATCTGCCTGCAGTCTTTCGCAGATCGTCATCCCACCTGGCCGGAGGGCGTCCTACACTACGTTTGCCGAGTCGTGGTCTCCACTCAAGAACACGTTTACCCCAGCGGTTGTCGGTTCTTCACGAGATATGGCCAGCCCACTGCCACTAGTGAGTAACTCACAAGTGAGTTATAGATTTTTTTTAAATTTTATTGGTTGAGTTGCTTTGTTTTTAAAAAAGTTTTTATTCAAAAAAAGATCGCGTTCAATAGAACAAATAAATTAATGTACCTATTGCTTGCTCATTTCATGCAACTTCTTATTTAAATAGATTATTTTAACTCGTACGTGTTTAATATATAAAACTTGCACTCAAATATAACTTTTTTTTCTCCGTAATAAAATGAGTTTTTATTGATATTTTATTCACAAGTGTGTTGAAAAACGTCGTATGATACACGTGTGTATTGATGATTACCGTCCTCGGCTCTCTTAAGACCCTCGCCTACGGCTCGATTCTCAATGGCGCCTCGGCGGTAATCACCAATGTTACACACCAGTACCATAATGTACTATTACATGTAACAAACAACTAGAAGTAAAACTAAAGAATATATGAATCCACCATCCTACCAAGCCTGACATATTGCTGCCAAACATGGGCCATCACTAACGAAGATGAAAATAAACTCGCAATATGTCAGAAAAAAATTGAAGGGAGCATGTTAGGTATAAAACAATCAGAAAGAAAAACAAACACTTCCATAAGAGACAAAACACAACTAATTGACATCATAACTAGAATTCGATCATTAAAGTGGAACTGGGCAGGACATGTCAGTAGGGTGGACGATACAAGATGGACAAAAAAAGTAATTGAGTGGATACCACGAGACAACAAGAGAAGCAGAGGAGAACCACGAAAACGTTCGGAAGATGTATTCAAAAAAGAAATCGGACCAGAATGGATGAGACAAGCCAGAGACAGAAAAGCATGGAGAGAAATAGAGGAGGCCTACGCCAAACACACGACTTCTACTAATATGATACGTACCAATATATTAATATTTGAAACAAAAGTTTAGTAGTAGAATAAATGACTTTTTTATTTATTAATTTTATTTACATGTGACAGAACATCAAGCATTCGCTGTTGTTAACTTTACTCGAACCACACTTCGAATATGTTTTTTTACAATCTGATTTTAAAACCCGACGAGCGTTTTGGTGTAACATTTTATCGAGCAAAGGCACGAACGCGGATGACAGGCGAAGGGAGTGAGGTGCGCGGGCGAGGGTAAATGTACGCAAGGTACTAAGAAATGTTACAGGTTAATGTTCATTCGCCATGAGCTTTACGTCGAACATAGCGTCGAGCATTCGCAAGAACGATATATAACATGGAAATGCTCTAGGAAACTGAACATTTGTCTGTATTTTACCATGCGTAAGAACGTTGCATTACATTGTAATGCTCTAGCCCTAGCAAATGCGCTAGTCTATATCACTTTTAGGTATTACTCGTACCGAACCTGCCTATCCTACAAGGTTTTTAAGCTCGTTAGTCTAAATATATCTTTTATATCATTCTCCCTCCAAAAAGCTTATTTTTAACCCCCGACTCAAAAAGCCCCTCTCTTTTTGCGTTACAAGTTTAACGTGTCTTTTCGTGTATCTGTCTGTGGTATCGTAGCTCCCAAACAGATGAACCGATTTTCGTTTAGTTATTTTGCTACATAACATCATAGGTGAAAAAAGTTTCGCTCAAAAATCTGAAACCACGAAGTTTCTATGTCAATTCGAAGTACCTATTACAATAAAACGGCAATTTCATGTTTTAACCTCTATTATATAGGTATTATATAGACACCTATGCATCTCTTGATAAAACGGATTCATTAAATTAATCACTTGTCTCACTATGGAGGTCTTTGCTCTGCATAGTCATACCGTAGGGCAAAATCTTCCTAACTGCAGACTGTTACAATCTACAGGTAGCTCAACTGATCCATATCAATACCAGTCTTCGCTCCCCAAGACGATGGCTGCATTGCCCTGCTGTATGACAATGCTGATGCTCTGTGCCAATAATCAATTGTTTTCAATCCGTCCGCTTACACATATCCGATGATTCAGAGAATACAAGAATCGCTCTGATTCAAATGTGCTAATTAGAACACAGAAAGAACTTTATATTGTAAAAGTATTTTTGTATTCGCAATGAAAACAATGGCAGGCGGGTCACTTGGCCACTTATTTCAGGACGTTGGCTTGATGTATTTTTGATTAGGATGAGTGAATGCTGTCTGAATTTACAATGTTGCTGATGAATGAAGGGAAATGAATACAAGAACAAAATTAAAATTTTAAAAACGCCCCTACAGATTTTCATGAAACATGGCTAAGAACACTCGGAATAAAATTATCTATGACAAAAAAAAACTAAACGAAAATCGGTTCATCCGTTTAGGAGCTACGATACCACAGACAGATACACAGACAGACACGTTAAACTTATAAAACCCCTTTCTTTTTGCGTCGGGGGTTAAAAAAAACATTCTTACTGATAAAAATAACAAGTAGACCCCAACTAGAAGGTACTATTGAATAACAAACTTACTTTACATAACTTATGTTCTTTATGTGCTTATCTCAAACAATAAGATCTATATCATTAAGTACTAGTTTCTGCTCGCGGCTTCACACACGTTGTTTCTGTAAACGTTTAAAGGTGATTCTATCCCATGGGAAAAGATTTATGGGATAAAAAGGAGCATGTTTGATTTCAGGATTAGAATTACCAGTATGCAAAATGTCAGCCTGATCCGTTCAGTAGTTTTGGCTTGAAGAGGGAACAAACATCCATCCTTACATCTAAACATCTAAACATTCAAATATTACTGTGATAAAAAAAGTTTATTAATGTATAACTGTCAAATGAGTGCGATGTTTGTTTAATCAAACTAATATTATAAATTCGAAAGTTTGGATGGATGGATGGATAGATGGATGGATGTTTGTTACATCTCCACGCCAAAACTACTGAACAGATTGAGCTGAAATTTTGCATCGGTATAGTTCTAACCCTGGAATCAAACAAAGGTTACTTTTTATCCCATAAATCAGTTCTCATGAGAGAGAAATTACCTTTGAACGTTTCCATAGAAGCTAGATTTACTATTAATAAAAGTCTTCATTACCTACATATGTTCTTAAATATTTCTTAAATAGTATATCTAATACCTACTGTTCTCTAACACCACCCTTTCTATTGTAGTAACTTGTGGACAATGGGGCTGGTCACACATTTAGAATGTAGTTTTTACTGGCTGTATTCTTACTACCAGTTGTCCTATTATCCGTTTTCCCGTAGGAATGAAGCATTTTCCGGCTGTAACAAATTCTTTATATTCCTTAAAACAAACAAACAATCAAATATTTCCTCTTTATAATATTAGTATAGATAATTTACGTAAAGTTCATATTTGAGTGTGATTGTTGAGACAGAAATAAAAATTCTCTAAATAAAGTTTGAATAAAAATGCTTATTAAATTAATTATGAAAGGATAATATTATTAAGCATATTAATATAGGTTTATTATTTACGATAAGAACTTTTTCGAAGAAATAATAATTTGTGATGGGGCATCACAAATTATTATTTCTTCCACACTTTATTTTAATTTGATGATAGGGTGTTCCATACGTCGACGATCATCATCGAAGCTTAACACATCCTATATAAGATAATAAATATTGTTTATACATAGAAAGCACTCAGACCCCAAACATCACATATTTGTAAATCATACAAACATTTGACCCAAGACGTGAGTCGAAACAGCAACCTTCTGCAGTTTATGGTATGTTTTGTACAAAATAAATTGTTAATCGGTTGGTACAACTAACTAATTAAATAATAGGTCAAGCGTTCTTCGTAAACACAGTTTGTTTTCCACATTTTCTACAGCTAACGGATGATTCAAAGTTCAAACTTCAATTAACCAGTTAAAAGTTGAGGAATTTCTTCCAGCTACAGCTCTCGGTTGTTATTCTGGCACAGACTGGACAAAGATCCTACCGAAGCTGCCATCGCATTCGTCTCTTGTAGCATTAACAAAAAAATAAACTTCATATAATCGATCGAAGCAAAGATTGATTGTGTACGGAAAATCGGCGGCCGCGATTGCCATGGCTGATTTCCCCTTGTCCGATATGGCAGATCCTAACAGGTCGCACAAGAAATCGAAAAAAATCTAATATTTTGTATTTTCTGCGTTGAAAAATTACATGTAGAGTTCAGAAGGTCTTTTTCTGGTTTTCCCACAAATTTGAAAGAACCCACAACAATTGTTATCATTCATCCATTCACACGTAAGAAGCGTTTCACAATAAATGTTATTTTATCATAATTCAATTGTATTTACTTCCAGTTTTAACTACGTTCCCAGCCAGATTTTTGGCAATTGTACCCACAAAGAGCTATTACATATCGCTAATGCATGAGACCTAATGGATGTTGTAAACTTACGCCATATCAAGAGCTGAGTACTGTGCACTAACGTAACTGTCAATAAGTAAGCCAAGGAGTGGGCAAAGTTAAATTAGACACTTTTAACGTTGACTAACTTTTTAGCTCAAGTCCATTTGTTGTGATGGTATCTTTCTATGGGTTTTTATAGATACCAACCTATGTAGGTGGAGTCTATAGTCAAAACACCTAAATGTTCAGCAATTTAGTGAGGGGATTAGGGGAGGCCTAGGTCCAGCAGTGAACTAATATGATGATTGATGATGATAAAGAGAATTGGTGTCGATTTTTTGGTAGAAAAACAATAGTAGATTGTTTTACAAGGGACTAAACCATCCCATTATATACGAGGTTGTTATACTCCCGAGCGTAGCGAGGGAGAATGACAAGACCGAGTTATAATAGGCGGTTTTGACCCGAGTAAAACACTCTACTTTTCACTTCGATTGCGAGAAAATAAAACAATTCAAAATTAAACAATTTTCAGAAATTTTATTAAAAATTGGATTTTACCATCTTCACTATCATTTTTCACGTTCACAATTTGTAAGTAAAAGTCAGGAAGTTATACATACGTCAAAAATTGTGATTTGGAATGAAGAAAATTCTTGAGATTTAGCGCCAATACCATCTTTTTTTTAATCTTTATCTAACCCGCAACGAAACAGTTCGCATTCTACCGTGAAGGGAAGAATCAACCTTCATAAAAAATCACCGAGAAGTTTCTATTTTCAAAAAAAAAAAGATTGACGGAGCACCAAGAACTCGAGTTTTTATGTAAGAGAACGAATGCTTTGTACGGGCTGATGATTTTAGACAAAAATTAAAAAGAAAAAATACTTTTTAGCCCTACCTAGGTATTAAACTCGAGTTTTAGGCCCCCTAAGCTACACTATTATGATAGGTACATTTTTTGATCTCAAGAGAAATGAAAAATAAATTTATAACACCAAAAATCTAAAGCCAGAGCTGATATTTTTATTTTTGTTTTACCAAATTTAAAATCGACTAAATATCTATTTTCTATTATTTTATTGTAATTTTCTTTGTGAATAAAGGCTTCTGCCCTTTTTGAGCTAAATATCTGAATAAATAAAATATTTTAGTTTTGTGAGTTATACCTACGGGACAAAAAGTGATTCTTTGGGAATAAAACTTTAATGAATCTTTTGGTTCACATGGTGGAGACACTGAGTATTTGATAAAAGTAAATCTTATTTTTAAGGTGTTTTTAGGGTTTTGATGATCGAAGATCGGTTTCAAAACCCTTATGGTCTCGCTTTGTCTGTCCTTTTTTCCCTCCTTAATAACTCAAAAACTACTGCAGCTATCAACTTGAAATTTAAAATAATAATACATTTCGTGCGCCTATACAGATTTATAGAAAAATAAATGAAAATAAATGAAAAATGAAAATGAATATTTTCCATACAAATTGTGATGCCGAAATTTTAAAAGATACCTACAGAGTCATATGGGGTATCAAATGAAAGGTATCATTTTGTACATTTCAAAAGATTTTTTGAAATTTTTGTAGGTTTCATAGTTTTTAAAATATTTCGAAAAAAGTCAAAAAAATACCCATTCCCCCCCCCTATCTCCGAAGTTTGCAGAGCGATCCGTTTAAAATGTATGGAGCGTTTGTAGATATGAATCTATATTTTACAGGAAAAATATAGAGAAGTCTGTAAAAAGAACACTTTTTGAGAAATGGTCAAAAAGGAATAATTTTCAAAAGGGGGGCTACCCCACCGAGTGGGGTATCAAATGAAAGGTATCGGTTTGGACATTTCAAACCAGTTTTTCAAATTTCTGTGACTTTCATACTTTTTGAAATATTTTGAAAAAAGTCGAAAAATTTACCATTACCCACCTTAACCGAACCACCCATTTAACCGAAGCATGCAGAGAGATCTTAGGTATTCGTTAAATTGCGAAGTCTCTAACCGGTGCTTTTGGTACATATGTGTAGACAAACGTTCAAAACCCTCGGCGCGCGAGTTATACTCGCACTTGACGGATCTTGTTTATTATGTCATGTTTTCTTGCAATGGTTGTGAACCAATAAATAGATTTTATTTCTGCCTTTCATTCTATAGCAAAGTTCTATAGGATTTATGGGTTCATTCCAACGAGCAAAGTATTCACCGAGGCGCTAGGCGGCGGTTACCTGATCAAAGGATCATTCTCATTAGATAATTTGATAATTCTTGGCGTGTTTTAAATAACGATAAAACGATTTCAATTTCTTCTAGTGGCGACATCTAGTTAAAATTTGAGTCTAATATAGTTTGATGACACATCGAGGTATCCAATAAAAAAAGAATTATCAAAATCGGACTACTCTGTAAAAAGTTATGCGTGGTCAAACATAATCAGTGACTGAACAATCAATCATCCCCTGTTTTCCTGCCCTTAGGATTGGATTTTTTTTCAAATTTAAATGGGATGCCCTTCGGGGAATACCCTTTCCGATAAAAAAAGAATTATCGAAATCGGATTACTCTGTAAAAAGTTATGCGTGGTCATACAAAAAAAAAACAAAAATACCTATACGCTTCGACTTGAGTACCTCCTACGTTTTTCGTTGGTTGATAAGCGAGAAAGTGTCATCAAAATCGGCGAAGATCCTACTAATATTATAAACGCGAAAGTTTGTAAGTATGGATGGATGGATGGATGTTTGTAACTCTTTCACGCAATAACTACCGAACGGATCTGGATGAAATTTGGCACAGAGTTAGATTATAGTCTGGAATAACACATAGGCATATATTTTATTCCGAAATTCCTACGGGAACGGGAACTACGCGGGTGAAACCGTGAGGCGCTGCTACGCAAAAATTACGGAACGGATCTGGATGAAATTTGGCACTGAGATAGATTATAGTCTGGAATAGCACACAGGCTATATTTTATCTCCGAATTCCCACGGGAACGGGAACTACGCGGGTGAAACCGCGAGGCGCTGCTAGTATCGAATAAACATACATTCTTTACGTTTTTGATCGGTCGAAATAGGCAATCAATCAAACGCGTGTGAAGCCACGGCCAGAAGCTACTAGGGTTAAAAGTTATCTCTCTATTGTTCAATTTGTTCTTGCCATTTTCATCCATTATTATTTATTTCATGGTACGTATTCCGTTCCTGCTGATCCAATAAAAATAAAGCTGAGCCTATCCCCGTTAATACAAAAGAATTATGAAGGTGTAGACCTGTAGACCTTGGATCCCAATTAAGTACTACATCAACCCTTACGTCAGCTGAGCCCATAATACGTACCCTTGTAGGACTCCACGGCTGTTTTACGTGATTTAAGGACCTCGTGGTTTTGTCTTTCTAGCACATTAACTTCGTTGATAAGAATATGTACCTACCTAAATCATAGATATAAGATAGATAGATAGAAAATACTTTATTGCACACTTAAAACTACGACAAATGATTGTACGATCTGCAAATATTTGTTCCGCGTGTTCTGGGTATTTTCTAGGTATAGTAAAAAAATATCTGCGTATGTAATGTATTGTCTTATCTATATTAGTTAGATTGTCCAGTATTATTTATTTATTTATTTAAAGACGGAAAAAAGTACCTAGACCGAAGTGCGACCAAATTTTTCTTACATTGATGCTTATCCTAGATCTTTGGACAAGAAATGCTGATGATGATGACATATCCTGTCAATAAAAGATTTTCTGACAGCCACACCTTCGACCACCACCTCGGTGACGCTGACCAATAAGTGTCTGCGTTGTTTTCCAAACTTCAACTGGACAGATTTATGGCGACAGGCAATATTTATAGACTTTGCAATAAAGGGTGATGCGATGCGATGAATAGAAGGTAGAAGGGAAAATTACCAAAAATATACACCTATCCTATACTATACTAATATACTAATAATAATTTTATAAAGAGGAAAGATTTTATTGTTTGTTTGTATTGAATAGGCTCCGAAACTACTGGACCGATTTAAAAAATCTTTTACCATTATTCCTAATGAACATAGGCTACTTTTTACCGCGGGAAAATGCTTCATTCCTACAGGAAAACGGGTAATAGGACAATGGGTAGTACGAATGCAGCTAGTTTATTTATATACCTTTTTCGTAAGGCAACACTCTAGCCACTTTCAAGAAACAATGTGAGTAAATAAACAAGGCATAACACAAAGTGTGTGAGGTATACCTTGTTTTGTCAGTGTTTCTAGATCCAAGTTAAAAAAATATTTGATTATTGTAATTTCCATTCATATTTTAAGATAAATAATAAATGTATTTTTAATTAGGGATACCATTTCTACTACTAAAACAACGATTTTAAAACCAATACGTACATTCATTTTTAACTGACTGTACATCGACGCAGGGGCACTAATTAACATAATATTTAATTTGCATAACAATAGATTTTTATTTTCGACGCAGAACCAGGTCGATACTGGGAAAACCATTCAAATCTTCACGTAACTATGATGACAAACAATTAAAAAAATATTCTAATTCTAAAATTTTATTCTTGGGGTCGAATGTGAGCAACAAGAAGTATGAAGCCATACTTCTTAAAAATATACCTATATACATATATATGGTACCTATTTTGAGTTAAATTTATTATTATTGCTGGAGAAGACCTTAATTCCACGAGTCAACTAAAGCTTTTGGAAGAGTGATTTTACGTCATACATTACAATGACATCAATTCATCTCATATTTACAAACAAACAATAGAAATAAATTAGAACTACCTAGTATTTCCAATGTTAAATTCAATTTGAAACGTTATTTGCCCTTAGTTCACCTCACACATGAGGTAATGTTACATCCAGTGTTATATTTCATCTCGGGTTTCTATTTAGTTCTATTCGCAGTTATAAACCAATTCGTGATTATTTATTTAAATTGGCTGTGTGGTGCTGGCTTAGAATTTGCACCACCACAACTCTTCCCGCGGGTGTCGTAAGAGGCGACTAAGGGATATCCACCGGGGGCGGACAGCAGCGCCCCCTGCAGAACAATTCTACAATCGAACTGCGATCCCCAACTCGCATGCCAAGTGCGGGGATTATGGGCATTACCCCCGTGAGATAAAAGCCGATAAGGCGCTTATCAGGGGGAGGCCTGCGTCCAGCGGTGGACCAATACAGGCTGTTGAGGTAAGGTGAGGTCATTTATTCATTATAAACAAAAAATAAAATTACCGCAAATAGATAATAGTACTAACCAAACTTATCATAGACTCCAACGGTGCTATGCAAGATCCAATCGGAATCGAAACGCTGGCTTCTATTTCGGTTGTAGCGCATCAGCATTACCATACAGTGAGGCAATGCAGCCAACGTCTTGGGGACGCGACGACTGGTATTGATATGAATCAGTAGCGCTACCTGTAGATTATTTGCAACAGTTTGCAGTTAGCTCAATTGTAAATACTAGCTCTAATTAGTATCTCTTAACTTTTTTTTTTTGTATTTGTATAGTTCTTCTATGTATGTTACGAGTATGTAGGTAATTATTCGGTACTCGGTACCTAGTGTACCATATTAAATGAATATTTTTTTTTTATCTATTTGATTGTAATTTCTTTAAATCAAGACTTCATTAGTATTTCTAGTTTATGACAAAGCTGTCAGTAACATAGATGATGGGAAGACTAATTCTGCCAATAAATGTGAGCTAATTTCACCAATTCATTGTCCCAGATATTTCCTATTATATTATTTTCCTCTGTTGTGTTTATTTAATTAATTGCCCGAGCCCAAAGATAAAAACAACCCGAAAGCAATATTCACAACTTGTTTTTGCGAACTCGTGGCTTTCCACCCACAGACACTTTGTTAAATGAGTTTATCTTATCGTTTATTGTTTTAATATCTATTGACGTCATTTATGTAAAAGGTGTAGCTTTTATTGACGAGCGAACGAATTGAGCGAAGCGTCTCTGTATCAAGTCTAGCAAAATTAGGGTTTCTGTCAGTATGTCCGTACTCCTCTACAGGTCGTATTTTACAACCGATCGGTACGAAACTTGGTGTACAGATTCTACGCTTTTATAGACTTTTTTGTCGTCGGGGTATTTTGATTAAACGCGTACTTCCTCGAAAAAAGGCAAAAACCACCTACAACAGGAATTACAAAAAACATAGTAGGTACCTACCTAAATATCCCCTTTTAAATAACTATAGTAACTTAACTGTTAGAAAAAGTTAGTGGACGCGAGGTCAACTGTTCGTAGTAGTACTAGTAATAATTGAATTAAATTGAATTTAGCATAGGTGTTCCAGGGCTGCAGGGCAAGGGCTATTCCGTTTAAACTTCAAATTTTTTTACTGTTGTTAGATAAGGTTTTCACGCTCTGCTCGTAAAACGTACTTTGAACGTCATGTATTCTAACCGAAAGCAAGTGAATAAAGGCTTGTTAGCTGAAAAAGGTTTAACCAAATTCAAACAAAACGAATGAGATCTCTTAGTTCGAGTCTCATCGGTCATTTCCATACATGAGGGTGATTGGCATCGGGGTGCAAAGCTTGAAGGTGAAGCTAGCGCAGATCATTTGGTACCATTTGAGCGATAGTTGTCTAAGACGATGTCTGACCATTAATTTTTACCTAACTTTTAAGGATTTTTCGAAAAAAAAACTCTACAGTTAATTGATAATATCGGCGAATTGGAATAATGAATGGGTTCTTTTTAAATTTATTTCAATAAACTAATGTTCAATAAATAATTAATGACTAACAAAATATGTTTCGATGATCTCCGGCAAAGAGACTGCCTTAGAATAAGAAGGCTTAGAATGATAGTTGACACAAACGAGGTGAATCTAAAAAATTGCGACTAAACGTCGCAATTTTAATTTTGAGCCGTTAGTACAATACTTGAAATGACGCGGAAAGCAGCTCTCACATAAAAATATAAAAATGATGTGTTGTGCGGTGTAAGGGTATTTAAACACCAGTAGCAAGAAAAATAATACTGCAAATATCTCATTCTACTAGTCTACACACATATTACATTTGTAATTTTGCCTAAAACAGTCATCAAAACTCATAAATAAATTTAAAAATTTCGTCCACCATTTTCGTGAAAATGTTGCTATGCACTGGGGAAAAAATACCCCGGTTTTGTTACTTAGTATAGGCACAGATATTATAATACTATGTATAGGTATATATAAATAGTTGACTGCCTCGTTGGTCTAGCGGTCAGCTTGTTCAACCGCTGATTATGAGGTCCTGGGTTCGAATCCCGGGTCGGGCCAAAAGTTGTTACTGGGGTTTTTCCAGCAAGAAAAAATCACAGTAGCAGCCCGGAGTCAGGAAGTTGGCGGTGTTACACCCCCGTGCCTAGGAAAGCGCGTTAAGCCGTTGGTCCTGCACCTGATCTCTCCCCGGTCGTGTCGATCTGTCGTCCCATCGGATTATGAGAGTGAGGGAATAGAGAGTGCACCGGTGTTTGCACACACACTTGTGCACTATAAATGTCCTGCGCATCTGGCTAGTCTCTGATGAGATTGGCCGCCGTGGTCGAAATTTGGCTAGGAGGACATTATAAAAATAGTAGAGGAGAGGGTGGACTTCACTCAAGTTAGGACTTAGGAATCAAACTGCGTGGAATATCATAATTTTAAAATTTCTGTCACTCGACGATATTCTGAATAGATTCATATTGTAAACTACGAAAAAAAAAACGAAACCTTGGTTTTTTTTCAGTGTAGGTACTTGTCTAACTTGGGCATTATTATTCGTGGAAAAAATGCTGGTAGTCGGTGGTGTGATTTAAAAGGAAAACTGCACAGCTACAATATATTTACTAGTTGAGTACTTAATAGTCCTAATCAACTTAAAATATGTAGGTACTTTTGTTGGTAAAAAGGAAAATTTGAACAAATTTTGTTGAAAATAACTTAATTAAGGTGGTTCGATATGTAAAACAGGTAAATAAGTTTGTTTAGATACGCCATGAACCATGCAATTACTTACACTTGTCTAAAATATTTGAACGTGCAATATCAGACCGCATTTATACTACTTAGAAAAATATAATCTCCTAAGTGAAAATCAATACGGCTTCCGTAAAAACTCCTCAACAGCTCTTGCTATTTTTAAGTACAACCTCGAAACCCTTAACTATATTAGAGACAAATACTATGCAATAGGTATACTCTTAGACATGAGTAAGGCATATGATGAAGTCTCCCATAAAATACTTATAACCAAACTTTTTGAAATCGGAATCAGGGGAAAAATACTAAATTCGCTGAAATCATACCTCCTAGACAGGAAACAGTTTGTCCAAATTGAACATTGTTGTAAAAATTCAGAAAAATTATACAAACAGTAAAATCAAAAACAATTGCCATAAACAATTCAATTCCACAAGGAAGTGTTTTAGGATGCATTCTGTTCCTAATCTACATGAATGACCTGCCTAAAATTGCTGACTCCTTCTGCATCCTTTTTGCAGACAATGTGTCCCTTCTTTTCAAATGCCCCCCCCCCCCCCCCCCCCCATAAAATTTCACTTATCAGAATAAAAGAAAGTTTTCATAACATAACCACCTGGTTAGAAGCTCACAATTTGGAAGCAAATACCAAAAAGACAAAAATCATACAATTTACCCCGTACCAGAAAACACCTCTAGATCTATCTCCACTAACAAGTAGCCTCAATATTGAAGAAGTCCAAGATCATAACCCTTTTAGGCCTAAAAATTGATACTCACCTTAATTGGAAAGGACATATAGAAAAAACCAAAAGCAAACTATCACAATTTATTTATGCCTTATCTATCTCAAAAAGTAACACAAACATTAAAACAGCTTTATCTGCCTACTATGCATATGCTTATTCATGGCTACGCTATGGCATAGGTAGTAATCTGGGGCAACAGTGTAGATACAAACCAATTATTTATATTGCAGAATAAATGCCTACGTATTATTGTTAATATCAGAAGACGCACCAGCTGTAGACCGCATTTTATAGAACAAAAATTACTAACTTTGACTAGCCTTTATATATATGAAACATCATTATTTGTTAGAAAAAACCTGAATTTATACCAATTTGATAAAAATCCACGAAGAAAAACAAACCTCATCCTTCCAATACCTAGACTTGAACTATACAGGCAGAGCCCTTATTACATGTCCTGTCCATTAAAATACATAATAAACTACCAACATTCCTTAAATCTGAACCCAAACACCATATATTCACATCAAAACTACAAGAATTGCTTATAAAAAAATGCTATTATGACATAAAAGACTTTTTTGAAGACAAACTATTTGGATAGAATCCCTACATTTTCTTTTTAACAATGGAAGAGCTTCGAAGTGTTCTTAATAATATAATAGGTTATAATATTGATTAATTATAAGATGTTAAGTATAACCTAGTCACAAATTAATAAAAAGTAAACTATTTTGTTAAAAAGTGTTATTGTACCTACCTAAGTAAATTTATATTATTCTAAACTACACAAATGTTATTTATTGTTCATAAAAGATCTCCTAATTTTGTATAAAATACAAAATACTTAATTTAGTCCTTAACTTAAGTCCTAGATTAAGATATATTGCCATACCCTACCTGACAGGGTACATTAATACTTACTGTATGTAATATTTTTGTTTCGCAATAAAAATACTGAATACTGAATACACTGCACGTGGTCGAACACGCACTTGACCGTCTATTTAAATTATTGTTCCGTAAACGATCGGAGCCGATCTTATTTTGCGGACTTGGAGTAAAAACTTTTTGTCGTTTGACCGAGGAAGAATGATAGTAACCAAAGCTACTAGCTGATATTTCGTTTAATTAAAAAAGAAATAAGATAATATCGAAAATAAAAAGTAAGGTGATAAAAAAATAAATGGCTTATTTTTTTAATTGGAACTTTGCTTCAGTTACCCAATTTTTTAGGGAAAATGCTATTCACTAGCAACATTCAATCATTTGAATGTGTGAGTGAGAACACTGTATTAACGTGCTGTCAAAACACACATAGATCGGTTTTTGGTTGCATAAATTGTCAAATTGTTGAATGACACTATCCCTCTGCTGAGACAGCAGCGAGTTTTTACTCTATGGAGACTGCTCTTTTTTACAGACATTTAAAGTTTTCGAAAATATACAAAGATTTTAAAAAGCCATTTCTTGGTGGCTTTTTAAAATCAACGGAGGATGTTTCTTTAGTGCAAACCTTTTTAAAAACATGCCTAGTTATTGTTCTTTCTTTCATTTACACGGATTTTCTTTTTATCTATGAATGACATAGTACTACGAAAAAACCCTGTATAGCCATTATACGAACAGGCTGATTCGACGATCCGGCGGCGATGTAGAAACACCCGCTGGTTGGACTCTACCGTTGGTAGAGTACTTACCTATTTATGCTGGATGTTTCCAGATAGAGATAGGAAGGTACGCTTAACCCTTAATTTTTAAACCAAAGACAATCTGACCTCAGCCTTTTTCTGAAGCACTCTACGTCACAGTTTTTACTCCTCCCATAAAGATTCTTTGGAGTAATTCAACGTGATACATTTTTAAAATACTATTGGATCCCTAGAGATTTTAAGACACTTGTTTACCCAACCTGTTTCCTACCTTTTTCAGATTTATAATATTGTATTTATAATATTGTAATTTGTATCTTCTAATTGTACCTACCATTGATTTGTGGCTAATCTATTGTATACCTTGAAGGAAATGCAGCCCCTACGACTCAAGTTTAACCACTTTATGTAGGTGCTGTAATCCAAGATCTAGAAGCCAAGCCAAAACATAATATTAATGAATTATTTGTTACACATAATACGTTTGCGATTTGAAATAAATTAAAATTATTTTTATTTTTTAAGTTTCTCACTAAGATAAAATTGAGTAACAACAACACAATACAAAATGGAATCTAGAACAGAAACTGTTGTACAATGGACATAAAAACGCTAGAGTCGTCTAGTGTAATCATTATTTCTTGTATATCCACATAAAGGTAATAAACACTAAATTTCAACCCAAATTCATAGAAAGATTACAACAGAACATAACATGTTATAGAGATTACCATACTATTTATTTTCAAAACACAGGGGATTACCAATTTACTTTATGTTACGAAACTTTTATAGCGTAAACAAAAGAGGTTAGGAACTTTGTTTCGTAAATGAAAACAATTCGAAAATATTCAGGCATGAAAACAAAACTTTTTTACGTTCAAACTTTTATGACTTCATAAACAATCCACGTAGGTAGATCTCTTTTTATTTCTGTTTAATTTGACGTTTGAGACGTTCTAACAATAGATAAATGTTCTCGAATTTTTTTTTAAATCGATCTTCTGATTGTTTCGCTCTCAAAATCTCACTCAAACGCAACTCAGGTTTAAATTTTAGCACGTCAGATTGACAGATTTTCATTGAAAAATTACAAAAAATCGCGAATTGCAATGTGAGTCGCATTTGATAATTCGGACGTTAACTTTGTGCGTGAATCATGCAATAAAAGAAACAATATCTAATAGTGGTGTACCGACGAATAAAGCGGATATAAAACCATTATAAAACGATAAAAGTAGATGGATAGAAAATACTTATATTGCACACTTAAAACTAAGAAACAATTTAAAAAGAAATAATTATAACCTATAAAACTTTTAAATCCATCATGGTTATTAACACTAAAGTTATTAAAACTCAAAACTCAAATCATGGTAAATATCCCGTTATAAATGACTTTAGAATTATAACCTAAGTGACAATTGGCGGTCTTATCGCTCAAGAGCGATATCTGCCAGACAACCTGGACCAGTACCAGTAGCTGTCAGCTAGATTTGATGAGATAACATGGTCTTTGATAGGTAATCAAAATAAAAGTTTTGTGAAAAGCTCCTACTGATTTTTTTTTTTGCTGTTATTGTTGTAAATTGAGCTCTGCATGATTTTGAAAGACCATGCCCTCGTCATAAAGTTGTTGAACGTATGTTGTTGAATGGCTATTACTCGATCGAAATTGTTTAATAATTCGTTAGTACTTAATAGTTATGACCTAGATCCCGGGAGTCTGTTAAAAATAATCAAAAGAACTTTGTAGGTTCCTTTGGTTCCATAAACTGATGGTGTTTTTTTTGGTCACGTTTCTTCTACCAACATTTGAATTATTTTACTTACCTGCATGGGTTCGAAATAGGAGCAAATTTTTTAACTACATTGGGTAGGTACCTATTTAACGTATTATTTCACGGAACCTCATAACAAAAAAAAAGCCGGCCAAGTGCAAGTATACTCGCACACGGAGGGTTTCGTCGTAAATACACCATTTGTTTAGAGACCCCCTTAAATTTTCCACTTTATTTTATGAAGTAGGTATATGTTGAACAAAGTTGAACTATTACTTACTTGTAGAAAGTTTCATGTGTCAACCTATTGTGGTTCAAAAGAAACAGCCTCGTGTTTTTTGTATGGGAGCCCCCTTTAATTTTAATATTTATTTTATTTTTAGTTTTGTTGTTATAGCGGCAAGAGAAATACATATTCAATCAAAGTTTCAACTGTGTAGCTCTTGCAGTTCATGAAGACCCCTCTGACAGACGGACAGACGGACAGAAAGCGGAGGCTTAGAAATACGGTTTCGTTGGCACCCTTCGGGTACGAAACCCTCAAAACTGCCAAACTTTTAATCACTATCCACTAACTCGTCATAAGATATACGATCAAATAGTTTTCCCCTATTTATTTTAATATCAGGATCAGCCTATACCAGTCCACTGTTGGGGACAGGCCTCTCAGGACTCCCCTGAGTGTAAATACAGCTATAATAAAGTTAGAAAAAGGCTTTATTTTTTCTATAATCCTCTCTGTGAGCAAAATAAATAAGCCTATTACAGAGCTTTATTCGAAGGCATCTCTCTTGTTTAATAAAGTAGGTTTATTTTGTATGACGCGAATTTATTAAAACTGTGATAAAAGTTGGTTGGCTTTGAGAGGAAATTTGTAAATATTTGTTTTATTATTTCTACGTACAAGCTTGTAAAATCATAAACATGATTTAAGACTTGGTAGGCCAGCGGAGGCCGCACTTTTGTGATTTTTAAAATCATCTGAGACTTAGAAAATAGTGTTTAAAATTCTGAAAAAAAGATATATAACTTAAGTAAATCTAGTCAAAGTCGTATTCAGTTACAAGATTTAATGAACTTCATTCGATAGAAAAATATCCCAAAGTTACCCCTTTTTCTAATGATTTTTCAATAGTGATTTTTGACTAATGATTTTTCAATAGTGATTTTTGACTTTTTCTAATGATTTTTGACTACTGATATTTTATTTTTTTTTGTCTCAACTAAAGACACTCAATATTTCTAAACAAATTCGCAGAGTTTGACTTGAGAACATTATTTTCTTAATCTTAATCTTATGTTTAAATAACGACAAAAAACACGAGCGCGGTGGCTTGGCAGGCGCGCGTTTTCCCTTAAGCCTACTGCTGCAGGAATACCTGGCGAGTTGGTCTGAATGACGTAAACGAATTTTCAATCATCATTTCAGCTGTTGGAATTCTACAGCTGGACATAAAGATCGTCGCAATGACTGGCCTGGGCGGCCAACGTCACAATATTTTTCACAAAGATTGATTAACGTACCCTGTGAGTATGTTCATGTATATTATGTTTGTGTGGAACATCTTGCAACTGACTTTCAGACCTTTTTAGATCCTCAAACGATTGAGCTGAAATGTAGCATACATTAGAAGTTCTTACAGTAGAGTACTACTGTACTGTATTTTTTACTGTATTATGTATTAGGATAATAAAGCTGTTTGTATTTTATTTTATTTTTTATAAGTAAGTTTTTAGAGATTCATTAACAAAAACACGAGTGTGTTTCTAATGAAAAGGTGCCTCAGTGTGGATAAATTACGGGTCGACTGACACACATTGCAGAAACAGAGGTGAAAATAGGTGAAAATAGTCTTCTCGTCATCCATACTGCAATGCTTGAAAACTAGTTTTCAATCAGTGCGTTCAATCATGACCTACGGAGCTGAGACGTGGAGTCTCACGGCAGAGCTGGTCCACCAGTTCGAAGTCGCTCAGCGAGCTATGGAAAGAGTTATGCTCGGAGTCTCTCTGAAGGATAAAATTCGTAACGAATACATCCGACAGAGAACCAAACTTGAGTGGAGACCGCGACTCGGCAAACGTAGTGTAGGAAGCCCTCCGGCCAAGTGGGATGACGATCTGCGAAAGACTGCAGGCAGATGCTGGATGCGGTAGCTGATAGCGGCTGAAGACATTAGGGGAGGCCTATTTCCAGCAGTCGATTAATATAGGCTGATGATGATGATGAATAATACATAATAAAAAACAATAATATATTAGACTACACTAAGTAAAATAGGTACTGTAAGTAATGTAACATGACTTCAGCAATAAAGCTTTCTATCCGTAATTCTTTCCCACATTACAAACACACCCTGACAAAAGAAAATGGAAAAATCCGATAAAATGAATCAGAACCCAACAAGCGAACAACAACAAGTCTCTAAATTGCCACGGAACTCCGAATGTGGCGGAAAATCTAATCAGATGGAAAATTGAAGACGTAGCCACTGAGAGAAAACTTATGTTATAGAGATAAAAACTCATTCATTTCAAGCCTTATTCAGATAAAATATTTACATTTATCTTGCTTAAATTATTGTTATGACACTGATATTTCGTCTGTTTGCACTCTATAGCAAAGGCCTCCTCAGAGATAGATATACCTCAACCTCAACAGCCCATTTTGGTCGCAGGCCTCCCCGTGATAAGCGCCTTATTGGCTTTTATCTCATGGAGGGTAGTGCCCTTATTCCCCACGCTGGGCTTGCGGGTTGGGGATCGCAGTTTGGTGTTAGCATTGTTCTGCAGGGGGCGTTGCTGCCCGCCCCCGGTGGATATCCCTTAGTCGCCTCTTACGACATCCGCGGGAAGAGTTGGTGTGGTGCAAATTCTAAGCAGGCACCAAACAACAGAGAAAGATATAAACACAGCTATGGATTTTATTGTAATAATAACTTCTAATGACCTGTGAAGGTAGTGGGAACGAAAGTCAAAGGTCTCTTTATATCGGAAAACGAAAATCGTGCAAAACTCATATGAGCGATTTTCAACAAGTTGACAACTTACAATCAAATTGCACTGTCATCACATGAAAAACGCAGCTGTACCAAAAATTTCTGTCAGAAACCATGTTTAACTGATTAAACTACTGAATATGTTTTATACACCATATAATCATCAAGTTTCGCAATGTAGTATGAGATTATGTTAATTTAATTTTAACCAAAGGCTAAGCAAAGGATCACCAAAGGATAAACACCCGATAAATTATCTTCCAGCTATTTTTTCTGGTTGGAATGTCACTGAATATGTTTTATACAATTTAGATACATAACAACGTTGAGATTTTCTGTCAATTTAATTTAACAAAAGTAGGTACCATACGCGAAAAATACCCGATAAATTAATTATTTTAATGCTATTTTTTCCGTTCTTCCTAAAAATTTTCATTTCTTTGCGATCCCAGCACATGATGTGCCCACTGAACCGAGTGTGAGTGGACGCGTATCTTTAAGGCACTCTTCACTTTTAATAGGTCAACCGATTTATTATACAAAGCGCTTTGTAGCTAAGAATAAATTTCCTCGGATCACTATTAACTTAATTTACATAGACGACCTCTGTGGAAGCTCCATCCGAGACCCTTGAGGTAGCGGGTTCGATATCAGCCGGCAAATCTTTTTTGAATATGCAAAGTTCTAGATCTGGATTTTTTTCGGTAGATAGGTACCCAAATTGAGGATTGGCGATAATTTTATTTATAAGAAGCAGTTCATCTATTTCCAGTTGTTATTAACTTCAAAATTTATTATAAAACTTTTAAAATGCAAAACTCAATCATGATAGCATATAATCCTTTTGTCCTTTTGACTATAGCGTCAAAATTTATGCATAATTTAGTCATAATTTGTATAATATATTCTAACACAAAATAAATAACACTCTAACTAATACACTAGATAACTTGGAAAGAAAAAAAAAACCAAAAAGCACCCAGAAATTAAGTGCTATAAACAATTTTACACTCACGTCACTAACTTCTTGGAGATGGTGAAATTGCTGCATCATTTACATTGTTTGTTACATTACTTGTTCCTCTGATAACCTACTGTTTAGCATGCAGTGTCCACCTTTAACTGGTTGTGCAATTAACTATATCATTTTGTGTATTTTTTAATGAATTATTGTAAAACCCACTGGTAGACCAAATAAACAAAACAAAACACATTGGGAGGCGGCTCAGGATTGTAACAGTTGAAAGGAATGGAAAAGGCCTTTGCTTAGCAGTGGAATGACTAAAATTAACTCTTCGAAATGGGCTCTGTGCTTCATTCACTCACCTGTCAACAATTAAGAAACTTATAGTAATGTTGATTGACAGCGACTTAAATTGTCTAAGTAGGCATGCATGTGACAAAAAGAAAATTAACGCGTGGACGGAGATAGTAGTCCATTAAACACAATCTCTGCTTACTTAGAAGTAAGGATATAGGTTCAAAAAGTTCTGGAACCTCTTTTAGGAGGTAAATCTAAAAGTCACTAGTTGAATTAAATATCTCGAACCATTAAATTCCTAATTTGGAAGATTTATTATCAAAAACTCTATAACTTCAGAGCTTAGACCATTTAACTCCTTCTAGTTTGAAAGATAAAGTCGATGCGGTAGCTTTTATTTCATATATTTAAGTTACATAGAACTTATTTTATCTACAGCTAACCTTAACCGTAGGTAATATCTTCTTTCTCTATGGTAAGGTATAGTTTATATCAATAGTTGGTTTATACCTTTTTACGTTAGTAGGTAGTTAAATACAGTCAATTACTTAATATCTTAATACCTCAGAAACTAAATGTACCTAGATAGTTGCGAATGCATCTGAAAGCCAAGCAAGTACAAGCGGGTTCATTGGTCGGCTTGTCCAGTGTGCGAATGAAGCGAACTGATTACATTATTTTTAAAATGAAGTAACGATCGATATCTTATATTGAAAATATTGTATTGATTTTTATTCTATGCTTTCCTGACCAAAAGGAAAAAATATTTATTTATTTATTTATTTATTTATTTATAAACGTACATCTATCCTAACAGGCACAATATGTATCCCAATTTACGTTATAAAAAGAATTATTATTATAAAATACAGGATAAACCTGTGTTTTCATTTCTCCTCCGCAAGCAAGCAGTTTTTTAGCTTCTACATGCGAGGACATATAAATATCAGGTTATCAGGTAAGTTTATTTATAATATTAGTATATATATACCTTACCATAGAGACTGAGGATGACGGACAAACCGAATTACGGTTTATGTTGGCTGTAGATAAAATAAGTTCATTACCTCACCTCACCTCAACCATAACTGACTTCAAAAAGGAAGATGTTCTATGTTCGGCTGTTTGCATTTTTTTAAATCTTTATTTAAGAATATTATTCGATGTCTCCGTTAAAAAATGGACCAATTAAAAAAATCTTTTGCTATTGTAGTGATAGTGATCCGAAAGTAGTCCCATAAAAAAAATATTCCAGAGGGAAAAAACTTTACTTTTGCAAAAAAAAAATCGAAATTCTAAAAATCTTTTGATATTAGTACACCCTTTTCGTGGCAGCCTGTTATTCTCTGCTCCTACCACATGTTCTAAGGGTTTTTTTCTCCTAAGAGTTCCTATTCCTGCGGATACGCTAGCCACATAGAGAGATTAGTATCAATGTGTTCAATTGATGAGATTTATTGGACAGCGCCGGTGTTGCCACACTGCTAGCCGCGGTGTGGTGTCACCATAATTTTGGTAAACGACGGACAAGCAAAGAAATTTTAAACCAAACAAGATCCGTCAAGTGCGAGTGTAACTCGCGCGCCGAGGGTTTTGAACGTTTGTCAACAAACATGTACCAAATGAACCAGTTAGAGACATCGCAATTTAACGAATACCTAAGAATAGTAGGTACCAACCTACAACTCAGATGTATCTCTCTGCATGCTTCGGTTAAATGGGTGGTTCGGTTAAGGTAAATTTTTCGACTTTTTTCGAAATATTTCAAAAAGTATGAAAGCTACAGAAATTAAAAAAACTGGTTTGAAATGTTCAAACCGATACCTTTCATTTGATACCCCACTCGGTGGGGTAGCCCCCCTTTTGAAAATTATTCCTTTTTGACCATTTTTCAAAAAGTATTCATTTTACAGACTTCTCTATATTTTTCCTGTAAAATATAGATCCATATCTACAAACGCTTCATAAATTTTAAATGGATCGCTCGGCAAACTTCGGAGATAGGGGGGGGGGAATGGGTATTTTTTCGACTTTTTTCAAAATATTTCAAAAAATATGAAACCTACAGAAATTTGAAAAACTGTTTTGAAATATCCAAACCGATACCTTTCATTTGATACCCCACTCGGTGAGGTAGCTCCCCCTTTTGAAAATTATTCCCCCCCTTTTTGACCATTTTTCAAAAAGTGTTCTTTTTTCAAACTTCTCTATATTTTTCCTGTAAAATATAGATCCATGTCTATAAACTCTCCATACATATTACATGGATCGCTCTGCGATCTTCGGAGATAGGGGGGGGGGGAATGGGTATTTTTTCGACTTTTTTCGAAATATTTTGAAAAGTATGAAACCTACAAAAATTTCAAAAAATATTTTGAAATGTACAAAATGATACCTTTCATTTGATACCCCATATGACTCTGTAGGTATCTTTTAAAATTTCGGCATCACAATTTGTATGGAAAATATTCATTTTCATTTTTCATTTATTTTCAATTATTTTTCTTAAAATCTGTACAGGCGCACGAAATGTATTATTATTTTAAATTTCAAGTTGATAGCTGCAGTAGTTTTTGAGTTATTAAGGAGGGAAAAAAGGACAGACAAAGCGAGACCATAAGGGTTTTGAAACCGATCTTCGATCTTCAAAACCCTAAAAAGTAGGAAATTACAAATTATTTAAAAAAAAATTAAAATAAACCATGTATGTATAAACCCCGACAACGCAGATTGAAGCTAACTGAATGTAACACTGTAACAGGCCGACTATGTTGTTTATTTTTACATTCTTTTCATCGTAAAATTGTACAAAACAAATAAAACTTTCAAGAACACCTAGTAATAAGGAAAACGCGTCAAAAATATCTTCATAAATTGGCAAACTACGATTTCTCCGTAATAAAATTAGTCACGATACATCAAAAAATAGACCGGCATATTTACTCCGTAGTTTTACCAAAATTTCCATTCACCAGAAGAATAAATCAGAAAGCTTAAAACATTTCTGTAAAATACCAAAATATTGATAAAAAACAATAAACTTTTGCGATGATATAAAGCAGAGCTAAAACATTTGAATCACACGCGTTTAGTTCAAAATATTAATCAAAAAAAACTATAAACGTCCTCACGTGTGATTTTGAGCTCTATATATCAATTTAACAACATCCGATCTGTCTGAATGAATTATTTCTCCTAGTTGTTGGCGGGTTGCCAGTTTTGAGTGCAATGAGGTTTCTTTCAAGGTGATTGTGTGAATGAAATACAACGGGAGACAGGTAAGGTCTATCTAGGCAAAGAACGAAATAATCAGGGTAAGTAGTCTTAGGGCCCTATCTCACCGGGGAACCACGGCGACGTCGGCGTCGCTGGCAACGTATCTAAACTATTTTATGATAGACGACGTTGCCAAACCGTCGCCAAGTGTGTTAGCTGCCATTCAATACAGAACGAATAGTTGGATACATTGCGATGCGACGTAGCCGTGGCATCTCGGTGAGGTAGGGCTCTTCGGCAGCAGATGAGAACCATTTGACGGAGTTAGTATTTGGGTGTGTCATTTCAGCGATTTACTTTCGACTTTGACTAAACATCATTCTATGCGATGATTTGGATGGATGTTTGTCACTTCTTCGCGCTTAACTATAGAATTTTTTAATCTCGATTATAATAAGCTTATTATCCAAATAAAACTCGAGTGCAGGCACAAGCAGAAACTAGTTAAAAGATAAATACACATTTAAGTCTTTTCTCGGTGATATAGGTTTTGCCTAGTGCGGAGCCTCATGGTAAATTGTAACCTGGATTCATTATACTTACATCAATAAATCGTTTTTAATATTTTTAATTATAATTAAGTCTTAGTACATCAATCAGAGCAAAGTCAAAAGATCCTAAACGCTTCCATAAAAAAGCTTAACGGTTATCATTACAAGGAAGCATCAGCAATTATAGTGTCAATGACACTATCACGTCACACTTTAAAATTCTCAAAGTAATTGCATAACTAACTAAGCAACATCCTCAATTATTATTGAGTTAATAAGAGACTTGTTAAAATAACATGCAAATAGGTAGCGAAAGTTTATAAATACTAATACAATCGTGTTGCTATACTCGGATATATAACCCAATATATAAATAAATTTAAGAGTTATAAAACCACCGATAAAATATTGGTGAAAAATATTTTACGACGCTGTTATCAATCAGTCATCGGAGCAAATCCTAGAAATATTTTTTGAATCATTACATAAATAAATAAATTGTGTTCTATATGAAAAACAAATAATATACTTACTTTCACAAAGTTGTGGTTTTAGTTCTTACCCCGCCGATGCCAGTTATTGTTATTTATGACATTTTAAGCTTTTACGTTTTCACCCACAGTCTTTATTAACAAAAAATATCTTGGAATCTTTACCCAAGTATAAATACTTCTATTTCTTTGCAAGTAATATACATAAGTGACACAGCCCACTTAAAAACGACACAGAGACTGTTCCCCGCTCTAGATCTTTTTGCAAATAAATGAGAAATCCATTCTGATGCTGAAGCATCGCAACTCACAATAATGTGACGGGGAAGATGGAAACCGATTGTGGAAATATTTTGTACGTTACGAAGCTTATCTTCGGAAAGGGCTCATTATTTTTAAGCGACTTCAAAAAAAGGAGCAGTTCGGCTATTTTTATGACTTTTTTGTAATTTCCGTATCTCAAAAGGAAAAAAGGATCCCTTATTATAACTTTGTTGTCCGTCTGTCAACCCCGATTTCTCAGAAACAATTAGTGGCGACATCGAGTTGAAATTAACATGATATACTTAAGTGCGTAACCTCTTGGAGCTGTGATATAAATCAAACTTCTAAGTCAACGCAATCAAAATCCAAATATTTTGAAATTTCCAATCACATGCACACAAAACTTATAGGGTACTTTCCGTTGACCTTGAAATATAAAATTTGGCGAAAAGCAAGATCATAATAAATTTTGCGAGAAGCAAAGGCATATCACAAGTAAAGTAAAAAAACCGAAAAACGTAAATTCGTGGTACGAAAATTAAAAGTTTTTTTGTGCATACACAAAAAGCTTTTAATTTTCGTTTCCATAGACCAAAACCTGTAGGGTAGGTACCTACTTCCTTTTGACCTAGAATCATGCTATTTGGCAAGATACAAGATCTTATAATTATACGGAACCCTTGGTGCGCGAGTCCGATTCGCACTTGACTTTTTATTTTTTGTGTGCTCGCCGATTTATCTGTCTATTGTGGGCCGATTTTGAAATGAAATCTTTTGGTTTTGCACACTTAATATCCTTTATAAATAAAGTTCATTCGCGAGGATTAATCCCGATAAAATTAAAAAATACTGTAATTTCTAAGTAAGTATCTAGTTAATTTTTGTAGAAAACATCAACAAATTTGGTTTTCTGAACTATGCTTTCAATTTAGTCCATACCTAACATCTTTCCTCATAATATTTATGTACCTATGTTAGATACACAGTTTCTTACTTAATTATCGCTAATTGTTCAAATTACCTACCTAGTAGGTACTGTAGTTTTCAGATTTTAAGGATTTTTGTTATGTACGTAAGCAAGGGTAATTTTTATGAAAACAAATAAAAAAACAGATTTTGTTTTATTTCATAGCATATTTTACCCAGTAACTCGATTTTTATATTTAAATTCGACAGATAAGTAAAAGATGGCCACATTTTTATTCCACTTGGCCCAAGTCACATGGTAACCCTACATTATAGAACATTTGTTTGGGCCAGTAATGAAGACACATGCTCGGGGTCAGTTTTATGTGACATATCTATCGCTCCCCCGAGAACTGACCTGACGACAGATTACACCCATGTTGTTGAAATATTTTAAAAAAGGAATTTTGGCGGAGGATTTCCCGTGAAATCAGATTCTAATACCCCCTTGTCCCTGTGTCCCCTTAGAGAAACCCTTCGGGCTTCGGGCTTAGGGCTTTGCCCACGTGGAAAACATAAAAATTTCAGAAATTTACTGCACATCGCCTAGGGGTAGTTTTGTAAAAATAAGAAATAATTTATTCGTTATTTTCTTTATAGTTAATTATTTATACCGAGTTTCAGTAAATCGAACGTTTCATAAATTTTAAGATTTTTAGCAGAAAAAGTGTAAGATTTTTGTTAGTATCTCACACTCGAGGTAATTTCTAAAAAATCAAATAATATCCCAAAAAATTCTCTATTCATATAATATCATTTAAGGAGCTTTGACTTTCTACGTTCTTGTCAGACCTCTTTCATTCTTAAGCTCCTCTGGTACATTTATAATTAACAGTCTTTTAATAGAAGACCTTCGTGGCGCAGCGGGCGAAGGTCCGCCTGCGACGCAGGAGGTTGCGGGTTCGATTCCCGCCTCGGAACAAACTTGTGTACGATCTGCAGAAATTTATTTCGTTGGTCTGGGTATTTTCTATGTATAGTAAAAAATATATATCTATGTAGTGTATTGTATTGGATAAATCAGTTATCTAGTTCCCATAACACAAGTTCTGCTTAGCTAGATAATGCTGTGTGAATTGTCCAGCATTATTTATTGATTTACTTAAATTAAGTCCCAAAGTTGTATTGTACTACGAGGTCAAGTGAAGTAGGAGTCGATAACTCCTACTTCACTTGACCTCGTAGTACAATTGCTAAGCGCATTCCCGTACTAAGGGAAGATTGCGGGTTCAAGTCCCGTCAAAGCCAAAAAAAATTGGATTTTATTTGATTTCTAAAGTGAGTTATATTTTAAACGGATTTGGACTTTTTGCGGCGGGTTTCCATTGAAATGAGATTCTAATAAGGTTAACCTAAATAGGGTTACGGCTTGGGTTCGATATTCAATTTTGTTAGAGAGGACATTGAATCAGTGGGCAATTGATTATGAGGGGTACTTATCTAGCTACTTTTCGTAACCCACGGGGCATGGGTTATGTTTTTCAAAAGATTTTAAGTGGTTGGCGGACATATTTTATTACCTCCAAGCGGAACATAGGTTACGAGACAGGGTGCCACGTAACATGTGTACTAAGCTGAAAGGGGTGATTCTGGACCCCGAAGGAATCAACTTGTGAATTTTCTGTTTTTTTTTTTTTTTTTTTTTTTTTTAATTTTTTTTTTTTTTTTTAAATTTTCTGTTTTTTTTTTTCAATTTTTAAGGCACCTTTGCATCCAAGCATCGAAACGGCTACAGTGCTTTGGATAAATGAGGATACCTATCAAATTACTCGTCTCCTATTTTGTAGGCCTTCGCGCCATTTGGTGAATAAAGATAAAAGGCGAAATTTCAATAATTCAATTGTTAATAATGGTTGAATATAAAATAAGGTCAATTGGGTTTCCACTTAATCTGACCGGACTAGGTATGTTTTTCTCAGTCATTAGTTATACCCACAGTTTCTTTTAAATTAAGTATTTTTATTGGCATTTTTTTCAACGAATTAATAAAATCTCTTCATATAGAAAAAATAAAAAATACTAAGTTTAAAAAATGGTCGAGCAGTTTGGAATCACCCCTTTTCTGTCTAAATGTACTACAAATAATAATTTGGCACGTTGATAATGTAGCCTAGACTAGAATAACCTGCCTATCCACATAAAAAAATATTAACGACGGTTGACTTCTCACCTACTGTCTTTTATTCATAAAATTCTCAGAAACATATAACATAAAATTAATTTGTTAAGAGATAAAATGTCCTAAACATGTCTTTAAAATAAATGATCTCGGCACTAGAGCGTTTATAAGATTTATGACATAATTTGTTAGTGCAGACTTTTTATAACTAAACTAATAGACTAATTAAATATTTCAGTAGGTAGGGTACCTAGGCATTGGTACATAGTAGACTTTGTGCACGCATTTTTTTTACTTAATGATTTTTTTTACATACTGCATACTACATATTTAAATACACTAGAATAACGTTACAATCTAGCCAAAGATTTGACTAATGGGTAATTAGTCAAATTATGAATTAAAAAAAAATTATTACACTACGTAATCTGTCAGCTCGATAAATATCGAAGCTCTTGGTAATCCCGATAATTTTAGAATCGATAGATTCGCATCACTAGGTAATCATAAAAAGAAGCAGTTATTAAGTTACATTATTATTTCATTCAATCAAAGAAAATAAATGCGTGGACTGCGCATAGGTACGTTTACGAATAATTTATGATATGTATTTATTTTAGTTTTGTAGTTGTTGAAATGTTTACATGTCCGATTAATTTTTACGTTTAAAGTATGTTTATCAATATTCATGTACCCACACGATTTGAATCGGGGTTATTTTTTGTATTATTTAAAATATTAATCCACTAAGTAATCCGAACAGAAAAATAACACTTAAAACGTCAACACGGAAATAATCCTTAATGTTCTCCACATTCAATAAATAAAAAAATAACAATTTAAAATTAATCCAATAATTTACACTCACGCATCTCCTTTGATCCGCAAAATTAATCACTTTAAGAATCTTACAAGATCTCCAATAAATTAATTAAAAAGTCCAATGACCGAGTTCGAAAATAGTAATTTGTACTTACCGTGTTTTTCGATTTGGGCCGTATCATTCACAGAAAACAAGACACAACACAGTTTCTGTCACAATTTTGTTTTTCGCACTCTCGTAAATGGTGCGTAAAAAGTTCACGAAAGTTCGGTTACGTTCGGACGTAATACGTGCTCTCTCGGCGCCGTTCGCGCGGTTACTGACGCTTAGAACATTTTTCACAGACAGACCAATTTTCTCATTTCAAACTCGAGCGGGAAAACCGATTCGAAATATGAATTGTTTTTTGTTATCTATGACGCCTCTGGGACGTCTATGACTTAGATAACATCGCTTCAGATATACTAAATTGTTTTGCTGAAAATGGAAAACATTTTGTTCATTGTTCTTTTAATATTTTTAATCTAAACTCACAAAAAAAGCTTTCTCTTCTTAGATAATATCCCCAAACTGTATTGCAAAATTGATTCAAAACCCGCCTTTCGAAATAATATTTTCAACAAAAAGTCCACCCACTCTTGTTCTTTGTCAGATAAACTCGGTTTACATTTCAAAGAACAAGTAAGTACTTACTTGTTCTTTGAAATAATAATAAAACAATAATTGTTAATAATAATTTAAGTATAATAATATTTGTACATTATTTAAAGTAAAATAAAATAACAAGTATACGTTATTTTATGGAAGCTTAGGTAAATAAATAGGTACCTAAACGTAGAAGGTCATCATCATCATCAGCTTATACAGGGTGGCACATGTTTACTATATCCAGAGGGGGTCATTCTGGATCCCGAGGGGATCAACTTTTGATCTAGAATCTCTATAAAACGATTTTTTTTATATTTTTTGAAAAAAAAGTTGAGATTTTTTTTTTCTTATTCGTAGTTGTAATATTATTTGTGTATAAGTACATTATTTGTGATATGTCGAAGGAAATAATTAAATATATACCTATAATTCTTTTGTGATGAAATCATGACAAAACACTGGTTTTGCTGAAAAAAGCAAAGAAAAACATTTGTGAAATATTTTATAATGTGAAATAATGCAAGCGTCCATGTAAAAAACACGAATAGAAAGAAAAATATTTCTTACATAAACTATTAATAATTCGAAAAAAAAATCTAAAAAAGAGATAATAATAAAAAGTAATAAAATAAAAACAAAAAAAAAGAGTTCATAAAGAGTTAATCCCCTCGGGATCCCGAATCACCCCCTTTCGGTTTAGTACACATGTTTTTAGGGTTTTGAAGATCGAAGATCGGTTTCAAAACCCTTATGGTCTCGCTTTGTCTGTCCTTTTTTCCCTCCTTAATAACTCAAAAACTACTGCAGCTATCAACTTGAAATTTAAAATAATACATTTCGTGCGCCTGTACAGATTTTAAGAAAAATAATTGAAAATAAATGAAAAATTAAAATGAATATTTTCCATACAAATTGTGATGCCAAAATTTTAAAAGCTACCTACAGAGTCATATGGGGTATCAAATGAAAGGTATCATTTTGTACATTTCAAAATATTTTTTGAAATTTTTGTAGGTTTCATACTTTTTAAAATATTTCGAAAAAAGTCGAAAAAATACCCATACCAACTGTTTTCACGTTTCGCGGGAAAATAGTACCTAATCCCTCGGGAAAAAAACTACAATTCGATTTTGATGTTTTCTACGCTTTGGTATTGTAAATCAAATCAAATCAAAAACTCTTTATTTCCATAACTACTATCAATTTCCTCTTAGATCCCGAGTTAACCATCCCATAGTTTCTAAAAAAGTGAACATAAATGTTTTAAATATTGAAGCCTGTTTTTAGTTTTTGAAAAGACATCAAATAATTGAATGCTTATAACATTCTATCATTGTAACTGACCTCATTAAATGCGTATTATACCTTCGAACAAATGTTACTATACAATTGACGAAGCTTTGGAGGACACATGTATATTTTGTGAAGATAATTTTATTATGATATTGAATAAGTGAGGTCATAGATATAAAATTCTGTAGATCGGTCTCAGAGCGCTAACTCAACAAATGGCCTGTTGCAACTAAATGCGAAGACACGCTATTTCCAATCTTTTGCAATATACCAACCTAATGAACAACAAATATACAAAGACGTACCTACATAGACCGATGTGCGACCGAGACAACAATACGCAAGCGAAACACGAACGCCGGTGGCGCCGGTCCTACTATGATACAGGAGGGTGGACCTAATTGGACCTAATTTGAGCGTTCCACTTTCGAAAACCTTGTTCCCAATCTCCTGAATTTTACTTACATCGATGCATCTTTATGTGATTTTTGACATGACATGTGTAAGTGCTTTGTATATAAGCTTAAATTGTTTATTTGCTTAGGAACTAACACGATTTTTAAAAAACTATTACACTAGTTACTTAAGGTTAAAAAACATCATTAATCTAATAAGTTAAAATTATTGTAAAAATTATAAAAACATTTAATCAAATAAATCGAAATCTAAGACGAAATAAATGACTTTCATGACAAATAGTAGGTTCGATTTGTTCGAGGTGCCCATCAATCAACAAGCAACCTATTCTACTGTATAAATGAAATGACGTTGACTCATGATGAGAATAGAATTATACCAAGTAACATTTAAATAGGTCAATTTTGACTCAGCATTCATTGAAGAGTAGAAGGTCGAATATTATTTTACCTCATGTCTACATTTTTCCTCATCATTATGAGAATATTCTAGTGTTAAACATTGGTTCCTGGGATTACAGTCTCATAACACGTGGGAAATCCTAAAAACATTTCTTACGAATAAAACGTAACCCTACCGTACGAAACCTACCGAAACAGTCACGTAAGTATAGGTAAACCATTCTAAAAATGCAAGCCAAAATATACGCCCCCTCCACTAAACGTAATACAATCGGCGTAAATTTTTAGAATAAATAATAAATAAATAAATATTGCTGGACAATTTACGCAGCATTATCTAGCCCCAAGATAAGAATGGTTTAACTCTATCGATTTTTATCAAAGCACAAGGGACAAAAAGACAGGCGGGCCGGGACAGTAAACATAGTATAATTTCTATATCGGATATAAGCGGGTTAATTACGAACCTTATTTGTGTTGGAAGAACACTAACGTTTTATACCTTAACGATGGATTTCTTCAGTGTGAGTGCAGGCCAGCTCAAAGTCGCGGCGGCACGCGCGCGGCTCGAACCTCTACCACCTGTGAAACGTTGGTGTTCTTCGGACACAAATAAGGTTCGTAGTTAACCCGCTTACATCCGTAATAAATTTGTCAAACATGTTGAGATCCATGTTGTGCATGGCTGGGATGGATGAAATAAAATAGAATCATGGGAAACAAGTATTTTATTTTATATGAACTTGTTTCAACGACATTATCATGTTCAATTTTTATTATCATAGATTAACCATAGAAGAGCTAGAAGTACAACAAAGAAGTTCTTAGCTAGTACCGTCTATAGTCTATGGATTATACCCTACAGATCCATAGATTAAGAATTTTTATAGTAAAATAGCAAAGTAAAAACATCATAATATCTTCGACGACCTCCGTGGCGCAGCGGCCGAAGGTCCGCCTGCGACGCAGGAGGTTGCGGGTTCGATTCCCGCCTCGGAACAAATTGGTGTACGATCTGCAGAATTTTTTTCCGTTGGTCTGGGTGTTTTCTATGTATAATAAAAAATATCTATCTATGTAGTGTATTGTATTAAAAACATCAGCTATCTAGTACCCATAACACAAGCTTCGCTTAGCTTAGGGCTAGATAATGCTGTGTGAATTGTCCAGCATTATTTATTTATTTATTTATTTATAAAAACGCTTTCCTTCCTAAGGGATATCCACCGGGGCTGTGCAGCAGCGCTTCCTGAAGAACAATTTTACCACCAAACTGCGATCCCCAACCCGCATGCCCAGCCTGGGGATTATGGGCACTATGATGCGATAAAAGCCAATAAGGCGCTTATCAACGGAGGCCTTTTTTTTTTTTGGAGGGTGGAAAAGCCCTCGCACTTCCCTTCCGCCATGGGGGTGACGGAAGGGGGTATGTGGGACTCGAACCCACTAAAACCCCCCCGTGAAACGTCCACCGCCGTCATGGGGCGAGATGGGGTCGCGTTGGCATTCACCATCTCGCTCCGGCGGGTGGCCCGGGAACCGGTCCGGGCCTCGGCCTCAAGGAGGAGCCACCCTTTCACACAGGTATCAACGGAGGCCTGCGTCAAGCAGTTGACCATTTTAGGTTATTGAAGTGAGAGAAACGCTTTCCTTAGGAACTTTATATGTTATAGTAAACAACAGCACTTAACTCTAAGAATGAGTTATTAAATAGTTACTAGTAAGGTACAAATTATAGTTAAATTGACGTAAATGACACTTTTGAACATAAATTGCAATAATTATGGCGTCTACACACCAAAGTTACCAAAACTTGGATTTCAGTGTAAGTGTGAATGTTAGGCAGCCGACAGTGTTTCGTCGATTTAAAGCCGAATGGGGTTCATTCTTTCGAACTTTTGAATAACGATGTTTAGAATTTCGATTTTTTTAGGGTTCCGTCAAAAGGAAAAAAGGAACCCTATAGATCACTTTGTTGTCCGTCCGTATGTCTGTCTGTCTGTCTGTCTGTCTGTATATCTGTCTGTCTGTCTGTCCGTCTGTCAACCCTCTTTTCTCAGAAAAGCGTGGACGTATCGAGTTGAAATTAACGTCGAATACTCAAGTCCGTAACCTCTTGTAGTCGCGATATAAATAAAACTTCTAAGTCAACGCACTCAAAAGTTACAGCCAAGGAATTTCAAAATATTTGGACATAAACATGTCCGAATGTTTTGAAATTTCCAAGGGAATCACATGTCATGCACACAAAACCGTACTTACCGTGGACCTAGAATCATGAAATTTGGTGAGCAGCAAGGTCTTATATCACAAGTAAGGGAAAAAATCCTAAAACAGTAAATTTGTAATTTATTCACATAAAAACTTGTGATTCTTGCTATAGACCAAAACCTATAGGGTATTTCTAGTGTACCCCGAACCATAAAATTTGGTAAGAAGCAAGGTCATATAGAATACAACGAGAAAAATCTGAAAACCGTAAATTTGTAGTTTATTCACAAAAAAATTATAAATTTTGATTCTCTCCCTCGACCAAAACATACAGGGTACCTACTTCATGTTGACCTAGAATCATGATATTTGGCAAGAAACAAGGTCTTACAACTAAACGGAACTCTTAGTGCGCGAGACCGACTCGCACTTGACGATATATTTTCTTATTAATTGTGATTTTTTTCCTATTTTTGTTCTTTTACACGATCTCTTGTATTATTTATCATTATAAAAAGTTTCAGAAATGTGTTTGCTATTTTTTTTCAGCAAAACCAGTGTATTGTATGATATTACTACATAAAATTACGTAAATCCTTTGAAATTTAAAAGCAAAAAGAATAATTTTAGAATACCCCCTTTCGGTTTAGTAGTACACATATGTTTCGTAGCAATGTAGGCCTAAAAACTAAAGTACCTAAGTATAAAATCCTAACAAATTGCTCCACTTTTTTTTACTATCCAAGAAACATAACACTTTCCAGACAACGGATGAACAGACAAACACTTGCTTTTACGACTCGGTTTGTCTATGATTTTCAAAGTCATAAAGTTTGTGTAAACAACAGACGAATCTAGGTTAGGATGTAAATCAAAGCAGTTTTTTACTACCTATATGAATGTGTTGTGGGTAGGTACCTCAATAAGGGGGGTAATGGCCATAATCCTCAAGCTGGGCGTGCGGGTTGGGGATCGCAGTTCGGTGGTAGAATGGTTCTGCAGGTGGCGCTGCTGCCCGCCCCCGGTGGATATCCCTTAGTCGCCTCTTACGATACCCGCGCGGGAAGAGTTCAGGTACATACAGCTATAGGGAGCGATAGGGTACTTTTCAATTCACAACCATATTGATTAGAGTCACAGTCATTGAAAATCGTCAATATTGGTCATTTTTAAACTGATTATTAATTAAAATTCTAGTATTATCATAAAACAATACAAAGTCAAGTATTTACAACGTTTTTTTTTTTTCGGGACAAATACTACGACTGCAGCAATTAACATTGTCGGATGTACATTTTTGCGATTTTCATTTTATAGCTTTAAAGGCCTTAGAATAAGATTATAAATGCACCAGTAAATTATTAAATCTCTAAAACCCACCATTTCGGTTTTTGTAAGTGGACAAAGTAGTATGTGTTCAGTGCGCGCAATTAATATTGTCGCATAGTGCATTGCGACGTTGTTTGCGGGGCATGGGAGGGGAACAGACGCGCGGATCTGCCACTTCGGACAATGTTAGTGGGAGGAGCACACGCGTCGGTTTTATTTTTGAACCCGTAAAACAATATTTGCCATTTATACATATTATTCAATATTCATGCTATGTCGAGGTCGAGACGGATTTTAGACTTATCGGGTCCATCAGTTCCGCCACAAAATGATCGAAGTTTTGAATTAACGGACACTTTTGTGGAAACGCATACAAGCAGAAAGAGAAAAAGTAAGTACGAAAATATTTATTTTAGTATTGCATCATACCTAGGCTAATATATAATGAAAATTTATAGTTACTATTAGCTTAACGAATTCATATTTTTCTAGATCATGTCAAAAACTACTCTGAACGGACAATAATGTCGTATATGCCAGATACATCAATGTTCATGGTTTTCTATTTCGTTTTCTGTGTTGGATGTGTCACATACTACATTGTTGCTTGCTCGGATGTGGTTAAATATTGTCGTATATGGCACTACAGACTTTGTTGCATGTTAATTTGATGAATAGTATTGTAGGATGTACCACTTCCTACATTATTGCCTGCTGTGTGTTTGATTGTATCTTGTCGGATAAGGCATTACTGACTTTGTTACCTGTATATTTCTCATTTCTTGGTGTCGGATGTACATTCGATCAGCTGTCTGTCCGTCTGTCTGTGTGCTGGTACTCATTAAGCGCTAGACCAAAATTCTAACTGCACTGGCTTGCTTTGCTTGCTAACATATTTACAAATATTTTAGGAGAATCTTCCCCTCTTCCTGCTGGATTTGAAGAGGAGCTTGTACAACTGCAAGATCTGATTGGAGACATTTTTAGTGACAGTGAGAAAAGCCTAGACGTTCCTGACGACATAGTGAATCCGGTATGGTATTTTACAGTTTTAACTCATAGACTTCACGTAAATAATGCTTTGTCAACTAATCTTTATTTAACTACGAAAAATGTGATTGCAAGAAATAGTTTGCTATTAAAAAGTTTTACGTTTGTATCTGTCTGTGTGTCTATCTCTATGTCTGTCTGTGGCCTCGTAGCTCCCTAGCGGATGGACCAATTTTGGTGGGTTTTTTGTTTAATAGCTGATATTGTAATCGAGATAGTTCCTAACTATAATTTAGGTACCTGGAGTGTCGGGGGTTTTTATAATATTCAATTCACAACAGTTATGTTGTATTATGATTTTCAGAGTGACATGTATCCAGTAACTCAATCAAAGGCACCAACTGCTAGCGCTCCTGCTCCGGACGATGAAGTTTTCACGCGACTCGATAACACAGTAACCACACCCATGCCGTCTCATCGACGTCGTTGAAGTCAACACATCATCATGAGGGTGTCTCCCAAAGTTTGGCAACGTCTGGTCCATGCAGAGACCGTCAAGATAGACCTTCAACGGGTGAGAGTGATGAACCAGTCTTCACTGGTCCAGTGCTCACTCTGCCTTGGATACGGTCACGGGAGAGGGTTCTGCAAGGAGACCATTTAGAAGTGCAGCCATTGCGGGGGACCCCACATGAGGTCCGAATGCGCGGACTGGCTTTCCGGCTCCTCACCAGCGTGCTGCATGCACGCAAAGTACGACAAAGTGGACCACAATGCGTTCAGCAGTGAATGCCCCATTCGCCAGAAATGGGACAGGCTCGCCCGGGTCACAGTAGCATACCAATGCTAAATTGGTACCAAGCGTACAAACCTCCTCAGCTAGTGCCTATCTCATAGCCCAAGCGAATCTGCAACGCAAACAACTCGCAACGCAAGAAATTATGCTTGAGGCTAGCAAGAAAAGGATGGCCTTTGCGCTGCTCCAGGAGCCCTACGTCGGTGCAATAGGCAAAATGAGGGACTACGGAGGAGCCAGGATCTTCCAGAACACAATGTAAGGCAACGGTCCAGTCAAATCGGCTATTGCCGTGTTTGACAATGACATGGACGTGATCCTAATACCTGATCTCACCACGAACAACATCGTCATGGTGAAAGTCAAAACAAGTGCCTGGGAGATCGTGGTTGTTTCGTATTACTTCGAGCCTGAACACACCGACATTGAGCCATACCTGGAGCAGCTGAGGAAGATCCAAAGGCAAACCAGACCGAGAAACCTTATACGAAGTACCAATAAAAACCCCACAATCAATCCTATATAAAATAAGTGAATATAATGAAAATAAAAAAGAATAAAATAGAATAAAAATTCTGTAATAAAGTCAGAGGATTTATTCCTTACTGTCTTGAATATGTTTTCATTGTTCCTACTAAAATGTGTATATCCTTTGTATTCTATCTACTATAGCCTAGTCTATGAATGTTATCTTTAAAGTAAATACATTAAAATAAAGAATGTTTATGTGAAATGAGGCTGATCTCAAATGTAACATACTAACGCCCGGATACTCAAAAGCTACTCAGATTTAAGCATGTCTCAAAAGACTAATTTATGACAGATTTTTATGAGAAACTGTCAAAATATCGCGATTTGAGACGAGTTTAAATCTGAGTGGCGTTTGAGTATTCGGGGGTTAGACTGTTTTTTATTTGATGTTCAGTTACAGGTACTTAACTCAAATTTGTGTTGTGTTGATTCATAATCGAAGTTAGTTAGTTTTTGTCTTATGAAACTTTAGATTTTTATTTAGTTTTCCAATAAAGGATTGAATTTGATTACTAACACAGTGATTTCTTATTTTCTTAAAATATATGGCATGTACTTACTTATAGTGGTCAGGTAAAGAGCCGTTTTTGACAGCTGTTTAAAAGTGAAAAGCTCTGTCAATAATGTCATTGATGTCATCTATCTCCATACAGATGTGACATTGCCCAAGTCCCCGAAATAATCGAAATAGAATTGTCGTAAGTGGTATTTACATAATAAAAATTATATTTTTTACAAGTAATAAAGTTTTAAGTGACATATCCAACATTAACGAAATTTCAAAGTCCATGCAATACTGTGAGTTGTGCCACATCTGACCAAATTCCGAAATTGTCGTTCAGATAATAATGTTGGATCTACCATATCCGACAAAATAGTTCCATGATTAAGTGGTTAACAATGTGGCATGTGCAGTTTCTCATATTTCCTATGCATTATATATAAATTTGCATATACTACTACGTTAGGTAAATAATATTTATATGCCATACCAAATTTGGTAAACGTACATTGATTATTGTTCACTTTATTCATATTTGAAACTTTGAATGGCTGCTCCCTAAAGTATCGATTTTTCACATACGACTATCTTAATTGCTACGGTCGACTAATTCCTCGTGATAATTTTTTAATAAGATCAGGATCAGATCAGGATTTTTCTCCATACAATAAAAAAGAACCATTACAAGAACAAAATTAAAAATATAAAAAACCCCCGACAGATTTTCATGAAACATGGCTAAGACACACTAACACCCGGGATAAAATTATCTATGACACAAAAAAACTAAAAGAAAATCGGTTCATCGGTTTGGGAGCTACGCTACCACAGACAGATACACAGATACACAGACAGACACGTTAAACTTATAACACCCCTCTCTTTTTGCGTCGGGGGTTAAAAATAGATTCACATTTAACGGAATAGGTAATCGGCGAACATAAGTACATAAAAAACACAAACAGCCGAACATCCGCCATCTTTGAAGTCGTTTATAAAACAGAGCAATCAGACACTCCGCTTACGAGTAGCGCGCGAAATTCAAATATTTTAGCGGTTTTAATATTGTCTGCGTTCTGTAATGTAAGCAACGAAACTACCTACCCGAAAAGTAGTTTTCCACTAATCATAGACCATAGATATATGAAATTGGACCATAGACATTAAATCATAGACATTTGAAATTGGAAATTTTTATTTTATTTTACATTTTGACAATTGGATTGCAGCTTGCTACGTTATATGTATTTAATCTGTTTATGTACCTATCTTGAGTTTTGTTTTGTATATTAAAATGTAATGAATCTACTCGTATTTGACTTGACCAAGTGTTCCTTGTGAATCTAAAGTATGAATAAATAAAATTGAAATTGAAAATTGCCATCAAAATTGTTAAACTCAAGCATATTTCGATGACTAAGCTAGCTTTCATAATATAGGCTTATGTGCTTGTGTTAGTGACTGCCTCGTTGGTCTAGCGGTCAGCTTGTTCAACCGCTGATTATGAGGTCCTGGGTTCGAATCCTGGGTCGGGTTAGTAGTTTTTATTGGGGTTTTTCTAGCAATAAAAATTCACAGTAGCAGCCCGGAATCAAGAAGTAGACGGTGTTACACGCCCGTGCCTTAGAAAGCACTTTAAGCCGTTGGTCCTGCACCTGACCTCTCCCCGGTCGTGTCAATCTGTCCTCCCATCGGATTATGAGAGTGAGGAAATAGAGAATGCAACTGTGTTTGCGCACACACTTGTGCACTATAATATGTCCTGCGCATCTGGCTAGTCTCGGATGAGACTGGCCGCCGTGATCGAAATTCGTCTACTAGGACATTACGGAATAGTTCATTAGGTTTTTCCTAAGACTAAAATCTATTCTGTCGGGAATGCTGCAAGAAATCCGATCGCATAGCGATTACGGGGTTATTCCAATTTTCCCCCTTGACAAATCCCCCTTAAAGGGGAAAAACGTTTGAATATTGACTCAACAACTGGAGTGCAAATAAGAACTCCGTACATAATGGATTGTTCTGTTTGGCTGTTTGTTTGGCCCATTTCAGATTAGGTTCTTGTACCTAGTTTCAGCGAGTTTGAACTAATTTTTGAGGTTATCTTGTGGATTAAATTTTGATGAGCTCCAAGCGATTACTGGTGTTACAAGGAGTTATGTATCATTCGCAGCGAGTTCCTGCTCGGGCTTATTCTCAAAGGTCCATGATTCTATTGTTCTCTATTTCCCAGCGGGTCCATGAAAAATATAACTAAAATTTTAAATGTTCATACATGAATTCCCAACGATTCCATCGAGATTTAACTAACGTAGGTACAGTCAGTAACAAAAATACAAGAAGGTATTTCTTTAGTTAGCCACACCGTGATCGCAGTCCTGCATGCTGTCGATGAAGTCAATAGAGCGAAATAGCTTCATGCTCGCACGTATATTTATTTACTAGCGACCCGCCCCGGCTTGCACTGGTGCAATGCTGATACGGACTTTTTTGTCTATCTATTTAAAAAAAAACCTTATCAGAATCCGATGCGTAGTTTTAAAGAACTAAGCATCAGACAGACAGCGGGAAGCGACTTTGTTTTATACTATGTAGAGATTAAAAAAGGTTTACCAACCACATACATATCAATCACTTACAACAAACTAAAATATGGTTCTGTTCTGATACACATGTTACTAACAGGTAAACACGGACATTTGTAGGAATTACCTTCACAAATCTTCTTTATAAATAATATTAAATAATGCATTATGAAACACTTTGAATAATATAATGAAACTAAACTATCTGAAACGCTGGACATGCGGGTTGATCGCAGTTCGGTGGTAGAATTGTTCTGAAGGGGGCACTGCTGCCCGCCACCGGTGGATATCCCTTAGTCGCCTCTTACGACACCCGCGGGAAGAGTTGGGGTTGTGCAAATTCTAAGCCGGCACCACACAGCTGATTATTCTGATTATTTCACATTTATTATTTATTTATTTATTATAGACGAGCAGCCTGTGGCTGATGTGTCTATATCACACAGTGTTGAATTGAGTCATTGCGTCACTTTTTTTAGTTTGTTTTTGTCGTCTCGTAACCAGTTGTCAAGTTTATTCTTGAAGGTGTTTGTTGATGTGGCTGATATAATGTCTTCTGGTAGTAGGTTCCAATTGTGAACCACTCTATTGCTTATAAAATGGTGCGCTGCAAGGGCTGCAATTAATTCGCTTTCGAATGGATAACAATCATCTGATTCATATCGATACCATTCAGAAGCCTCTAGATTGTTCGCAACAGTCATTGATATGAATTATCTGATTTATAAAATCAAATCAAATCTAAAACTCTTTATTTTCATAAATACAATAAATGTGCACTTAGAAAAGGTGAAATTATAAAACCAAACACTGACACGGAAATAAAGTGATATTTTTGATTTATGTTGCTTCGGTATGTAGACTAAAGTAAAGAAGCGACGAAGAAACCTTTAGTCTGTTAGTTGTTATTTTTCGAGTTGGAGCAAAACCCGTCCCAAGCTTTTTTATCTTCTAGATAATCTGATGTTTTATAGTAAGCCTTTTTGCACAGCAAGGTTTTAATTCTATAAATCAATACCATTCGGAACTAGGTCCTCTATATTTTTTGCACCAGTCTGCTCACTTGATAGTAATTTTCTTTGTTATTTCAGATTTCCATTTAGCTGTTTTATCTCTCTACAGCAGTAAATCGTATTGTATTATTTTTATTTATCCAAAAAAAACTATTCATAAATAAAAGACACTTCGTAAACGAACTAAGAAAAATGATTTAATTTTTTTTTTGTAGAGAAAAGCTATATATTCAAATGATAAAGTTAAGGAGCGAACCGATCGGGTTTTTTTGTCAAACTAGGCCTAGATTTCATTACTCATGGGATCCCCGTGTGGTAAAATACTCAAATTACATAAAATTCTACATTTTTTCTTTGGTTCTTGGAAGGTTGACACGGGTCACACACCCCACAAGGCCACAAGGCCCATACGAAAAAAAAAAACATGAAAGAATTAAAAAAAAAATTGGAGAAAAAACATGAAGTGCACTGTTTCGCATATAATTTGGTCGAGATCTCAGGTACTCTACGGTCTATTGAAGTGAATAATGATTTTATTCGGTTATCATTATTAGTAATTATTTGGTGAACTAGTTTGTACATTATATACATTGTGTAGTTTTCTTATAAATAAGCAAAACTTGATTTTTGCGCTTATACCGCACAGTGTAAATGGGCCCCAATTTTATGTCATCTCAGTATTATCACGAAAACCAAATAGTTTTTATTATTAGAGTAAAACTCTGGCATCGAACGAACGGTGCGATGTTCCAAAAACATATGCTCTGTCCGGTCCTATGAACGCAAAATGATATACCTATCTTTTTAACAAAATTGCGCGCATTGCGCCCTCTTAAGTAATATCCATACTAAACCCAACACCTACCTCACCTCTTTAGTAACTCGAGTCTGCAGTATGATCGATGTGTATATTATACCAACATAATAAAGAAAACAAACAAGACTTGATCGATTGTTATTAATTGGTCTGCAAGTTTTAAGCAATACATTTGCTAAGAGATTGCTTTAACAGGTGAACAAATAATATAAACTAGGTGATTATTGCGTAATAGGCTATTTATTAATAGTTACCAGATTAAACGGGCTCGAAAGGCCTTTTGAACGGACTCGAAAGATCAAAGAATACCTACTTATTTATAATAATTATATAATTAGTCCGCAACGGAAATTTTAACTTTAACGTCAGGATATACCTAACCAAAGTCAATTTTCATATTACTCACACTTCACATTTTTTTTGCTCAATTACAGCAATTCTGATTCAATGTTACAAACAGTAAATACATTGTAGTAAGAAACGTAGTCGAGCGATACAAAATATTTAAGTATTTCAATTGGCATTCGCGCGTCGCTTTCATTAAATTGTAATCACAATCGGAAAACAGTAGATGTGTGAAAGTCAGAATATGGTGCCTAATATTAACGAAACTAGTGATGATGACCAGTAAAATGAATCACAATAGACCCCGAAATCATCTTTAAGCCAATGTTTTTTTAGTAGATATTGATATATCCACTAACATGCTCTGCTTCTGTGGTAAATGGCCTATCCAAACATAATCCAAAAGAAAGGCTCTCTGAGTGACGCAGCCAGGCAGCCATGAAACTGGAAACAGCAGTGCTACTTTGCGGCAGAATTTGATAATATTTTCAATAAATATAAAACAACTTCAGAATCCTAATTATTAAAATTTTTTTTCAAATTTACCAAATTACTCGAGATTATAACTTTATTGGGACCACCTTCAAACCATGGTTTTTTTAAATTCAAAAAACATGAATTATATTTTTATTTAGGGAACGTAAAACAAAATGCTAAAAAAATCAAGTTCTAACCTGCATTGTGTTATGCAGGGGGGTTACTTAATTTTGACTCTGTCTGTACATATGAAAAAAAGTTAAACATATATACTTACATACAGCATAACATAGATTTCGCCTCCTTTTTTGGAGTCGTTTGAAAAAAGCTTGATGGTAGAATTACCTTCGAACGAGCAAAAAGGTTATCCTTTTAATAGGTTGGCACTACCTACGTCTCCCAGAAAATAGTTTGAGATTTTATTACAGAACTTTAAAGCCGGCCAATAAGTTCTACCTTGCACATCGAGAGTTGAGTCTCTTACAATATTGCAACAAGACTACTTTGGTTTAATATTTTTTTATTAATGAATAAATTATGCTGGACAATTCACACAGCATCATCTCGCCCCAAGCTAAGCAGAGCTTTTGTTAAGGGTACTAGATAACTGATATACTTAATACAATACACTACATAGATACATAATATCTTTATTGTACATAGAAAACATCCAATAATATGCCAGGAGACGTAAATTAGGAGTGAAATGGGCGCTTCTCAATGATTTTTTGTTGACATTCTATTAAAGAGAATACAAAAAAGTTCATCTGGAATAGATCGTTTCTAAGCGATAAGGCCGCCCACTGTACTTGTCTCTTTGTAACGTTGTCTTTCTGATGTAGGTACAATTAATCATTTTGTATTGTACCTATTGTATTGATTTTCTGTAAACGAGAAACGCTAGTTTTCATATTGTTAATGAATTAAAGATATAACAGTGTTTCCGTTGAGTTTCAGAGTGATCATGCAATTTCTGGTTTTTCAAAAGTTGTAGATTCTATTATATTTTTAGTTTAAAAATAAAGGTACTACTCCAAATCCCATACAGTAAATTGTAAATTTTTTACTTACCTACTCTAAAAAACGACTTTGAAATCCTTACTTACGTTTAATTACTTACTTTTTCCGGGATAAATTGTAATCCCTCAGAAAAAAATTAGGATTGCCCTGGAATCAATCTCTGTCTCTATCCCCCGAATACTGAATGGCAATTCAGATCTAAGCACGTCTCAAATGACGAATTTTTGACAGAATTTCATGGAAAACTGTAAAAAAATCGCAACTTGAGATAGGGTAGGTATGCTTATTAACGAATTTTTGACAGAACTTCATGGAAAACTGTCAAAAATCGCAACTTGAGATAGGGTAGGTATGCTTAATCTTTGCAGGTACCTATGCGTTTGAGTATTCGGGGGTACCTATATCTACAATAGCCAAAGAATTATTAAACTCGGTTCACAATTAGCGGATAAATCGGCTAACAAAAAAACAGAAATATAGACAAACATACATTCAACATACATTCTTCGAAATCGATTATAGAACGCGAAGTCACGATGTCGTCTCGATAGTAACGTCAAAGCGAAACCAGAGCTCTGATTCCACAAATCCAAGAAAAAAGGGGGTACCAAGGCTCTTCGGGTTTTAAAAAAATATCTGGTGGTCGAAAGACCACCGGGCTCAGTGGACCAGATGGGTCGAGCCCGGTTCAGATGAGATCTCCCTCTGTTCCTGTTTGGGGGAAATCCACCTTTAACTCCAAACAGATATTTGTTCAGGGTGTTCTGGATGTTTTCTATGTATAATAAAAAATATCTATCTATTTAGTGTACCTATTGTATTAAGTGTATCAGGTACTAGATAACTAACATCACACAAGATCTGCTTAGCTTGGGGCTAGATAACGCTGTGTGAATTGTCTAGCATTATTTATTATTTATTCATATTTATCTGAGCGTCTGGTCGAAGCGACGCGTGACCCGAGAGCTGGTGAGTATCTGGCGCAGCGCATCAGCATTGCGAGCTAGCTCATTTTGATTGACAACAACACGGTCTCACTACGGAAAGGGCGTATCTAACTATTTAAATCTTTGGTAATAGACCCTGCTCAAGTATTATATTTTGAGTAAATACTTGTTTCCGATGTCCAGGTCCAAGTTCCTGGTGTGCAGAGACTGGAATCTTGAGTTACCGCAAGTTTGAGTAGTTTTGCTCACACACGAAGTTTGTTCCTCTTCAAATGGATGCCTACTTCGGGTTGCGTTTGGCCTAGCGAAGACTTCGGGTTGTCGCCCATATGTACAATCCCACTGCAGCATAACACTAAAATGAACATGCAAATATGTGCTTAAATGTATCTGAAGGTTACGATTTTAAGGCCATATTTGCTTGTAGTATATTTTATTAGCTCTTGACGCTTGCGGTAATCCATTTTGTTACTCTAAAATCTATATATATAAAAGAAAGTCGTGTTAGTTACACTATTTATAACTCGAGAACGGCTGTACCGATATGGCTGAAAATTGGTGGGTAGGTAGCTTAGAGCCAGGAGACGGACATAGGATACTGTTTATCCCGTTCGACAGCGTTCCCGTGTGACTTGATATAAAACGTCAGTTAGTATAAAACGTGATATAGCAAAAACGAATCAGACTTGGAATAACAAAACGCAAATGACAGCTATGTAATGGACGTATGGATGACGTATGGATGCCGGGGGCCGATTCTGTAGTATATTTAGTATCAGCATTTGCACCCGTGCGAAGCCGGGGCGGGTCGCTAGTGTATTATAGAGTGACATAACGGCTTACCGCAAGCTTCCAGCGCCCGCGAGCTGTGTGTTATCCGATGCCATGAATATATAAAATGCATTCACATATTATATTACGCCCTTGTCGCCGTCTCGTGGTCGTTCTCCAACCAGATGGTCGGACCTCATCACCTCTCTGACACAGTCCAGCGTGACCGACTGCTCCCACAACGCAACCTACCGGGAACGATGGCGTCGCATTGCACGAGCTGCCGTTCATCAAGACCCTATCATAACCACGACCACTCTGCCAAGAGTGACCGACTAAGAAGAGATTACGCCCTTAGGGTTACACACTAAACTATTACTTATAGTGCATATTATTGTATTTATGGAAATAAAGAGTTTTTTTTTTGTCTTTTAAAATAAAAAAAAACATTACGAGTTATAGTCCATATTTAAATGCGCATTTTTGTACTTTGCGGCAGATGTGGTGTCCAGATCTGCGACCTTTACCCGTAACATTTCTTTTCTTTCTTTTATTTATTTATTTATTAAGTAATCCGACAGCGATACATTTTACATATTATAACAGTGTAATACTTATACTAAAATAAGGCCAATTATAGGATTACATAGAAAAAGTAAAGATTTACAACAGAAAGGTGAGTGAAGTTGATAAATAGAAAGAAACGTTAACAATAAAATAAATATGTAGTACAGAGAACACAGTAAACTGAGAAAATTTCAGTGGCTTCGCGACGTGTGTTTCAGTGAGCGTGCGTGTATGTATATGAGTGTGTGTGGTATGTGTGTGTGTGTGTGTGTGTGTGTGTGTGATGTGTTGTTAAGTGCTCCTGAAGCAACAGTCTCATTAGAGTCTGGACAACAGGAGACACCTTGTGTGGGGGGGGCGAAGGTGATGCGAGTTCAAATGCGGGAGGGATGAAAGGAATTAAGGAGCTCCTGAGGCACCAGTCTCTTAAGAGTCTGGGCAACAGGAGACACCCGGTGTCGGGAGGGGAAGGTGATGTATTTTCGAATGCGGGAGGGATGAAATGAATTAATGAGCTCCTGAGGCACCAGTCTCTTAAGAGTCTGGGCAACAGGAGACACCCTCTGTCGGGAGGCGAAGGTGATGTATGTTCGAATGCGGGAGGGATGAAAGGAATTAGGGAGCTCCTGAGGTACCAGTCTGGACAACAGGACACAACCGGTTTGGAGAGGTAGGCAGAGAGTGATGGCTGTGTGGGAACTGGTGAGGGAGAAAAATGAAAGATAGGGATCCTTTAATTACATAGATCAGATGAATGGATTGTCTGGATTTTACGTTTAAGGGTATTTTTAGGGCAAGCAAAGAGGTCAAGGTCGGAGTAAAGTTTGTTGTACAATCTGACAGTTCGACAAAGAACAGAGTTCCTAGCGTATGAGGTTGAAACCTGAGGGACATTTAATAGTGGCGTGTGTCTGGTGCGATATGCCGGTACCTGGAAGTATATTTTTGCCAGTAACTCGCTGTCATCGATTTCACCATTCAGTATATTTCGTAATAACATAATATCGTATTGCCGTCGACGCGCTTCCAGCGTATCAATCCTGTAGTACTTGCATGCCTCCTGGTAAGTATCAAACTGTCTGTAGTCCTTAAAACTTAGATATTTTATGAATTTTTTCTGTATCCCTTCTATTTTATTTATGTAGACAGCATAACATGGAGACCAAATACTACAGGCATACTCAAGCACACTTCTTACGTAGGCAAAGTACATAATTTTAATGCAGTCAACGTTCCTGAAATGTTTGCTGGCCCGTTTAATAAAGCCTAACAATTTGTACGCTTTGTTCACAATTATGTCAATATGCTCCGCCAAAAGCATTTTTGAATCCAGTACTACGCCTAGGTCACGGATCGACTGAACTTTCTCAACAACACTGCCACTAATACTGTAATTGAACTGAACTATGTTTGTTTTTCTTGTGAAAGTTATCTGTTGACATTTCGTAGCGTTAACTGTGATTCTATTTTTGATGTAGTATTCGGATAGGCTGTCAAGGTCAAGTTGCAGATTGGCGCAAGTATCAAGGGTTTTCGTTTGGAGATAGACTTTCTTATCGTCTGCGAACATTAAATAATTTGCGTTATTTATACAAGCGTCAATGTCAAATAGGTAGGCGTTATATAAAAGAGGGCCCAAGATTGAGCCTTGTGGTACGCCTGACGTTGTTACCGTGAATTCACTACGTGCACTCCCGATAACAACAGCCTGTCGTCTATTAGAAATGTACGAACTGAGCCATCTGTGTAAATCTCCCCTTATGCCTAGGGCTTGTAGCTTATGGAGCAAGATGATATGGTCGACCCTATCGAACGCTTTTTCGAAATCTGTGTATATTACGTCAACTTGCAGACCGTCGTTCATGCTGTGCAAAATATATTCAGTAAAAGACGCTAAGTTAGATACTGTGGATCTTTTATTCATGAAACCATGTTGCTTGAGAGGGATGGACCTGAAGATGATAGGGGCGATGAAGCTATACACTATCTTTTCAAAAAGTTTGCTAAATGAATTAAGAATAGAAATGGGACGGTAGTGCTCAATACGGTTCCGTGACCCTTTTTTATGTATTGGTACAATGCGAGCTTCCTTCCATAGAGCTGGAAAGGCTCCGTACAGGTTAATTGACAAAGAAAATATAGTACATAACGGTTTCACAAGCGTTTCTGCGCAGTTTTTAATAAAAATGGGGGGTATGCCGTCCCCGCCTGGTCCCTTGCTAATGTCTAAGGTTTTGAGAACCTTTAGGACAGAGCTTTCATTAAAGTAAATATTACCTATTGAGTCGGTTGATTCTGGGTAATCTGATAAGAAGCCAGTGTAGTTATCCGCAGGTTTCTGGAACACACTTTCAAAGAACTTGCCGAAGCCATTACAAATGTCTATTTCGTTTGTAAATGTTTCATCATTTAATTTCATAGTATTAGGATAGCCGGTTCTATCGTCGCGGAGATGGTTCAGGTAGTTCCATAGCTGTTTCGGATCCTTTTTGATAAACATTTGCATCCGCTTAATGAAAGAAGCCTTACATTTTCGTTGGTATAATTTCTGCCTAGCTCTTAAGATTGAAAATTCATCATAATCTCTTGGATTTTGGTGCTTCTTCCATTTTTTGTATGCTTTATTTTTATCCTTTATTATGTAAATAAGTGGTTTAGAGTACCATTTTGGATATGAGTTGTCAGTATTACATGTCACTTTAGGTACAAACTGGCTGACCGCTGTTTGCAGTATGGTATAAAAGTTATTTACTATTAAATCTATGGTTTCGCCCTTTAGAGCGGCTGACCAGTCAACATTATTTAAGTAAGTATTAATTTTATTATAATCAGCACGGAAGAAATTATACTTTGTAATTTTTTTATGTGACAGTTTAGGTATTACTAAGTCAGATGCATCCAATAGCAATGTGTTATGAGGCTTATCCTCCTTTACTAGAAAAAAGTCTGATTTGTGAACATCAATACTGATGTTACTAAAAACTAAATCCAGCACATTACCGCTGGGACTTGGCATAAAATTTAATTGAGGGAGGTTCGCTTCGCTGCACATATCAAGGAAGTTTGTTGCCATATTTTGCAGTTCAGTAGTTCCTTTTTTTAATACTAAAGGCCTAGAGGAGGACCAGCTTACATTGGACAGATTAAAATCACCGGCAATAATGAAGTAATCATCTGGGTTCGAGACAGTTATTTGAACTAAATGATTTGTAAATAAAAAAAGGCGCGAGGCTTGGTTTGAGTCAGGGGGTATATAAACTACGCATATGTGTAGGTTGCGCCGCCGCCCCAGTCCCAGCGCGCTCCCAAGTACAGTAGCCCAAAGGCATTCGACGCCGGCGCACGTCCACTCAGGCCTATCTTGCGCCTGCAGCCCAGACTTTATGCAAATCATGACCCCGCCACCTTTGTCTTTATGCGAAGTGTTTTTAGAGCGATCGCGGCGTAGTATATCGTAGCGGGAATCACATAATTCCCTATTAAAGAAATCGTCGGTTAGACCAGTTTCTGTGATAAGTATAACGTCATAGTTTTGCATTAGTACATTTTGTCGAAACTGCATCGTTTTTGTCCGCAAACCGCGAACGTTTTGGTATAGTAATTCTAATTTTTTAGAATACATTGTAACGATAAAGGTAGGTACCAACTATTGGTAAACATTTTGGATGATGCAGTCTCAACAACATTGTAAATAATAAATAAAGTTTTAAAAAAATAATAGTGAAAATAATACAGTAGTTTAGTGGTTGATTACGGAGCTTGGAATGGAATTCGCTTTGTTTGCCATTATTTAATGATAGGATACATATCAGTGAGTTGTAGGATGAATTGGGACTGATTAGGTCATGTGTTATATGTGTTGTGTGTTTTAGAGTTATGTGTAGTATGGTTTTGTGTAGTATTGTGTATAAAAAGTGTAGTAATGTTGTTGAAGAGCCACTGAAAGAGTGAGAGATATTATTACGTAAGACATTTTTTATGATTAATTTATAGCAATGAAAAAGCAGTAACAGTATTATCAAACAATCTTTAACAAATCTTTTTCTGTATTTATTGCAATGGGAGCATTCTTCGTTCTTCCTTAAAAAAATTATACAGTTTCTGATCCAGGTAAATTTGTAAGACTTTTCTTGACCTCTTGCCTTAGCCAGCTTCAGAAGGTGTTTGTTCAGCGGGGTAAGATGTTCGTTCACGTAGAAGCGTTTGTTTGATCCTCCCAGTCCAATGTCTTTGGTAAAAATACCTCTAGTCTTACGTAGGCCCGAGATAATTTTGTCCTTAACCAAGCAGGATCGGAATTTAACGACTATTGTCTTTGGCCTGCCTTGCACTTTTTTCATAGGCTGAACGCGATGAGCATGTTCTATTTCTTCAGGCTTTATTTTGACACCGGCATGATTAGCGATTTTCATTATCAATTCATTCGGTGATTCGTTGGAAGTCTCAGGTAAGCCTACTATTTCAAGGTTTGAGATTCTAGCCCATTGTTGCTGCTTACCGAATTGGCCTCGCAGCTCCAATATCTGGTTTTCCATTTCTAGAAATCTATTTTGTAATTTCTCATGCTCAGTATGTAGATTTTGGTGGTCCTTGATGAGGTTATTATGAGATTCTTCCAGCTGGCTGAGTCCGGATATAGCAGTCGCCAATTCGTTTTTTAATTCTTCAACAAAAGAAGCTTTGACCTCTCGCACTATCTCATCTTTCATTACTGCCAGTTTTGAGTCGAGTAACGCTTCCATCTGCTTCAAAATTTCGCTATTCATCCCTTGGCAAGCATCAGTAGGTCGAGCAGATGCTGCATGAGGAGTATTGATTGCAGGTGATTGTTGCGTCGGCTGTAGTTGGTTAGTCGGTGTGTGAGGTTGTGATGCTGGGTTATCTCCCATAGATTGATGACTGGACTGTGTAGATGTGCTACGTGAATGCGTGTCTGAGTTGTCACTACCTTTTCTTTGAGCGGCCACACACTTGGGACACTTCCATTGAGAACGGGAAGTCAATGCGTTGTTAAAATTGGTGCACTCAGAGTGGTAGGATCGCGAACAAATCGAACATTTAATTCGCTTTTGTGTTACAGAAATGTTTCCGGCGCAGGCTTCACATTGATAAGCCATCGTAAAATAGGCACTTTGTTTAGTTGACTTACGTTAGAAAAGTTCCTAGGCGCAATCAAGTTTCGTTTGCTGGCAGCAGGCGAAATCACAAAATAATGAGTTATTGGGCTATCGCAGCACTCTGTGTTTACTGTACAACGTTATAATCACTTTTATTTATGATTTTCTCACTTTAATTTAGTCCAATGTTTATTTTTGTATTTATTTAATTAATTTTCTTAGATGGCTTACAAAATCACGACCTTCCGTCGGTAATGAGGGTAGGATTTAAGATGTACCTAGGTTATAATTCCCTGACGATAAAAGGATTTGAAATATCGTTACATCGATGAATATTGACGATGAAACAATTTTCGATTTATCATATTTCGCAGTTATTTAAGGGAGCCGAGGTACATACGGTCATCGTCAAAAAAATCAATAGGACAGGTTTTTTCTTTATGTATAAACCCTATCATCAAAAATCGTAGCCGCATACCAGACATACACTTGTATAAGGACAGTAGGCTAGGGCTAGTGTCCTAAAAATTCTCATTAATCCTTCAGATAGATTATCAGAAGATAATGAATAAATAAATAAATAATGCCGGACAATTCACACAGCATTATCTAGCCCCAAGCTTAGCAGAGCTTGTGTTATGGGTACTACATATATAACTGATATACTTAATACAATACACTACATAGATAGATATTTTTGATTATACATAGAAAACACCCAGACCAACGGAACAAATTTCTGCAGATCGTACACAAATTTGTTCCGAGGCGGGAATCGAACCTGCGTAGCTGCGTCGATTTTGGAATAAATTATTTATTTATTTATTATTCCCGTACTGAGGGAAGGATGCGGGTTCAAGTCCCGTCATAGTCGAAATTTGTTGGGATATTATTTGATTCCTTGGAAATTACCTTAAGAGTGAGAGTTTGCGCACTATAATAACAAAATCTGAGGTAAATGTGGTGCCGGTGTGCGGCCTCACTTAGTAAATTCGCTTTTGAAAGGCTGACTCTTGACTGACCCACCATTTTGCATTTGTGTCGTTGACCGTACTTATGAAAAGGGCTTCGATTTTATTCCAATCAGGCCAGAAATACAGAGCCCTGAGTTCGGTTTTATAATAGAATCGACACTTCATCGTCACGTCTCATTTTGTAAAAGATTTGCGTAATTCCATGTCCGCACGCTAATGGCGCTGTACCAAGTACGGAACGGAGTCATAGGATCTTTGCGCTGTACCAAATTCCGTAGAAAAATGACACGTCACGATGACAAATTATCGGAACGTAGGCTACTGGAATCTTTGGTCAAACCGAACCCAGCCTCACATCCTGACCGACATTGCGTGGAATTTCGCACCTACCCTTCGGTATTAAGAACACACCTATCTCTAACTCGGGCCAACAGAGGCATTACCATAATCAAATCAAATCAATCGTTTATTTGCCTGAATACAAAATTGTGATACATACAATATGTCAGATCTTATAACTATTTTAGTAATTTGTATACAGCCTACTAAACTATTTTAGTAATTTGTATAAGCTGCCTGCTATAGTTTAAACGTCACCAAAAGCTCGTAGCAATCCACTCCACCAATAGCATCGTCTGATTTCCATAGACTGTGTATGTCTGCAGAGAACAGCAGCTTTCGGTTGCATTTCCTCCAAAGATGTGCTGGCAAGTGACACTTAGCGTCAGCTTTACGTAGCTGAAGAGACTCGTAATTTCCCTGTTTTGTGAGTGACACCCGTTTTGTGGGTGTACCGTCGAATGCTGCGCATAAGTTGGATTTAAAAGGTCAGAAATATTGACGTCCAACGAATAGGAGTCAAAAGGTAGTAGTCGATAATATTTTAGCGAACGGGTAGGTATGGAATGTCAACACACCAAAACACAGTAGATACCTACTCTCTAAGAAAATGTTTATAGACACAGTTACGCGAATACAAAGTTAGGCACTGTAAGATTGTTTATACACGTATATCTTGGGACACTAATGAAATACCTAACCACCTAAGTTAAGTGGTACAAATAGAATAAATGTCTGTAAAACCGAGACTGCAGGAGACCGGCAGAAAATCGGCTAAATCGCGATATTCTGTACTAAGCAACTTCAACTTCTTGTTGAAGTTGCTTAGTACAAAATAAATGTAATTAATAATTAATGTAATTAATTTTGTACTAAGCAAGTGACCACCAAAAATTCTATTTGACAGTTCTATTGTCAGCGTCGCTGCGTTTCGTTCCTACCTTCGGAATTGAACGCCACAGTAACGTGATACAGTTTTAGCATTGTTTTCGCTAAATAACAATACAACGATTTTTATCATAAACTAAATAAACTAGGTTATTATTGAACGGAAATACTGGCGCCAGCACTGGATAACATATCAATGATGACAAATACTCTTGTGAATCACCAACAAATCATCATCAACCTTTGTTCTACACGATATCGAGTCGTCATATCATGTTTTCTTCTCCTAGGTACACTTAACTATCGCCCGTCGTCTTGGGTTTAGGACTAGTATCTTCTTACACACAATCTATTTTTCGATTAACACAACTAATTCCATCAGAAGTGCACTGATGGGAAAATGTGTGTATTCGATCAAAGTGTTACTAGACATTGTTTTAGCGGCGAAAGACTTACCACAAACTTTTTTTTTTTTGTTAAGGGCTTTGTCGCAACACTTAATATGAGGAGTGTCTATTCAAAAAGGCCTATTTCACTTTTCCAAAAAATCCTGTTTTTTTTTAAATCGTACCTACTCTTCATGTTGTTATGTAAATTATTTTAATTTCTATTGTATTTACTTAAGCTGATGGCAATCCGAATTAAATAAATAAATAATTAAATGTTGAATCCTATAAGCGCTCCAAATATTAAAGCGCTAAACGGTTTATTTCTCCATTTTTTTAACGCCAAAGTTTTTTAAAATTCTGTTCAAAAAGGCCTATAAATTCCTTAGGGAGCACGATGAATAACGAATCCACAAAAAGGACTATGTTTCATACTGGATTATGTTTTTAATAACAAAACGACCTATTTTTTAAGACTATTTTTATGGTATTTTTCTTTCTATTTCTGAACTTACCCAAAGCTTTCAGTAAGCCAAAAATGACTTTGACAGACACCGAAGTACGTCAGATGAATAATGATACCTGCCAATATTTTTGACAGCTGACATTGTCTGACAGCATGTCATCTTTTCGACGAATCGAATAGGTACCATTAATGAATCTCGCTGTGAATGATGAAGAATGCGAATACTTGGAGCCTGATAGGGGTTGTTTAAGAATCTAATAATAGTAAACAACAACGTATGAGGGAAATAGGCTCCTCCCTAGTCAAATCAAAAGGGACTATTTCTGAAAATTTGGATCAAAAGGGTCTGTTTTAGAAATTGGATGCCCTGTATCTTCTAAAGTATGAATCTGAGATTAATGATAGTGAAAACATAAATACATACTTTATATACTTTACTATAACCTAAAATTAATTAATTAATTAAAGCTATTAGATTTTACACGAAAAAACTGCAGACAAAGTTACAGGTTTTTCGCGTTTTCCCAAAATTTTGTTAAGGTGATAATAGCCTCTTTTGAACAGACACTCCTCATATTAAAAATACTCATACTCATACCCATACTCATTTATTCTCCGTAGGAGCACAAAGCACACTTGGAAATGTCACTTTAAATATAAGGTTACAATTTGATATGCTTAAATTATAATTCAAAGCCATAAAACAGACAAGACAGAAAATAATCAAGGAACTTAGGGATATAGGTACATACAAAAATAAGTAAATTGATAAGTAGATCAGCTGTAAATGGGCATCGTCAGAGTCATGTAAACAAAATACCTAATAATAATTATCAATTCATGGTGCTGCTGTAAAATGGCATTGTCTGAAACAATTAATTCTGATAAAATATTAAATAGGTATGCAATTACTGTACCTAGGTGAAGTGTAGCTGCTAAGAGTGCATTGTCATTTGTCATTTGTGGACTAGGCTATGATAAAATAAAGTGATCTAACATAATAAAAATGAATACTTATATTTATTTGGCGAGCTATAAGTTTGTAATAAACTGGCAAGTTTATGTATATTTGCAAGTAGTTCTCGTCCTTTGTGAATGATAACTTCGCGAAAGTGATATTACATGTTATTATTGCCTCGACTGCCTCGTTGATCAGCGGTCAGGTTGTTAAACCGCTCATTCCCTAAGAGGTCCTGGGTTCGAATCTCGGGTCGGGCCTTTATTTGATATTGGGGTTTTTCTAGCAAGGAAAATTCACAGTTGGCACAAAAGTTGGCGGTGCTACACCCCCGTGCCGCGGAAAGCACGTTAAGCCATTATGGTCCTGCGCCTGAACACTCCCCGGTCGTGTCGGTCTGTCGTCCCATCGGATTTTTGGATTATGAGAGTGAGGGTATAGAGAGTGCCCCTGTGTTTACGCACACACTTGTGCACTATAATAATGTCCTGCGCATCTGGCTAGTCTCCGATGAGACTGGCCGTGTGGTCGAAATTCGGCTAGGAGGATATTATTATTTAAAGTAAAAAGTAAAGTAAAAATGTTATTTATTGACATAATTGTGTACCAGACTATATGAGTATTATAGGCTTCAGAACTAGTTTAACACCGTGTTTCAGGAGCTGTTTATTTTATTACAGGGCAAAGTCATACGCATTTCCATTCCTAACATCTCGGTCGTGAACCAATTGTGTCGGGCCAATTTCTTTATTCAGAAGATATTAAATTTCACCCGGGACCCTAAAAAAATTTCCAACCACATATACCTAAGAATGCTCTAGAATTAATTTACAGCTAAGTAAGCTTTTTTATTATGGAACATGGAAAAATATCAATCTGAAATTCCACCGCCATTTATCTCTCATAACGATATTCCCTGAAAATATTTCCATTACGAAACTTTTATAGAACGAATGCCGTATGTTTAATTGCGCGAAACTCGACTTTCATCCATTGTGTCAGAGTTATTTATTAGATCGTTATGACATTGCGGGGCCAAGGTCGTGACGTAGAGAGGCTAGATGTGGCGAACTTGGTGCTAGATATGGCGAAAATTTTAAGTAAGCAGTTAATGCTGGAATGCTTGCTTCTATTTCGGTCAACGAACTAGCATTGCCATTCAACGTGGCAATGCTGCCAGCATTCTGGGCACTCTGTCTTCTGGTGACGGCTTAGATTTTTAAGAAATAGATTTAAGTGTGTATATTGTTTGCAACAGTCTGCAGTTAGCTCAGGTGTTTCAATTGTAAATACCAGTTCTAATTTATTTCTATGATTTTATAAATAAAGGCTTCTGCCCTAAAAAAAAAGTTTATATAGTAGTTGTAATTGTTTTATTCTGTTAATGTAATTTTCTATGATTTCTTATAATAAAAGTTTAACTTAGTAAGCAGTGAAGCAGAGACACATTATTGAAACTTTAATTGTAAAATTTTACCAGTCACAACAATAGGAAGACTGAGATAAATTCATTACCTACAAATGTAAACGGGGAAACTACGAACCTTATTGTTTTGGAAGAACACCAACGTTACCTTCATAATATGTAGGTAACGTTGGTGTAATAAATAATTAACGAAATATTATTTCGTTTTCATATTGGTATTTTCGTTTTTAGGGTTCCGTCCCTCAAAAGGAAAAAAGGAACCCTTAAGGATCACTTTGTTGTCCGTCTGTCTGTCTGTCCGTCTGTCAACCCCCTTTTCTGAGTAACGCGTGGACGCATCGAGTTGAAATTAACGTCAAATACTCAAGTCCCTAACCTCTTGAAACCGCGATATAAATTGAACTTCTAAATCAACGCACTCAAAAGTTACATCCGTTTACGTCCGAATATTTTGAAATTTACAAGGGAATGGCATGCACACAAAATCTATAGGGTACTTCCCGTAGATCAATCATGAAATTTGGTGAGCAAGGTCTTATAGCATAAGTAAAGGGAAAAATCCGCAAACCATAAATTTGTAATTTATTCACTAAATAAATTACTTTAATGCTCGCCATGGACCAAAACCTGTAGAGTACTTCCCGTATACCTAGAAGCACAAGTAAAAGAAAAAATCCAAAAAAAGTAATTTTCTAAAAAAAATACTTTTCATTCTCGCCATGGACCAAAACCTATAGGGTACTTCCCGTTGACGTAGATTCATAAAATTTGGCAAGAAGCAAGGTCTTATAGCACAAGCAAAAGAAAAAATCCTAAAACAGTAAATTTGTAGTTTATTCACCAAAAAAAATACTTTGGATTCTTGCTATACCTAGATCAAAACTTAAAAAAAAAAAAAAAAAAGTTAAAAAAAAAAGTTAAAAGTTTACTTTCCGTTGACTTAGAATCATGATAATTTGGCAAGATACGAGGTCTTACGGAACCCTCAGTGCGCGAATCTGACTCGCACTTGACGTATTATTTAGATCCGTATTGAATTCGTCGATAGTTTTTATAGTAAAAAGGCTGAGACTATTGAAAAAGGCTTGTTTTTCAGAATTTCTAAAAGCCGGTCCTTATGGTTTTTTTTGCAATCAATGTGAAAGTAATGTAAAGTAATCATTCATTGTTTGAAATACATGTAAATATAGTACACAGTTGTTATATTATGTCGTCTCGAGAACCAATGTATTTCTACCAGCGTGGTGTGCAATTTCTGGTTCACAAAGTTTTGACTCTTCTCCGCTAAACTGATTTCAATTCAACCTACCATAGAACACCACACTAATATTATAAATACGAAAGCGTACGATGCCGCCGACAGAAACTACGTAGTAATTAATAGTTAAGAGCTAAGACATTTTCTGCTTGACACAGAAATACAGAAATACTATTTTTTGATAAAACCAATTTACATGTCGAATTTTTGTTGATAATACACAATTGTATTCAAATCACAAATTAATAAAATAAATCACATGGAATCAAATAAATTAAACTAAATTAATAAATGGGAACATAAGGATTACAGTTGTAATAGTTCGTTTACAGAATTGAAATTCACATTTGCCTGTAAATCAACAACTAAACCCGTTACAAATTACAATATTCATCTCATTTCACCATCGATGCAATAGCTCACCAGTGCTCGTAAATAAGCATCTAATTTTAGTGCAGACATAGTGCATGATCTAGAAGTGTCAGTTGCAGCGACCCGTCCTGCACCTGCCGCCTCTATGTCTGCTAAAGTCTAAAGCCGAGTAGAGATAAACCATTCTAACAAGAACGAAATTAAAAAAAATTAAAACCCCAGCAGATTTTCATGAAACATCGCTAAGAACACTCGGTATGACATAAAAAAAACTAAACGAAAATCGGTTCTTCCGTTTGGGAGCTACGATACCACAGACACGTTAAACTTAGAACACCCCTCTTTTTTTGCGTCGGGGGTTAAAATTGCACGCCCCCAAAACTAAAAGTCATACAATCGGCGTTCATTTTTATAGAATGGTTTATCTCTACTGACAGGTGTTAGGGCTTTTATACACGTTACACACAACTTCTGCTCTGCTTTCATAATAAGCACGGCTAAGGAGTGGAATGAGCTTTCTGCGTCTGTTTTCCCGTTAGAGTACAATCTTCAAATCCAGGGTGAATGAGATCCTTCTGGGAAAGCACCAACATTTCCTACATATTTCGTTTTTATGATGGTATTTTTGATTTTTACATCCGTAATGAATTCGACAAGCTACGATAGTTTTTATAGTAAAAAGGCTGAGACCATTTAAAAAGACTTGTTTTTTAGAATTTCTAAAATCCGTGTATTACTATATACTTAAATACCGTCTACGGAAAATTGGAGTCTTCAAATCCAGGGAATGAAATGTTCCTTCTCGGAAAGCGTACTCCATCTTAGGCCACATCTTCACTTACCTAGGTGAGTTAGTGGCCAAACGCTTGACCATCACCAATAAACGAATTATAACGTAGATTTTTACGGCGAAAAAAACGTATGTTTAACTTTTTTTGCCGTAAAAATCTACGGTTAATCACCGTGTGAGGGCATGGTCTTCAATGTTGTGAGGATCACCATGGAAGCTTCTAGACGGCGCCGCCGTCACCACGGCGAATTAACCGAAGGTACATTTTTACAGCGAAAAAACGGGTAGGTATGTCAACAAGCAAGCATCCAATTTTCCAAAAAGAATCGAAGGAACGTTGTTAAAGTAACTATATGTCACGCTATTGCCGAGGTAGAGATCCCTCGCGTCTACATTACAAGTTTCGAACTTAGTTAGAGCGAGGTGTTAAAACTAAGACTGGTTAACTAGGTCTAAAACAATTTACTTGTTACTTTTAAGACCTTTTTGCAATAAACGTTTTTATTATTATTATTTCCCATACAATCCATGCGATTGAACCTAAACAAAGCAATTGGCCACCACTTTTGTTTCAGTTCGAAATGGTTCTTTCCCATTCTGATCGCGCGAGGATTGTATCAAATTCAATTGATGACATGACAATACCTACTGTTTTTCGTTTTGGGCGGTTTATTGGACCATTTTAGTAATTCTATATCAAGAACCCTGATATGAAAATGTACATTCCAGCGACACAGAACGTTTTGTTCTAAGTGGAGAAATATTGACGAAAAGTTATGAAAGTCTCGGCATTCAAAGATTTATTCTGATATATAATATTGTATCTCCATTTACATATTTTCAAATAGAAATAGAAACGTTTATTTGTAACTCAAACACAGACATACAAAATTTAAAACAAAAGAACATAGACAGTTTGTTAAAGTTACATAACAGTCCCTGTCTTAGCATGAGTTGGTTGTATTTGCGTACAACCAACGCTGGTCTTCCAAATGAGCCTTTCGTGACATCACGGAGTATAAAAATAAGTACAAACAAAGACAAACAAGTTAAATAACATACATATTGATATAGCTTTTACATAATAATATCTTTATTGACAAAAAAACTTACAATCAAATAATACAAACAAATTAAACCAAATCTGCCACCGCACCCTCACGGATGTCCTCGGAAGATGCAAGGAAGGCGCAAGTGTGTCAACGCATGTAGCGTCCGACACAATGGGCCTCACCAACTCCCATGGGACTAGTGTCATACCGTCGGGCCTCTTACCATCGTCATGTAACAGTCCATTCTATTCGAGAATACCTGGTACGTTAGCGGTGACAAAGGCCCGTCGCGCAGATGTTGTCGATATGGTGTTTCATAATAATTAATCATACTTCACATCACATCACACTAATATTATAAATGCGAAAGTTTGGATGGATGGATGGATAGCTGGATGGATAGATGGATGTTTGTTACCTTTTCACGCAAACTACAGAACGGATCGGGCTGAAATTTTGCACACAGGTAATTCTAATCCTGGAATCATACTTTAAGCTTCTTTTTATCCCATAAATGAGTTGCCATGGGATAGAAATCACCTTTAAACGTCTCCAGAGAAAGAACGAGTGCGAAGCCCGGGCATAAAGTAGTTTATAATAAGGCCGTTATCATAGTCGTTATATTTATTAGCCAGAAATTTATTTGCAACAGAAAGTAGGTATATTTTTCGGGTTTCCACAAATGAGGAACGAATTTGTCGAAGCCGGTGCTGAATCTAACTACTGAAATGCACATAGATACCAACTTACACTTCCGAGCCGAATGCGCTGAGGCAGCCGAAGAAATAAATTGAAACAAATGTATGACAAATAGAGTGCAAGGTTTCATACGATTTTACATAAAGCTTACATACAATTTGGATTCCTCGAGGAGTTTAGTTTGAAACTAGTTCTTATAATGTTTCTAATATATAACCAAAAATTTTCCTTTCGAAATGGCGAGAGAGGGACACCGTAGAGTTTTTTAGTGGATATTACGTCCTTTTCAGGGCGTCGAGTCCCTCATAATTCTGGTCCCAGTTTATTCGTAAACGAATTTCCTCACCGAATAAAACAAGATCCGTCAAGTGCGAGTGTAACTCGCGCGCCGAGGGTTTCGAACGTTTGTCAACAAACATGTACCAAAAGTACCGGTTAGGGACTTCGCAATTTAACGAATACCTAAAAATAGTAGGTTCCAACCTACATTTCAGATGGATCTCTCTGCATGCTTCGGTTAAAGTGGGTAATGGTAAATTTTACGACTTTTTTCAAATATTTCAAAAAGTATGGAACCTACAGAAATTTTAAAAACTGTTTTGAAATGTTCAAACCGATACCTTTTATTTGATAGCCCACATGACCCTGTAGGTATCTTTTAAAATTTCGGCATCACAATTTGTATGGAAAATATTCATTTTCATTTTTCATTCATTTTCATTAATATTTCTTTAAATCTGTACAGGCGCACGAAATGTATTATTATTTTAAATTTCAAGTTGATAGCTGCAGCTGCAGTAGTTGCTGAGTTATTAAGGAGGGAAAAAAGGACCGACAAAGCGAGACCATAAGGGTTTCGAAACCGATCTTCGATCTTCGAAACCTCAAATGAATACAACTAGTAGGTAGGTCATCCGACAGAAAGCCAAAGTTAAAAAAAAACATAGCCCAAAGAATTAGCAAGCTGAAGTGGCAGTGGGCCGGCCATGTTTTACGAAGCACCGACAACCGATAGTGTAAACGTGTTCTTGAGTGGAGACCGCGACTAGGCAAACGTAGTGTAGGGCGCCCTCAAGCCAGGTGGAATGAAGACCTGCGAAACACTGCAGGCAGATGCTGGATGCGGCAAGCTGAAGACAGGGCGCTATGGCGCTCATTAGGGAGGCCTATGTCCAGCAGTGGACTAATATAGGTTGATGATGATCATGATGATGACTAGTAGGTTCCTAGGTGTCCTCATTTGTCCCAGTAGGTCAATAGTCAAAGTATTTCCTACAATGTTCATAATTTATTACTAAGCAGTCGTTTGGATGCTGCAAGCCGTCGTCGCGAGATCATTCGCAGAAACATCTGTTACTCTCTTTGAAGCTGACAAGCATGCTGAGATGCTAGTCGCAGTTAGGATGGTTCACCAGTTTGGAGATTCATCATCATCATACACAGCCGGTTTTTACCCACTGCTGGGTAAAAACCGGCTATAGGCCTATCGAATCCACGCGGTGGATGTCACAAACTGGAAAACACACGTTGCTGGGAAAAGAGGGTTGATAGACAGACAGACAAAAAAGTGATCCTATAAGGGTTCTTTTTTCCTTAGGAGGTAGGGAACCCTAAAAATAAATTTAATCACACTAATATTATAAATGCGAAAGTTTGGATGGATGTTTAGATGGATGGATGGATGTTTGTTACCTCGTCACGCAAAAACTACTGTACGGATCGGGCTGAAATTTTGCATACAGGTAATTCTGATTCTGGAAGTACATACTTTTTATCCCATAAATCAGTTCCCATGGGCTAGAAATTACCTTTAAACGTTTCCATAGAAAGAACGCGTGCGTAACCGCGGGCATAAACTAGTTTAATAATAAAGGGGGCCAACATCCATACCATGTTGAATACCGAATATACCGATCACCGAAGTTAAGCAATGTCAGGGGCGGCCAGTACTAGGATGGGTGATCGCGTCTTATTGGCTTTTTACTCTTTTCAAACCATACAAAAAAATAAGTTTTTTAAGAAATCAAATAATATCGAAAAGAAAATTGACTTCGATGGGACTTAAACCCGCCTCCTTCTCTCAGTACGGGAATGTGCGAATATGAATTTTTGCGTTACGCACATTAATAAAAAAAAAATAGTTTTTTAAACTAACGCGATCAGAACACATTATTATAATTATTCACGGGAAGAGGGGACGCCAGTCGGGCCGCGGTAGGTTTTAAATCGCATTTTTTTTTTTAAATACTCTCATAATCCGATGGGACCCTCGCCTTGCAATGTGTCCAGCACAACTCCATTTAAGCTCCTAGAGACCAGCATTTGGAGATTACTATCATTTCATACTGATATGATAAAGCCGAAAGTTTGTGAAATCTGTTTTTTTTACCAAGGATCTCCAAAACTACTGAACAGATCAAGATGAAATTGGCGTACTTTTAAAGCAAACCCGACTTAGACAATAGGCTACGTATTATAGCGAAAATACGCGTGAGAGCTCTAAGCTTTCTAAAGCATAGTAAAAAAGCTTAGCTTTCTCTCAGTGGACAACAAACATTAGTGTCTTTCATTAAAATTCTATTGATGTACAAATTGTCCATTTCTCAGTAGCTGCATTTCCGACGAAGCGGGCGAAGACGCGTGCGCATGCTAGTGATTGATAACGCTGTTAGTGGAAGAGGATGTGATTATTTGTTCAAGGATTTATAGATTTTCAGGACATTAGATTGTAAAAGTAATGGGTTTTTGTTATTATAGTGCGTAATTCACACTCGGGGTAATTTCTAAGAAATCAAATAATATCGCAAAAATTTTCGACTTCGACGGAAGGATGCGGGTTCAAGTCCCGTCGAAGTCGAAAATTTTCGCTATATTCTTTGATTTCTTAGTAAAAGTAATACCTACAGCATTACGGACACAGATATGGGTATGGGCGAGCTGAATAATCTGTACAAAAAAAAAAAAAAAAAAAACTTGAAAAATATGGCTTTTACTTTTCTAAACATTTTCCAAAAATCTAGAGCATTCTCCCAAATTTCAATACTTACTCATACCTACTTATTTATTCGTGTAAGACATTTGCAATAATATAGGTCACTAAGTGGCGGACCTTCGTCCGCCGCGCCACGTAGGTCGTCGGTCCTTTAGGAATATAGGTACAAAAATACGTAAATTAATAAATAGATGAATTAGTAATTTTAATTTTGGCATCGTTAAAGTCAGTTAAAAATAATAATAATAAATTCATAGTGCTGTTCTAAAATTTCATTGTCTTTGATGTAACTCTAAATAAATGATAAGTGGATATCACAGTGTATCCAGTTATTTAAATGATTGATTAGATGACAAGGCATGGTCGCAGGCCTCCCTGCCTGTCAAATTGGGAGGCTTAGGTATACGCAAAATTTCAAGTGTACCCCTGCCAGCGTTCTTGTCTTCTGTCTACAGCACTAGTTCTTTAGTTGACAAAATTTTAAAGCCTTCTCGTTTGGTCCCGCCTGGAATGTCATTAAAAATTTCATTTTTAGACGAAGCACGAACGGCTTGGCATAATGCTTGCCCCGATGCTGCTCCCCCAAAATCACTTTTGTCCCATCGGCAATGGGACAGGCACACAGTTGACACGGAATTGTTTGTTACAAACGTGCTCCAGCTCCGCGGATCGTGCCCGCCTCCTGGCCGTTTCTAAATGGGAGTCAGGACATTGGTTGCAAGCATTTCCTTCATATAACACTGGTACTTTATTGGATCCCGTAACTTTCCGTATCACAATCACAACATGTCTTCGGTTGGGTACAAGGTGTTGCGCACCTCATCAATGCCAGTGCGGTACTGCTGTCGAACAGCTTGAGCTTTGTCATCATGGATTATCGTGTACTAGGGCCGCCGGTCGGATATCTCGCCACGCCAGCCTTAACGACATCATCCGGCGGGCCTGTGTCACCGCTAACGTACCAGCTATTCTCGAACCGGATGGTCTGTTACGTGACGATGGTAAAAGGTATGACACTAGTTCCATGGGAGTTGGGGAGGCCCATTGTGTGGGACGCTACATGCGTCGACATATTTGCGCCTTCCCATCTTCCGAGGACATCCGTGAGGGTGCGGCGGCAGATTTGGTTTAATTTGTTTCTATTATTTGATTGTAAGTTTTTTTGTCAATAAAGATATTATTATGTAAAAGCCATCATCACATCCGTGAGGGCAGGCGCGGCGGCAGATTTGGCCGAAGATATCAAGAGGCGCAAATATGCAGGTCTCGACAGAGCCTACACATTTGCTCCTCTTGTAGTCGAGACCCTAGGTCCGTGGGGTACCGAATCTCTTCGGGTTTTTAAAAAAATATGTGAGCGTCTGGTCGAAGCGACGCGTGACCCGAGAGCTGGTCAGTATCTGGCACAGAGCATCAGCATTGCCATACAGCGGGGCAATGCAGCCAGCGTCTTGGAGACGCTTCCGACTGGTATTGATATGGATCAGTTGAGCTACCTGTAGATTGTTTGCAACAGTCTGCGGTTAGCTCAATTGTTTAAATTGTAAATACTAGTTTTAATTTTCTCTAGTGTCGGAGGCCAAGATCCACTTTGGGTCACTGCGCCACGCCAGTAAGTAAGTAAGTAAGTTTTAATTTATTTCTATTATATTATTGTAATTTTCGTTACTTAAATAGATTCATATCTCACCAAATCTATGAATTTCAGCACAAATCCGTCTATTCTATCAACGTACGTTAGATAACGTACCCACATCACCATCAGAAAATTAATTACCAATACGAAAAACAATCTTTACCCGCCACTCAAACTGCCAAACGGCGTAGAAAACTAATCTATTCGCGTCAAACACAGACATTTTTCTTACCCACACTATCCATTACCCCTCAAGTTCCACTGTCTCAAAACTTTTACAGCAAAGTTCTAACAAAACCAGCAATGGTGGCTGTAGACGGGAATCTACTTTTTGCTCGGCAGCTAACAAGAAAGACACATGTGTCTTAATATTATGAGTGGCTGATTTATTATTTTTGTGTATGGACTTTGTTATGACTGAAATACGTTTATGAATAACACGAGTTAAGAGCGAATAATTAATTTATTAATTTTAATTTAGTAAGTAGGTATAATTTGTCATAATTTTATGATTTTCTGTTTTGTTCTGAATGAATACGATTTAGTCCAGTTTTCCCCCTGAAATAACCCTTTAAGGGGAAATTTATTATTATAGTCCAGTTTTTCCCCTTAGGGGGGATTTCTGGAAGGAAAACCGGAATAGACCGATTTCTGTTAGCTCTTCAGTGAAAGTGGAACTTTTAGGCTTTCGTTAGGTTCCAATAAAGGTGAAGTAGGGGAGAGCAGGTAGCATTCATACAGTTTTTTTTCATGCCTCATGGTCATAAATCAGAAATTAATACGCGACTTTATTACTTATGTATCTGGCTACAAAATTAATATATTTCAGGGTAAATACAAACTAACATGGCTACGAAGCTATGCGAGTTTTTCCAAAAATGGGAATCGTATGAAACCACCCCACCCGCGGGTTGGCTTCGTTCGTACATAGGTAACTTGCTTCTAATGAGGGGGCTCCGACCCCCAACCCTCCGTTTTGCTCTAACTTTCTTGAGTGCCAAATGCTGTAGGCATTTGGTTGCTACAAAACCCATGACAATGTGAAACCAACAATTACTCGCAAGAAGCGAAAACTTATTACGACTTTTCATAATAAAGCCCCGTTATCCCTAAGTTAGCCTATGTGGTGTAGGTATGGACGGGATTCACGGATACAAATACGAACGCTTCGACGTGCTTAGTTTTGTAGATAGAATAAGAATAATAATATTTATTGTACAAACTTACTAAACATTGTTTAAGTATCTACATGCAAAGTTGTTCATGCAAATCGTCGACATCATAACATAATTAATAAATATCCAAATAACATCCCTCAAAGTATATGACGGTACGGTACGTAGACATATTTCTTTACTTTCCGTGCTAGTTTATAACTGTGTTACGGCAAAGTAATGATTCTCCTCCTATAATATACGGGTCATATTTGCGTACGAACTGCAAGCGCTATTGCAGTGAAATTAGTGACAAAGCGACGAGGTCTATTGTTTTCGTTGGTGAGCGATAGATAACAAGTTTACTCGTACACTGCAGTGCACAAAAATAGAATGCACCAACGCAATAGTTTTACTATGATTAGTCTTAACTAATAAGTAATAAAAATTACACAACTAATTACTTTAAGTATTCTGTTTTTTTAGATATGGCTGCTGTATGAAAGCTCCTGCTGTATGAATGCTACCTGCTCTCCCCTATTTATCGCGTTTATTTACACCTTCACGACGGTTCCACTCCATCCAGTCATACCGACCACGACAGTGTGTAAACCTGTTGAAACGTCGGGAAAAATAGATGGAATGAAAAATTAAAGTTTTAATGTAAATTTATTTTAACCTAAATATTCTTCTGTTACTACGTAATAAAGTTACGTACCTTTGTTTACCTAACCTATTAGGTAGCAACACGTGATATAGGTTGCGTAAACAAATCCTTTTTCAACAACGAAGCCAAATAAATAAGCTATCATCTCCAAGCCGTCCCCAAACATTGGGTAACTGACCTCCAACCTCCGACATCAAACAGAAACGCAAATATTAGGAAATCGTATCTCTGACACGCTACTGTATCTATTTGTATGACCTTCAAGACATTGACTGTAACTACGTAAAAACAGAAAAAGACTAAGAAATCAAATTATAATGCAAAAAAAAATTACTTCGACGGGACTTGAACCCGCATCCTTCCCTCAGTACGAGAATATGCTAACCAACTACACCACGAGGTCAATTGACGTAGGAGTCGAAAATCTTTGCAACTTTCTACGGACTGTAGCGCCGCTAGCTCCGCCTACAGGAGAAACATTGAAGTTTATCCAATCCTGTTCAAAGACTAAAGTTACGTTTAGTTCGTTTGACGAAGAAGACAAATGTCGATAGCAGGTATTGTCCTTAAGGCCAGGTAGTCCTGCAGCAGTAGGAGAAAGGGAAAATGCGCGCCTGCCAAGGCGCCGCGCTCGTGTTTTTTGTAGTTATTTAAACGGGGTGATTAAGAACATCATTTCATCAAGTCAAACTCTGCGAATTTGTTTAGAAATATTAGGTGTCCTTAGTTGAGTACAAAAAAAGTGTGATATCAGTGGTACGCTAGTCATGGTATTGAAAAAACGTTAGAAAAAGGCTTAACTTTGGGATTTTTTCTATCGAGTGAAGTTCATTTGATCGTGTAACTGAATGCGACTTTGACTAGACTAGATCCTTTTAAGTAACATATATCTTTTTTATAGAATTTTAAACACCATTTTCTAAGTCTCAGATGGTTTTAAAAATCACAAAAATGCGGCCTCTGCCCGCCTACCAAGCCTTAAAGCCGCGGTGTTACAGAGCGCAATGTACCATTGCAGTATGATACGTTACGCCGTGTGCTAAAATCTGTCTCGTTGTTCGTTACGAGCGCCTTCTTTCCCCGTACTGACTGCACGACCGTTCGCTGTGCAATGGTGCGTACAGTGCGGTGAAACGTAACACGAAATGTATCGTGCAATGATAGAATTTTCCCCGTACACATTGCTGCAATGTATCATGAAACGATAGTCTATAGTAGATATAGTGTAGATGAACGATAGTCTAAGTTTAATTTAATATCTATTTGTGCCTTAGATCATATCTTACTCGACGACCTCCGTGGCGCAGCGGGCGAAGGTCCGCCTGCGACGCAGGAGGTTGCGGGTTCGATTCCCGACTCGGAACAAATTTGTGTACGATCTGCAGAAATTTGTTCCGTTGTCTGGGTGTTTTCTATGTATAATAAAAAATTGCTATGTATGTAGTGTATTGTATTAAGTAAATCAGTTATCTAGTACCTACCCATAACACAAGCTCTGCTTAGCTTGGGGCTAGATAATGCTGTGTGAATTGTCTTATCTATACTTATAATAAAACTGTAACAGGTCCAATTCTGTACATTGAAGATGTTTTGAAATTTTTTTTTGGAGGGCACTCTATTAACGATACTGAAGCCAAAACTGTAATTTTTTTCATTCATGTCTGTCTGTCTGTCTGTCTGTCTGTCTGTCTGTCTGTCTGTCTGTCTGTCTGTCTGTCTGTTTGTTAAACGCGCATCACGCCGAAACTACTGAAGGTATTGAAATGAAACTCGGAATGTTTTTTGGTCATACTACGAGGAAGGACATAGGATACTTTTTATCCCGGAATTCAGTCAGGTTTCCCTGGAAGAGGGGATGAAAGTAAAATTTCTTCACTGCGCATGACGCCGAAACTGCTGAATGAATTGGAGTGAAACCTAGCATGATTTGATTTCATACTACAAGGAAGGACATGGGATACATTTGATCCCGGAATTCAGTCAGGTTCCCCTGGGAGAGGGGATGAAAGTAAAATTCTTTAACTGCGCATCACGACGGAACTACTGAATGAATTCGAATAGAACTCGGCATGATACATTTTATCCCGAAATTTAGTAAGGTTCCCCTGGGAGAAGGGATGAAAGTAAAATTCTTTCACCGTGCATCACGCCGAAACTGCTGAATGAGTTGGGACTGAATTAGTACGATTTGAGTTCATAATACAAGAAAGGACAGGGGATACATTTTATCCCGGAATTCAGTAAGGTTCCCCTGGAAGAGGGGATGAAAGTAAGATTCCTTCACCGCGCATCACGCCGAAACTGCGGAATGAGTTGGAATGAAACCTGGCACGATTTGAGTTCATACTACAAGGAAGGACATGGAATACATGTTATCTTGGAATTCAGTAAGGTTCCCCTGGGAGAAAGGAAAAAGTAAAATTCTTTAACCGCGCATCACGACGGAACTACTGAATGAATTCGAATGGAAGTCGACACGATTTGAGTTCATACTACGGGGAAAGATACATTTTATACCGGAATTCAGTAAGGTTCCCCGTGGAGGGGGATAAAAGTTAAATTCTTGGGTCGCGCATCACGCCGAAAGTACAGAATGTATTCAAATGAGCAATACTATTTATCCCGGAATCAGTGCTGTTCCCTTGGGATGAAAGTAAAATATGCTACTGAATGAATTCAAATGAAAGTTGGCATGATTTGAGCTCATACTACGAGGGAACATAGGATGCATTTTATCTGGGATATCAGGAGGCACGGTTCTCTTGGGAGAGGGGATAAAAGTCAAAATGTTTTCTTATTTAGAACTAGCTGTACCCGCGACTTCGTTCGCGATTGCCTTACCTGCCGTCTAATTAAGTTCACATTTAACAATAGTCTCTCATATTATGAAACGCCGCCGTCCAAAAAATCGTGTAGGGTCTACGGGGGATAGCATATTGCCATCTTAAATCCCATTCTTTATCCACACGACTTTTAGCTACGACTCGGCCAGCGCGTCAGTGTTAAGAAGTGTCCTACTCGTTTGACTTACTCACAGCTGGGGCCCTATTCTGCTATACTAATCGCTTCACTATGACAGGGCTATCGTCACAGAATGGCACTTTTTGGTATTCCACCTTGGATGAAAGAAATTATGATGAATGCAGATGGAGAGACGCGCGTCAAGTTTGAAACTACATATTAATTAATCTCGCGCGCACTATCTGGAATTTTATTAATCTAAGGATTCTACGTGATGATTCTGCGACGATTCCATTGTCATACTGAAGCAATTGTTTTGCAGAATTGGGCTACTGATCCATTTGACTGGACCACCGTAATTTTTTTTCGTTAGTAGGTAGGTACAGTTGGCTGTGTACCACAATAAAAAATATTTTCTGCGGTCCAGTTAGTTTAAGTGGACCACAATAATTAATTAATTTAATTGTACACGAAGTTTGGTTGGAGTAAGACTCCAACCAAACTTCGCTGGACCAGCTAAACCACCATATATCATGTAAGGCAGGAACCTAACTTATTTTTCCAAGACCCACCACCTTAGTGGGTAGGAACCTAACTAATGGGTGCGTCTCGGAAAAATAAATAGATAGGAACTTACCTACCCTTTATCTACTAATTTTTTTATTCAATCTACAGATTATTTCATCAATCTACTGATTTTCTACTCGACATTCTACTGATTTAGTCATATTCGATCTTGCATCTCTGTTTCTAACAAAAAGAATGCATGAAATCGGACGACGCGTAGACCCGTCGTGATGCGCGGTTAAAGAATTCTACTTTTTCCTCTCTCCCAGGGGAACCTTACTGAATTCCAGGATAAAATGTATTCCATGTCCTTTCTTGTAGTATGAACTCAAAACGTGCCAAGTTACATTCCAACTCATTACCTATGTAGTTTCGGCGTGATGAGCGGTGAAGGAATTTAACTTTCATCCCCTCTGCCAGGGCAACCTTACTGAATTCCGGGATAAAATGTATCTTTCCTCATAGTACGAACTAAAATCACGCCGAGTTGCATTCGAATTCATTAAGTAGTTCCGTCGTGATGCGCGGTTAACGAATTTTACTTTCATCCTCTCTCCCAGGGGAACCTTACTGAATTCCAGGATAAAATGTATCCCATGTCCTTCCTTGAACTCAAATGGTACCAATTCAGTCCAACTCATTCAGTAGTTTCGGCGTGAACGTGATGCACGGTGAAGAAATTTTACTTTTATCCCCTCTCCCAGGGGAACCTTACTGAATTCCAGGATAAAATGTATCCCATGTCCTTCCTTGAACTCAAATCGTACCAATTCAGTCCAACTCATTCAGTAGTTTCGGCGTGAACGTGATGCGCGGTGAAGAAATTTTACTTTTATCCCCTCTCCCAGGGGAACCTGACTGAATTCCGGGATAAAAAGTATCCTATGTCCTTCCTCGTGGTATGACCTAAAATCGTACCGAGTTTTATTTCAATACCTTAAGTAGTTCCGTCGTGATGCGCAGTTAAAGAATTTTACTTCCATCCCCTCTCCCAGGGAAACCTGACTGAATTCCGGGATAAAAAGTATCCTATGTCCTTCCTCGTAGTATGACCTAAAATCGTGCCGAGTTTCATTTCAATACCTTCAGTAGTTTCGGCGTGATGCGCGGTTAACAAACAGACAGACAGACAGACAGACAGACAGACAGACAGACAGACAGACAGACAGACAGACAGACAGACATGAATGAAAAAAATTGCAGTTTTGGCTTCAGTATCGATAATAGAGAGCCCTCCAAAAAAATTTTTCTAAATATCTTCAATGTACAGAATTGGACCTGTTACAGTTTTATTGTAAGTATAGATAGATTCATTAACGCGTCGTCCTATTTCATGCATTCTTTTTGTTAGAAACAGTGTTGCAAGATCGAATTTGACTAAATCAGTAGACAGTCAAGTAGAAAATTAATAGATTGAAGAAATAATCTGTAGATTGAAGAAAAATATCGGTAGATAAAGGGTAGGTAAGTTCCTATCTATATATTTTTCCAAGACGCACCCATTAGTAAGTTCCTACCTAAGTAGGTAGGAACCTAACTAATGAGTGCGTCAATGCCTATTTCAGGCAAAGTAGGTAAATGGTGCAAATGGTCCATGCGATATTCATGGACATGATATTTGGTGGTTTAACTGTACCTACCACCAAAGTTTGGTTGGAGTAAGTGGTCCAATTAAACTAACTAGACCACAGAAAAAAAAAATCTGTGGTAAACAACCAACTGAGCCTACCTACTAACGAAAAAAAATTACGGTGGTCCAGTCAAATGGATCAGAAGCCCAATTCTGTAATAAAATGGCTTCACTATGACAATGGAATCGTCGCAGAATCATCAGTCACATAGAATCCTTAGATTAATAAAACTCCAGATAGTGCGTGCGAAATAAATTAATAGTTTCAAACTTGACACTTTGACGCGCGTCTCTCCATCTGCATTCATCATAATTTCTTTCATCTAAGGTAGAATACCAAAACGTGTCATTCTTTGACGATATGTCATAGTGAAGCGATTAGTTTAGCAGAATAGGGCCCCAGCTGAACGGAACCATGAGAGAGAGTTAAACGAGTATGACACTTCTTAACACTGACGCTGGCCGAGTCGTTGCTAAAAGTCGTGTGGATAAAGAATATGATTGAAGATGACAACATACTATCCCCCGTAGACTCTACACGATTTATACACAATTTAACTAGGTAGAAAAAAGATACTTATGTTAGAAGTGTAACAGGTCCAATTCTGGGCATCGAAGTTTTTTTGCACGGCGTTTCATAACATGAGAGAAACTATGGTTAAATGTGAACTTAATTAGTCGGCAGGTATGTCAATCGCGAACGAAGTCGCGGGTACAGCTAGTAATGTAAATAAATCTACACCCTCACCTATGTTAAGGAGGCATGTTTATCGCATTTACGTGCTCTTAATTGCAAAAGTTGTCTACACACAGGTTCCTCTGTCTTTTTGCCCATCATACTTATGGTTAGTCTGAGCTTCCATTTTCTCAGTGATCTAATAACGGATGTTAAGAAAACCCACTACATTAACATAGAGTTCTTAATGGTTATTTCTTCTTACTTGCTTCTCTCACGACCCAATAAAATCATCTCAAATAGTAGAGTCTCCTTCTGTTTTATAATATACAACACCACTTTTAGTACCCAAATATATACAAGCAGCTGCTTGTTTTCTTAACCAAGCGTCTAGTCCTAAGAACGGTATTGTTAGGGAATGATAAAGTGAGAAGCTTCTCAGCTTTTCATTCCCAATGCCGGTGCGTGCGCATCATCGCGGCGACATTTCGTGATCTCGCCTTGACTCTTTCGCCCATGGAGGTAGACCCTATACTGTGTTTACCCCTTACCCTGATATTTCCATGTCAGGGTCACAGGGCATGCCGTGTGCAAATCTAATCTCGACTTACAAGAACTTCAAAGGGTTCTTATTTACTCCGCGGTAGGGTGGCCAAACGTTTCTGCTTACCTACCTACTGATATTATTTATTCTATCTTACTGATATTATTGTATTCTATCCTACTGACATGATGACTCTTCATGACTTAAACTGGTCATTTTTTTATGCGCATTAGCTCCTTTTGGATTGATTGGTAGCGCAGAGCTTAGTTTCTGTTCCGAATTGAAAATTTGTATTGTTGTGTGCTGATATCTGAGTCGAACCAAAACGTGTCCTCCGTTTCGTTTAGACTCAGGAATTACCTCTAACAAACTGCTTACCAGTTTTATAATAAAAAAAATAATTATTTATTTATTTCAGAGTATAGAATAGTTACAGATCTTATTTAACCTATTCTACGGTCCTTAGTAATATACCTTAACATAACATACATAAAATATAAAAACTTAATTAATAACACGTTGTTTGTGATTACGGCGACGACGTGTAGATGACGCAGCCAGGGTGTCAGCTGACGACGGTGCACGACGGTGTCCTGCTTTTATCCTATACGGCTATCGACAGCATGGTTGCCCCACTCGAGAGTGTATGAAGATCCTACTTTGTTGCCGAAATAAACAAAACCGAACAAAGAGCAGAAGCTAAACATTTTACCAAGTTACGAAACTCTCAGATAACTCAATCATCAACCGTGGGCATGAAATTAATACGTTTGTTGGTATAATCCGCACGCGATCAGATTGAGACGGAACCTTGTCAAAGCAAAAAATCAAAATATCAAAAATGGCAGAAAATTACAAAAATGACAGCAAATGTCATTTACTTACATTTGCTGTCATATTGAAATTTGCTGAATTTCATTGCCTAGTAGTATACATTGTTATACATTTTATATATTTTCGTGCACGTGTACAGAACTACAGCACAGAACAACACACCAAGTCTACAGTGCGTAGCACTTAATACAGCCAGGTGACTTTCCAGGTGAATTAAGTCTACCGGGTGCTATATTGAAAGCTGTGCTTAGTTCACCCTGGTGCCTAAGTCTACCCTGCGTAGCACTTAAGGCTCCCAGGTGATTTACTCCAGGTGAATTAAGTCTACAGGGTGCAAATTAGGTCCACCCACCTCAGTCATAGGCGGACGACGACGCCCCGGCGTGAAAAAAGCATGTCTGCGTTAATTGTTACAAAACACAGGTAATTTGTTGAGTTAGCGCTGGGAGAAGGTACCATATTTACAGAACTTTACTTATATCTATGGCTATAACACGCCATTATTGCAATTCTATGCCAACAATGTCAATGACTTTCTGTAATTTGACCAGCACTATTTATTTACTAGCTTTTCAATAAACGCTCAGCACAAATCATAGATCTAAGTAAAACGGGGAGGTGAGGTACTAGCTTCTCGAAAGTGGAAGGCTCAAATTAGGTGCAATAAGGTCCACCCAGTCATAGTCAGACTGGCGTTCGTGTTCGGACGCGTGCTTGCTACGGCGACGTATTATAGTGTGATTTATTGACTTGACAACAAGCAATGCCCTCGTGTTTGTTCATTATAATTTTTGCCCGAGATTGGACATATTGTAACTATGAGCTAGTGTTTGCCGTGTAGTTGTAACACAGGCCAGTAGTTGAGTAAACGCTGGGAGAACGTAACATATCTACAGATTTTACTTAGATCTATGGCACAAATACGATGCTTCCGTCTGGCAGTTGGCCATATTGAGTGCCAACATGCCCGTCCGAGACGATATGAGACAATAGTCGACGCGGCACGGTATTGAACGAAATGGGACACGTCGGGTACACGGAGGCGATATTAGACTGTCTTCGTCTTTGGGTGGGAATGCTGTTTTACTTAGGTAGGTACATACGTATATAATGTATGTATAGGTCAGATGTATAAAGTAACTAGTTTATGCCCGCGGCTACGCACGCGTTGTTTCTATGGAAACGTTTAAAGGTGATTTATATCCCATGGGAACTGATTTATGGGCTAAAAAGTAGGTACCTATAATATTTGATTATTGTTATTAAAATTATTAAAAGTACCTATAATATTTGATTCAATTCTGTTTTGTGTGCCAGATAAATAAATTTTATATATTATTTTACAAATAAAATTACTATACAGAATTACTGTTTGTTCCTTCTGCTTCTAAAAGCGTGCGGATTTCATCTAAACGTTGTAGATTTAGGGTAAACGCCCCATAATCGTCACTTCTTTAGATCAGATGAGGTCAAGGCACCGCTCAGATCCATGCTGCCATCCATCACGCGCTGACGTCAGGCTAAAAGCTTGTCACCAAAGAAATGATAGCATTGAGCCTCACGTTACGGATTAACGTTAACGTTTAACGCGACATTTCGTTACGTCATAGCGGGAGTTATTTTTGGATTAGCAGTTTTGTAGTGTCTACTAATTGATATTTCCCGCCTACTAATAAAATCGCACTTGTGTTTACATTATTTCTTGACGCTTCCACCTGGTATTGATATGGATCAGTTGAGCTACATGTAGGTTGATTGTTTGCAACAGTCTGCAGTTAGCTCATTGTTTCAATTGTAAATACTAGTTGTTATATATTTCTATTATTTGATTGTTATTCTCACTGTCAATAAAGTCTATCCTATAATATGAAAAATTAAATACCTATTTAATATATCCTTATCCAAAAATCATTCTGTCCTTTACTTTTTTAAATTATGTTTTATAATATTTTTTAATTTAATTATGTGTTAGTTTTGTGTATTAAACATAAATTATAATTAGGTAGTATATTTGCCAATCGCCGCTCTAGTTAATAAATAAATAAATGACTAAAAATTACTAAATGACTAAAAGATACGATGCGGCGAAAGAATCGACGATACCAACTCAACCGTGGATGTCGTAAAAGAACCTACCTAACAGAGGAAGGGGCGAAGGGCAACAGCTTTTTTTTTAATTTTGGGCAATCCACACAGCATCATCTCGCCCCAAGCTAAGCAGAGGTTGTGTTATATATGCTTTCTTCTTTCTGCAGTGCATTTTCTACACCTTTACTCTTCGATACAAGCTCAGCCTAGTGAGGAAGCCGACGAAAATAGCCTGTAAAATTAATACAGCAAACTACATTATGTACAAATGTTTTTAAGTTCGTTTATTTTATAGTTTACATGTAGCATTCTAGTTTTGTATTTTTTTACACCTAGCAATCCTAAGTAAAATTAAAAAGTAAATGAACTAACGAAATTATAACCTATTTATAGGAACTATAATTAACCTAATATTATGTTTAAGAAATGTTACTTTAGGATATTGGAAATGCAATAATACAATACTTTACTTTTTTATTTACTAATTACCAATACGCTTGCCAAGCGTGCTTGGAACACCCCCCCCCCCCCCCCCCCGTGTCCAAAGCACATTCAGCAGTAGAATTTTCGAGGGCGGCGTCGCCCATGAATACCTTCAGTGAAATAAGTCTGCCTACAGCTTTTATAAACATCATGAATACTAATAACGTAAAAATAACAAGAATACATCATTCCACACAAATATTTAGCGACACGTTAATCCCAAAAGAATTCGCTGTCATGTTTCATGAAAATACTGCATTTCCTGGATTAAAATGTATTTATTTTGGATTACAAGCACATCTATCGTTGTCGGTCCAGAGCTGTAGTCAGGGGGGTTTGTATGTGCTTCTTAAGCTGAGCAGACACCTTCCCGAGTCCTTTTCTAAAATACGTTTTCAACGCTAGGTTCAGGAAAACTTTCCGAGCGCCGGAATCGTATTTTATAATCCGCGTGCGATCAGACAGAGGTGGAATTGTTTCGTAAAAATGGCAGAAGCGCAGTCAATATGTAAAAGTAGGTACCTATGGACTTAGTTAAATCAAATCAAATCAAAAACTCTTTATTTCCATAAATACAATAAATGTAGGTACACTAAAAAGGGGTCAAATTATAAAATTAAACACTGACACCGAAATAAAGTGATATTTTTGATTTCTGTCGCTTCGGTATGTAGACTAAAGCAAAGAAGCGACGAAGAAACCTTTTGCCTGTTAATTGTTATTTTTCGAGTTGGAGCAAAACCCGTCGCAAGCTTTTTTATTCTATAGATAATCTGATATTTTATAGTAAGCCTTTTTATACAGGAAGGTTTTCACAATATGTTTGAAATGAAATCCCGTAACACGGTAAAAATTATCAATTTATTTTAACATTTTACTGAAAAAAACAGGGATTTAGTAAAATCCTTATGAGGGTGCAATGTTTTGTGAAAAAGATAGGTATAGGATTTCGCGTTCATAGGAGCCGGATAGAGCATACGTCTGTGGAACGTCGTAAGCACAAACGTCAAGCTAATGCTTATTTACAAGAAAATACACAACTTACGAAGAATCTTTTAGAATAGAATAGAATTACTCATTTATTGCCTTAATTCAGAAAAAACACAAAATAAAACTAGACTACAACTACTTAATTAAAACAAATAAACTAAGACAAAAGAAGTAAATTCAGCATTTTGCTATCATGCATTAATATGCAAGTAGCGCTGTTTTTTAATTTACCACTCTTGGATAGCCCGAGCGGTCATCGAGAGGTTAAAGTGATAGCGGGTTGTTTTGAACGATTTTACTTATCGTAAAAAAAATCTCAATCATGAAAACAATTTAAGGAACCTAGGAATAAAAGTAGAATTTTATAATTTGATTTTTTTATCACGGGGATCCCGTGAGTGGGCCTATAGCCTGAGGCCTATAGCCTTTAGGTTAAACGTTTTAGGGATATGGTAAACAAAACAGCTTTCCCGGTATTTTACCAAATCTCTAGGCATTTGGTGAAATCACTGATGCACCATTCCCTGTGGCGGCAGCGAGTAGGTAGGTACATACAAGGAATTTGTAAGAAAAAAAACGTATTTGTCATTTTAATAGATACTGGCCCCAACCTATCCTGAGTACGCCCACCAGCGCATAGTCGCTGACATGTATGAGCAGCTGGAACTTGTAACATTTATGTTTTGTAAATAGACATGTCCAAAAAATTATGTTTTACGACTAGGAATGCCTTTGTAACAATTTGTAGAAAATTATAAACCGTTCGTTCAAGTGCGGGTTGGAATAATGCAATGCAATAGGGCTTTTTTGTTGCACATTTAAACCTTTTTATACACTAGCCAAAGTCGACGTTGAATATTTGTAAACATACCACGACACAAATAACTCACTTGCTTGGTGTCGATTTTCAGATGTAGTTAGTTATAAGCAATATTTATGGAAGAATCTCAAATTGACCAGTAATGTAGATAAAATGCGTAAGTATAAAACGACGCGGCAAACGGCAACAGAGTAAAATGATTAAATGTGGGCCGTTTGCTTACAAACATGCTACATCGAGTTTGGCTAGTGTATAGATGTTAATCTACCTGCTTTTAACATAATTATTATAAAAATTGGATTCGCTACTTACAAGACATAGGTAGTCACAGAAACACCTGTGGTGGACGAAGAAAGGCTAAGTAAAGGGGTGCTATTGGTACCCACCCACGGGTACGGAACCCCAGAGCTCAATATCTTCGCCGTAAACCATAACAACACATCTCAAAGTAACAATTTATCACCCTGAAAATCTTCTAAAATTTCGCCAATCACGGCCGATATTGAAAAACTTAGGACTTGGGCGTTGTTTCAAAATTCAGGGTCATTAATAATTCACACTACATACTTATCACACTAATATTAACAATGCGAAAGTTTGTATGAATGGGTGGATCCGAAACTACTGAACGGAGACGCACGCTATGCCGACAAAAAACTAAAAGTTAATGCAATCCCGATGCACGGAATCTCGACAAAAACAGATAGGTATGAACATTATCGCGACGCACGGAATCCCGACAAATGTTAATGGTTCTCTAGGAATAAAATATTTTATATATTTCCGATGCAAAAAATAGATGTAAAAAAAAGCACCTACCTAACCCTTAAATATTTCTCTCTCTGAGAGAATTTGAAACTCTCAAATTTTAAATTTATCCCGAGGTGGGGAATAGAACACGCAACATACTGCTTCTCAGCTACTTGAAGTACCTACCTACCTCTAAAATAAACACACAAAAACCTACATATCACCAGAAATACCCATTCCGGTCTTTAAGAATAAGTAAAGCGTTCATATAAACTGCCAATGTCCGAATAACTACCTTGACAAAGACCCAAAAAGACTCATCTGAACTTACGACCAATAACTATCCAGTTCCTTGGAAAGGCACAAAGTTATTGACCAAAAAAAACCGCCACAACGTCGCCTGAAGAAATTCCTTGGAGCTAATAATCTATTTTTACTCTTTGCAAGGGTTGATGTCCACTGGAGTGTTCGATTAAGAAAGAAAGAATATGATTTATTTATTAGACACTAGCGACCCGCGCCGGCTTCGCACGGGTGCAATGCTGATACTAAATATACTACAGAATCGGCGACCCGGCCGGTACCGCTGCAACGCCTGCAACCGCTATGTCCCTGCATTTTAAACGTGTGATATCTTCGAAAATATTCATATAAATTACATGCTGTTGCGAGCCATATTAATCTATATTAAATGCACAATGTATATAAGGTACTTAATTGGATAAGAATTAATGCTATATTGCTTAAATCGCTTCGTAAATAAGCCATTATTTCTCGTAAAAAGTAAAGGATAAAAAATGGTTATTGTGTGTTATCCCTAAAAGATAGACATACACCATCACGGACTCTTTTGTTAACCTTCTAAAGGTTAACAATACTGTAGTACATTATTTTGATCTACCTTGTAGGGTTCAGCCAGCGTTTGCAATGTAAGCGCAAAAACATGTGTTTATTTACGACATCACATTAGAAACCTCTAAAATCAGTGTTTCTCTACTATGCATGGATTATACATTTAAACCTTCCTCTTGAATAACTCTATTTAAAAAAACCGCATCAAAATCCGTTGCGTACTTTTAAAGATTTAAGCATACATAGGGAGGGACCGACAGACAGACAGACAGACAGGAAGCTTCTTTGTTTTATACTATGTAGTGACTACACACACAAACAAACTTTGGTACATAAATAAAAGACTACATAGTACCTATTAGATAACACATAGACACTCAAATCATTTACAACGGGATATATACCATGATTTGAGTTTTGGGCTTTCCAATATTTCGGCACAGTTTCATGCGCCATGATCACGGAATAACTGACACATCATCATTATCACCAGCCTATGTTAGTCCACAAATGGACATAGGCCTCACCTAATGAGCGCCATAGCGTAATGTGAAGTTAAGTTATAACCGCTGAAGAAAAAAAAATATAAAAATCCTGCTTCAGTGTCCAAAGTCCTTACTACACTTTATTCTCAGTAACTTTGTAGAAAATGACTGCGAAGCGTCCCACAAAATCCTTTCGCGGTTGCAACTTACCCCCTCTATAGTTTTGTTTACACAACTTTACCTCCAGCACAGCCTCCAGGCTACAAAGCTATTGTAAGGGGAAACTTTTTCAAGGTCTTGTGGGCTGAAAAAAGCCTTGTACAGACAATGGCGAAAATTACTGAATTTCTTAAAATATTTAATTGGAAGTAATTCGCTGCGTCGTTAGTAGGTAGGTAGTCTAATATTGTAAGTAGTTAGGTATACTTAGTATAAATGCTAGGTAGGTATATATAACGTGTTTACTTACATGGTCACATATAGGTAAATAGGTTTAAGATTAGTTTTGTTTGTTATGTTGTATATGGTTGTATTTATATTTCTGCTACGTTATATTTTCATTTTGTTAAACTTTTATATGTATATTAAGACTGACATGTTAATTAACATAACAAAAGTCCTTAAAAATGAATAAGAAATAAAAAAACAGGTATTGGTCTTTAAACATTTTTGGAAAGTTGAATCTGTTCATCGATTTTTGCGCTTAAAAATACTATGTATATACCTACCATGCCTGCCTACCGGTAAATAATTATAGAGAAGAAAAGAAAAGGGTCATTATAGAAAGCTAACCTTTTCAATGGCCCTTTTCTTGATCTGTTTGGAACCAATTAGATTCGTTTTCATCAAACTTTACACCTTATTTCTCTATTGATCCCAGTAAAAAAGGAGGAGTACGAACGTGTACGAACAAAAGCCACGGGGCTTTTGTTCGTACACGCTTTTTTCACTGTCAATATCTACGGTTCTCCGCCGTGTGAAGGCACGGCCGTCAGTGGTGTATGGATCACTATGGAAGGTTGTTGACGGCGCCGTGCATACGGCGAATTAACCGTACATTTACTATGGACTCATAATGTCTGTTACACTAGTTATTATGTCAATAAATAACATTTTTTACTTTAATTTTGACGGCGAAAAAAACGGCGTGGGACAGGCTTCCATAGTCATCCATACAGCACTGGCAACCAATGAGATGTTTATATATAATATCATTGCTGGCAACCGTGCCTACGCACGGCGAATTAACGGTTTGTGTGGCCCAAACTAGACAACTGGTTGTCTACGTGGAAGAAATTTTCCGCGGGGACAACCAGTTGTTAATTTTATTTCCTTCTATGCAACTGCTTGGAAACTAGTTGTCTCGATGGAAAATTATCTTCCGCAACAAACCAGTTGTCTAGTTTGGTTGTCTGGGCGGAACAAAGGGAATTAACCGTAGTTTTTCACGGCGAAAAAACGTGTGTGTATAAGAGCCCTAACGACACCTATGGGACTATGGGATAAAGCCAAGCAACTAACAAATGTTTGTCTGCAGATATTTGTTCCGGGTGTTCTGGTTGTTTTATGTTAAATGCATTGTGTTAAGTATATCAGTCATCTGGCATGGCACCCATAACACAGCTCTGTTCAGCTTGGGGCTAGATTATGCTGTGTGAATGGTCCTGCATTATTTATCTGACGACCTCCGTGGCGCAGCGGGCGAAGGTCCGCCTGCGACGCAGGAGGTTGAGGGTTCGATTCCTGCGTCGGAACAAATTTGTGTACGATCTGCAGAAATTTGTTCCGTTGGTTTGGGTGTTTTCTATGTATAATAAAAATATCTATCTATGTAGTGTATTGTATTAAGTATATCAATTATCTAGTACCCATAACACAAGCTCTGCTTAGCTTGGGGCTTGATAATGTTGTGTGAATTGTCCAGCATTATTTATTTATTTATTTTATTTATTTATTATCTATTTATTTATTTTTCAAATAGGTACTTAATTATTTCTTTGCTGAATTGATGTTGTCAAGATATTCAACGGTCCGCAACGAGCCTAACGGAATGTTCCTGATGTTGCAGGCCACTCTGGGCGTCAGTAACCACTTTCCATCAGGCAGGCCACATGCTATTTTGCCGCCTCGATGGTATAAAAAAATTAATCGGCCCCCGCGGTAAATTGCCCAATATGGTCCTCGCTGTTTTAAATATTTCTCTAAAACGAATCTATTCAAAGGTATGAAACGAATCACGAAATATTGGTATCCAATAACATAGCAATATAATGTACCAAACCAATGAGGTTTAAATCCCTTATGGAAAAATAAAATTTTTGCTTTATTTTTTCACAAGGCGCTTTACAAAACTGAGGATTTTTGGGGTTTGATCTAGTTATTGCACTTTTGATAAGGACGACAGTATACAAAATATCTTAAAATGAAATATTGTATCGCGTAGATCAGATATTCTTCATATTTTGTGATTTGTTTCAATACTTATATTAGATAAGTTTTAGAAAAATCTTTGACGGTGAGGACAGAATTGGGCAATTTATTGCGGAGGCCCCTTTATATTTTTTTCAAGGGGTCTTAATGAGATAATAAAAGACGATTAACATACCTGCGAACTGTAAGGTTGTAGGCTATAAGGTTCCAAAACAGCTTCCACTTATTTATATAAGCTCAGTTTCTGTGAAATGCAGTTAGGAAACTGGCGCTCAAGTCATTTACAACAGGATATTTACCATGATTTGAGTTTTGAGCTTTCCAATATTTTGGCACAGTTTCATGCGCCATGATCACGGAATATCTGAAGGCACTGCGAGTGAGTTGTTATTGGTGCTCTGGATGTTTTCTATGTATAATAACAAAATATCTATCCATGTAGTGTATTGTATTAAGTATATCAGTTATCTAGTACCCATAACACAAGCTCTGCTTAACTTGGGGCTAGATAATGCTGTGTGAATTGTACAGCATTATTTATTTGTCTCGGTAATCTATCTATATATTGGCAGATATATCGATCTACCCTATTTTATTTTCTTTTGCTACGAACGTTACTACTACATATCCCGCTGTAAATGACTTTAGTGTTTATAACCATGATGGATTTAAAAGTTTTAATAGGCGCTCAAGTTTTTAACCGTAATGGAGCCATAGTAGTTTGTCACTGATGATTGTGCAATAATCAACGTAGTTGAGTATTGTCGAAGGCGTGTAATGGTCCATTTGTATGAGTCATCGAAATGGGTCAGTTAGAACGTTGGGCTTTTACGTCTAGTTGATTTTATAGAGAGTTGGAGAAAATAAATATATGATACGTTAAGAAAATATTCATATACATTGTTATTGTTTGAATTTAATCACACGCGCTCGTCGGCTTGCTGAGTGGGCTACTTAGCCACCAAATGCTTAGGTAGGTCCTTGTGTTAATTTATGTACATATTGTGTTATGATTGTTGACTTGTGTTTATTTTTTAGGTACTTGTTACTTAATAGTCTTTAATTTAATATTAGTGTAGTGTTAGTAATAAACAATTTTCTTTCTTTATTTTCTTCTTTTTTTCAATTGTAAATACTATTTGTAATTTATTTGATTGTAATTTTATTCGTGAATAAAGATTTTCTCTTTGTTATACATTTCTGTAAATAAAGAAGCCATTCAAAGCAACTTTGAAAAGCTGGCTGTTGTTTGAGGTACAAACCATTCTATAAGTCGTCTGCGTATTTGATGCATTTGTCCTGTCAATGGATCCGGTCAACTACTAATAACAGCATTATCGCCCGTAGCACACCTCCGCTGCGAAACACGAGTAGTGGACCCGCTACTCGTGTTCCGCATGAATTCCGCAGCGATCAAGTGTAGTTTGAGTTGCGAAACTATAGCGGATGTGTGGCCTACGTCGTAGCAGATCGACGAAACCGCGCGTGGAAGGAAAGAGATAGAATTAAAGTCAAATCTATGCGTTAGAATAGGCAGTTTCGCTGGTATTCCGCTTCTCCTACATACGGACAAGACATGGCGAGATTACTGCGGTTCCGCTGTTAAGGTTTCGCAGCGGAGGTGTGGTACGGGCGTATGCGATACAAAAAAGAATAAGGTCGTTCGGGGAAATGGCCGAACTGGGAAATGGACGAACAAGTAATTTGGGTGGTGGCCGTCCAAGGAAGTGGCTGTAGCTGACCGGATCCTTTCCCATTATTCTTTTCTTCGTCATCATCATTATCATCATTATCAACCACCTTTACCAGCATACTGCTTGGCATAGGCCTCCCATAATAAGAACCTTAGGTATTGGTCCTTACTAGAATACCAACTAAAAGCATTTAAAAAATCAATCCGTTTCCAAGAGCTGGGTTTGTAAGCGTTTCTAGTCCAATCGCTTATCATGTTGGACTTTGATTATAATTACCTACTAGAAACATATTTACTAGAAACGCGGAAAAAACCAGCACCTGGAAACGGATTGATTCACTCCTGAAAAAGATTCAGATTTTCAAGTCCGGATCCGAAAACTCAAAAGGATCCACGGAAATTAAATTTCCGCTGGCATCATTTCTTCACAGCGCCTTTTTGTAAGTTCTAACTACTTTCTTTATCTGCGAGAAGAATCTTCGGTCAGACGAAATTATTTCTTTTCTTCGTTTATCGAAACTGTCATTTGATTCGGCTTTGTTTGTGGTTCTTATTGTGCTTTGTGTTGGAGCTTTTGTATTATTACATTTGAAATGCGGTGGCAAAGAAAATCGTTAGCTGAAAACGATACTTTATAAGTACCTACCTAGTAAAAGGTTTCTATTATATTATCTTGAGTGATATCTTATTATTTTAACTTGAGCAGAGGCTCAATTTTGCTAAATTTTGGCATTCTACCCTACTAAGGTAGCACCCTACAGGTACACCTTAGCAAGGTAGAATGCTACACCTTAGGCAAGCCTATGCAATGGTCGCTAGTGAACGCCATCGGCCGCTTACAGCGGCACGCCGCGCCGCTGCTGTGCGGAAGGAGGCGGACGAACCGCCCCCTTCGTCCCCCTAGACGTCTGCGCCGGAGCGGGTCAGATTGGGCGTCATCCTCCCTCACCCGCTCAGCGGCCTCCTTCTGCGACATAACCTCTTCGCAGAAGGAGACCATGGCCTGCCACTCCCTTTCGCCGTCGAGTATAGCGCTCACCACGCTTGGCAGCAAAAGGTCCCGGCCATGTTTCATGCAAATCTGTCGAGGGGTTATTTTATTTTTAACCCCCGACGCAAAAAGAGAATGTCTGTCTGCGTATCTGTGTATCTGTCTGTGGTATCGTAGCTCCCAAACGGTTGAACCGATTTTCGTTTAGTTTTTCTCGTAGATAATTTTATTCCGAGTGTTCTTATCTATGTTTCATGAAAATCTGTCGAGAGGTTTTTAAAATTTTTAATTTTCTTCTTGTGTGCTCTGTGGTAGCGCGAGCTTATTCATTGTGTGACATCTTTACCAAGACAAAATCTTCAAAGGGAAAGAAGTGTGACCAAAAAGGTAGAACCCAACTAAATTACGTAGGTGCTTACCTAATTCCTCGGGCGTTTTCCATACAATTTACAAGTTATGGTGCACGCTAGATGCTCGTGTGATCATTTGTTACGAGCTCGCCATTATGTAGCTGTCATACGAATACATTTATCATAGAAACCTTTGGAAACCTTTGAGAATCTGCTATAAATTATCTCATTTGTTCCTCTAATTCGTTTTATCTGTGAATCTGTGCCATGGGCTTGTAGATTAGGTGCTTATAACAATCTAAAAGCAGGTTTTTGGACTTCTTTGGACATAGGATGCAAGCTATAATAGGTATTCAGGCAGGCACTTAGTGAGTACCTATAGATTTGTAATCATATCCTTAGTTTCCTAAAGTATTCTTAGGTAATGTAACATTCTTGCGTATGCTCGACGCTGTGTTCGACGTAACGCTCACGGCGAGTGAGCATTTACCTGTAACCAATGATATTATATATAAACGTAACATTTCTTTGTAGATAGACCTTGCATACATTTTCCCTCGGCCCGCGCACTTCACTTCCCCCGTCATCTCCTAACCCTGTCACTCACGCTCGTGCCTTTGCTCGATAAAATGTTACACCAAAACGCTCGATGGGTTTTAAAAACATGTTGTTACAAAATAATATGTCATCGATTGTCGTGTTCGAAGTGCGGTTCAAGTTAATTTAAAACAGCAAATGCTCGATGTTCTGTTCAACTAACACGTTCTGTTACAGTCTATACATATCGGGTACTGTTCTGTTATACCTAGTCTATACTCTTTAGGTACTTTCTTGCAGGGCTTGAAAGCGGTATAGGTATAGGGTTAAGCTACCGGTAAAAAATTACGGTACCGTTTTGATTTAAAGGTAGACCTATACCGGTATACAATAACGGTATTGGTACAGGTATAAAAAAACGGTACCATTATTTTAAGGGTACCGGTAGCTACCTGTATTTTTCTGGTACCGTAAAGTAATTCATTCGGTACCGAAAAACGCGTGAGTAAACGACGCTAGTGCTCTGTTTACAGTTCGCTCGATAGGAATGCCACTTGCTTTGTCGAACGAGGTTTCACTCACACACACTTCTTAATACACAGCTATGACGTCGCGGTCGTTCTTATATTCGTCGATTCGGCTTCTTTCCTTGTAAAAGGGAAGCATGGGGAGAATGCGAAAATATGCTATTTATTGTTTCTTTTCATTCAGCGCGGAGACTAGATTGTCTACACTAAGTGCCAAATATTAGCGTTATAAATGCCTTGCATTTGCATTTTTGCATTACAGCTAAATGCTGAATTTACTCCTTTTGTCTAAGTTTATTAGTTTTAATTAAGTAGTACGTATATTTTTGTTTTGTGTATTTTCTAACTTAAGGCAATAAATGATTTTCTATTCTATTCTATTCTAATTTAAAACGTACTAATAATAATTTTCAAAAATTTTAAGCAGTGCCTTTTTTTGATCTCATGAAGGTCAACGACCTGTATTGCCAATATATCTGGCATCTGGTTTTTTTATAGCTGTTTGATCCCTGACTGTGACAAGGCATTTTCACACAAGAAAATCATTTTTTTTCACACAAGAAAAACATTATCTTATACCGGTATACATACCGGTACCGGTATAAATGCCGGTATACATACCGGTATACATACTGGTACCGGTATAAATACCAGTACACATACCGGTACCAGTATAAATACTGGTATAAATACCGGTATAAATACCGGTACCGGTTTAAATACCGGTATACATACCGGTATTATTACCGCAATACATACCGGTATAAATACCGGTATTATTACTGGAAAACATACATAACGATACCGGTATACATACCGGTACCGCTAAAATACCGGTAAACATACCGATATGATTACTGGAAAACATACCGGTATAAATATCGGTATACATACCGGTACCGGTTTAAATACCGGTATACATACCGGTAACGGTATAAATACCAGTATACATACCGATACCGGTATTATTACCGGTATTATTACCGCAATACATACCGGTTTGTAGTAAGTAGAGCATTTTCTGACGCCAACGCCATCTCGTCAATATTTTCATAACGAGATGCCAATTGTCAGTGTCACTCGAAAAGCTGCTTGGACGAACGAAATCACACAATCTGCATGTGTGGAAATAAGCGGAAAATCATTTATAATGGCTTGTTGGTCTGGTCGGACTATGATAGTTCTGAAATTGAGATTGGTATCCCGTGTTGAACAGACAAATAGTGTAAGTTTAAATACATGCACTACATAACATATTATAAATAATAAGTAGGTACTCCCCCTTTTTGTATTGTGAATAATAATTAATAATATTAATAATCGTAAGCTGTAATTTTAAATAATTCAACCCGGCTGTCAAGCTGTAGGTTGTAGTTATTTTTTGATATTTTTTGTCTGTGGTCTGGCACCCGTGTTGACACGTTGACACGCGCCAAAGGTCCTGTCAGAAAACCAGCGTTACTCTACCTACTGTTTGTGGAGCAACATTATGCTGAGATGGGACCTTTTGGTTCACTGCGTGCAGCTCTTGCTGCTATTATTTATATTTTATATATAGTATCTAAATAGTATCTAAGTATAATAATAATTGTAATGACTGCAAGTTGTACTGGTGAACCAATAAATTTATTTTCTTTCTTTCTTTCTTTCGGTATAAATACCGGTATTATTACTGGAAAACATACATAACGATACCGGTAAACATACCGGTACCGCTAAAATACCGGTAAACATACCGGTACCGCTAAAATACCGGTAAACATACCGATATGATTACTGGAAAACATACCGGTATAAATATCGGTATACATACCGGTACCGGTTTAAATACCGGTATACATACCGGTAACGGTAAAAATACCAGTATACATACCGATACCGGTATACATACCGGTATTATTACCGCAATACATACCGGTATAAATACCGGTATTATTACTGGAAAAAATATAAAGATAAAGATAAAGATAAAGATCATTTATTTGCATAAACATGTGTAGGTATAACATTTAACAAATAGGTATGCAGGTATCAACATGTTTTACCGATTACGGTGTACAAATTGTGAGAAAAGGCATGCAATGCAACAGAGACAGTAGGTAACTAAAATAATCCTTGGGTTATTAGAAATAATGTCAAAAAATTATATGTAAGTTAGTTTATAAGTTATTGCATAAATTAATTTTAACAATAATAAAAAATAAAATAAAAAATAATAACAATTACAAAGTTAAAATTTATCATTTAGAAAGTCGTCAATCCTATAATAACATTTTTTAATTAACAATTTCTTAAATTTACATACTGATACCGATATACATACCAGTACCGGTATAAATACCGGTATACATACTGGTACCGGTATACATACCGGTACCGGTATAAATACCGGTATACATACTGGTACCGGTATAAATACCGGTATACAAACCGGTACCGGTATAAATACCGGTAAACATACCGGTATTATTACTGTAAAACCCTATATTATTACTGGATATCCCATAAATCAGTAAAGCTAAAATACCGGTAAACTTACCGATATGATTACTAGAAAACATACCGGTTTAAATATCGGTATACATACCGGTACCGGTTTAATTACCGGTATACATACCGGTATTATTACCGCAATATATACCGGTATAAATACCGGTATTATTACTGGAAAAAATATACATACTGATACCGATATACATACCGGTACCGGTATAAATACCGGTACTTGTATAAATACCGGTATACAGACAGGTACCAGTATAAATAGCGGTATATATACTGGTACCGGTATTTATTCCGGTACCAGTATTTATACCGGTATGTTTTCCAGTCATAATAGGTACCGGTATTTATACTGGTATGTTTATAAATGTTTTATAAATACCGGTACCGGTATGCATACCGGCATTTTTACTGGTACCGGTATGTATTCTGGTATTTATACCGGTACCGATATGTGTACCGGTACTTATACCGGTACCGGTATGTATACCGGTATTTATACCGGTACCGATATGTATACCGGTATTTATACCGGTACCGGTATGTATACCGGTATGGTTTTGAGTAATAATACCGGTATTTATACCGGTATATTTTATAAATACCGGTATTATTATCGTAATAAATAATATATTTGATAATATATTTGAGCAAAAAGCTGAGTCAGGCCCTATTAGACCTACACACTAGGGATTAGTCCCGGGAATTCCCGTTCCCGAAATTCCCGGGAATTCCCGAAATTTTTGGCTGATTTAAGAACCGGGAAATCCAAAATCATTTCCCGGGAAATTTCGGGAAAAATATTTTAACTTTTATAGCATTACCGAAATAACGCAACTCAACATATTTCACTTCCTCTTATAGCATTTCCCATTATCAGGTACCTAACCTACGTGTTATTAGGCAGGGTTGACATGATTTGTATCACTTGTTATAAATCAATTGTTACTTTCCCTGCAATGAAAACAGAGAGCAGTCAAAAATGTATGAGAGTGCCCAAAATTGAGCTTCCGTGTACACATGCACAATGTACCTATACCTGCTTTATTGGTTGAGGATTCAGATTATTCTCCGAAATTAATAATTCGGAGAAATTTAATAGTCGGTTAACTAGTTACTGAGATACGTGGTAACAAACATTTACACAAACTCATGCATTTATAATATTAGTAGGAAGCGTTATAAACGGACTTAGACACCGATAAAAAAAACTTGAACCAAACATGTAAGACAGAATTGAAAATGTTTCAATCTTGGTGTCTTTCCTTTCTGCTAGTACTTCGTGTGATTAAACCTTTGAAGCTACTTTTCCTACCAACCTATAAAAACCTTAAAACTGGATAGACCAAAGGGATTATGATAGAAAAAAATGTTAAATTAAATAATTCCGATTTAAATCAAATTAATCGTATTTTCTTTTTTAACCATGATTTTTATCAAACCTGGATCTGATATAGATATAGATCTGTAATTAATATAAATGTTTAGGTCCATGTCTATTGTCCCCTCGTTCGACAACAAGCCTTAAGGCTTTTCTTGCTATAGAGCCGTGACTGAAGCCAGCTCTACATTGCTATTACATTGTCGATTGCTGCCATCTTGCTCAGCAAAGTACCTTGCTGAGCAACATGACAGCAATACTCCATGAAGCTGGACTTGAGCTTGGCAAAGAGAAAGTACCAGAGTCAAGTGCATTGCTGCAATTTATTATCCTCTTTGTGCATGTTATTCTGATCGGCTCTTCTGAACCTGTAAAGCGCGATGATATCGCCTGCGTGGGTATTATTAGGTAAAAATACCAGATACCATCTGGTATCAGGTAGAGAATTCAAATGTATTCGAACACTTCTTCGAACACAACGAATCGACCGTTTACGGCTGGCAGAAATAAATGCATAGTAGGAAGAGACCTCTGAAGTACCCCGACGACGTTGATCGCCAATTGATTAGACGAACAGTCATCATCATCAATGACGACCGACACGAATGGAAGTCACAATCCAATTTAATTTATTTTTGTAATATCGTTGGCTAACAAAGAACACTTAGGCCAATTTTATATTTGTCTCCGTTGAGCCTGGCCACCGTGGCCTAGTATTTGGATAGAAGAACATTATATTGTTTATTATGTGGGTACGTAATATAAGGTATTTTTAGATTGATGTGTTCGCTTAGAGGACTCTAAAAACAACGGGAGCTCCTCGGTGTCACTCTTACTGTTGTAAGAATCAAATGAAAGTACAGAAGTTCAGAGTTGTTACTCTGAACTTCTGTACTTTCATTGGATTAAAATGAAGAAACGAATCAAAGCTAAAACGGTGGCCACGAAGCTTAGCGTCTCATACTATACGAGATCAGGCGATATTTCACACAAGGATAGCTCAAGTCCGGCCTCATGGAGTATCAGCAAAGCACTTTGCTGCGCAACATGACAGCAAATGAATGTGTTATGCTGGGTTCAGTCACGTCTCTATAGAACGAAAAGCCTTCAGACTTATTGTCGAACGAGGGGACAAAAGACATGGACCTAAGAATTTGTTATTCAATTTATTAACATCTCAAAAGAGCTTTAAGTAACATACATAATACCGCATAGGTACCTGATATCAGCGAAATGCCTAAAAAGGACGTGAAGTATTAAATCTAAAATATTAAATCATCTTATTTCGGTAGGGTATAACAGTAAAAATATTTTTTCGAAATTTCCCGGGAATTCCCGGGAATTCCCGGTTCCGACTTTCAAACTTCCCGGGATTCCCGGTTCCACGAAAACGACCCGATTTTGGAATCCCTACTACACACACGCGCTCGTCGTCTTGCTGAGTGGGCTACTTAGTACCAACCCAATAGGTAGATAGGTCCTTGTGTTATGGTACCTACCTATTATTACTGCAATACATATCGGTATTATTACTGCAATTCATACCGGTATAAATACCGGTATGTATACCGGTATTCATACCATTATCGCAATACATAATATAAATCAGTTCCCATGGGATAAAAATCACCTTTAAACGTTTCCATAGAAACAACGCGTGCAAAGCCGCGGGCATAAACTAGTAGTAAATAAACGCAGCCCGCCGCCGCCGCCGCGCCGGCGTGGCCAGTGCGCGGTGTGGCCCCGTGCGTGCAACGCAGTGAGGGATGTGGATATTTCGACCACGGCGGCCAGTCTCATCGACCAAGATGCGCAGGACATATTATAGTGCACAAGTGTGTGCGCAAACATAGGTGCACTCTCTATGCCCTCACTCTCATAATCCGATAGGACGGCAGACCGACACGGCCGGGGAGAGGTCAAGCGATAGACTAACGGCTTAAGCCGTCTAACACCGCCAACTTGCTAGAAAAGACCCAATAACACAAATCTTGGCCCGACCCGGGATTTGAACACGGGACCTCATTTTCAGCGATTGAACAAGCGACCACTAGACCAACGAAGCAGTCGGATAAAAGTAAATGTCCTGCCACAGAAATATTAGATACCTACATTTACTCTACGTTTATTCCAAAATGTTTAAAAATAAATGTCCATCCGTGCGAAGCCGGGACGGGCCGCTAGTTATTAAATATAATTGCAACTTGGCTCAGCTAAGCAAACGGTAATACGAAATAAAACTTCGAAACGCACGAGTCACACGACTGTCCGGTCTCACTCGCTCGACTAGAACGGAACTGTCTCGATAGAATCTGCAGCTGAGCCGAGAGCTATTTATAGTTTTCTCATTTCGGTACTCTTATTTAAAAATTACGCTACTGCTAAAAATAGAGCTATCGCTATTTTTCGGTATCGGAACATAACGGTACCGTTATATAAGGATATCGTAATATAAAGGTATGACGTCATACCGTTAACCTTTTCATACCGGTATTTTCAGGTTATTCAAGCCCTGCTTTCTTGTGTCAGGTAGGCAAAGCATCGTACACTCTTAGCAAGTGTGCCCTGCGAGGTACCTACCTACCTATAGTTAATCAATAGGTACTTTAATTTCAGACAAGAATACGATATAAGAATAACCAATTTATTCTTATAGGTACCTATCGTATTCTTGTAAAGAAAAAAGTTAACGAGGTGTCCTTAATTGATAGTGTTGTACTACATACCTATCTACATAATATTTTTTCTAATCTGTGTTAAAAATATCAACTTAAAAACTTTTGTACCTAACTACTTATAAGGACCACAACAAGGTCTGAAATAAACGAATTTTATTTTATTTTGTTTTTATACTCATTTAAAATTCACCTATCAAACTGTGGTCTAACTCTGGCTTCTTACGCAGTGTTCTTCGAAGATATAATTGGACGATTACATTTTAATTGTTTTCGACAGAAGTTTTCATCCATTTTACGTCAGAGTTAACCGAGGAAGCTGCTTATAATGCAAACAAAGTCGGGAATTTTTGAAAGTATTTTTACTCGGTTTTATGTCCGAGTCTGAACCACCCCTGAAAGTTCGGTCCACACTTTTTTTTACACCCTGTACAGTCGAGCCCCGAATAAAAAATTAGTTAGGTAGGCACCTAACTACATAATTAGCTTTCGTAGCTAACGTTATTGTTTACATTTCTAAAGTAAACTCCATCAAGTGTTATTTCCTAGTTGTTACAACTAACCCATTAACACGTTAACCCTATTCGGGACACGGAATAATTACAAGAAGTTAGGGGTAGTTTTGAACCTTTTAGAGCGTGAGTTATGGTGTTTTAAGATGGTAGACGAACCCTGTGGGTAATTTATGCGTAGGCCCTGTCTGGGTAACAAAACATCATCATCATTAACCTACATTAGTCCAAAGTTCATAGGCCTCCCCTAATATCACTTTACGATTTCTGAATTTTAGTAGGGTAAACCCAGGATACATGCCTCAGTGGGATAGATGCCGCGGTTTCAAAAAACATAACTTCCCGAAATCGCAACTACGAATTAATAGTTTAAATAAGGCGCGGACGTGCCACACCCCATGTTCCCCGCAGGCGGTTGAGCAGAGTGGACGTATTTTTCTTGTGCGTGCGATTATCTCCGCGGCGAACGCAGGCTTACTGGTCAAAGTTTTAAACATGAGTATTCAGTGTTGCATAACTTTTTATGTAGTCATAAATTTTATTAAATTTTACTTATGTTGATACATTGGTACATTGAGTACACACCTAAATGTCAATACCCTCTCTATTGTATTTAGTTTAGTTCTACTTATGAAAGGCATCTATCCGTATCAAAAAGTATAGTTGTCTCAATTTATCTGGGGGATAGTTGCCCTTAAAGGCATCTATCCCCCAGAACTCTAAACATAGTCAGTGTTTGTTGGAAAACATAATTTTGTTATATTTTACGTCGGAAACATTTTGTACATACCTATTTGTCTTCAATACCTTATGTTTAACCGCCAATAAAATTAATTTCATACCCCATGTAGACCACATGGGTCTCGCGTCCGTTTACCTATGCCCCAACATACCCTAAAAGCTGATTTTCAAATGTTGATTTTCTTAATGTTTATTTCCATAATGTGAATTTTTTGAATGTTGCTTTTCTTAATGTTGATTTTCTTAATTTTCTTACTGTTGATTTTTTTTATTGTTATTTTTTGTTAGACAAATGCACAAGCTCAATTATTATTGTATAGGAATGCTCAAATAAATGATTTTAAATTGTATTTTACCTTTATTCATTCTATTGGGCATCTATCCTACACCACTGGCTTCTATCTTCCATAGAATTTTCATGCTGTGGCATCTATCCATATAGGGTAGGCATGTATCCCCAAAAAAAGGGTTTGCGAAAACTCAATTCCTGTCTAATTAGTGATATTTAGGTCACTAGCAACCGTTATAGATGTGAGATAAAAGAATAAACTATCTATATTCATAAAAATTACTCACGTCAAATTAAGAATTTTAAAACTACAAGGTTTTTTCAAAAAGTGTGGCTTCTATCCTGGGTTTACCCTACTCCAACCACATAGGGTTATATAACACTAGCTGCATTCTTACTACCCGTGTCCTTTTACCCGTTTTCCCGTAGGATTGAATCATTTTCCGCGGTAAAAAGTAGCCTATGTTCATCAGGAATAATGTGGATCAGAAAAAATGGTAAAAGAATTTTTCAAATCGGTCCAGTAGTTTCGGAGCCTATTCAATACAAACAAACAAACAATCAAATCTTTCCTCTTTATAATATTAATATACGTAGATATAGATACCTATGGTCATAAACAGGATCCATTCCGATGATCATTTTCCGGTAAGTACCTACACCGGTTAAGGTAGGTAGGTACCTGCTCTTCTAAGTTAACAAAGTCTTATGGTGTTTGTATATACGTACCGGGTAAAACGGGGTGAATAGAAACGGACGAAATACTGCAGCAAAATATCCTTTGGCAGAGATCAGATAGACTGACACAGAAGGCGAAAAGTGGCGGACTAAGAATACTTCCACTGCTACCAGCCAGGTTTATGTCTTTCTCCAGTATTTCGTCCATTTCTATTCACCTTGGAATCTCCATTCACCCCGTTTTACGGTACTTTAAGTTACTAGATTAAGTTTAAATTGTAATGCAAAAAAAAAAACTTCTCATTCTTATTCTATTCTTATTAATCTTACTGCCCCGTCCAAAAAATCCACCCTAGAGCCTACTGATGCCCGCGGTTTCGAAATCCACCCTGTAGCTATAGTACTGATGCCCGCGGTTTCGAAATCCACCCTGTAGCTATAGTACTGATGCCCGCGGTTTCGAAATCCACCCTGTAGCTATAGTACTGATGCCCGAGGTTTCGCACGCGCTTTTCAAATACCCTATGTCCGTCCCCGCGGGATACCATTTAGGTACACACCTCCCTGACAAATTTCATTATCCATTCAGCCGTTTAGGCGTGAAAAGCTAACGGACAGACAGACAGATAGACAGACAGAGTTACTTTCGAAATTATAATATGAATAAGTAGCACCTAGTAGCTTTTTTAGAATTATAACTTTTGGATTTATTAACAAAGAAAATTACAATCACATAACAGAAACAAATTAGAAATAGTATTTACAATTGAAACAATTGAGCTAACTGCTTCCAAACAATCTATAGGTAGCTCAGCTGATCCATATCAATACCAGTCGTCTCGTTCCCGCTACGCTGGCCGCATTGCCCCGCTTTATGGCAAATGGCAATGCTGATGCGCTGCGCCAGATACTCACCAGCTCTCGGGTCACGCGTACCTTCGACCAGACGCTCAGATATTTTTTTAAAAACCCGAAGAGCGTGTAGTAGCACCTAACAACAGTCCAAATCTATCTATAGGTACTTATTCTCATATCAATTACCTTAATGGCCAGCCCCAGATTGCGACGTAGTCACTACGGCCCGGAAAAGCACAGCTGTTCTAGGTAATTGATAGCAGCTACATTATTGAGTATCTCTTGTGTCTCTACTGCATTAGCTAGAAAGATTCTCTTTTTTTTTCAGAATATACCTAAGTCGGTCCATTAAGTGGATGGCAGAACCCGCAGAACTTATTTTTTAAGGTTTCTTTGTGCATGTAAATCATAGGTTCTGTCGTAGATTTAGTTTTCTCGCAGGTAGAGTCGTAAAAGTCTCATTCATTATGAGCTACGTCGTTCTATCGTTGCATGCTACGTCGTAGCCCGTAGTATGCATGCTACGTCGTAGCCCGTAGTATGCATGCTACGTCGTAGCCCGTAGTATGCATGCTACGTCGTAGCCCGTAGTATGCATGCTACGTCGTAGCCCGTAGTATGCATGCTACGTCGTAGCCCGTAGTATGCATGCTACGACGGATCCCCGTAGCATGCAACCGGGCTACGACGTAGCATGCTACGACAGATCCCCGTCAGTTCTTACGGTCTAGTTCGAACTTTTTTTTTTGTTATTTTATGCAATTTTTTGTATTGTGTAAGTCTGGCGTCATGAATACATTTATTCTTCTTTATTCTAGTATTTTCACGACAGTTAAAGCCAGCACCTATTTATCACGAGCTGTCTTTGAAACCCCATTGTAATCTATCTGAAAAACAATAAAACCCCGCATGTAGATTACTAACGAGATTGTCAGGCGCCAGGGTTGGGCACCCCGCGGGGGCATGGGGCATCCTAATACAATGGGAATGGTTGGTTACCCTACACTTTGTGGAGTGCTGGGAAAAGTAGAGATTAATTTAATAAAAATAACCGGACTTTGAATGGTAATTGTTTCCAAAGAAATGTGGTAAATTTGGAATTCGTAAAATTAATCATTATTTTGGACAAATGGAAAGAAAGATCCTAAAAGCGAAGAGAGCTTCTCGAGCCAGATATTTCCCTGATGCCAAAGATCCTATGACTATGTTATTGCCATAGGCTCGTATTATGAAAACATGCGCAGTCATCGTCTATGCTTGAGTAACGCTTTTTTATAGAATAAATGTGACTCAAGCATAGATTTATGACTGATCGATCAAGCTTTCATAATACGGACCTTAGAGTTAGTAGAAAAATAAATTGGTATGTGCCTACCTTACCTAGTAAGACAAGATTATTCAGCGATACAACTGACTGACCGAGTGGCCATTGGACCGGACTGGCGGATCCAATGCTGCGAAACAAAATTGGAACCAAGTTAAATTAATTAATACTAGACAATTTAACACTGCAATTTCTAGACCCAAGCTAAGCAGAGCTTGTGTAATGGGTACTAGATATCTGATATACTTATTACAAAGATAGATTACCGAGACAAATAAATAATGCTGGACAATTCACACAGCGTTATCTAGCCCCAAGCTAAGCAGAGCTTGTGTTATGGGTACTAGATAACTGATATACTTAATACAAAACACTACATAGAAAGATATTTTTTATTATACATAGAAAACATCCAGAAACACCTGAACAAATATCTGTAGATGGTACATTTGTCCCGAGGCGGGAATCGAACCCGCAACCTCCAGCGTCGCAGGCAGACCTTCGTCCGCCACGCCCCTGAGGTCGTCAGAGCTGATAAACTGAGCTTTCTCCTTTTTTCAGTGTATTTTCTACAACTTTACTCCTAGATACAAGCTCAGCCTAGTGAGGAAGCCGACGAAAATCGCCTGTAAAATTAATTCAGCTAACTACAAATGTTTTAGGTTCGTTTATTTTTTAGTTTAGATGTAGCATTCTAGTTTAGTATTTTTTACAATCAGCACTCCTAAGTAAAATTAAGAAGTAAATTAACCAAGGAAATTGTAACCTATATAAAGGAACTTGAATTAACCCATATTATGTTTGCATGCAGGCGGACCTTCGCCCGCTGCGCCACAGAGGTCGTCATTTTCAAATTACATCATTAGGAAAGTCAAGTAGCACATTTCAAAGATTATATACCTATAGTATTGTTATATTTCTTTAGATAATGTTACACCTGCCTTGCCCAAAAAGCAGAATTATTCGTATTAAATGTTTAGACAAAAAGCCGGGCGATAACATCCCTAATGTTTATTATGTAACTACACTGACAAAATACGGTTTCTGTGTTCCGTGTTCTTTTGTCTCATATTGGATGGATTCTAATAGGCACTTAGCTTTACCCATTATTGTGAGTGATGCGTGGCTCGAAACAGAAGCAATAAATAATACAAAACTCGTGAATTTTCAAACATTTATTTCGTTCTTATTACTAAAATTTTAGAGCTATACATACTTACAAATAATGCAAGATATTCCTTTAATTCCGCGAAATGCTATGGAATGGAGATAGAGGGTTACATACATTTTACCAACATTAATTAGCTTACCAGATTTACGACACAATTTCTAACTGGGCAATAGAAAATTACTATTTTAAAGTACAAAAAAGATAAATTAGATTTAGCGTGTTGTAAAACATTAAATTCCATATCTATTGGAATATGTGCATAACCTACTGCTACCGACATCTAAATCTAAGGGGCCACTTACGCAAATCTTAAAACGGGTGCTTTTTAATATTTCTGTCATAATCAGCGTCAGAATAAGGATGTTAGACTAGGCATAAGTAGTCCCCTAAAGAAGAAGTCAAAGCATTACAGCTTCGAATAAAACCTACCCGGCAATCCCAACGATGGCTTCAGAGGCAAAGTACTTCACATCCACATCCGAATCCACATTCAACTTCTCCAGAACCGGCTTCACTTGTGGCTGGATGACGGTCGGATCCAAGAACGGAGCCATCTTCTGCAGAGTCTTAGCTACGTTGAATCTAACATTGGCAACGTTATCATCAGCCATAGATAAAACCGTGGGCAAAAGAACCCTAGTAGTAATATCCTTGCCACAAACCTCGGACAGAACATTGATGCAGAAGAGATAAGTCATTCTGTGAAGGTAGTTTTGCTCGCGCGACATGGCAAGCACTTTCGGGATGACGTTAGTTTCGGCCCAGGCGGATCCGTATTGCTCGACCAGCTTCTTAAGATTCAGGGTAGCGGCTTCACGGATAGCGTAGACGTGGTCGATCAGCCAGGACATGCATAGACCTGTCAGTTTCTCGTCGAAGAACTCCTGTCCGAGCTGCCCGGCTAGCAAAGGCATGTGTTCGATGATAGCTAGTCTCACGCGCCATTTCGTATCCTCTGCGAGCT